>JAZKLR010000391.1:0-1200000 GCA_037103525.1 Ganaspis brasiliensis | reverse complement strand
TTATAAGGAATTTTCAAATTTGACATCTTCGAGGGTTGTTGACTCACATGTTTGTGTATGGGGCTACAAATCCGATAATTAGTCTTTATTTGAATCTAGAATATGACAAAGAACCTTAGGTAGTAAAAGTAGTTTTGTTCTTTTTCCTGTTAGGCATCACTGAAATGATCAGAAACGCCTAAACACTCTATTTGTCAAGAAACGTTTTCGAGGCCAGGAAGCGTAGATTTTTGTGTACAAGTCTAATAATTTGTAAATTCATTAAAACTGGGGTCTAATAGCCAGCGAATATATTAATGTAGCTAGAGAAATTCTTTAACCACCTCTTGTTAGAATTATCTAGGATGATGTCCCCGAAATGTGCATTGAGTCTTTCATTTCAATATTTATAAAAAATTTCTACAATCGACATTTTCGAGGGTTGTTGACTCACATGTTTGTGTATAAGGACACAAATCCGAAAATTAATCTTCATTTGCATCCAAAACTTGACAAAGAACCTTAAGTAGTAAAAGTAGTTTTGTTCTTTTTCCTGTTGGGCATCACTGGAATGATCAGAAACGTCTCAACACTCTATTGGTCAAGAAATGTTTTCAAGGCCAGGGAGCGTAGATTTTTGTGTACAAGTCTAATAATTTGTAAATTTGTTAAAAATGGGGTCTAATAGCTATCGAAGATGTTAATGTAGCTAAAGAAATTCTTTAACTACCTCTTGTTAAAGGTATCTGGGATAATGTCCCCGTAATATCCATTGGGTCTTCAATTTTAATATTTATAAAAAATTTCTACAATCGACATTTTCGAGGGTTGTTTACTCACATGTTTGTGTATAAGGCTACAAATCAGAAAATTAGTCTTTACTTGGATCCAAAACATGACAAAAAACCTTAGGTAGTAAAAGTAGTTTTGTTCTTTTTCCTGTTAGGCATCATTGGAAAGATCAGAAACGCCTAAACACTCTATTTGTTAAGAAACCTTTTCGAGGCCAGGGTTCGTAGATTTTTGTGTACAAGTCTTATAATTGATAAATTGGTTAAAAATGGGTCTAATAGCTAGCAAAGATGTTAAAGTAGCTAGAAAAATCCTTGAATTACCTCTTGTTAGAGGTATCTGGGATTATGTCCCCTAAATATGCATTAGGTCTTCAATTTTATATTTATAAAGAATATTCAAATTTGACACCTTCGAGGGTTGTTGACTCACATGTTTGTGTATGGGGCTACAAATCCGATAATTAGTCTTTATTTGAATCCAGAACATGACAAAGAACCTTAGGTAGTAAAAGTAGTTTTGTTCTTTTTTCTGTTAGGCATCATTTGAATGATCAGAAACGCCTAAACACTCTATTTGTCAGGAAACGTTTTCGAGGCCAGGGGGCGTAGATTTTTGTGTACAAGTCTAATAATTTGTAAATTTGTTAAAAATGGGGTCTAATAGCTATCGAAGATGTTAATGTAGCTAGAGAAATTTTTTAACTACCTCTTGTTAGAGGTATCTGAGATAATGTCCCCGAAATATGCATTAGGTCTTCAATTTTAATATTTATAAGGAATTTTCAAATTTGACATCTTCGAGGGTTGTTGACTCACATGTTTGTGTATGGGGCTACAAATCCGATAATTAGTCTTTATTTGAATCTAGAATATGACAAAGAACCTTAGGTAGTAAAAGTAGTTTTGTTCTTTTTCCTGTTAGGCATCACTGGAATGATCAAAAAAGCCTAAACACTCTATTTGTCAAGAAACGTTTTCGAGGCCAGGAAGCGTAGATTTTTGTGTACGAGTCTAATAATTTGTAAATTCATTAAAACTGGGGTCTAATAGCTAGCGAATATATTAATGTAGCTAGAGAAATTCTTTAACCACCTCTTGTTAGAATTATCTAGGATGATGTCCCCGAAATATGCATTGAGTCTTTCATTTTAATATTTATAAAAAATTTCTACAATCGACATTTTCGAGGGTTGTTAACTCACAAGTTTGTCTATAAGGCTACAAATCAGAAAATTAGTCTTTATTTGGATCCAAAACATGACAAAAAACCTTAGGTAGTAAAAGTAGTTTTGTTCTTTTTCCTGTTAGGCTTTACTTGAATGATCAGAAACGCCTAAACACTCTATTTGTTAAGAAACCTTTTCGAGGCCAGGGTGCGTAGATTTTTGTGTACAAGTCTAATAATTTGTAAATTGATTAAAAATGGGGTCTAATAGCTAGCGAAGATGTTAATGTAGCTAGAGAAATTTTTTAACTACCTCTTGTTTGAGGTATCTGAGATAATGTCCCCGAAATATGCATTAGGTCTTTAATTTTAATATTTATAAGGAATTTTCAAATTTGACATCTTCGAGGGTTGTTGACTCACATGTTTGTGTATGGGGCTACAAATCCGATAATTAGTCTTTATTTGAATCCAGAACATGACAAAGAACCTTAGGTAGTAAAAGTAGTTTTGTTCTTTTTCCTGTTAGGCATAATTGGAATGATCAGAAACGCCTAAACACTCTATTTGTCAAGAAAAGTTTTCGAGACCAGGGAGCGTAGATTTTTGTGTACGAGTCTAATAATTTGTAAATTGATTAAAAATGGGGTCTAATAGCTAGCGAATATGTTAATGTAGCTAGAGAAATTTTTTAACTACTTCTTGTTTGAGGTATCTGAGATAATGTCCCCGAAATATGCATTAGGTCTTCAATTTTAATATTTATAAGGAATTTTCAAATTTGACATCTTCGAGGGTTGTTGACTCACATGTTTGTGTATGGGGCTACAAATCCGAAAATTAGTCTTTATTTGAATCCAGATTATGACAAAGAACCTTAGGTAGTAAAAGTAGTTTTGTTCTTTTTCCTGTTAGGCATCACTGAAATGATCAGAAACGCCTAAACACTCTATTTGTCAAGAAACGTTTTCGAGGCCAGGGAGCGTAGATTTTTTGTACGAGTCTAATAATTTGTAAATTCATTAAAACTGGGGTCTAATAGCTAGCAAATATATTAATGTAGCTAGAGAAATTCTTTAACTACCTCTTGTTAGAATTATCTAGGATGATGTCCCCGAAATATGCATTGAGTCTTTCATTTTAATATTTATAAAAAATTTCTACAATCGACATTTTCGAGGGTTGTTGACTCACATGTTTGTCTATAAGGCTACAAATCAGAAAATTAGTCTTTATTTGGATCCAAAACATGACAAAAGGTAGTAAAAGTAGTTTTGTTCTTTTTCCTGTGAGGCATCATTGAAATGATCAGCAACGCCTAAACACTCTATTTGTCAAGAAAAGTTTTCGAGACCAGGGAGCGTAGATTTTTGTGTACGAGTCTAATAATTTGTAAATTGATTAAAAATGGGGTCTAATAGCTAGCGAATATGATAATGTAGCTAGAGAAATTTTTTAACTACCTCTTGTTAGAGGTATCTGAGATAATGTCTCCGAAATATCCATTGAGTCTTCAATTTTAATATTTTTAAAAAATTTCTACAATCGACATTTTCGAGGGTTGTTGACTCACATGTTTGTGTATGGGGCTACAAATCCGAAAATTAGTCTTTATTTGAATCCAGAACATGACAAAGAACCTTAGGTAGTAAAAGCAGTTTTCTTCTTTTTCCTGTTAGGCATTACTTGAATGATCAGAAACGCCTAAACACTCTATTTGTTAAGAAACCTTTTCGAGGCCAGGGTGCGTAGATTTTTGTGTACAAGTCTAATAATTTGTAAATTGATTAAAAATGGGGTCTAATAGCTAGCGAAGATGTTAATGTAGCTAGAGAAATTTTTTAACTACCTCTTGTTTGAGGTATCTGAGATAATGTCCCCGAAATATGCATTAGGTCTTCAATTTTAATATTTATAAGGAATTTTCAAATTTGACATCTTCGAGGGTTGTTGACTCACATGTTTGTGTATGGGGCTACAAATCCGATAATTAGTCTTTATTTGAATCCAGAACTTGACAAAGAACCTTAAGTAGTAAAAGTAGTTTTGTTCTTTTTCCTGTTGGGCATCACTGGAATGATCAGAAACGTCTCAACACTCTATTGGTCAAGAAATGTTTTCAAGGCCAGGGAGCGTAGATTTTTGTGTACAAGTCTAATAATTTGTAAATTTGTTAAAAATGGGGTCTAATAGCTATCGAAGATGTTAATGTAGCTAAAGAAATTCTTTAACTACCTCTTGTTAAAGGTATCTGGGATAATGTCCCCGTAATATCCATTGGGTCTTCAATTTTAATATTTATAAAAAATTTCTACAATCGACATTTTCGAGGGTTGTTTACTCACATGTTTGTGTATAAGGCTACAAATCAGAAAATTAGTCTTTACTTGGATCCAAAACATGACAAAAAACCTTAGGTAGTAAAAGTAGTTTTGTTCTTTTTCCTGTTAGGCATCATTGGAAAGATCAGAAACGCCTAAACACTCTATTTGTTAAGAAACCTTTTCGAGGCCAGGGTTCGTAGATTTTTGTGTACAAGTCTTATAATTGATAAATTGGTTAAAAATGGGTCTAATAGCTAGCAAAGATGTTAAAGTAGCTAGAAAAATCCTTGAATTACCTCTTGTTAGAGGTATCTGGGATTATGTCCCCTAAATATGCATTAGGTCTTCAATTTTATATTTATAAAGAATATTCAAATTTGACACCTTCGAGGGTTGTTGACTCACATGTTTGTGTATGGGGCTACAAATCCGATAATTAGTCTTTATTTGAATCCAGAACATGACAAAGAACCTTAGGTAGTAAAAGTAGTTTTGTTCTTTTTTCTGTTAGGCATCATTTGAATGATCAGAAACGCCTAAACACTCTATTTGTCAGGAAACGTTTTCGAGGCCAGGGGGCGTAGATTTTTGTGTACAAGTCTAATAATTTGTAAATTTGTTAAAAATGGGGTCTAATAGCTATCGAAGATGTTAATGTAGCTAGAGAAATTTTTTAACTACCTCTTGTTAGAGGTATCTGAGATAATGTCCCCGAAATATGCATTAGGTCTTCAATTTTAATATTTATAAGGAATTTTCAAATTTGACATCTTCGAGGGTTGTTGACTCACATGTTTGTGTATGGGGCTACAAATCCGATAATTAGTCTTTATTTGAATCTAGAATATGACAAAGAACCTTAGGTAGTAAAAGTAGTTTTGTTCTTTTTCCTGTTAGGCATCACTGGAATGATCAAAAAAGCCTAAACACTCTATTTGTCAAGAAACGTTTTCGAGGCCAGGAAGCGTAGATTTTTGTGTACGAGTCTAATAATTTGTAAATTCATTAAAACTGGGGTCTAATAGCTAGCGAATATATTAATGTAGCTAGAGAAATTCTTTAACCACCTCTTGTTAGAATTATCTAGGATGATGTCCCCGAAATATGCATTGAGTCTTTCATTTTAATATTTATAAAAAATTTCTACAATCGACATTTTCGAGGGTTGTTAACTCACAAGTTTGTCTATAAGGCTACAAATCAGAAAATTAGTCTTTATTTGGATCCAAAACATGACAAAAAACCTTAGGTAGTAAAAGTAGTTTTGTTCTTTTTCCTGTTAGGCTTTACTTGAATGATCAGAAACGCCTAAACACTCTATTTGTTAAGAAACCTTTTCGAGGCCAGGGTGCGTAGATTTTTGTGTACAAGTCTAATAATTTGTAAATTGATTAAAAATGGGGTCTAATAGCTAGCGAAGATGTTAATGTAGCTAGAGAAATTTTTTAACTACCTCTTGTTTGAGGTATCTGAGATAATGTCCCCGAAATATGCATTAGGTCTTTAATTTTAATATTTATAAGGAATTTTCAAATTTGACATCTTCGAGGGTTGTTGACTCACATGTTTGTGTATGGGGCTACAAATCCGATAATTAGTCTTTATTTGAATCCAGAACATGACAAAGAACCTTAGGTAGTAAAAGTAGTTTTGTTCTTTTTCCTGTTAGGCATAATTGGAATGATCAGAAACGCCTAAACACTCTATTTGTCAAGAAAAGTTTTCGAGACCAGGGAGCGTAGATTTTTGTGTACGAGTCTAATAATTTGTAAATTGATTAAAAATGGGGTCTAATAGCTAGCGAATATGTTAATGTAGCTAGAGAAATTTTTTAACTACTTCTTGTTTGAGGTATCTGAGATAATGTCCCCGAAATATGCATTAGGTCTTCAATTTTAATATTTATAAGGAATTTTCAAATTTGACATCTTCGAGGGTTGTTGACTCACATGTTTGTGTATGGGGCTACAAATCCGAAAATTAGTCTTTATTTGAATCCAGATTATGACAAAGAACCTTAGGTAGTAAAAGTAGTTTTGTTCTTTTTCCTGTTAGGCATCACTGAAATGATCAGAAACGCCTAAACACTCTATTTGTCAAGAAACGTTTTCGAGGCCAGGGAGCGTAGATTTTTTGTACGAGTCTAATAATTTGTAAATTCATTAAAACTGGGGTCTAATAGCTAGCAAATATATTAATGTAGCTAGAGAAATTCTTTAACTACCTCTTGTTAGAATTATCTAGGATGATGTCCCCGAAATATGCATTGAGTCTTTCATTTTAATATTTATAAAAAATTTCTACAATCGACATTTTCGAGGGTTGTTGACTCACATGTTTGTCTATAAGGCTACAAATCAGAAAATTAGTCTTTATTTGGATCCAAAACATGACAAAAGGTAGTAAAAGTAGTTTTGTTCTTTTTCCTGTGAGGCATCATTGAAATGATCAGCAACGCCTAAACACTCTATTTGTCAAGAAAAGTTTTCGAGACCAGGGAGCGTAGATTTTTGTGTACGAGTCTAATAATTTGTAAATTGATTAAAAATGGGGTCTAATAGCTAGCGAATATGATAATGTAGCTAGAGAAATTTTTTAACTACCTCTTGTTAGAGGTATCTGAGATAATGTCTCCGAAATATCCATTGAGTCTTCAATTTTAATATTTTTAAAAAATTTCTACAATCGACATTTTCGAGGGTTGTTGACTCACATGTTTGTGTATGGGGCTACAAATCCGATAATTAGTCTTTATTTGAATCCAGAACATGACAAAGAACCTTAGGTAGTAAAAGTAGTTTTGTTCTTTTTCCTGTTAGCATCACTTGAATGATCAGAAACGCCTAAACACTCTATTTGTCAAGAAACTTTTTCGAGGCCAGGAAGCGTATATTTTTGTGTACAAGTCTAATAATTTGTAAATTTGTTAAAGATGGGGTCTAATTGCTACAGAAGATGTTAATGTAGCTAGAGAAATTCTTGAACTACCTCTTGTTAGAGGTATCTGGGATTATGTCCCCGAAATATGCATTAGGTCTTCAAGTTTATATTTATTAAGAATATTCAAATTTGACATCTTCGAGGGTTGTTGACTTACATGTTTGTGTATTGGGCTACAAATCCGATAAATAGTCTTTATTTAAATCCAGAACATGACAAAGAACCTTAGGTACTAAAAGTAGTTTTGTTCTTTTTCCTGTTAGGCATCAATTGAATGATCAGAAACGCCTAAACACTCTATTTGTCAAGAAACGTTTTCCAGGTCAGGGGGCGTCGATTTTTGTGTACAAGTCTAAGAATTTGTAAATGGGTTAAAAATGGGGTCTAATAGCTAGCGAAGAGGTTAATGTAGCTAGAGAAATTCTTTAACTACATTTTGTTAAAGGTATCTGGGATAATGTCCCCGAAATATGCATTAGGTCTTCAATTTTAATATTTATAAAGAATTTTCAAATTTGACATCTTCGAGGGTTGTTGACTCACATGTTTGTGTATTGGGCTACAAATCCGATAATTAGTCTTTATTTGAATCCAGAACATGACAAAGAACCTTAGGTAGTAAAAGTAGTTTTGTTCTTTTTCCTGTAAGGCATCACTTGAATGATCAGAAACGCCTAAACACTCTATTTGTTAAGAAACGTTTTCGAGGCCAGGGGGCGTAGATTTTTGTGTACAAGTCTAAGAATTTGTAAATGGGTTAAAAATGGGGTCTAATAGCTAGCGAAGATGTTAATGTAGCTAGAGAAATTCTTGAACTACCTCTTGTTAGAGGTATCTCGGATTATGTCCCCGAAATATGCATAAGGTCTTCAAGTTTATATTTATAAAGGATATTCAAATTTGACATCTTCGAGGGTTGTTGACTCACATGTTTGTGTATTGGGCTACAAATCCGATAATTAGTCTTTATTTGAATCCAGAACATGACAAAGAACCTTAGGTAGTAAAAGTAGTTTTTTTCTTTTTCCTGTTAGGCATCACTTGAATGATCAGAAACGCCTAAACACTCTATTTGTTAAGAAACGTTTTTGAGGCCAGGGGGCGTAGATTTTTGTGTACAAGTCTAAGAATTTGTAATTGGGTTAAAAATGGGGTCTAATAGCTAGCGAAGAGGTTAATGTAGCTAGAGAAATTCTTGAACTACCTCTTGTTAGAGGTATCTCGGATTATGTCCCCGAAATATGCCTTAGGTCTTTAATTTTAATATTTATAAAGAATTTTCAAATTTGACATTTTCGATGGTTGTTGACTCACATGTTTGTGTATTGGGCTACAAATCCGATAATTAGTCTTTATTTGAATCCAGAACATGACAAAGAACCTTCGGTTGTAAAAGTAGTTTTCTTCTTTTTCCTGTTAGGCATCACTTGAATGATCAGAAACGCCTAAACACTCTATTTGTTAAGAAACCTTTTCGAGGCCAGGGAACGTAGATTTTTGTGTACAAGTCTAATAATTTGTAAATTTGTTAAAAATGGGGTCTAATAGCTATCGAAGATGTTAATGTAGCTAGAGAAATTTTTTAACTACCTCTTGTTAGAGGTATCTGAGATAATGTCCTCGAAATATGCATTAGGTCTTCAATTTTAATATTTATAAGGAATTTTCAAATTTGACATCTTCGAAGGGTTGTTGACTCACATGTTTGTGTATGGGGCTACAAATCCGATAATTAGTCTTTATTTGAATCCAGAATATGACAAAGAACCTTAGGTAGTAAAAGTAGTTTTGTTCTTTTTCCTGTTAGGCATCACTGAAATGATCAGAAACGCCTAAACACTCTATTTGTCAAGAAACGTTTTCGAGGCCAGGAAGCGTAGATTTTTGTGTACAAGTCTAATAATTTGTAAATTCATTAAAACTGGGGTCTAATAGCCAGCGAATATATTAATGTAGCTAGAGAAATTCTTTAACCACCTCTTGTTAGAATTATCTAGGATGATGTCCCCGAAATGTGCATTGAGTCTTTCATTTCAATATTTATAAAAAATTTCTACAATCGACATTTTCGAGGGTTGTTGACTCACATGTTTGTGTATAAGGACACAAATCCGAAAATTAATCTTCATTTGCATCCAAAACTTGACAAAGAACCTTAAGTAGTAAAAGTAGTTTTGTTCTTTTTCCTGTTGGGCATCACTGGAATGATCAGAAACGTCTCAACACTCTATTGGTCAAGAAATGTTTTCAAGGCCAGGGAGCGTAGATTTTTGTGTACAAGTCTAATAATTTGTAAATTTGTTAAAAATGGGGTCTAATAGCTATCGAAGATGTTAATGTAGCTAAAGAAATTCTTTAACTACCTCTTGTTAAAGGTATCTGGGATAATGTCCCCGTAATATCCATTGGGTCTTCAATTTTAATATTTATAAAAAATTTCTACAATCGACATTTTCGAGGGTTGTTTACTCACATGTTTGTGTATAAGGCTACAAATCAGAAAATTAGTCTTTACTTGGATCCAAAACATGACAAAAAACCTTAGGTAGTAAAAGTAGTTTTGTTCTTTTTCCTGTTAGGCATCATTGGAAAGATCAGAAACGCCTAAACACTCTATTTGTTAAGAAACCTTTTCGAGGCCAGGGTTCGTAGATTTTTGTGTACAAGTCTAATAATTGATAAATTGGTTAAAAATGGGTCTAATAGCTAGCAAAGATGTTAAAGTAGCTAGAAAAATCCTTGAATTACCTCTTGTTAGAGGTATCTGGGATTATGTCCCCTAAATATGCATTAGGTCTTCAATTTTATATTTATAAAGAATATTCAAATTTGACACCTTCGAGGGTTGTTGACTCACATGTTTGTGTATGGGGCTACAAATCCGATAATTAGTCTTTATTTGAATCCAGAACATGACAAAGAACCTTAGGTAGTAAAAGTAGTTTTGTTATTTTTTCTGTTAGGCATCACTTGAATGATCAGAAACGCCTAAACACTCTATTTGTCAGGAAACGTTTTCGAGGCCAGGGGGCGTAGATTTTTGTGTACAAGTCTAATAATTTGTAAATTTGTTAAAAATGGGGTCTAATAGCTATCGAAGATGTTAATGTAGCTAGAGAAATTTTTTAACTACCTCTTGTTAGAGGTATCTGAGATAATGTCCCCGAAATATGCATTAGGTCTTCAATTTTAATATTTATAAGGAATTTTCAAATTTGACATCTTCGAGGGTTGTTGACTCACATGTTTGTGTATGGGGCTACAAATCCGATAATTAGTCTTTATTTGAATCCAGAACATGACAAAGAACCTTAGGTAGTAAAAGTAGTTTTGTTCTTTTTCCTGTTAGGCATAATTGGAATGATCAGAAACGCCTAAACACTCTATTTGTCAAGAAAAGTTTTCGAGACCAGGGAGCGTAGATTTTTGTGTACGAGTCTAATAATTTGTAAATTGATTAAAAATGGGGTCTAATAGCTAGCGAATATGTTAATGTAGCTAGAGAAATTTTTTAACTACTTCTTGTTTGAGGTATCTGAGATAATGTCCCCGAAATATGCATTAGGTCTTCAATTTTAATATTTATAAGGAATTTTCAAATTTGACATCTTCGAGGGTTGTTGACTCACATGTTTGTGTATGGGGCTACAAATCCGAAAATTAGTCTTTATTTGAATCCAGATTATGACAAAGAACCTTAGGTAGTAAAAGTAGTTTTGTTCTTTTTCCTGTTAGGCATCACTGAAATCATCAGAAACGCCTAAACACTCTATTTGTCAAGAAACGTTTTCGAGGCCAGGGAGCGTAGATTTTTTGTACGAGTCTAATAATTTGTAAATTCATTAAAACTGGGGTCTAATAGCTAGCAAATATATTAATGTAGCTAGAGAAATTCTTTAACTACCTCTTGTTAGAATTATCTAGGATGATGTCCCTGAAATATGCATTGAGTCTTTCATTTCAATATTTATAAAAAATTTTTACAATCGACATTTTCGAGGGTTGTTGAATCACATGTTTGTGTATAAAGCTACAAATCCGAAAATTAGTCTTTATTTGGATCCAAAACATGACAAAGAACCTTAGGTAGTAAAAGTAGTTTTGTTCTTTTTCCTGTTGGGCATCACTGGAATGATCAGAAACGCCTAAACACTCTATTGGTCAAGAAACGTTTTCAAGGCCAGGGAGCGTAAATTTTTGTGTACAAGTCTAATAATTTGTAAATTTGTTAAAAATGGGGTCTAATAGCTATCGAAGATGTTAATGTAGCTAGAGAAATTCTTTAACTACTTCTTGTTAGAGGTATCGGGGATGATGTCCCTGAAATATGCATTGAGTCTTTCATTTTAATATTTATAAAAAATTTCTACAATCGTCATTTTCGAGGGTTGTTGACTCACATGTTTGTGTATAAGGCTACAAATCAGAAAATTAGTCTTTATTTGGATCCAAAACATGACAAAAAAGCTTAGGTAGTAAAAGTAGTTTCGTTCTTTTTCCTGTTAGGCATCACTCGAATAATCAGAAACGCCTAAACACTCTATTTGTCAAGAAAATTTTTCGAGGCCAGGGAGCGTAGATTTTTGGGTACGAGTCTAATAATTTGTAAATTGATTAAAAATGGGGACTAATAGCTAGCGAATATTTTAATGTAGCTAGAGAAATTTTTTAACTACCTCTTGTTAGAGGTATCTGAGATAATGTCCCCGAAATATGCATTAGGTCTTCAATTTTAATATTTATAAGGAATTTTCAAATTTGACATCTTCGAGGGTTGTTGACTCACATGTTTGTGTATGGGGCTACAAATCCGATAATTAGTCTTTATTTGAATCTAGAATATGACAAAGAACCTTAGGTAGTAAAAGTAGTTTTGTTCTTTTTCCTGTTAGGCATCACTGGAATGATCAAAAAAGCCTAAACACTCTATTTGTCAAGAAACGTTTTCGAGGCCAGGAAGCGTAGATTTTTGTGTACGAGTCTAATAATTTGTAAATTCATTAAAACTGGGGTCTAATAGCTAGCGAATATATTAATGTAGCTAGAGAAATTTTTTAACTACCTCTTGTTAGAGGTATCTGAGATAATGTCCCCGAAATATGCATTAGGTCTTCAATTTTAATATTTATAAGGAATTTTCAAATTTGACATCTTCGAGGGTTGTTGACTCACATGTTTGTGTATGGGGCTACAAATCCGATAATTAGTCTTTATTTGAATCTAGAATATGACAAAGAACCTTAGGTAGTAAAAGTAGTTTTGTTCTTTTTCCTGTTAGGCATCACTGGAATGATCAAAAAAGCCTAAACACTCTATTTGTCAAGAAACGTTTTCGAGGCCAGGAAGCGTAGATTTTTGTGTACGAGTCTAATAATTTGTAAATTCATTAAAACTGGGGTCTAATAGCTAGCGAATATATTAATGTAGCTAGAGAAATTCTTTAACCACCTTTTGTTTGAATTATCTAGGATGATGTCCCCGAAATATGCATTGAGTCTTTCATTTTAATATTTATAAAAAATTTCTACAATCGACATTTTCGAGGGTTGTTGACTCACATGGTTGTCTATAAGGCTACAAATCAGAAAATTAGTCTTTATTTGGATCCAAAACATGACAAAAAACCTTAGGTAGTAAAAGTAGTTTTGTTCTTTTTCCTGTTGGGCATCACTGGAATGATCAGAAACGCCTAAACACTCTATTGGTCAAGAAACGTTTTCAAGGCCAGGGAGCGTAGATTTTTGTGTACAAGTCTAATAATTTGTAAATTTGTTAAAAATGGGGTCTAATAGCTATCGAAGATGTTAATGTAGCTAAAGAAATTCTTTAACTACCTCTTGTTAAAGGTATCTGGGATAATGTCCCCGTAATATCCATTAGGTCTTCAATTTTAATATTTATAAAAAATTTCTACAATCGTCATTTTCGAGGGTTGTTGACTCACATGTTTGTGTATAAGGCTACAAATCAGAAAATTAGTCTTTATTTGGATCCAAAACATGACAAAAAAGCTTAGGTAGTGAAAGTAGTTTCGTTCTTTTTCCTGTTAGGCATCACTCGAATAATCAGAAACGCCTAAACACTCTATTTGTCAAGAAAATTTTTCAAGGCCAGGGAGCGTAGATTTTTGGGTACGAGTCTAATAATTTGTAAATTGATTCAAAATGGGGTCTAATAGCTAACGAATATGTTAATGTAGCTAGAAAAATTCTTGAACTACCTCTTGTTAGAGGTATCTGGGATTATCTCCCCGAAATATGTATTAGGTCTTCAATTTTATATTTATAAAGAATATTCAAATTTGACATCTTCGAGGGTTGTTGACTCACATGTTTGTGTATGGGGCTACAAATCCGATAATTAGTCTTTATTTGAATCCAGAACATGACAAAGGACCTCAGGTAGTAAAAGTAGTTTTGTTCTTTTTCCTGTTAGGCATCACTTGAATGATCAGAAACGCCTAAACACTCTATTTGTTAAGAAACGTTTTCGAGGCCAGGGGGCGTAGATTTTTGTGTACAAGTCTAATAATTTATAAATTGGTTAAAAATGGGTCTAATAGCTAGCGAAGATGTTAATGTAGCTAGAGAAATCCTTGAACTACCTCTTGTTAGAGGTTTTTGGGAATATGTCCCCGAAATATGCATTAGGTCTTCAATTTTATATTTATAAAGAATTTCTAAAATCGACATTTTCGAGGGTTGTTGACTCACATGTTTGTGTATAAGGCTACAAATCCGAAAATTAGTCTTTATTTGGATCCAAAACATGACAAAGCACCTTAGGTAGTAAAAGTTGTTTTGTTCTTTTTCCTGTTAGGCATTACTGGAATGATCAGAAACGCCTAAACACTCTATTTGTCAAAAAACGTTTTCGAGGTCAGGGGGCGTAGATTTTTGTGTACAAGTTTAAGAATTTGTAAATGGGTTAAAAATGGGGTCTAATAGCTAGGGAAGAGGTTAATGTAGCTAGAGAAATTCTTTAATTACATTTTGTTAGAGGTATCTGGGATGATGTCCCCGAAATATGCATTGAGTCTTTCATTTTAATATTTATAAAGAATTTCTAAAATCGACATTTTCGAGGGTTGTTGACTCACATGTTTGTGTATAAGGCTACAAAACCGAATATTAATCTTTATTTGCATCCAAAACTTGACAAAGAACCTTAGGTAGTAAAAGTGGTTTTGTTCTTTTTCCTGTTGGGCATCACTGGAATGATCAGAATCGCCTAAACACTCTATTTGTCAAGAAACGTTTTCGAGGCCAGGGGGCTTAGATTTTTGTGTACGAGTCTAATAATTTGTAAATTTGTTAACAATGGGGTCTAATAGCTAGCGAATATGTTAATGTAGCTAGATAAATTCTTTAACTACCTCTTGTTAAAGGTATTTGGGATGATATCCCCGAAATATGCATTGAGTCTTTCATTTTAATATTTATAAAGAATTTCTAAAATCGATATTTTCGAGGGTTGTTGACTCACATGTTTGTGTATAAGGCTACAAATTCGAAAATTAGTCTTCATTTGGATCCAAAACATGAAAAAGAACCTTAGGTAGTAAAAGTTGTATTGTTCTTTTTCCTGTTAGGCATCACTGAAATGATCAAAAACGACTAAACACTCTATTTGTCAAGAAACGATTTCGAGGCCAGGGAGCGTAGGTTTTTGTGTACGAGTCTAATAATTTGTAAATTGATTAAAAATAGGGTCTAATAGCTAGCGAATATGTTTATGTAGCTAGAGAAATTCTTTAACTACCTCTTGTTAGAGGTATCGGGGATGATGTCCCCGAAATATGCATTAAGTCTTTTCATTTTAATATTTATAAAAAATTTCTACAATCGACATTTTCGAGGGTTGTTGACTTACATGTTTGTGTATAAGGCTACAAATCCGAAAATTAGTCTTTATTTGGATCCAAAACATGACAAAGAACCTTAGGTAGTAAAAGTAGTATTGTTCTTTTTCCTGTTAGGCATCTCTGGAATGATCAGAAAAGCCTAAACACTTTATTTGTCAAGAAACGGTTTCGAGGCCTGGGAGCGTAGGTTTTTGTGTACGAGTCTAATAATTTGTAAATTTGTTAACAATGGGGTCTAATAGCTAGCGAAGATGTTAATGTAGCTAGAGAAATTCTTTAACTACCTCTTGTTAAAGGTATCTGGGATGATGTCCCCGAAATATGCATTGAGTCTTTCATTTTGATATTTATAAAGAATTTTTAAAATCGATATTTTCGAGGGTTGTTGACTCACATGTTTGTGTATAAGGCTACAAGTCCGAAAAGTAGTCTTTATTTGGATCCAAAACATGACTAAGAAACTTAGGTAGTAAAAGTAGTTTTGTTCATTTTCCTGTTAGGCATCACTGGAATGATCAGAAACGCCTAAACACTCTATTTGTCAAGAAACGGTTTCGAGGCCAGGGAGCGTAGGTTTTTGTGTACGAGTCTAATAATTTGTAAATTGATTAAAAATAGGGTCTAATACCTAGCGAATATCTTAATGTAGCTGAAGAAATTCTTTCACTACCTCCTGTTTGAGGTATCTGGGATGATGTTCTCGAAATATGCAATTGAGTCTTTTATTCTAATATTTTAAAAAATTTCTAAAATCGATATTTTCGAGGGTTGTTGACTCACATGTTTGTGTATAAGGCTACAAATCCGATAATTAGTCTTTATTTGGATCCAAAACATAAAAAAGAACGTAATAAAAGTAGTATTGTTCTTTTTCCTGTTAGGCATCACTGAAATGATCAGAAACGACTAAACACTCTATTTGTCAAGAAACGATTTCGAGGCCAGGGAGCGTAGATTTTTGCGTACGATTCTAATAATTTGTAAATTGATTAAAAATAGGGTCTAATACCTAGCGAATATCTTAATGTAGCTGGAGAAATTCTTTAACTACCCCTTGTTAGAGGTATCTGGGATGATGTTCTCGAAATATGCAATTGAGGCTTTTATTTTAATATTTATAAAAAATTTGTACAATCGAAATTTTCGAGGGTTTTTGACTCACATGTTTGTGTATAAGGCTACAAATCCGAAAATTAGTCTTTATTTGGATCCAAATCATGACAAAGAACCTTAGGTAGTAAAAGTAGTTTTTTCTTTTTCGTTTTAGGCATCACTGGAATGATCAGAAACGCCTAAACACTCTATTTGTCAAGAAACGTTTTCGAGGCCAGGGGGCTTAGATTTTTGTGTACGAGTCTAATATTTTGTAAATGTGTTAAAAATGGGGTCTAATAGCTAGCGAAGATGTTAATGTAGCTAGAGAAATCCTTGAACTACCTCTTGTTAGAGGTTTTTGGGAATATGTCCCCGAAATATGCATTAGGTCTTCAATTTTATATTTATAAAGAATTTCTAAAATCGACATTTTCGAGGGTTGTTGACTCACATGTTTGTGTATAAGGCTACAAATCCGAAAATTAGTCTTTATTTGGATCCAAAACATGACAAAGCACCTTAGGTAGTAAAAGTTGTTTTGTTCTTTTTCCTGTTAGGCATTACTGGAATGATCAGAAACGCCTAAACACTCTATTTGTCAAAAAACGTTTTCGAGGTCAGGGGGCGTAGATTTTTGTGTACAAGTTTAAGAATTTGTAAATGGGTTAAAAATGGGGTCTAATAGCTAGGGAAGAGGTTAATGTAGCTAGAGAAATTCTTTAATTACATTTTGTTAGAGGTATCTGGGATGATGTCCCCGAAATATGCATTGAGTCTTTCATTTTAATATTTATAAAGAATTTCTAAAATCGACATTTTCGAGGGTTGTTGACTCACATGTTTGTGTATAAGGCTACAAAACCGAATATTAATCTTTATTTGCATCCAAAACTTGACAAAGAACCTTAGGTAGTAAAAGTGGTTTTGTTCTTTTTCCTGTTGGGCATCACTGGAATGATCAGAATCGCCTAAACACTCTATTTGTCAAGAAACGTTTTCGAGGCCAGGGGGCTTAGATTTTTGTGTACGAGTCTAATAATTTGTAAATTTGTTAACAATGGGGTCTAATAGCTAGCGAATATGTTAATGTAGCTAGATAAATTCTTTAACTACCTCTTGTTAAAGGTATTTGGGATGATATCCCCGAAATATGCATTGAGTCTTTCATTTTAATATTTATAAAGAATTTCTAAAATCGATATTTTCGAGGGTTGTTGACTCACATGTTTGTGTATAAGGCTACAAATTCGAAAATTAGTCTTCATTTGGATCCAAAACATGAAAAAGAACCTTAGGTAGTAAAAGTTGTATTGTTCTTTTTCCTGTTAGGCATCACTGAAATGATCAAAAACGACTAAACACTCTATTTGTCAAGAAACGATTTCGAGGCCAGGGAGCGTAGGTTTTTGTGTACGAGTCTAATAATTTGTAAATTGATTAAAAATAGGGTCTAATAGCTAGCGAATATGTTTATGTAGCTAGAGAAATTCTTTAACTACCTCTTGTTAGAGGTATCGGGGATGATGTCCCCGAAATATGCATTAAGTCTTTTCATTTTAATATTTATAAAAAATTTCTACAATCGACATTTTCGAGGGTTGTTGACTTACATGTTTGTGTATAAGGCTACAAATCCGAAAATTAGTCTTTATTTGGATCCAAAACATGACAAAGAACCTTAGGTAGTAAAAGTAGTATTGTTCTTTTTCCTGTTAGGCATCTCTGGAATGATCAGAAAAGCCTAAACACTTTATTTGTCAAGAAACGGTTTCGAGGCCTGGGAGCGTAGGTTTTTGTGTACGAGTCTAATAATTTGTAAATTTGTTAACAATGGGGTCTAATAGCTAGCGAAGATGTTAATGTAGCTAGAGAAATTCTTTAACTACCTCTTGTTAAAGGTATCTGGGATGATGTCCCCGAAATATGCATTGAGTCTTTCATTTTGATATTTATAAAGAATTTTTAAAATCGATATTTTCGAGGGTTGTTGACTCACATGTTTGTGTATAAGGCTACAAGTCCGAAAAGTAGTCTTTATTTGGATCCAAAACATGACTAAGAAACTTAGGTAGTAAAAGTAGTTTTGTTCATTTTCCTGTTAGGCATCACTGGAATGATCAGAAACGCCTAAACACTCTATTTGTCAAGAAACGGTTTCGAGGCCAGGGAGCGTAGGTTTTTGTGTACGAGTCTAATAATTTGTAAATTGATTAAAAATAGGGTCTAATACCTAGCGAATATCTTAATGTAGCTGAAGAAATTCTTTCACTACCTCCTGTTTGAGGTATCTGGGATGATGTTCTCGAAATATGCAATTGAGTCTTTTATTCTAATATTTTAAAAAATTTCTAAAATCGATATTTTCGAGGGTTGTTGACTCACATGTTTGTGTATAAGGCTACAAATCCGATAATTAGTCTTTATTTGGATCCAAAACATAAAAAAGAACGTAATAAAAGTAGTATTGTTCTTTTTCCTGTTAGGCATCACTGAAATGATCAGAAACGACTAAACACTCTATTTGTCAAGAAACGATTTCGAGGCCAGGGAGCGTAGATTTTTGCGTACGATTCTAATAATTTGTAAATTGATTAAAAATAGGGTCTAATACCTAGCGAATATCTTAATGTAGCTGGAGAAATTCTTTAACTACCCCTTGTTAGAGGTATCTGGGATGATGTTCTCGAAATATGCAATTGAGGCTTTTATTTTAATATTTATAAAAAATTTGTACAATCGAAATTTTCGAGGGTTTTTGACTCACATGTTTGTGTATAAGGCTACAAATCCGAAAATTAGTCTTTATTTGGATCCAAATCATGACAAAGAACCTTAGGTAGTAAAAGTAGTTTTTTCTTTTTCGTTTTAGGCATCACTGGAATGATCAGAAACGCCTAAACACTCTATTTGTCAAGAAACGTTTTCGAGGCCAGGGGGCTTAGATTTTTGTGTACGAGTCTAATATTTTGTAAATGTGTTAAAAATGGGGTCTAATAGCTAGGGAAGAGGTTAATGTAGCTAGAGAAATTCTTTAACTACCTCTTGTTAAAGGTATCTCGGATGATGTCCCCGAAATATGCATTGAGTCTTTCATTTTAATATTTATAAAGAATTTCTAAAATCGATATTTTCGAGGGTTGTTGACTCACATGTTTGTGTATAAGGCTACAAATCCGATAATTAGTCTTCATTTGGATCCAAAACATGAAAAAGAACCTTAGGTAATAAAAGTAGTATTGTTCTTTTTCCTGTTAGGCATCACTAGAATGATCAGAAACGCCAAAACACTCTATTTGTCAAGAAACGGTTTCGAGGCCAGGGAGCGTAGGTTTTTGTGTACGAGTCTAATAATATGTAAATTGATTAAAAATAGGGTCTAATACCTAGCGAATATCTTAATGTAGCTAGAGAAATTCTTTAACTACCTCTTGTTAAAGGTATCTGGGATGATGGCCCCGAAATATGCATTGAGTCTTTCATTTTAATATTTATAAAGAATTTCTAAAATCGATATTTTCGAGGGTTTTTGACTCACATGTTTGTGTATAAGGCTACAAATCCATAAATTAGTCTTTATTTGGATCCAAATCATGACAAAGAACCTTAGGTAGTAAAAGTAGTTTTTTCTTTTTCGTTTTAGGCATCACTGGAATGATCAGAAACGCCTAAACACTCTATTTGTCAAGAAACGTTTTCGAGGCCAGGGGGCATAGATTTTTGTGTACGAGTCTAATATTTTGTAAATGTGTTAAAAATGGGGTCTAATAGCTAGCAAAGGTGTTAATGTAGCTAGAGAAATTCTTTAACTACCTCTTGTTAAAGGTATCTCGGATGATGTCCCCGAAATATGCATTGAGTCTTTCATTTTAATATTTATAAAGAATTTCTAAAATCGATATTTTCGAGGGTTGTTGACTCACATGTTTGTGTATAAGGCTATAAATCCGATAATTAGTCTTCATTTGGATCCAAAACATGAAAAAGAACCTTAGGTAATAAAAGTAGTATTGTTCTTTTTCCTGTTAGGCATCAGTGGAATGATCAGAAACGCCAAAATACTCTATTTGTCAAGAAACGGTTTCGAGGCCAGGGAGCGTAGGTTTTTGTGTACGAGTCTAATAATATGTAAATTGATTAAAAATAGGGTCTAATACCTAGCGAATATCTTAATGTAGCTGGAGAAATTCTTTAACCACCTCTTGTTTAAGGTATCTGGGATGATGTTCTCGAAATATGCAATTGAGTCTTTTATTCTAATATTTTAAAAAATTTCTAAAATCGATATTTTCGAGGGTTGTTGACTCACATGTTTGTGTATAAGGCTACAAATCCGATAATTAGTCTTTATTTGGATCCAAAACATGAAAAAGAACGTAATAAAAGTAGTACTGTTCTTTTTCCTGTTAGGCATCACTGGAATGATCAGAAACGACTAAACACTCTATTTGTCAAGAAACGATTTCGAGGCTAGGGAGCGTAGATTTTTGCGTACGATTCTAATAATTTGTAAATTGATTAAAAAAGGGGGCTACTAGCTAGCGAATATGTTAATGTAGCTAGAGAAATTCTTTAACTACCTCTCGTTAGAGGTATCGGGGATGACGTCCCCGAAATATTTATTAAGTCTTTCATTTTAATATTTTAAAAAATTTTTACAATGGACATTTTCGAGGGTTGTTGACTTAAATGTTTGTGTATAAGGCTACAAATCCGAAAATTAGTCTTTATTTGGATCCAAAACATGACAAAGAACCTTAGGTAGTAAAAGTAGTATTGTTCTTTTTCCTGTTAGGCATCACTGGAATGATCAGAAAAGCCTAAACACTCTATTTGTCAAGAAACGTTTTCGAGGCCAGGGAGCGTAGATTTTTGCGTACGAGTCTAATAATTTGTAAATTGATTAAAAATAGGGTCTAATAGCTAGCGAATATGTTTATGTAGCTAGAGAAATTCTTTAACTACCTCTTGTTAAAGGTATCTGGGATGATGTCCCCGAAATATGCATTGAGTCTTTCATTTTAATATTTATAAAGAATTTCTAAAATCGATATTTTCGAGGGTTGTTGACTCACATGTTTGTGTATAAGGCTACAAATCCGAAAATTAGTCTTTATTTGGATCCAAAACATGACAAAGAACCTTAGATAGTAAAAGTAGTTTTTTCTTTTTCCTGTTAGGCATCACTGGAATGATCAGAAAAGCCTAAACACTCTATTTGTCAAGAAACGTTTTCGAGGCCAGGGGGCTTAGATTTTTGTGTACGAGTCTAATATTTTGTAAATGTGTTAAAAATGGGGTCTAATAGCTAGCGAAGATGTTAATGTAGCTAGAGAAATTCTTTAACTACCTCTTGTTAAAGGTATCTGGGATGATGTCCCCGAAATATGCATTGAGTCTTTCATTTTAATATTTATAAAGAATTTCTAAAATCGATATTTTCGAGGGTTGTTGACTCACATGTTTGTGTATAAGGCTACAAATCCGAAAATTAGTCTTTATTTGGATCCAAAACATGACAAAGAACCTTAGATAGTAAAAGTAGTTTTTTCTTTTTCCTGTTAGGCATCACTGGAATGATCAGAAAAGCCTAAACACTCTATTTGTCAAGAAACGTTTTCGAGGCCAGGGAGCGTAGATTTTTGTGTACGAGTCTAATAATTTGTAAATGTGTTAAAAATGGGGTCTAATAGCTAGCGAATATGTTTATGTAGCTAGAGAAATTCTTTAACTACTTCTTGTTAGAGGTATCGGGGATGATGTCCCTGAAATATACATTGAGTCTTTCATTTTAATATTTATGAAAAATTTCTACAATCGACATTTTCGAGGGTTGTTGACTCACATGTTTGTGTATAAGGCTACAAGTCTAAAAATTAGTCTTTATTTGGATCCAAAACATGACAAAGAAACTTAGGTAGTAAAAGTAGTTTTGTTCATTTTCCTGTTAGGCATCACTGGAATGATCAGAAACGCATAAACACTCTATTTGTCAAGAAACTTTTTCGACGCTAGGGAGTGTAGATTTTTGCGTACGAGTCTAATAATTTGTAAATTGATTAAAAATAGGGTCTAATAGCTAGCGAATATGTTTATGTAGCTAGAGAAATTCTTTAACTACCTCTTGTTAGAGGTATCGGGGATGATGTCCCCGAAATATGCATTAAGTCTTTTCATTTTAATATTTATAAAAAATTTCTACAATCGACATTTTCGAGGGTTGTTGACTTACATGTTTGTGTATAAGGCTACAAATCCGAAAATTAGTCTTTATTTGGATCCAAAACATGACAAAGAACCTTAGGTAGTAAAAGTAGTATTGTTCTTTTTCCTGTTAGGCATCTCTGGAATGATCAGAAAAGCCTAAACACTTTATTTGTCAAGAAACGGTTTCGAGGCCAGGGAGCGTAGGTTTTTGTGTACGAGTCTAATAATTTGTAAATTTGTTAACAATGGGGTCTAATAGCTAGCGAAGATGTTAATGTAGCTAGAGAAATTCTTTAACTACCTCTTGTTAAAGGTATCTGGGATGATGTCCCCGAAATATGCAATTGAGTCTTTTATTCTAATATTTTAAAAAATTTCTAAAATCGATATTTTCGAGGGTTGTTGACTCACATGTTTGTGTATAAGGCTACAAATCCGATAATTAGTCTTTATTTGGATCCAAAACATGAAAAAGAACGTAATAAAAGTAGTACTGTTCTTTTTCCTGTTAGGCATCACTGGAATGATCAGAAACGACTAAACACTCTATTTGTCAAGAAACGATTTCGAGGCTAGGGAGCGTAGATTTTTGCGTACGATTCTAATAATTTGTAAATTGATTAAAAAAGGGGGCTACTAGCTAGCGAATATGTTAATGTAGCTAGAGAAATTCTTTAACTACCTCTCGTTAGAGGTATCGGGGATGACGTCCCCGAAATATTTATTAAGTCTTTCATTTTAATATTTTAAAAAATTTTTACAATGGACATTTTCGAGGGTTGTTGACTTAAATGTTTGTGTATAAGGCTACAAATCCGAAAATTAGTCTTTATTTGGATCCAAAACATGACAAAGAACCTTAGGTAGTAAAAGTAGTATTGTTCTTTTTCCTGTTAGGCATCACTGGAATGATCAGAAAAGCCTAAACACTCTATTTGTCAAGAAACGTTTTCGAGGCCAGGGAGCGTAGATTTTTGCGTACGAGTCTAATAATTTGTAAATTGATTAAAAATAGGGTCTAATAGCTAGCGAATATGTTTATGTAGCTAGAGAAATTCTTTAACTACCTCTTGTTAAAGGTATCTGGGATGATGTCCCCGAAATATGCATTGAGTCTTTCATTTTAATATTTATAAAGAATTTCTAAAATCGATATTTTCGAGGGTTGTTGACTCACATGTTTGTGTATAAGGCTACAAATCCGAAAATTAGTCTTTATTTGGATCCAAAACATGACAAAGAACCTTAGATAGTAAAAGTAGTTTTTTCTTTTTCCTGTTAGGCATCACTGGAATGATCAGAAAAGCCTAAACACTCTATTTGTCAAGAAACGTTTTCGAGGCCAGGGGGCTTAGATTTTTGTGTACGAGTCTAATATTTTGTAAATGTGTTAAAAATGGGGTCTAATAGCTAGCGAAGATGTTAATGTAGCTAGAGAAATTCTTTAACTACCTCTTGTTAAAGGTATCTGGGATGATGTCCCCGAAATATGCATTGAGTCTTTCATTTTAATATTTATAAAGAATTTCTAAAATCGATATTTTCGAGGGTTGTTGACTCACATGTTTGTGTATAAGGCTACAAATCCGAAAATTAGTCTTTATTTGGATCCAAAACATGACAAAGAACCTTAGATAGTAAAAGTAGTTTTTTCTTTTTCCTGTTAGGCATCACTGGAATGATCAGAAAAGCCTAAACACTCTATTTGTCAAGAAACGTTTTCGAGGCCAGGGAGCGTAGATTTTTGTGTACGAGTCTAATAATTTGTAAATGTGTTAAAAATGGGGTCTAATAGCTAGCGAATATGTTTATGTAGCTAGAGAAATTCTTTAACTACTTCTTGTTAGAGGTATCGGGGATGATGTCCCTGAAATATACATTGAGTCTTTCATTTTAATATTTATGAAAAATTTCTACAATCGACATTTTCGAGGGTTGTTGACTCACATGTTTGTGTATAAGGCTACAAGTCTAAAAATTAGTCTTTATTTGGATCCAAAACATGACAAAGAAACTTAGGTAGTAAAAGTAGTTTTGTTCATTTTCCTGTTAGGCATCACTGGAATGATCAGAAACGCATAAACACTCTATTTGTCAAGAAACTTTTTCGACGCTAGGGAGTGTAGATTTTTGCGTACGAGTCTAATAATTTGTAAATTGATTAAAAATAGGGTCTAATAGCTAGCGAATATGTTTATGTAGCTAGAGAAATTCTTTAACTACCTCTTGTTAGAGGTATCGGGGATGATGTCCCCGAAATATGCATTAAGTCTTTTCATTTTAATATTTATAAAAAATTTCTACAATCGACATTTTCGAGGGTTGTTGACTTACATGTTTGTGTATAAGGCTACAAATCCGAAAATTAGTCTTTATTTGGATCCAAAACATGACAAAGAACCTTAGGTAGTAAAAGTAGTATTGTTCTTTTTCCTGTTAGGCATCTCTGGAATGATCAGAAAAGCCTAAACACTTTATTTGTCAAGAAACGGTTTCGAGGCCAGGGAGCGTAGGTTTTTGTGTACGAGTCTAATAATTTGTAAATTTGTTAACAATGGGGTCTAATACCTAGCGAATATCTTAATGTAGCTGAAGAAATTCTTTAACTACCTCTTGTTTGAGGTATCTGGGATGATGTTCTCGAAATATGCAATTGAGTCTTTTATTCTAATATTTTAAAAAATTTCTAAAATCGATATTTTCGAGGGTTGTTGACTCACATGTTTGTGTATAAGGCTACAAATCCGATAATTAGTCTTTATTTGGATCCAAAACATAAAAAAGAACGTAATAAAAGTAGTATTGTTCTTTTTCCTGTTAGGCATCACTGAAATGATCAGAAACGACTAAACACTCTATTTGTCAAGAAACGATTTCGAGGCCAGGGAGCGTAGATTTTTGCGTACGATTCTAATAATTTGTAAATTGATTAAAAATGGGGTCTAACAGCTAGCGAATATGTTAATGTAGCTAGAGAAATTCTTTAACTACCTCTTGTTAGCGGTATCGGGGATGATGTCCCCGAAATATTTATTAAGTCTTTCATTTTAATATTTTAAAAAATTTCTACAATGGACATTTTCGAGGGTTGTTGACTTACATGTTTGTGTATAAGGCTACAAATCCGAAAATTAGTCTTTATTTGGATCCAAAACATGACAAAGAACCTTAGGTAGTAAAAGTAGTATTGTTCTTTTTCCTGTTAGGCATCACTGGAATGATCAGAAAAGCCTAAACACTCTATTTGTCAAGAAACGTTTTCGAGGCCAGGGAGCGTAGATTTTTGTTTACGAGTCTACTAATTTGTAAATGTGTTAAAAATGGGGTCTAATAGCTAGCGAATATGTTTATGTAGCTAGAGAAATTCTTTAACTACTTCTTGTTAGAGGTATCGGGGATGATGTCCCTGAAATATACATTGAGTCTTTCATTTTAATATTTATGAAAAATTTCTACAATCGACATTTTCGAGGGTTGTTGACTCACATGTTTGTGTATAAGGCTACAAGTCCAAAAATTAGTCTTTATTTGGATCCAAAACATGACAAAGAACCTTAGGTAGTAAAAGTAGTATTGTTCTTTTTCCTGTTAGGCATCACTGGAATGATCAGAAAAGCCTAAACACTCTATTTGCAAGAAACGGTTTCGAGGCCAGGGAGCGTAGGTTTTTGTGTACAAGTCTAATAATTTGTAAATTGATTAAAAATAGGGTCTAATACCTAGCGAATATCTTAATGTAGCTAGAGAAATTCTTTAACTACCTCTTGTTAGAGGTATCTGGGATGATGTTCTCGAAATATGCAATTGAGGCTTTTATTTTAATATTTATAAAAAATTTGTCCAATCGAAATTTTCGAGGGTTGTTGACTCACATGTTTGTGTATAAGGCTACAAATCCGAAAATTAGTCTTTATTTGGATCCAAAACATGACAAAGAACCTTAGGTAGTAAAAGTAGTATTGTTCTTTTTCCTGTTAGGCATCACTGGAATGATCAGAAAAGCCTAAACACTCTATTTGTCAAGAAACGTTTTCGAGGCCAGGGGGCTTAGATTTTTGTGTACGAGTCTAATAATTTGTAAATTTGTTAACAATGGGGTCTAATAGCTAGCGAAGATGTTAATGTAGCTAGAGAAATTCTTTAACTACCTCTTGTTAAAGGTATTTGGGATGATGTCCCCGAAATATGCATTGAGTCTTTCATTTTAATATTTATAAAGAATTTCTAAAATCGATATTTTCGAGGGTTGTTGACTCACATGTTTGTGTATAAGGCTACAAATTCGATAATTAGTCTTCATTTGGATCCAAAACATGAAAAAGAACCTTAGGTAGTAAAAGTTGTATTGTTCTTTTTTCTGTTAGGCATCACTGGAATGATCAGAAACGCCTAAACACTCTATTTGTCAAGAAACGGTTTCGACGCTAGGGAGTGTAGATTTTTGCGTACGAGTCTAATAATTTGTAAATTGATTAAAAATAGGGTCTAATAGCTAGCGAATATGTTTATGTAGCTAGAGAAATTCTTTAACTACCTCTTGTTAGAGGTATCGGGGATGATGTCCCCGAAATATGCATTGAGTCTTTTCATTTTAATATTTATAAAAAATTTCTACAATCGACATTTTCGAGGGTTGTTGACTTACATGTTTGTGTATAAGGCTACTAATCCAAAAATTAGTCTTTATTTGGATCCAAAACACGACAAAGAACCTTAGGTAGTAAAAGTAGTATTGTTCTTTTTCCTGTTAGGCATCTCTGGAATGATCAGAAACGACTAAACACTCTATTTGTCAAGAAACTTTTTCGAGGCCAGGGGGCTTAGATTTTTGTGTACGAGTCTAATATTTTGTAACTGTGTTAAAAATGGGGTCTAATAGCTAGCAAAGGTGTTAATGTAGCTAGAGAAATTCTTTAACTACCTCTTGTTAAAGGTATCTGGGATGATGTCCCCGAAATATGCATTGAGTCTTTCATTTTAATATTTATAAAGAATTTCTAAAATCGATATTTTCGAGGGTTGTTGACTCACATGTTTGTGTATAAGGCTACAAGTCCGAAAAGTAGTCTTTATTTGGATCCAAAACATGACTAAGAAACTTAGGTAGTAAAAGTAGTTTTGTTCATTTTCCTGTTAGGCATCACTGGAATGATCAGAAACGCCTAAACACTCTATTTGTCAAGAAACGATTTCGAGGCCAGGGAGCGTAGATTTTTGCGTACGATTCTAATAATTTGTAAATTGATTAAAAATGGGGTCTAACAGCTAGCGAATATGTTAATGTAGCTAGAGAAATTCTTTAACTACCTCTTGTTAGAGGTATCGGGGATGATGTCCCCGAAATATTTATTAAGTCTTTCATTTTAATATTTTAAAAAATTTCTACAATGGACATTTTCGAGGGTTGTTGACTCACATGTTTGTGTATAAGGCTACAAATCCGAAAATTAGTCTTTATTTGGATCCAAAACATGACAAAGAACCTTAGGTAGTAAAAGTAGTATTGTTCTTTTTCCTGTTAGGCATCACTGGAATGATCAGAAAAGCCTAAACACTCTATTTGTCAAGAAACGTTTTCGAGGCCAGGGAGCGTAGATTTTTGTTTACGAGTCTACTAATTTGTAAATGTGTTAAAAATGGGGTCTAATAGCTAGCGAATATGTTTATGTAGCTAGAGAAATTCTTTAACTACTTCTTGTTAGAGGTATCGGGGATGATGTCCCTGAAATATACATTGAGTCTTTCATTTTAATATTTATGAAAAATTTCTACAATCGACATTTTCGAGGGTTGTTGACTCACATGTTTGTGTATAAGGCTACAAGTCCAAAAATTAGTCTTTATTTGGATCCAAAACATGACAAAGAACCTTAGGTAGTAAAAGTAGTATTGTTCTTTTTCCTGTTAGGCATCACTGGAATGATCAGAAAAGCCTAAACACTCTATTTGCAAGAAACGGTTTCGAGGCCAGGGAGCGTAGGTTTTTGTGTACAAGTCTAATAATTTGTAAATTGATTAAAAATAGGGTCTAATACCTAGCGAATATCTTAATGTAGCTAGAGAAATTCTTTAACTACCTCTTGTTAGAGGTATCTGGGATGATGTTCTCGAAATATGCAATTGAGGCTTTTATTTTAATATTTATAAAAAATTTGTCCAATCGAAATTTTCGAGGGTTGTTGACTCACATGTTTGTGTATAAGGCTACAAATCCGAAAATTAGTCTTTATTTGGATCCAAAACATGACAAAGAACCTTAGGTAGTAAAAGTAGTATTGTTCTTTTTCCTGTTAGGCATCACTGGAATGATCAGAAAAGCCTAAACACTCTATTTGTCAAGAAACGTTTTCGAGGCCAGGGGGCTTAGATTTTTGTGTACGAGTCTAATAATTTGTAAATTTGTTAACAATGGGGTCTAATAGCTAGCGAAGATGTTAATGTAGCTAGAGAAATTCTTTAACTACCTCTTGTTAAAGGTATTTGGGATGATGTCCCCGAAATATGCATTGAGTCTTTCATTTTAATATTTATAAAGAATTTCTAAAATCGATATTTTCGAGGGTTGTTGACTCACATGTTTGTGTATAAGGCTACAAATTCGATAATTAGTCTTCATTTGGATCCAAAACATGAAAAAGAACCTTAGGTAGTAAAAGTTGTATTGTTCTTTTTTCTGTTAGGCATCACTGGAATGATCAGAAACGCCTAAACACTCTATTTGTCAAGAAACGGTTTCGACGCTAGGGAGTGTAGATTTTTGCGTACGAGTCTAATAATTTGTAAATTGATTAAAAATAGGGTCTAATAGCTAGCGAATATGTTTATGTAGCTAGAGAAATTCTTTAACTACCTCTTGTTAGAGGTATCGGGGATGATGTCCCCGAAATATGCATTGAGTCTTTTCATTTTAATATTTATAAAAAATTTCTACAATCGACATTTTCGAGGGTTGTTGACTTACATGTTTGTGTATAAGGCTACTAATCCAAAAATTAGTCTTTATTTGGATCCAAAACACGACAAAGAACCTTAGGTAGTAAAAGTAGTATTGTTCTTTTTCCTGTTAGGCATCTCTGGAATGATCAGAAACGACTAAACACTCTATTTGTCAAGAAACTTTTTCGAGGCCAGGGGGCTTAGATTTTTGTGTACGAGTCTAATATTTTGTAACTGTGTTAAAAATGGGGTCTAATAGCTAGCAAAGGTGTTAATGTAGCTAGAGAAATTCTTTAACTACCTCTTGTTAAAGGTATCTGGGATGATGTCCCCGAAATATGCATTGAGTCTTTCATTTTAATATTTATAAAGAATTTCTAAAATCGATATTTTCGAGGGTTGTTGACTCACATGTTTGTGTATAAGGCTACAAGTCCGAAAAGTAGTCTTTATTTGGATCCAAAACATGACTAAGAAACTTAGGTAGTAAAAGTAGTTTTGTTCATTTTCCTGTTAGGCATCACTGGAATGATCAGAAACGCCTAAACACTCTATTTGTCAAGAAACGATTTCGAGGCCAGGGAGCGTAGATTTTTGCGTACGATTCTAATAATTTGTAAATTGATTAAAAATGGGGTCTAACAGCTAGCGAATATGTTAATGTAGCTAGAGAAATTCTTTAACTACCTCTTGTTAGAGGTATCGGGGATGATGTCCCCGAAATATTTATTAAGTCTTTCATTTTAATATTTTAAAAAATTTCTACAATGGACATTTTCGAGGGTTGTTGACTCACATGTTTGTGTATAAGGCTACAAATTCGATAATTAGTCTTCATTTGGATCCAAAACATGAAAAAGAACCTTAGGTAGTAAAAGTTGTATTGTTCTTTTTTCTGTTAGGCATCACTGGAATGATCAGAAACGCCTAAACACTCTATTTGTCAAGAAACGGTTTCGACGCTAGGGAGTGTAGATTTTTGCGTACGAGTCTAATAATTTGTAAATTGATTAAAAATAGGGTCTAATAGCTAGCGAATATGTTTATGTAGCTAGAGAAATTCTTTAACTACCTCTTGTTAGAGGTATCGGGGATGATGTCCCCGAAATATGCATTGAGTCTTTTCATTTTAATATTTATAAAAAATTTCTACAATCGACATTTTCGAGGGTTGTTGACTTACATGTTTGTGTATAAGGCTACTAATCCAAAAATTAGTCTTTATTTGGATCCAAAACACGACAAAGAACCTTAGGTAGTAAAAGTAGTATTGTTCTTTTTCCTGTTAGGCATCTCTGGAATGATCAGAAACGACTAAACACTCTATTTGTCAAGAAACTTTTTCGAGGCCAGGGGGCTTAGATTTTTGTGTACGAGTCTAATATTTTGTAACTGTGTTAAAAATGGGGTCTAATAGCTAGCAAAGGTGTTAATGTAGCTAGAGAAATTCTTTAACTACCTCTTGTTAAAGGTATCTGGGATGATGTCCCCGAAATATGCATTGAGTCTTTCATTTTAATATTTATAAAGAATTTCTAAAATCGATATTTTCGAGGGTTGTTGACTCACATGTTTGTGTATAAGGCTACAAGTCCGAAAAGTAGTCTTTATTTGGATCCAAAACATGACTAAGAAACTTAGGTAGTAAAAGTAGTTTTGTTCATTTTCCTGTTAGGCATCACTGGAATGATCAGAAACGCCTAAACACTCTATTTGTCAAGAAACGATTTCGAGGCCAGGGAGCGTAGATTTTTGCGTACGATTCTAATAATTTGTAAATTGATTAAAAATGGGGTCTAACAGCTAGCGAATATGTTAATGTAGCTAGAGAAATTCTTTAACTACCTCTTGTTAGAGGTATCGGGGATGATGTCCCCGAAATATTTATTAAGTCTTTCATTTTAATATTTTAAAAAATTTCTACAATGGACATTTTCGAGGGTTGTTGACTTACATGTTTGTGTATAAGGCTACAAATCCGAAAATTAGTCTTTATTTGGATCCAAAACATGACAAAGAAACTTAGGTAGTAAAAGTAGTATTGTTCTTTTTCCTGTTAGGCATCTCTGGAATGATCAGAAAAGCCTAAACACTTTATTTGTCAAGAAACGGTTTCGAGGCCAGGGAGCGTAGGTTTTTGTGTACGAGTCTAATAATTTGTAAATTGATTAAAAATGGGGTCTAACAGCTAGCGAATATGTTAATGTAGCTAGAGAAATTATTTAACTACCTCTTGTTAGAGGTATCGGGGATGATGTCCCCGAAATATTTATTAAGTCTTTCATTTTAATATTTTAAAAAATTTCTACAATGGACATTTTCGAGGGTTGTTGACTTACATGTTTGTGTATAAGGCTACAATCCGATAATTAGTCTTCATTTGGATCCAAAACATGAAAAAGAACCTTAGGAAATGAAAGTAGTATTGTTCTTTTTCCTGTTAGGCATCACTGGAATGATCAGAAACGCCTAAACACTCTATTTGTCAAGAAACGATTTCGAGGCCAGGGATCGTAGATTTTTGCGTGCGATTCTAATAATTTGTAAATTGATTAAAAATGGGGTCTAACAGCTAGCGAATATGTTAATGTAGCTAGAGAAATTCTTTAACTACCTCTTGTTAGAGGTATCGGGGATGATGTCCCCGAAATATTTATTAAGTCTTTCATTTTAATATTTTAAAAAATTTCTACAATCGACATTTTCGAGGGTTGTTGACTTACATGTTTGTGTATAAGGCTACAAATCCGAAAATTAGTCTTTATTTGGATCCAAAACATGACAAAGAAACTTAGGTAGTAAAAGTAGTATTGTTCTTTTTCCTGTTAGGCATCTCTGGAATGATCAGAAAAGCCTAAACACTTTATTTGTCAAGAAACGGTTTCGAGGCCAGGGAGCGTAGGTTTTTGTGTACGAGTCTAATAATTTGTAAATTTGTTAACAATGGGGTCTAATAGCTAGCGAAGATGTTAATGTAGCTAGAGAAATTCTTTAACTACCTCTTGTTAAAGGTATCTGGGATGATGTCCCCGAAATATGCATTGAGTCTTTCATTTTAATATTTATAAAGAATTTCTAAAATCGATATTTTCGAGGGTTGTTGACTCACATGTTTGTGTATAAGGCTACAAGTCCGAAAAGTAGTCTTTATTTGGATCCAAAACATGACTAAGAAACTTAGGTAGTAAAAGTAGTTTTGTTCATTTTCCTGTTAGGCATCACTGGAATGATCAGAAACGCCTAAACACTCTATTTGTCAAGAAACGGTTTCGAGGCCAGGGAGCGTAGGTTTTTGTGTACGAGTCTAATAATTTGTAAATTGATTAAAAATAGGGTCTAATACCTAGCGAATATCTTAATGTAGCTGGAGAAATTCTTTAACTACCTCTTGTTAGAGGTATCTGGGATTATGTTCTCGAAATATGCAATTGAGGCTTTTATTTTAATATTTATAAAAAATTTGTACAATCGAAATTTTCGAGGGTTGTTGACTCACATGTTTGTGTATAAGGCTACAAATCCGATAATTAGTCTTCATTTGGATCCAAAACATGAAAAAGAACCTTAGGTAATAAAAGTAGTATTGTTCTTTTTCCTGTTAGGCATCACTGGAATGATCAGAAACGCCTAAACACTCTATTTGTCAAGAAACTTTTTCGAGGCCAGGGGGCTTAGATTTTTGTGTACGAGTCTAATATTTTGTAACTGTGTTAAAAATGGGGTCTAATAGCTAGCAAAGGTGTTAATGTAGCTAGAGAAGTTCTTTAACTACCTCTTGTTAAAGGTATCTGGGATGATGTCCCCGAAATATGCATTGAGTCTTTCATTTTAATATTTATAAAGAATTTCTAAAATCGATATTTTCGAGGGTTGTTGACTCACATGTTTGTGTATAAGGCTACAAGTCCGAAAAGTAGTCTTTATTTGGATCCAAAACATGACTAAGAAACTTAGGTAGTAAAAGTAGTTTTGTTCATTTTCCTGTTAGGCATCACTGGAATGATCAGAAACGCCTAAACACTCTATTTGTCAAGAAACGATTTCGAGGCCAGGGAGCGTAGATTTTTGCGTACGATTCTAATAATTTGTAAATTGATTAAAAATGGGGTCTAACAGCTAGCGAATATGTTAATGTAGCTAGAGAAATTCTTTAACTACCTCTTGTTAGAGGTATCGGGGATGATGTCCCCGAAATATTTATTAAGTCTTTCATTTTAATATTTTAAAAAATTTCTACAATGGACATTTTCGAGGGTTGTTGACTTACATGTTTGTGTATAAGGCTACTAATCCAAAAATTAGTCTTTATTTGGATCCAAAACACGACAAAGAACCTTAGGTAGTAAAAGTAGTATTGTTCTTTTTCCTGTTAGGCATCTCTGGAATGATCAGAAACGACTAAACACTCTATTTGTCAAGAAACTTTTTCGACGCTAGGGAGTGTAGATTTTTGCGTACGAGTCTAATAATTTGTAAATTGATTAAAAATAGGGTCTAATAGCTAGCGAATATGTTTATGTAGCTAGAGAAATTCTTTAACTACCTCTTGTTAGAGGTATCGGGGATGATGTCCCCGAAATATGCATTGAGTCTTTTCATTTTAATATTTATAAAAAATTTCTACAATCGACATTTTCGAGGGTTGTTGACTTACATGTTTGTGTATAAGGCTACAAATCCGAAAATTAGTCTTTATTTGGATCCAAAACATGACAAAGAAACTTAGGTAGTAAAAGTAGTATTGTTCTTTTTCCTGTTAGGCATCTCTGGAATGATCAGAAAAGCCTAAACACTTTATTTGTCAAGAAACGGTTTCGAGGCCAGGGAGCGTAGGTTTTTGTGTACGAGTCTAATAATTTGTAAATTTTTTAACAATGGGGTCTAATAGCTAGCGAAGATGTTAATGTAGCTAGAGAAATTCTTTAACTACCTCTTGTTAAAGGTATCTGGGATGATGTCCCCGAAATATGCATTGAGTCTTTCATTTTAATATTTATAAAGAATTTCTAAAATCGATATTTTCGAGGGTTGTTGACTCACATGTTTGTGTATAAGGCTACAAGTCCGAAAAGTAGTCTTTATTTGGATCCAAAACATGACTAAGAAACTTAGGTAGTAAAAGTAGTTTTGTTCATTTTCCTGTTAGGCATCACTGGAATGATCAGAAACGCCTAAACACTCTATTTGTCAAGAAACGGTTTCGAGGCCAGGGAGCGTAGGTTTTTGTGTACGAGTCTAATAATTTGTAAATTGATTAAAAATAGGGTCTAATACCTAGCGAATATCTTAATGTAGCTGGAGAAATTCTTTAACTACCTCTTGTTAGAGGTATCTGGGATTATGTTCTCGAAATATGCAATTGAGGCTTTTATTTTAATATTTATAAAAAATTTGTACAATCGAAATTTTCGAGGGTTGTTGACTCACATGTTTGTGTATAAGGCTACAAATCCGATAATTAGTCTTCATTTGGATCCAAAACATGAAAAAGAACCTTAGGTAATAAAAGTAGTATTGTTCTTTTTCCTGTTAGGCATCACTGGAATGATCAGAAACGCCTAAACACTCTATTTGTCAAGAAACTTTTTCGAGGCCAGGGGGCTTAGATTTTTGTGTACGAGTCTAATATTTTGTAACTGTGTTAAAAATGGGGTCTAATAGCTAGCAAAGGTGTTAATGTAGCTAGAGAAATTCTTTAACTACCTCTTGTTAAAGGTATCTGGGATGATGTCCCCGAAATATGCATTGAGTCTTTCATTTTAATATTTATAAAGAATTTCTAAAATCGATATTTTCGAGGGTTGTTGACTCACATGTTTGTGTATTAGGCTACAAATCCGATAATTAGTCTTCATTTGGATCCAAAACATGACAAAGAACCTTAGGTAGTAAAAGTAGTATTGTTCTTTTTCCTGTTAGGCATCACTGGAATGATCAGAAACGCCTAAACACTCTATTTGTCAAGAAACGATTTCGAGGCCAGGGAGCGTAGATTTTTGCGTACGATTCTAATAATTTGTAAATTGATTAAAAATGGGGTCTAACAGCTAGCGAATATGTTAATGTAGCTAGAGAAATTCTTTAACTACCTCTTGTTAGAGGTATCGGGGATGATGTCCCCGAAATATTTATTAAGTCTTTCATTTTAATATTTTAAAAAATTTCTACAATGGACATTTTCGAGGGTTGTTGACTTACATGTTTGTGTATAAGGCTACAAATCCGAAAATTAGTCTTTATTTGGATCCAAAACATGACAAAGAAACTTAGGTAGTAAAAGTAGTATTGTTCTTTTTCCTGTTAGGCATCTCTGGAATGATCAGAAAAGCCTAAACACTTTATTTGTCAAGAAACGGTTTCGAGGCCAGGGAGCGTAGGTTTTTGTGTACGAGTCTAATAATTTGTAAATTGATTAAAAATGGGGTCTAACAGCTAGCGAATATGTTAATGTAGCTAGAGAAATTCTTTAACTACCTCTTGTTAGAGGTATCGGGGATGATGTCCCCGAAATATTTATTAAGTCTTTCATTTTAATATTTTAAAAAATTTCTACAATGGACATTTTCGAGGGTTGTTGACTTACATGTTTGTGTATAAGGCTACAATCCGATAATTAGTCTTCATTTGGATCCAAAACATGAAAAAGAACCTTAGGTAATAAAAGTAGTATTGTTCTTTTTCCTGTTAGGCATCACTGGAATGATCAGAAACGCCTAAACACTCTATTTGTCAAGAAACGATTTCGAGGCCAGGGAGCGTAGATTTTTGCGTGCGATTCTAATAATTTGTAAATTGATTAAAAATGGGGTCTAACAGCTAGCGAATATGTTAATGTAGCTAGAGAAATTCTTTAACTACCTCTTGTTAGAGGTATCGGGGATGATGTCCCCGAAATATTTATTAAGTCTTTCATTTTAATATTTTAAAAAATTTCTACAATCGACATTTTCGAGGGTTGTTGACTTACATGTTTGTGTATAAGGCTACAAATCCGAAAATTAGTCTTTATTTGGATCCAAAACATGACAAAGAAACTTAGGTAGTAAAAGTAGTATTGTTCTTTTTCCTGTTAGGCATCTCTGGAATGATCAGAAAAGCCTAAACACTTTATTTGTCAAGAAACGGTTTCGAGGCCAGGGAGCGTAGGTTTTTGTGTACGAGTCTAATAATTTGTAAATTTGTTAACAATGGGGTCTAATAGCTAGCGAAAATGTTAATGTAGCTAGAGAAATTCTTTAACTACCTCTTGTTAAAGGTATCTGGGATGATGTCCCCGAAATATGCATTGAGTCTTTCATTTTAATATTTATAAAGAATTTCTAAAATCGATATTTTCGAGGGTTGTTGACTCACATGTTTGTGTATAAGGCTACAAGTCCGAAAAGTAGTCTTTACTTGGATCCAAAACATGACTAAGAAACTTAGGTAGTAAAAGTAGTTTTGTTCATTTTCCTGTTAGGCATCACTGGAATGATCAGAAACGCCTAAACACTCTATTTGTCAAGAAACGGTTTCGAGGCCAGGGAGCGTAGGTTTTTGTGTACGAGTCTAATAATTTGTAAATTGATTAAAAATAGGGTCTAATACCTAGCGAATATCTTAATGTAGCTGGAGAAATTCTTTAACTACCTCTTGTTAGAGGTATCTGGGATGATGTTCTCGAAATATGCAATTGAGGCTTTTATTTTAATATTTATAAAAAATTTGTACAATCGAAATTTTCGAGGGTTGTTGACTCACATGTTTGTGTATAAGGCTACAAATCCGAAAATTAGTCTTTATTTGGATCCAAATCATGACAAAGAACCTTAGGTAGTAAAAGTAGTTTTTTCTTTTTCCTTTTAGGCATCACTGGAATGAGCAGAAATGCCTAAACACTCTATTTGTCAAGAAACTTTTTCGAGGCCAGGGGGCTTAGATTTTTGTGTACGAATCTAATATTTTGTAACTGTGTTAAAAATGGGGTCTAATAGCTAGCAAAGGTGTTAATGTAGCTAGAGAAATTCTTTAACTACCTCTTGTTAAAGGTATCTGGGATGATGTCCCCGAAATATGCATTGAGTCTTTCATTTTAATATTTATAAAGAATTTCTAAAATCGATATTTTCGAGGGTTGTTGACTCACATGTTTGTGTATTAGGCTACAAATCCGATAATTAGTCTTCATTTGGATCCAAAACATGAAAAAGAACCTTAGGTAATAAAAGTAGTATTGTTCTTTTTCCTGTTAGGCATCACTGGAATGATCAGAAAAGCCTAAACACTCTATTTGTCAAGAAACGGTTTCGAGGCCAGGGAGCGTAGGTTTTTGTGTACGAGTCTAATAGTTTGTAAATTGATTAAAAATAGGGTCTAATACCTAGCGAATATCTTAATGTAGCTGGAGAAATTCTTTAACCACCTCTTGTTTAAGGTATCTGGGATGATGTTCTCGAAATATGCAATTGAGTCTTTTATTCTAATATTTTAAAAAATTTCTAAAATCGATATTTTCGAGGGTTGTTGACTCACATGTTTGTGTATAAGGCTACAAATCCGATAATTAGTCTTTAGTTGGATCCAAAACATGAAAAAGAACGTAATAAAAGTAGTACTGTTCTTTTTCCTGTTAGGCATCACTGGAATGATCAGAAACGACTAAACACTCTATTTGTCAAGAAACGATTTCGAGGACAGGGAGCGTAGATTTTTGCGTACGATTCTAATAATTTGTAAATTGATTAAAAATGGGGTCTACTAGCTAGCGAATATGTTAATGTAGCTAGAGAAATTCTTTAACTACCTCTTGTTAGAGGTATCGGGGATGATGTCCCCGAAATATTTATTAAGTCTTTCATTTTAATATTTTAAAAAATTTCTACAATGGACATTTTTGAGGGTTGTTGACTCACATGTTTGTGTATGGGGCTACAAATCCGATAATTAGTCTTTATTTGAATCCAGAACATGACAAAGAACCTTATGTTGTTGAATTAGATTTGTACTTTTTCCTGTTAGGCATCACTGGAATGATCAGAAACGACTAAACACTCTATTTGTCAAGAAACGATTTCGAGGCCAGGGAGCGTAGATTTTTGCGTACGAGTCTAATAATTTGTAAATTGATTAAAAATGGGGTCTAATAGCTAGCGAATATGTTTATGTAGCTAGAGAAATTCTTTAACTACCTCTTGTTAGAGGTATCAGGGATGATGTCCCCGAAATATGCATTGAGTCTTTCATTTTAATATTTATGAAAAATTTCTACAATCGACATTTTCGAGGGTTGTTGACTTACATGTTTGTGTATAAGGCTACTAATCCAAAAATTAGTCTTTATTTGGATCCAAAACACGACAATGAACCTTAGGTAGTAAAAGTAGTATTGTTCTTTTTCCTGTTAGGCATCTCTGGAATGATCAGAAACGACTAAACACTCTATTTGTCAAGAAACTTTTTCGAGGCCAGGGGGCTTAGATTTTTGTGTACGAGTCTAATATTTTGTAACTGTGTTAAAAATGGGGTCTAATAGCTAGCAAAGGTGTTAATGTAGCTAGAGAAATTCTTTAACTACCTCTTGTTAAAGGTATCTGGGATGATGTCCCCGAAATATGCATTGAGTCTTTCATTTTAATATTTATAAAGAATTTCTAAAATCGATATTTTTGAGGGTTGTTGACTCACATGTTTGTGTATTAGGCTACAAATCCGATAATAAGTCTTCATTTGGATCCAAAACATGAAAAAGAACCTTAGGTAATAAAAGTAGTATTGTTCTTTTTCCTGTTAGGCATCACTGGAATGATCAGAAACGCCAAAACACTCTATTTGTCAAGAAACGGTTTCGAGGCCAGGGAGCGTAGGTTTTTGTGTACGAGTCTAATAATATGTAAATTGATTAAAAATAGGGTCTAATACCTAGCGAATATCTTAATGTAGCTGGAGAAATTCTTTAACCACCTCTTGTTTAAGGTATCTGGGATGATGTTCTCGAAATATGCAATTGAGTCTTTTATTCTAATATTTTAAAAAATTTCTAAAATCGATATTTTCGAGGGTTGTTGACTCACATGTTTGTGTATAAGGCTACAAATCCGATAATTAGTCTTTAGTTGGATCCAAAACATGAAAAAGAACGTAATAAAAGTAGTACTGTTCTTTTTCCTGTTAGGCATCACTGGAATGATCAGAAACGACTAAACACTCTATTTGTCAAGAAACGATTTCGAGGCCAGGGAGCGTAGATTTTTGCGTACGATTCTAATAATTTGTAAATTGATTAAAAATGGGGTCTACTAGCTAGCGAATATGTTAATGTAGCTAGAGAAATTCTTTAACTACCTCTTGTTAGAGGTATCGGGGATGATGTCCCCGAAATATTTATTAAGTCTTTCATTTTAATATTTTAAAAAATTTCTACAATGGACATTTTTGAGGGTTGTTGACTCACATGTTTGTGTATGGGGCTACAAATCCGATAATTAGTCTTTATTTGAATCCAGAACATGACAAACAACCTTATGTTGTTGAATTAGATTTGTACTTTTTCCTGTTAGGCATCACTGGAATGATCAGAAACGACTAAACACTCTATTTGTCAAGAAACGATTTCGAGGCCAGGGAGCGTAGATTTTTGCGTACGAGTCTAATAATTTGTAAATTGATTAAAAATGGGGTCTAATAGCTAGCGAATATGTTTATGTAGCTAGAGAAATTCTTTAACTACCTCTTGTTAGAGGTATCAGGGATGATGTCCCCGAAATATGCATTGAGTCTTTCATTTTAATATTTATGAAAAATTTCTACAATCGACATTTTCGAGGGTTGTTGACTTACATGTTTGTGTATAAGGCTACAAATCCGAAAATTAGTCTTTATTTGGATCCAAAACATGACAAAGAACCTTAGGTAGTAAAAGTAGTATTGTTCTTTTTCCTGTTAGGCATCACTGGAATGATCAGAAAAGCCTAAACACTCTATTTGCAAGAAACGGTTTCGAGGCCAGGGAGCGTAGATTTTTGTGTACAAGTCTAATAATTTGTAAATTGATTAAAAATAGGGTCTAATACCTAGCGAATATCTTAATGTAGCTAGAGAAATTCTTTAACTACCTCTTGTTAGAGGTATCTAGGATGATGTTCTCGAAATATGCAATTGAGGCTTTTATTTTAATATTTATAAAAAATTTGTACAATCGAAATTTTCGAGGGTTGTTGACACACATGTTTGTGTATAAGGCTACAAATCCGAAAATTAGTCTTTATTTGGATCCAAATCATGACAAAGAACCTTAGGTTGTAAAAGTAGTTTTTTCTTTTTCCTTTTAGGCATCACTGGAATGATCAGAAACGCCTAAACACTCTATTTGTCAAAAAACGATTTCGAGGCCAGGGAGCGTAGATTTTTGCGTACGAGTCTAATAATTTGTAAATTGATTAAAAATGGGGTCTAATAGCTAGCGAATATGTTTATGTAGCTAGAGAAATTCTTTAACTACCTCTTGTTAGAGGTATCAGGGATGATGACCCCGAAATATGCATTGAGTCTTTTATTTTAATATTTATGAAAAATTTCTACAATCGACATTTTCGAGGGTTGTTGACTTACATGTTTGTGTATAAGGCTACAAATCCAAAAATTAGTCTTTATTTGGATCCAAAACATGACAAAGAACCTTAGGTAGTAAAAGTAGTATTGTTCTTTTTCCTGTTAGGCATCACTGGAATGATCAGAAACGCCTAAACACTCTATTTGTCAAGAAACGATTTCGAGGCCAGGGAGCATAGATTTTTGCGTACGATTCTAATAATTTGTAAATTGATTAAAAATGGGGTCTAACAGCTAGCGAATATGTTAATGTAGCTAGAGAAATTCTTTAACTACCTCTTGTTAGAGGTATCGGGGATGATGTCCCCGAAATATTTATTAAGTCTTTCATTTTAATATTTTAAAAAATTTCTACAATCGACATTTTCGAGGGTTGTTGACTTACATGTTTGTGTATAAGGCTACAAATCCGAAAATTAGTCTTTATTTGGATCCAAAACATGACAAAGAAACTTAGGTAGTAAAAGTAGTATTGTTCTTTTTCCTGTTAGGCATCTCTGGAATGATCAGAAAAGCCTAAACACTTTATTTGTCAAGAAACGGTTTCGAGGCCAGGGAGCGTAGGTTTTTGTGTACGAGTCTAATAATTTGTAAATTTGTTAACAATGGGGTCTAATAGCTAGCGAAGATGTTAATGTAGCTAGAGAAATTCTTTAACTACCTCTTGTTAAAGGTATCTGGGATGATGTCCCCGAAATATGCATTGAGTCTTTCATTTTAATATTTATAAAGAATTTCTAAAATCGATATTTTTGAGGGTTGTTGACTTACATGTTTGTGTATAAGGCTACAAATCCGAAAATTAGTCTTTATTTGGATCCAAAACATGACAAAGAACCTTAGGTAGTAAAAGTAGTATTGTTCTTTTTCCTGTTAGGCATCACTGGAATGATCAGAAACGCCAAAACACTCTATTTGTCAAGAAACGGTTTCGAGGCCAGGGAGCGTAGGTTTTTGTGTACGAGTCTAATAATATGTAAATTGATTAAAAATAGGGTCTAATACCTAGCGAATATCTTAATGTAGCTGGAGAAATTCTTTAACCACCTCTTGTTTAAGGTATCTGGGATGATGTTCTCGAAATATGCAATTGAGTCTTTTATTCTAATATTTTAAAAAATTTCTAAAATCGATATTTTCGAGGGTTGTTGACTCACATGTTTGTGTATAAGGCTACAAATCCGATAATTAGTCTTTAGTTGGATCCAAAACATGAAAAAGAACGTAATAAAAGTAGTACTGTTCTTTTTCCTGTTAGGCATCACTGGAATGATCAGAAACGACTAAACACTCTATTTGTCAAGAAACGATTTCGAGGCCAGGGAGCGTAGATTTTTGCGTACGATTCTAATAATTTGTAAATTGATTAAAAATGGGGTCTACTAGCTAGCGAATATGTTAATGTAGCTAGAGAAATTCTTTAACTACCTCTTGTTAGAGGTATCGGGGATGATGTCCCCGAAATATTTATTAAGTCTTTCATTTTAATATTTTAAAAAATTTCTACAATGGACATTTTTGAGGGTTGTTGACTCACATGTTTGTGTATGGGGCTACAAATCCGATAATTAGTCTTTATTTGAATCCAGAACATGACAAAGAACCTTATGTTGTTGAATTAGATTTGTACTTTTTCCTGTTAGGCATCACTGGAATGATCAGAAACGACTAAACACTCTATTTGTCAAGAAACGATTTCGAGGCCAGGGAGCGTAGATTTTTGCGTACGAGTCTAATAATTTGTAAATTGATTAAAAATGGGGTCTAATAGCTAGCGAATATGTTTATGTAGCTAGAGAAATTCTTTAACTACCTCTTGTTAGAGGTATCAGGGATGATGTCCCCGAAGTATGCATTGAGTCTTTCATTTTAATATTTATGAAAAATTTCTACAATCGACATTTTCGAGGGTTGTTGACTTACATGTTTGTGTATAAGGCTACAAATCCGAAAATTAGTCTTTATTTGGATCCAAAACATGACAAAGAACCTTAGGTAGTAAAAGTAGTATTGTTCTTTTTCCTGTTAGGCATCACTGGAATGATCAGAAAAGCCTAAACACTCTATTTGCAAGAAACGGTTTCGAGGCCAGGGAGCGTAGATTTTTGTGTACAAGTCTAATAATTTGTAAATTGATTAAAAATAGGGTCTAATACCTAGCGAATATCTTAATGTAGCTAGAGAAATTCTTTAACTACCTCTTGTTAGAGGTTTCTAGGATGATGTTCTCGAAATATGCAATTGAGGCTTTTATTTTAATATTTATAAAAAATTTGTACAATCGAAATTTTCGAGGGTTGTTGACACACATGTTTGTGTATAAGGCTACAAATCCGAAAATTAGTCTTTATTTGGATCCAAATCATGACAAAGAACCTTAGGTTGTAAAAGTAGTTTTTTCTTTTTCCTTTTAGGCATCACTGGAATGATCAGAAACGCCTAAACACTCTATTTGTCAAGAAGCGGTTTCGAGGCCAGGGAGCGTAGGTTTTTGTGTACGAGTCTAATAATTTGTAAATTGATTAAAAATAGGGTCTAATACCTAGCGAATATCTTAATGTAGCTGGAGAAATTCTTTAACTACCTCTTGTTTGAGGTATCTGGGATGATATTCTCGAAATATGCAATTAAGTCTTTTATTCTAATATTTTAAAAAATTTCTAAAATCGATATTTTCGAGGGTTGTTGACTCACATGTTTGTGTATAAGGCTACAAATCCGATAATTAGTCTTTAGTTGGATCCAAAACATGAAAAAGAACGTAATAAAAGTAGTACTGTTCTTTTTCCTGTTAGGCATCACTGGAATGATCAGAAACGCATAAACACTCTATTTGTCAAGAAACGGTTTCGAGGCCAGGGAGCGTAGGTTTTTGTGTACGAGTCTAATAATTTGTAAATTGATTAAAAATAGGGTCTAATACCTAGCGAATATCTTAATGTAGCTGGAGAAATTCTTTAACTACCTCTTGTTAAAGGTATCTGGGATGATGTTCTCGAAATATGCAATTCAGTCTTTTATTCTAATATTTTAAAAAATTTCTAAAATCGATATTTTCGAGGGTTGTTGACTCACATGTTTGTGTATAAGGCTACAAATCCGATAATTAGTCTTTATTTGGATCCAAAACATGAAAAAGAACGTAATAAAAGTAGTATTGTTCTTTTTCCTGTTAGGCATCACTGGAATGATCAGAAACGACTAAACACTCTATTTGTCAAGAAACGATTTCGAGGCCAGGGAGCGTAGATTTTTGCGTACGAGTCTAATAATTTGTAAATTGATTAAAAATAGGGTCTAATACCTAGCGAATATCTTAATGTAGCTGGAGAAATTCTTTAACTACCTCTTGTTAAAGGTATCTGGGATGATGTTCTCGAAATATGCAATTCAGTCTTTTATTCTAATATTTTAAAAAATTTCTAAAATCGATATTTTCGAGGGTTGTTGACTCACATGTTTGTGTATGAGGCTACAAATCCGATAATTAGTCTTTAGTTGGATCCAAAACATGAAAAAGAACGTAATAAAAGTAGTTTTGTTCTCTTTCCTGTTAGGCATCACTGGAATGATCAGAAACGGCTAAACACTCTATTTGTCAAGAAACGTTTTCGAGGCCAGGGAGCGTAGATTTTTGTGTAAAAGTCTAATAATTTGTAAATTTGATAAAAATGGGGTCTAATAGCTAGCGAAGATGTTAATGTAGCTAGACAAATTCTTAAACTACTTGTTGTTAGAGGTATCTGGGATGATGTCCCCGAAATATGCATTAAGCCTTTCATTTTAATATTTATAAAGAATTTCTAAAATCGACATTTTCGAGGGTTGTTGACTCAGATGATTGTGTATGGCGCTACAAATCCGAAAATTAGTCTATATTTGGATCCAAAACATGACAAAGAACCTTAGGTAGTAAAAGTAGTTTTGTTCATTTTCCTGTTAGGCATCACTGGAATATTCAGAAACGCCTAAACACTCTATTTGTCAAGAAACGTTTTCGAGTAAAGGGACCGTAGATTTTTGTGTACGAGTCTTATAATTTGTAAATTGATTAAAAATGGGGTCTAATAGCTAGCGAAGATGTTAATGTAGCCTGAGAAATTCTTTAACAACTTGCTGTTAGAGGTATCTGGGATAATGTCCCCGAAATATGCATTAGGTCTTCAAATTTAATATTTATAAAGAAATTTCAAATTTGACATCTTCTAGGGTTGTTAACCCACATGTTTGTGTATGGGGCTACAAATCCGAAAATGAGTCTTTATTTGGATCCAAAACATGACAAAGAACCTTAGGTAGTAAAAGTAGTTTTGTTCTTTATCCTGTTAGGCATCACTGGAATGATCAGAAACTCCTAAACACTCTATTTGTCAAGAAACGTTCTCGAGACCAGGGGGCGTAGATTTTTGTGTACAAGTCTAATAGTTTGTAAATTTGTTAAAAATGGGGTCTAATAGCTAGCGAAGATGTTAATGTAGCTAGAGAAATTCTTTAACTACTTGTTGTGATAGGTATCTGGGTTGATGTCCCCGAAATATGCATTGAGTCTATCATTTTAATATTTATAAAGAATTTCTAAAATCGAGATTTTCGAGGGAAGTTGATTACATGTTTGTGTATAAGGCTACAAATCCGAAAATTAATCTCTATTTAGTTCCAAAACATGACAAAGAACCTTAGGTAGTAAAAGTAGTTTTGTTCTCTTTCCTGTTAGGCATCACTGGAATGATCAGAAACGGCTAAACACTCTATTTGTCAAGAAACGTTTTCGAGGCCAGGGAGCGTAGATTTTTGTGTAAAAGTCTAATAATTTGTAAATTTGATAAAAATGGGGTCTAATAGCTAGCGAAGATGTTAATGTAGCTAGACAAATTCTTAAACTACTTGTTGTTAGAGGTATCTGGGATGATGTCCCCGAAATATGCATTAAGCCTTTCATTTTAATATTTATAAAGAATTTCTAAAATCGACATTTTCGAGGGTTGTTGACTCACATGATTGTGTATGGCGCTACAAATCCGAAAATTAGTCTATATTTGGATCCAAAACATGACAAAGAACCTTAGGTAGTAAAAGTAGTTTTGTTCATTTTCCTGTTAGGCATCACTGGAATATTCAGAAACGCCTAAACACTCTATTTGTCAAGAAACGTTTTCGAGTAAAGGGACCGTAGATTTTTGTGTACGAGTCTTATAATTTGTAAATTGATTAAAAATGGGGTCTAATAGCTAGCGAAGATGTTAATGTAGCCTGAGAAATTCTTTAACAACTTGCTGTTAGAGGTATCTGGGATAATGTCCCCGAAATATGCATTAGGTCTTCAAATTTAATATTTATAAAGAAATTTCAAATTTGACATCTTCTAGGGTTGTTAACCCACATGTTTGTGTATGGGGCTACAAATCCGAAAATGAGTCTTTATTTGGATCCAAAACATGACAAAGAACCTTAGGTAGTAAAAGTAGTTTTGTTCTTTATCCTGTTAGGCATCACTGGAATGATCAGAAACTCCTAAACACTCTATTTGTCAAGAAACGTTCTCGAGACCAGGGGGCGTAGATTTTTGTGTACAAGTCTAATAGTTTGTAAATTTGTTAAAAATGGGGTCTAATAGCTAGCGAAGATGTTAATGTAGCTAGAGAAATTCTTTAACTACTTGTTGTGATAGGTATCTGGGTTGATGTCCCCGAAATATGCATTGAGTCTATCATTTTAATATTTATAAAGAATTTCTAAAATCGAGATTTTCGAGGGAAGTTGATTACATGTTTGTGTATAAGGCTACAAATCCGAAAATTAATCTCTATTTAGTTCCAAAACATGACAAAGAACCTTAGGTAGTAAAAGTAGTTTTGTTCTCTTTCCTGTTAGGCATCACTGGAATGATCAGAAACGGCTAAACACTCTATTTGTCAAGAAACGTTTTCGAGGCCAGGGAGCGTAGATTTTTGTGTAAAAGTCTAATAATTTGTAAATTTGATAAAAATGGGGTCTAATAGCTAGCGAAGATGTTAATGTAGCTAGACAAATTCTTAAACTACTTGTTGTTAGAGGTATCTGGGATGATGTCCCCGAAATATGCATTAAGCCTTTCATTTTAATATTTATAAAGAATTTCTAAAATCGACATTTTCGAGGGTTGTTGACTCACATGATTGTGTATGGCGCTACAAATCCGAAAATTAGTCTATATTTGGATCCAAAACATGACAAAGAACCTTAGGTAGTAAAAGTAGTTTTGTTCATTTTCCTGTTAGGCATCACTGGAATGATCAGAAACGCCTAAACACTCTATTTGTCAAAAAACGTTTTCGAGGCCAGGGAGCGTAGATTTTTGTGTACGAGTCTAATAATTTTTAAATTTGTTAAAAAGTGGGTCCAATAGCTAGCAAAGATGTTAATGTAGCTAGAGAAATTCTTTAACTACTTGTTGTGATAGGTATCTGGGTTGATGTCCCCGAAATATGCATTGAGTCTATCTTTTTAATATTTATAAAGAATTTCTAAAATCGACATTTTCGAGGGTTGTTGACTCACATGATTGTGTATGGCGCTACAAATCCGAAAATTAGTCTATATTTGGATCCAAAACATGACAAAGAACCTTAGGTAGTAAAAGTAGTTTTGTTCATTTTCCTGTTAGGCATCACTGGAATATTCAGAAACGCCTAAACACTCTATTTGTCAAGAAACGTTTTCGAGTAAAGGGACCGTAGATTTTTGTGTACGAGTCTTATAATTTGTAAATTGATTAAAAATGGGGTCTAATAGCTAGCGAAGATGTTAATGTAGCCTGAGAAATTCTTTAACAACTTGCTGTTAGAGGTATCTGGGATAATGTCCCCGAAATATGCATTAGGTCTTCAAATTTAATATTTATAAAGAAATTTCAAATTTGACATCTTCTAGGGTTGTTAACCCACATGTTTGTGTATGGGGCTACAAATCCGAAAATGAGTCTTTATTTGGATCCAAAACATGACAAAGAACCTTAGGTAGTAAAAGTAGTTTTGTTCTTTATCCTGTTAGGCATCACTGGAATGATCAGAAACGGCTAAACACTCTATTTGTCAAGAAACGTTTTCGAGGCCAGGGAGCGTAGATTTTTGTGTAAAAGTCTAATAATTTGTAAATTTCATAAAAATGGGGTCTAATAGCTACCGAAGATGTTAATGTAGCTAGACAAATTCTTAAACTACTTGTTGTTAGAGGTATCTGGGATGATGTCCCCGAAATATGCATTGAGTCTTTCATTTTAATATTTATAAAGAATTTCTAAGATCGAAATTTTCGAGGGTTGTTGACTCACATGTTTGTGCATGGGGCTACAAATCCGAAAATTAATCTCTATTTGGATCCAAAACATGACAAAGAACCTTAGGTAGTAAAAGTAGTTTTGTTCTTTTTCCTGTTAGGCATCACTGGAATGATCAGAAACGCCTAAACACTCTATTTGGTAAAAAAACGTTTTCAAGGCCAGGGGGCGTACATGTTTGTGTAAAAGTCTAATAATTTGTAAATTTGTTAAAAATTAAGTCTAATAGCTAGCGAAGATGTTAATGTAGCTAGAGAAATTCTTTAACTACTTCTTGTGATAGGTATCTGGGTTGATGTCCCCGAAATATGCATTGAGTCTGTCATTTTAATATTTATAAAGAATTTATAAAATCGAGATTTTCGACGGTTGTTGACTCACATGTTTGTGTATAAGGCGACAAATCCGAAAATTAGTCTTTATTTGGATCCAAAACATGACAAATAACCTTATGTAGTAAAAGTAGTTTTGTTCTTTTTCCTCTTAGGCATCACTGGAATGATCAGAAACGCCTAAACACTCTATTTATCAAGAAACGTTTTCGAGGCCAGGGAGCGTAGATTTTTGTGTACGAGTATAATAATTTTTAAATTGATTAAAAATGGGGTCTAATAGCTAGCGAATATGTTAATGTAGCTAGACAAATTATTTAACTACTTGTTGTTAGAGGTATCTGGGATGATGTCCCCGAAATATGCATTAAGCCTTTCATTTTAATATTTATAAAGAATTTCTAAAATCGACATTTTCGAGGGTTGTTGACTCACATGATTGTGTATGGCGCTACAAATCCGAAAATTAGTCTATATTTGGATCCAAAACATGACAAAGAACCGTAGGTAGTAACAGTAGTTTTGTTCTTTTTCCTCTTAGGCATCACTGGAATGATCAGAAACGCCTAAACACTCTATTTATCAAGAAACGTTTTCGAGGCCAGGGAGCGTAGATTTTTGTGTACGAGTATAATAATTTTTAAATTGATTAAAAATGGGGTCTAATATCTAGCGAATATGTTAATGTAGCTAGAGAAATTATTATACTACTTGTTGTGATAGGTATCTGGGTTGACAATTTCTAAAATCGAGATTTTCGAGGGTTGTTGACTCACATGTTTTTGTATGGGGCTACAAATCCGAAAATTAGTCTTTATTTGGATCCAAAACATGACAAAGAACCTTAGGTAGTAAAGTAGTTTTGTTCATTTTCCTGTTAGGCATCACTGGAATGATCTGAAACGCCTAAACACTCTATTTGTCAAAAAACGTTTTCGAGGCCAGGGAGCGTAGATTTTTGTGTACGAGTCTAATAATTTTTAAATTGATTAAAAATGGGGTCTAATAGCTAGCGAATATGTTAATGTAGCTAGACAAATTATTTAACTACTTGTTGTTAGAGGTATCTGGGATGATGTCCCCGAAATATGCATTGAGTCTTTCATTTTAATATTTATAAAAAATTTCTACAATCGACTTTTTCGATGGTTGTTGACTCACATGTTTGTGTATAAGGCGATAAATCCGAAACTTAGTATTTATTTGGATCCAAAACATGACAAAGAACCTTAGGCAGTAAAAGTAGTTTTGTTCTTTTTCCTGTTAGGCATCACTGGAATAATCAGAAACGCCTAAACACTCTATTTGTCAAAAAACGTTTTCGAGGCAAGGGGGCGTAGATTTTTGTGTACAAGTCTAATAATTTGTAAATTTGTTAAAAAGTGGGTCTAATAGCTAGCAAAGATGTTAATGTAGCTAGAGAAATTCTTTAACTACTTGTTGTGATAGGTATCTGGGTTGACAATTTCTAAAATCGAGATTTTCGAAGGTTGTTGACTCACATGTTTTTGTATGGGGCTACAAATCCGAAAATTAGTCTTTATTTGGATCCAAAACATGACAAAGAACCTTAGGTAGTAAAAGTAGTTTTGTTCTTTTTCCTGTTAGGCATCACTGGAATGATCAGAAACGCCTAAACAGTCTATTTGTCAAGAAATGTTTTCGAGTAAAGGGACCATAGATTTTTGTGTACGAGTCTTATAATTTGTAAATTGATTAAAAATGGGGTCTAATAGCTAGCGAAGATGTTAATGTAGCCTGAGAAATTCTTTAACAACTTGCTGTTAGAGGTATCTGGGATAATGTCCCCGAAATATGCATTAGGTCTTCAAATTTAATATTTATAAAGAAATTTCAAATTTGACATCTTCTAGGGTTGTTAACACACATGTTTGTGTATGGGGCTACAAATCCGAAAATGAGTCTTTATTTGGATCCAAAACATGACAAAGAACCTTAGGTAGTAAAAGTAGTTTTGTTCTTTATCCTGTTAGGCATCACTGGAATGATCAGAAACGGCTAAACACTCTATTTGTCAAGAAACGTTTTCGAGGCCAGGGAGCGTAGATTTTTGTGTAAAAGTCTAATAATTTGTAAATTTGATAAAAATGGGGTCTAATAGCTACCGAAGATGTTAATGTAGCTAGACAAATTCTTAAACTACTTGTTGTTAGAGGTATCTGGGATGATGTCCCCGAAATATGCATTGAGTCTTTCATTTTAATATTTATAAAGAATTTCTAAGATCGAAATTTTCGAGGGTTGTTGACTCACATGTTTGTGCATGGGGCTACAAATCCGAAAATTAATCTCTATTTGGATCCAAAACATGACAAAGAACCTTAGATAGTAAAAGTAATTTTGTTCTCTTTCCTGTTAGGCATCACTGGAATGATCAGAAACGCCTAAACACTCTATTTGTCAAAAAACGTTTTCGAGGCAAGGGGGCGTAGATTTTTGTGTACAAGTCTAATAATTTGTAAATTTGTTAAAAAGTGGGTCCAATAGCTAGCAAAGATGTTAATGTAGCTAGAGAAATTCTTTAACTACTTGTTGTGATAGGTATCTGGGTTGATGTCCCCGAAATATGCATTGAGTCTATCTTTTTAATATTTATAAACAATTTCTAAAATCGAGATTTTCGAGGGTTGTTGACTCACATGTTTTTGTATGGGGCTACAAATCCGAAAATAAGTCTTTATTTGGATCCAAAACATGACAAAGAACCTTAGGTAGTAAAAGTAGTTTTGTTCTTTTTCCTGTTAGGCATCACTGGAATGATCAGAAACGCCTAAACACTCTATTTGTCAAAAAACGTTTTCGAGGCCAGGGGGCGTGCATTTTTGTGTACAAGTCTAATAATTTGTAAATTTGTTAAAAATTGGGTCTAATAGCTAGCGAAGATGTTAATGTAGCTAGAGAAATTCTTTAACTACTTGTTGTGATAGGTATCTGGGTTGATGTCCCCGAAATATGCATTGAGTCTATCATTTTAATATTTATAAAGAATTTCTAAAATCGAGATTTTCGAGGGAAGTTGATTACATGTTTGTGTATAAGGCTACAAATCCGAAAATTAATCTCTATTTAGTTCCAAAACATGACAAAGAACCTTAGGTAGTAAAAGTAGTTTTGTTCTCTTTCCTGTTAGGCATCACTGGAATGATCAGAAACGGCTAAACACTCTATTTGTCAAGAAACGTTTTCGAGGCCAGGGAGCGTAGATTTTTGTGTAAAAGTCTAATAATTTGTAAATTTGATAAAAATGGGGTCTAATAGCTAGCGAAGATGTTAATGTAGCTAGACAAATTCTTAAACTACTTGTTGTTAGAGGTATCTGGGATGATGTCCCCGAAATATGCATTAAGCCTTTCATTTTAATATTTATAAAGAATTTCTAAAATCGACATTTTCGAGGGTTGTTGACTTACATGATTGTGTATGGCGCTACAAATCCGAAAATTAGTCTATATTTGGATCCAAAACATGACAAAGAACCTTAGGTAGTAAAAGTAGTTTTGTTCATTTTCCTGTTAGGCATCACTGGAATATTCAGAAACGCCTAAACACTCTATTTGTCAAGAAACGTTTTCGAGGCCAGGGAGCGTAGATTTTTGTGTACGAGTCTAATAATTTTTAAATTGATCAAAAATAGGGTCTAATAGATAGCGAATATGTTAATGTAGCTAGAGAAATTCTTTAACTACCTCTTGTTAGAGGTATCTAGGATGATGTCCCCGAAATATGCATTAGGTCTTCAATTTTAATATTTATAAACAAATTTCAAATTTGACATCTTAGAGGGTTGTTGGCTCACATGTTTGTGCATGGGGCTACAAATCCAAAAATTAGTCTTTATTTAGATCCAAAACATGACAAAGAACCGTAGGTAGTAAAAGTAGTTTTGTTCTTTTTCCTCTTAGGCATCACTGGAATGATCAGAAACGCCTAAACACTCTATTTATCAAGAAACGTTTTCGAGGCCAGGGAGCGTAGATTTTTGTGTACGAGTATAATAATTTTTAAATTGATTAAAAATGGGGTCTAATATCTAGGGAATATGTTAATGTAGCTAGAGAAATTATTTAACTACTTGTTGTTAGAGGTATCTGGGATGATGTCCCCGAAATATGCATTGAGTCTTTCATTTTAATATTTATAAAAAATTTCTACAATCGACTTTTTCGATGGTTGTTGACTCACATGTTTGTGTATAAGGCGATAAATCCGAAACTTAGTATTTATTTGGATCCAAAACATGACAAAGAACCTTAGGCAGTAAAAGTAGTTTTGTTCTTTTTCCTGTTAGGCATCACTGGAATAATCAGAAACGCCTAAACACTCTATTTGTCAAAAAACGTTTTCGAGGCAAGGGGGCGTAGATTTTTGTGTACAAGTCTAATAATTTGTAAATTTGTTAAAAAGTGGGTCTAATAGCTAGCAAAGATGTTAATGTAGCCAGAGAAATTCTTTAACTACTTGTTGTGATAGGTATTTGGGTTGACAATTTCTAAAATCGAGATTTTCGAGGGTTGTTGACTCACATGTTTTTGTATGGGGCTACAAATCCGAAAATTAGTCTTTATTTGGATCCAAAACATGACAAAGAACCTTAGGTAGTAAAAGTAGTTTTGTTCTTTTTCCTGTTAGGCATCACTGGAATGATCAGAAACGCCTAAACAGTCTATTTGTCAAGAAACGTTTTCGAGTAAAGGGACCGTAGATTTTTGTGTACGAGTCTTATAATTTGTAAATTGATTAAAAATGGGGTCTAATAGCTAGCGAAGATGTTAATGTAGCCTGAGAAATTCTTTAACAACTTGCTGTTAGAGGTATCTGGGATAATGTCCCCGAAATATGCATTAGGTCTTCAAATTTAATATTTATAAAGAAATTTCAAATTTGACATCTTCTAGGGTTGTTAACCCACATGTTTGTGTATGGGGCTACAAATCCGAAAATGAGTCTTTATTTGGATCCAAAACATGACAAAGAACCTTAGGTAGTAAAAGTAGTTTTGTTCTTTATCCTGTTAGGCATCACTGGAATGATCAGAAACGCCTAAACACTCTATTTGTCAAGAAACGTTTTTGAGTCCAGGGAGCGTAGATTTTTGTGTACAAGTCTAATAATTTGTAAATTTGTTAAAAATTGGGTCTAATAGCTAGCGAAGATGTTAATGTAGCTAGAGAAATTCTTTAACAACTTGCTGTTAGAGATATCTGGGATGATGTTCCCGAAATATGCATTGAGCCTTTCAATTTAATATTTATAAAGAATTTCTAAAATCGACATTTTCGAGGGTTGTTGACTCACATGTTTGTGTATAAGGCGATAAATCCGAAAATTAGTCTTTATTTGGATCCAAAACATGACAAAGAACCTTAGGTAGTAAAAGTAGTTTTGTTCTTTTTCCTGTTAGGCATCACTGGAATGATCAGAAACGCCTAAACACTCTATTTGTCAAGAAACGTTTTTGAGTCCAGGGAGCGTAGATTTTTGTGTACAAGTCTAATAATTTGTAAATTTTTTAAAAATTGGGTCTAATAGCTAGCGAAGATGTTAATGTAGCTAGAGAAATTCTTTAACTACTTCTTGTGATAGGTATCTGGGTTGATGTCCCCGAAATATGCATTGAGTCTGTCATTTTAATATTTATAAAGAATTTATAAAATCGAGATTTTCGACGGTTGTTGACTCACATGTTTGTGTATAAGGCGACAAATCCGAAAATTAGTCTTTATTTGGATCCAAAACATGACAAATAACCTTATGTAGTAAAAGTAGTTTTGTTCTTTTTCCTGTTAGGCATCACTGGAATCATCAGGAACGCCTAAACACTCTATTTGTCAAAAAACGTTTTCGAGGCCAGGGGGCGTACATTTTTGTGTACAAGTCTAATAATTTGTAAATTTGTTAAAAATTGGGTCTCATTTGACCTTGAAATTTTTGGATTGGCTCTAGTTTTTAAGCAATTTTGGTTTAAATGTGTAAAAACACGCATTTTTGGTACTTTGTGAGTGTACGTAAAACAATAAAGCAAAACAATAAATCTGTCAGCATTGGAAAAAATGTTGGCTCAAACATTACCCTTTTAGACCTAAAAACAAAAACCTAAGTATTATACATAAACTTTAATATCCAATGTGATGTACCTAGTCCCAGAAAAGTGATTAAAACAACATAACTTTGGATCATGTAAACCAATTTACGTAAAAATTTGTATCTGGGGATTCCTAGGGTCGCTGCTTACAAATCGGTTATCAAAATTTCTAAATTCAAAATGACGGATCCAAAATGGGCGACAATTTCTTTTTAAATTTACATTTTTATGAAACATGGTATATAGAGGTTTTTGAGACCGCTGGCGCTGATTTTAAATCTGTTCTAAGATTTTTAAAACCCAAATGGCGCACCTAATATGGCGAAAAATTTTTTTAAAAAAATTCACATCTTAATGAAACTTTGTATTTGGAGGTTTTGCGAATACAGATTACGAATGTGTGATCAGGTTTTTAAAATTCAAAATGGCAGATACAATATGTCGTTCACCCGTCCAGTAAAGGAGAAATAAAAATGTCTTTACCCAACCAAGAAAGTTAAGATAAAGTTATCGTTGCCCTACCATTAAAGGTAAGATAAAATTACTTTCACCCGTCCTGTAAAGGAGAGATAAAAATTTCCAGACCCAACCAACAAAGGTAAGTCAAAATTGTCGTTACCCGACATTTTAAGGTTAGATAAAATGATTTTACCCGTCCAGTAAAGTACCCCAAGTAACATGTTTTAATTAAATCCGGCAGATTTTTAATCCTTTGTCAGCCATAATGGATCCGCCATTTTAAATTTTAAAAAACTAGTGTCAGATTCGCATTTAGCGACCTCGAAAACTCAGGAGTAATGTGTTTCAAGTAAATATGGCAGATTTTTTATTTTCAGTCCGACATATTGGATCCTGCATTTGGAATTTTATAAATCTGTCAGATTCGTATTCAGCGACCCCAAAAACCCACAAGTAACATGTTCCTACTGGATCTGACAGATTTTTAATTTTTTGTCCGACATATTAGATCCGCTATTTTTAATTTTAAAAATTTATTGTCAAATTCGCATTCAACGACCAAAAAAACCCCCAATTAACATGTTTCAATTAAATCCGGCAGATTTTAAATTTTTGTCCGACATATTGGATCCGCCATTTTGAATTTCAAAAATCTAATGTCAGATTCGTATTCATCAACCCCGAAAACCCCCCAGTAACATGTTTCAATTAAACCCGGCAGATTTTTAATTCTTTGTCCGCCATATTGGATCCGCCATTTTGAATTTTAAAAATCTAATGTCAGATTCGTATTCATCAACCCCGAAAACCCCTAAGGTAACATGTTTCAATTAAATCCGGCAGATTTATAATTTTATTGTCCGCCATATTGAATCCGCCATTTTGAATTTTTTAAATCTGATGTCGAATTCGTAATCAGCGACCTCAAAAACTATTGAATACATTCGATTAAAAAAAAATTGTTCTGTATGAAAATATGTTGTATGTTTTTGATTAAGAGGAAGTTTGCGAACAAATTTTGCCTATACCAGTGACGTCATTCACCATCACATGCTGTTAAAGTATGCAATACTTAAATTTTTTTGTTTTTGGGTCTCAAAGAGCAATGTTTAAGCTTGCATTTAGTCCTATGCAGGAAGATTTACTGTTGTGGTTTATTGTTTTACAGACATTTAAATAATGCCGAAAAGGCGTTTCTTTGCATATTTAAACCTACATTGCTCGAAAACTAGAGCCAATCCAATATTTTCAAGGCTAAATTCGTATTCTACGGACAAAATCCTATAAGAATCGGCTGTGACATTTCAGGCAACATGCAGTTAATGAAATTTTGTTGGCCTGTGTTATTTATTTAAGGTAAACGAATTGTCCGTTTCAAACGTTGTAAAATGGTCAGTTTTTGATGTTTTTTTATAGCATTGGATACCTTAGATCTATTTTGTAAAATAATTGATACTTTTGTTTAATTATCAAATATTTCACAAATATAGATCCAAGATTAAAAATCTTATGCATAGTCAAAAATGATTTATTTAACGTAAACGAATTTTCCGTTTCAAACCTTTTAAAATGGTCAATTTTTTCGTTTTTATAAATTGCAATTGATAGGTATAATCAATTTTGTAAAATAATTGATAGTTTTTTTAATTATCAAGCATTTCACAAATATAGTGTCACAAATGACACTATATGATATTAAAAGCCCTATATATAGTAAACAATTATTTATTTAATGTAAACTAATTTCCCGTTTAAAATTTTGTAAAATAATCGATTTTTTCGTTTTTATAAATTGCAAGCGATAGGTAAAATCTATTTTATAAAATAATTGATAGATTTGTTTAATTATCAAATATTTCCCAAATATAGATCCAACATTAAAAGTCCTGTGCGTAGTTAATGATTATTTATTTAATTGAAACGAATTTTCCGTTGCAAACTTTGTAAAAATGTAAAATTTTGCGTTTTTATAATTAGCATTCGATAGAATTGATCTATTTTGTAAAATATTTGATAACTTTGTTTCATTATCATTATAGTAAAAAATTATTTATCTTAAATAAACGAATTTTGCGTTTCAAACTTTGTAAAATGGTCAATTTTTGAGTGCTTTTTTATAGCATTCGATAGCTTGAATCTATTTTGTAAAATAATTGATACTTTTATTTAATTATCAAATATTTCACAAATACAGTGTCACTAATATGGATATTAAAAGCCCTATGTATAATGAACAATTATTTATTTATATTCATATATAAATATATATATATTCAAAATATTCATAAATATTTTTGTAGGATTAAAAACAACAACAAAAAATTCCAACATCTTAAACCTCATAAAGTGATATAATCAAGTATTACAAGAAAGAATTTTATACTCTATTTCTTTCCACGTATTTTTAATTTAATAACTTTTATTAAAAAAAATACAACAAAAAAAAATTTAATCTTCAGGATTCGAACCCTGGTTTTCCCAGTATCAGCTGCAACAGAAACCCATTGAGCTAATGGAGACTCTTGAAAGTCTTGTATATTATATTCCACTTACACTACACATATTTTATTTTACTCGACAAAATTTTTTTATGGAACCAATTCAAGAATTGGTTCCATATTAATATTTATACTTAATATTTATTTACTTTTTAAATTTTAAATTCAAAAGTATAATTTTTATTACTTTTTGTCGTGAAAATAAATTTTGTGTATTATGTGATTTTTTTCGCAGCGATTGCGAAATAAATGTAAAAACTTTATGATTATTATTAATATTACTGTTATTCTTATTAATATCAGAATAATTATAATAAAAATATTAATAATAACGATAGATTAAATCATTTATTACGATTATACTAATCATAATAAACGTTCAATCTAACCTTTTTGAAAACGTTGTTTACTATTAAATAATAATAAAAACTTTATGATTATTATTAATATTACTATTATTCTTATAAATATCATAATAATTATAATAGAAATATTAATAACAACGATAGATTAAAACATTTATTATGATTATACTAATCATAATAAGCGTTCAATCTAACCTTTTTCAAAACGTTATTTACTATGAAATAATAATAAAAACTTTATGATTATTATTAATATAACTTATTATTATAATTATTATAATAATTATAATATAACCTTTTTGAAAACTTTTTTGACACTTAAAAAAACAAATTGCAAAACTTACCACAAATTAACAATTCCTGCCTTTTAATTCCAAGATGAACTTTTCACTTTTTGCACAACACTACACACTTAAAATATTTCTTAAACACTACTTTCAAAAACATGTAAACAAACGTGATTACAAAAGTGATGAGCAGTGGTGATCATTCCTAACACAAATTGTCAGATAACCATAGAAAATACGCTGACAAGTTTGGCTCAGATTTTCATTTTGGCACTGCAACTTCAGGTGCATGGCATTAATACGGGCTACTGTACATAGGAAAATATTGGTCTCATACCCAGCTCAGAGGACTTTATTTTTTTGTGTGCCTGTGTAATTTTTGGTTTTTTTATTTAAATATAATTATAAATTTTTAAAAAAAATTTAATCTTTTAATATCTTATTTAAAATTATAAATTAAAAATTTTAATTTAAGAAACAAATATAGTTTCTTTTCTGTGCTTATTTTTATAATTCTGAACAATTCGTTTTAAAAACAGAAGCTTATTGGAAAAATTAAATTTTAATAATTGGTTAATTAGAGTTAGGTTTTACATTTTTTTTTATATCTTTTGTTTTATTATTTTCAACTTTTTTATTCAGGGTTTCAGTTTCAATAATCATCATTTTATTTAAAATTATTCAATAAAAATATTATATAAAAAAAACATTTTTGCTAAAAAAAAATAATTAAAATAATCAATCTTTTAAATTAAAAATTTTAAATAAAATAAATAATATGTAAATCAGAATCTTATGATTTTAAAAAATTTTCCACTGAAAGTTGTTTTAGTTACATGCTTCAATAATTTTCTAAGTATTTTATTAAATAATAGTAGTAATAATAATAATAATAATAATAATAATAACACATTACACTTTAGTGTACCGCAGTCGCGTGACCCAGTTAAAAATTTCGTATGTGTTCCCACGTGTGTTCCTTTATGGGTTCCCGTATAGGATTCCTTAAAGGTTCCTACATGGGTTCCTATATGGGATCCTGTGTACCAGAGAACTTGGGCACGAACCCTCGAGGGAACACTGTACATAGGATCCCATGCACATAGGATTTTAAATCAATTTTTCAAAACTTAACATGTTGCGCAGTAGTTTTCTATAGCACTTACGGCTGGGCAGTAGATTTTTTTGTTCTTGTAAATATGGTGTGCAACAGTTACTGACAAATGAATTATTTTCTTAACAATAATCTTTTTTTAGATTCATTTAAATTGTTTAATACATTAAGGATCCTGTAAGGGAGCACATAAACATGGGATCCTATGTACAGTGTTCCCTCAAGGGTTCGTGTCAAAGTTCCCTGGCACACAGGATCCCATATGGGAACCCATATAGGAACCTTTAAGGGATACCATACAGGAAACCATACGGGAACACACGTGGGAACACACACGAAATTTTTAACAGGGGATGCATATACCTGTCGACAATAACAACTGTCGAGCATGTAAGCAATACCGGAAACACTTGGTCACATTCTAAGTGTATGTCTGAAGTATGCATGTTACAGGTATGTAGAAAGACACAATGCTACTCTTAAGGTACTGTATTATCACCTTCGACACCAGTATGGTATTGATAAGGAACCCATCTTGCCGTATGTCCAAGGGGATCAGGAATCCGTTGTGGAAAATGAACAGTGTAAGATCTACTGGAATTTTTCATTCCAACAACTCATCGTATCAGTGCTACTAAGCCTGATATTATACTCCAGGATCATAAAAATAGGATAATTTGTGTGATAGAGTTTTCGGCTCCTGCTGAGGGCAACATCATTCAAAACGAGGATGAGAAACTGACGAAATATCAAGATCTTATGTTCGAACTGAGTCGAATGTATCCAGGGTAAAAAATCCGATTAATTGTTCTCATTTGGGAGGGATTAAAGCTTTATTCGTAAGCCAATTGAAAAAGGTACCAAATCGTGAACGTCAAGCTGAAGCATTGACGGTTCGTATGCAAAAGGCTGTCCTTCTAAGTTCACTCAATCTGATCCGACAGCACTGTTCTTCATAATATAACATCACGAAGGTAGCTCTAAAAAAGCATCCAATAGGGTTCCTGGCCACCGCGTAAGAACAGTAGCGGCAAGAGACAGGAACACCTACAGAACAGTGAACTGAAAACACTCGAGCAATAGAATCGCGCTCTTGCTTACCCAGCAAACGAAAACTAATTCATTTAAATTGAAACGAATTAGCATTTTTGTCAAGTCGCTATTCGTATTTGTCGCTAAGCGGGATTCGCTAAACCTTTTTGTATATTCGTTTTAATTTTTTGGGTTCCGTACACTACAAGTGTACGCACGGAACCCTATTGGAAAGACTTTGTCGAAAATCGTATCCCCCCCCCCCCCTAGCCGCCAAACTATTTGACTTAAAATGTTCAAATTTGACCCACATATGTATTTTCACGTGTAGGTGAAAGGAAAATTATAGAGAACATGATTCAAGGGGTTGATCGTAGCGTTGTCAAGAATACAATACATCTTTTTATGACCCAATAGGAGGAGGTGAATTATTGTACTTAGAGTGCTGAAATTTGGTACACAAATGTATTTTCACGTATAGATTACAGGAAAATTATAGAGAACATGATTGTATGTGTTGAACATAGCGTTGTCAAGGAAATAAAAATATTTTTGAGCATTTTTTTAACATATGGGCCATAATTTAGTGTTATAACTTTTACTCTACATACGTGTACCAAATTTCAGTATCCTAAGTCAAATAGTTTGGAAGATAAGGGGGGGATACGATATTTTTTTTAGCAAAAATGCAATAGAAGTGTAAAATGCCACCTCCATATCTGCCAAACTATTGTACTTAGAGTGCTGAAATTTGGTATACATATGTAGTTTGCCATATAGATTAGAGAAAAACTATAGAGAACTTTGTTGCAGATCGTTATAATAGTGTTTTTAAGCAAAAACCAACGATTTAAAAAAAAATGCTAAAAAATGACCGTATTCCCCCTCCCATAACTTCCAAACAATTTGACTTAGAGAGTTCAAATTTGGTACACAAATGTATTTTCACGTGTAAATTACAGAAAAATTGTAAAGGACATGATTGTATGATTGTATTGATTGTTGTCACCATCACGTTCTCTATAATTTTTATGTAATTTACACCTGACAATACAATCCTGTACAAAATTTGAATTCTCTAAGTAAAATATTTTGGAAGATAGGTGGGCGGTGGTCTATTTTTATAAAAAATGCATTATATTTTATATTTTATATATTATATTATATATAATATGTATAATATATTTATATATTATATATTTAATAGTATCAAATATATTAAAAATTATTTTGTTTTATGTACGGAACCCTCGGTTTTAGCGCGAGTGTAACTCGAACTTGACCGATTTTTTTATTTAATTTGAATCAATTTGTGCAAACAAATTAGAATTCAAACAAATTGTCCAACTCGTTTATTAAACTCGTGCTGACGAATTCAAAAAGATTGAAGTCGAAAAATTTGGTCATTGAATTGAAACGAAAAGCAGGTTCAGAACTTTAATACAGTCATCTCGAATTCACTCGGATTACAATATAGGTTCAATTCGTATTTGTCGCTAAGCGGGATACGCTGAAGCTCTTTGTATATTCGATTCAACCCGTATTAATTCTTTTTCGTTTGCTGGGTACCTTTCAGGACGAAAAGAGCAAAAGCAGATAAGAATACGTAAGGCAAGAATGGGAGAGGTTTTTTTAGTAAGGTATTACCACAGCATGTGGTCGAGTCCCACACAAACAAGTGCGTAAATGCGTAAATGCGTAAACAATAATAACTTTCGGAAAAGTTAAAGTTAACTTTTGGAAATGTTAAAGTCTACTTTTGGAAAAGTTAAAGTTAACTTTTGGAAAAGTTAAATTGTCAAAAAGTTAAATGCAATTAACATGTAAATCCCATAAGAATTTAAGTTAACTTTTGAAAAAGTTAAAGTTAACTTTCGGAAAAGTTAAAGTTAACTTTTGGAAAAGTTAAAGTCAACTTTTGGAAAAGTTAAAGTTAACTTTTGGAAAAGTTAAAGTTAACTTTTGGAAAAGTTAAATGCAATTAACATGTAAGTCCCATAAGAATTTAAGTTAACTTTCGAAAAAGTTAAAGTTAACTTTTGAAAAAGTTTAAGTTAACTTTCGGAAAAGTTAAAGTTAACTTTTGGAAAAGTTAAAGTCAACTTTTGGAAAAGTTAAAGTTAACTTTTGGAAAAGTTAAAGTTAACTTTTGGAAAAGTTAAATTGGGAAAAAGTTAAATGCAATTAACATGTAAGTCCCATAAGAATTTAAGTTAACTTTCGAAAAAGTTAAAGTTAACTTTCAAAAAAGTTAAACTTAACTTTCGAAAAGGTTAAACTTAACTTTCGAAAAAGTTAACGGTAACTTTTAGAAAAGATAAAGTTGACTTTTATAAAAGTTAAAGTTAACTTTCGGAAAAGTTATAGTTAACTATCCAAAAAGTATATGTTAGCTTTTGGAAAAGTTGAATACAATTATCATGTAAATCCCATATCGAGTGTTTTTGTTAACATTAATGAAGAGTTATCTTTAAAGGTTAGGTATTAGTTTTCCTAAAAAAAAACAATTTTTACTTTTATCCAAAGTAATTTATAATTATAAAATATAAATATTATATAATTTAAACATTTAGTAAAATAAAGAAACTTTTGGCTGTTACTATACACCAACTTAACAAAATAAAATAGTGCTATCTTAACCACAGTATTTTTATCTTTAGAATAGGTTTTTTTATGAACAATAAATATAAAGTCGTAAGAAATATTGTGGTATAAATAGAAAAGAAACCTAAGTGTTTTTAAAAAAAATTCTTTTCGGTTATGAATAATTAAAAAAAGGTGCTGCAACGCAGCATTTTTTGTTTTTTGGTTGGCGAACCTGACTGCTGACAACATAAAATACAGGCATAAGTGCGATTGATCAAAATACGCGCGTTGATTAGAAATGCTTTTAATAAATTAATTTTAAACATATTTAAAAAATGTATTTATACTTTATTTGTATAAAATATATTTCATGAAGTTTATTTTTTCTTAAAATAAATTTATTTAATCATAATAAATATGTTAAAAGATAGTAATATATTTCTAAAAATTTCAAATAACGCGCGCATTATGAAAGAATGCGTACTTGCGTTTGACATTATAGCTCCAGGACGTATGCGACGTATGTAAACAAATATGATGGCCGGATCTTTTAGGTTATGTCTAAAAGGTCAGCTTTGTACGCTTTATAATACCGATATTATCATTATATTATTACACTTATCATTATTTGCAGCATATTTGATAATTCTTTTTTTAATATAATTGTTGATATAAAATTTAGAAGATATAGACTGCTCAGCGCTTAGGAATGTTAAAAAAGACTCCTTGTTAATTACGTGTACAACCCATTGTATGTGATTTGATAAATGAGCTGTAAAGAATGTAGTAGCTCTTCAAAATTGTTTTCTAAATTTATATATTGAAACTGTAGAATGTATTCTAGGTGTTATTCAAATAAACCCTACTACTATCAATGTGTTTTTACTACTTTACCTAATCCTTTACTTTCTAATAAGAAATTTATAAGTGAAATATTTATTTATCGGACCAAATATTTTCATCATAATACGTTAAAATTTACTATGTGTTACGTAAAGCGATTTATTTTCATAGTGTCACAATACAAAATACAATTAAATTTTTTACAGTTCCAATGCATTTTCTGTTGGTGGAGAATAAATTATGTATTTTACAACTGTAAAATTTAGTAGATTTGTACTGAGAGGAGAAGGTAAATTTTAAAACGATGTGGGAATTTCATCCTCCTCTCCTTGTCCCTTTCTATTTCATGCGTCATTAACTGCGATAGAGGAAGAGAAAAATAGCAAAACTCTTTGGCTTAAGCCCAAAGCACAACGAATACGGTTACGGGAGCAGGGCATGAGATAATAAAGGACAGAGACTGTTTCTGCCCTTTTCTGTCTCATGCTTTGGTCCCGTAACCGTATTTTTATCTGCTTAGGCCTTTAGGGGGATCGTGGACCTTTCTTTTTAAGCAAGACCGAATATACATCGCTTGAGTATCCGTTCACATTGGCCACGCGCATCTCGTTGCGCACCATACGTCAAGTCTGGCCCAACGTGACCCACCCCCTTATCCACCCGCTAATCTGGCGCGGTATTTCACGATTCTTCAGTCTCTCGCGGTTTTCATTATGATTTTCCAAATTTGAGATCATATATGCAAAAGAGGGTGGTGGGTTGTATTTTGAAAATTTAAGTCCCAATACATTTTGGGGTTGGTAGGTGGGTGGTGGGTTGGTGGGTGGGTGGTGGGTTGGTGGGTGGGTGGGGGGTGTCAGGCATATGATACATACATTGAAAACATATACTAGGTGGACAGTGGGTGGTAGTACCAAAGACATGTAACTTATTTCTAAGATAAAAGTTTACAACAATTTATTGTTTATGCAAATTCTACAGATGGATGGGGTCATAAACACATGCAATTAGTCCTAAGGTAAAAGTTAACAACAATACACAGTTTATGCAAATTAGAAAGGTTAAGATTTTAAGTTAAACTTGGTGCGATTCGATTGCAGCGCCGTCTATGGAGAAATCCCCCGCTTGAAAAACCTAAAAGTAGAGGTAACTTTTAAATTCCCGCGCAAAAGTAAGGGTAAAAATTTAAAATGACGTAGGAGAATCCCCAAGACATTGCCGAATTATGGTAATACCGTCTAATGGTAGCCGATTTCGGAAATCTACCTTACCGTCGAGCAAGCAAGTAATCTGCATTACCGACACAAGGTAACACGCGCGAAATCTGTATTACCGACCGACGGTAATTTATCAACAAAACCGTTAAAAATCCACTGCAGGTAACTGACTAGGGCGCCACCTGGTGGAGAAAATAGGAACTGTGCACTGGTGCTCTCATAGCTTAACTACTGAAATTGTCAACATATCCCGGCTAAACTAAACTCTTCAATTTCGTATTATTTCACAAGATATTTTGGATTTTATGAAAAGCTGAGGCTAATTTACAGGTTTTGAACGGAATACCAAATCACACAAGTTTTTGAGCAGAAATTTGTGAAAATATGGCTTTTATTCCTAACCTGCAGCCGTCATATAATTAGACATTTCAAATGTTTTAATAACAATTTTCTAATTTAAATGTAGGTTTAATTTTAAATTTCTTAATAATTGACAATAGAATTATACAGTATAAGGTTTGAAATTCAGCCCATTTATTGGCTTCAGTATAAATTTTAGCTTTTACTGTTGCTTTTTTTTAGCCCACTGTGTGTATTAATTGCCTTCATGTTATTTTCTTTTGCTGAATTTCAGCTCACAGCGGCTTCTTTCGTTTACATCTTAAAAGAAGTCCAAAATGTAGACTCGTTTTAATACTTTCTTTTTTGTGTGTGTTGTCACGTACCCTAAGATGGACAGGCATCAAACCTCAATGTATTTATTTGCATATTTTAGATTTTACACTTTTTTCAATCATTTTTTGAGCCAATTAATTAATTTTTTTTATTTTCCACCATAAAATGTGATGTTATCGTTAAAGAATTTGATATATCGATATTTTTGGATTTTTTATTACTTTTTACTGTTAAGTTATTAAATTGAAGTTCTAAGAAATGTTATTTCTTGATAAATTCCGTAAAATGATTAAAAATTAGTTTAAGAATTGTTACACGTTCATTCATATTAAAATCAGTATATGTGTGCTTCCGTTTTCGCACCCCCTGTAACTTCTAAACTATATGAGCTAGAGACTTCCAATTTGGTACTCATAAGTAATTTCACCTTGGATTTACGAAAATGATATGAAAAACGCGATTTGAGCTCATGAACATGCCAAAATTCAGCAAAAACCACTTTTTTTGCACAAAAATGTAAAAAAATTACCATGCCCCCCTCCCCCCTAATGTTCCAAACTATTTGACTTAGGATGCTACAATTTGGTACACGCATGTAGATTTGCGTGTAGATTACAGAAAAAATATAGAGAACTTTCGTAAAGGCGGTCTTCATAGTGTTTACTAGGCAAAAAGTACGATTTTTTGAAAAAATTCGAAAAAATGACCATTCCCCCCCCCTTATCCTCAAACTATTTGACTTAGGATGCTGCAATTTGGTACACGTATGTAGATTTACGTGTAGATTACAGAAATTATAAAGAACTTTTGTAATAGCGACATTCATACCCAGATAACCAGCGTACAATTACTGTTCACACCATGTACCTTTGCACTACACTCGTACCATACGTGTATAAAGATACTGATTTTCGAGGTACTGATACTAAATTAGTATAGTGCCAGTATGCATGTACATTTTTATTACATTTGTACGACGTACTAGTATCGTACTAGTATTATACTTGCATGTAATAAATAAAAACTTTAATATTTTCACTTAGTACGGCGTACTAAATAAATATGGAGTCGTACCAGAGTCGTACTACTCCGCCATCTTGAAAAATAATTTGTCAGTTTGAGTACTTAGTAAGAGTATAATACAAGTACAGTGCCAGTACATCATACTGTTGAATAAAAGAGTATGCACATACTGGTAGGGGAGAGTCGGCCAAAATGCCTATAGTAAAGTTTGGAGCCAAAAAAAAGTATTTAATTATAGTTTTGAAAAATATAAACCATCAAATATTTAGAAAACAACCTTCAAGAATATAATGAGGTAGTAATTTTAAGTATTTATTTCAGAAAAAATAGACAAAATAATTATGTAATATTGATGTCAAAATTCGCCATTTTGACTCACGACTGGGTAAACCGCCTGTGCGCAAAAATATGAAAAAATATGAATAAAAGTAAAAAAAAATTTTGTATATGTTTTCTATAATCAATTATCTTGTTAATATTAAAAAAAGAACTAGTTTTGAATACAAAAATATAATCTTTTCATCATAAAACTAAAGTTTCAAGCCAAAGCAGTCCGACATAAAATGGAAATAAAATCTATAACAAATAAATAAAGCTTCTACAATTATAAAATAACTTGCAAAAGTAAATTAAACACTGTAATAAATTACAAAAATACCTGCTTGCTTTAAAACAGCGTGAGTTTCAGAAAGAAAACAAAAATTTTGACATTTAATGCCAAATGTGACAGGTTAATCCGCCATGATTCTTTATAGTCACGTGACAACATCTCTCGTATAGATTATCTCTCGTAATCTTATGTATTCTTTCTGCATATGCGCACTTCTTTTTATTCATCCCGCTGTTATTTAAAATCATGTTTTAAAAATATATTAAAAATGATTCTTATTAATATAAATGCAATAATTAATATAATTAATTTGTTTAAACACTGGTTTTTTATACAGAAGCAGGAACAACTTGATATTTAGTTTCTACATCAAAATAAACGTAACCTGAGAAATTTTCCGTATCGTACGTATCTTGCTTAGAAGTTTTACAGCATATAGGCAATTTAACCAAGGCAATTTGCCCAAAAACACACGATGTAATTAAACTAATTATTTTCATTTTAGAACTTATTTTTATAAATTAAATGAAAGCCTTTAAATAGCTAAATGTTTAAGGATTAATTTAAAAAAAATATTATGTACGTCTGTGCGATAGAAGTGCATATTTTCTAAAATTTAAAAATAAAAAAATTATTGTTGGAAAGAATCATTTTCACAATTCTTTAATAAATTATTTAATAATAAACTGATAAACATGAAACTTTATAGAAATCATCTTTACCTTAATATACATCATTAATAAAAACAATTATGAATAATATTTATTTTTGGCGAAGCTATATTAACGATTGCCAATTTACCCAATTAGGCATTTTGGTCAACTCACCCCTACTGTACCATTTTACTGCAAGTATCTTAAGATAATTACGCTATACTTGTATAATACTAGTACAATGCTAAGGTACATGGCAAGTACAGAGCCGGTATACCGGGTATTTTGGATTAGTACGCTTGGCTATGTGGGTAGTGTTTACTAGCCAAAAAGTACGATTTTTCGTATTCTCATCAATTCGCAATTATTCCGTCGTTTTCTAAATTTTTCTGCTTTTTTCAAATATTGTCTTTAATTTTGAAGTACTTTCTTTAATTTTCAATTATTTTCTTCAATTTTCAATCATTTTCTTTAATTTTGAATTATTTTGTTCAATTTTCAATTGTTTGTTTCAATATTCAGTAATCTCGACTTCATTCAACTATTTTTTTTTAATTATCAGTTATTTATTTTATGTTTCAAAACCTCCTTCAATTTTCAATATTTTTCTTCTATTTTCAATTTAATTGTTCAATTGTTCAATTATTTTTTACAATTCTCAATTAATTTCTTCAAATAACAATTCTATTCTTTAATTTGTAATGTTTTTTTAATATTAAATAATTCCTGGCATTTTCCATTTTTTTTTTAATTTTAAGTTATTTTATTCTTTTTTCAATCCAATTGTTCAGTAATTTTCTTTAATTCTCAATTAATGTATTTGAATTTCAATTTTATTTCTCAATAATCAATTGTTTTTTTTTAATATATATTCTTTGAATTTAATAACCATTGTTCAATTTTTTCAATTATTGTTCAATTGTAGATTAATATTTACTTTTTTTTTTAATTTTGTTCCTAATTGTCAAATATCTTTGTCATTGTTCAATTATTTATTTCCATTATTAGTTATTTCTTTTCATTGTTAATTGTTTCTTTTAATTCTTAATTTATATTTTGTGTAAAGTTTAATATTTAATTCTTCAATTCTCAATTATTTTTTTTTGAATTTTAATTATTTTCTTCAATTATCAACTGTTATCTTCAATGTTTGTAGCCATTTGTAGGTCTATTTATACTTAAAATAAATTTTAATTTAACAAGAGCAAAAACCGGGAAAAATAGGAACAAAAACCGGGAAATGACCGGGAATTTTGTGGGACGAAATTAGTAGACACCCTGGGGCCTCATATAATTGAAAAAAATTAGAACGGTACGGAACCCTTCGACTTGGTACTTGGTACGAGTGTAACTCGTACTTGCCCGATTTTTATTTAGGTACTAAAATTTTCAGAGACTTTTAAGAAGGTGTCCATCTTCACTGCAAAAGCAGGTGTTATACATTGTTCAAAAATGTCTTAAATTAAGACGTTTTTTGTGTCTTAGAGACCAAAAGTATCTTAATTTAAGACAATTTTGTCCAATTTAAGACACCATGTGTTTGCCGTGTTGGGGACACTTTTTTTTAGACCAAAAATTTTAACAATTAGAAAAAATGCTGTAAAAATTGTTTATGTTAAAAATAAAATTGTATCTCTCTCCCATACTGACTTATAATGATGCAAAAATGATGATGCCCTTGGCGTTAGAAGGGAGTCCCCTAGTATGGCGCGTACGCGATGATCCAGGAGACTTTGGTCCGAGCGGAGAGCTGGTTCTTTGATCCGAAGCCTCAATTTTCTTTTTAAATATTTTACCATGTGTATTATGAGAAACTGCATTTTCATGGTCTTCAATCTCCAATTGTGAGAAATATGATAGACATATGTTATTTAAACTCTTTATACAGAAAGTTAAATAACAAATGTTCACTTACATTCAAAAACATTGATCAAACCTCGTCTAGAAGACTCGAAATTAATTATTTTGTTAAAAAACACTGTATTTTATCAATCAGCAGTTATATAGCAGAACGCTTGGCACTGTTGCTTCTTACAGGTTAGGTATAGTAAAGGTGCGCAATTCGAAAGTAATATCATTTGTATATAGCAATTGCAGGCAACGCGATACAGAAAGGGGCAAGTATAAATGAACGTTTCCAAGCGTTGCGCTAGTACTGCGTAACTTAAATGAAAACTTAAATGTGCATTGCTTTGACTAACAATGGAGTGAGAGATTTTGGCCTTCCTTGGTCTCAATACTATTTCTTGCTGGTACTTTTGCTTCTGCCTCTAGCTTTCTAGGTTGTAGCTTCCCTGAACTTAATGTTTCTTCTCATTAAATGAGTAAAAATTTTTTATACTTTTAATTTCGATAGGCTGAAGAAACAGATCCTCCGCCTCCTATTCAAAATTCTTCAGTAAGCATTGATTTACTCAAAGCAAAAGTGCTTCTAGCAAATCAAAAAGTACGCGATCTGGAAACGAAAAATAAAGAGGCATATAACAAGATAGCTCAACTGGAACAGAGAGCAACACATCAGTGTTGTAATAGTGGAGTATTGGAAAAGATTTTAACTACAGTGTAATCGGTACAAAAAAATGTCAATGTTTTAATGGCAGATAGACAGGAGTTAAGACCGGAGGAAAACACTCCTAATAAAAGGGCGCCAGTAAGAGTAAGTAATTTTCGGTGCATGGCGTAGTTCTATTTGTAGCAAGGATTAGGGGTCATCTAGGAAATGCATAACATGTTTTTTGGCAATTTAGAGCCCTTTACTTTGTTGACATTATATGAGATTATAAATGTGAAAATGATTAAAGAGAATATGGAACTTGTAATACACCAAGCAAAATTTATAAAAGCTGAAAAATTAGCCAGAAAAAATCAGAGAATTTTAAAAATGAAATTTTGCGGTTCTCCTGTGTAATATTGTAATGAATCAACTTCAGAGTTCACAAATTCAAGTATATTTTGAAAACTTCAAATGAAGTAGGTACAATTCGTCGGCTCTGCGCAACATCGTGTTTATTCAAAAAACAAAGCAAGAACGCACGTACTCAAAAAACGAAGCAAGAACGTAACAACTCAGAAATTTACCTTTTTTATCAAATTTTAAATGTCAACAGCATCAATATTTCAAATTTTAACTTTTGCCTGATAATAATATAACATGCGTTCAGATAAGCTATGCAAATTGGCATAAAATTATAGTAATTATTAATTAAATTTAATATTATAAGCACAACTTGAAATTTGACAAAAAAATAATTATTTCTAAGTTGTAACGTTCTTGCCTCTTTTTATTGATAGGTATACGCTCTTGCTTCATTTTTTGAGTAAATGCGTTCTTGCTTTGTTTTCTGAATAAACACGATGTTGCGCTAAGCCGACGAATTTAAAGTGTGTTTAAAACAAAGGGTTAAAATGTTGCGTAAAAAGGTCAACCCCAAAACTTGATACGTAATTTATGGATGGCCTCTTAATAATTTATTTTATTTTACATTTCTAATTTAAGAAACATCAGTTGGTTTAATCGTCTAATAATTAGCAAATTCGACTCCACTTTTACTCCTGTTGTAACTAATGCACACAGGATAATTAAAAAGCAGATAAATGTTCTAAAATGTTTTCAGTGAAACTATTACTTTTTCTTTATACAAATTGGAAACCTGAACGTACTAAAAAAGTAAACTTGGCTTACTTAGGTATTTAATGTCATTAATGTGGCTCAGATAATTATTAGTAAACAAAACATTTCTAGGTTGTAACTGTGTCTGGTGTCAACGTTTTCGATCATTATTATCACTTGTCAACGCATGATCAAACTCTGAATACGCGAGTTAAGAACTTAATAATCGCTTATTTTGGACCGGAAATTGCATCAAATGTTGGTTTCAAATGGTCAGAAGCGATAGGAGTGTCCAAAGAAGAGTTCGTAAAGATCAGTTTACAAGATAGCGACAATATCTACAGTCAGTATATTTCCATACATTTTACGTTAACAATCTATTTCACACAAAACCGAGGGGATCAAAACGTTACATACTGCTATTCTCTTTCTGAAAATTTCAAAAATAGATCTAAAACACGTTATCATTATTCCGTTTCGGTCTCTTCCAGTTCTGTGCTTCTAATATAAATTTCTGTATGATTTGAACAAAATAGAACTAATGTCGCTGCGGGAATTGAGAAATTACGAGGCTAGACGACCCTGAGGATGTAAAAACTAAGACAAACGGAGTATTTATCTCGTCTCCTTATCTGAAGATGAGACGCGAATAACAATGCTTAACCCTAGAAGGACTAACTTAATTTTCTCACCTTCTAAAGACTAACTGGGGTTCTTTGTTTTCACAGATTTTAAACGTGTATATAAGATTTGCATTTTACCAAAAACAGCTTTTATATAGTGCATTTTTCTCGTTTTTTATTAAGGAAGAAGATGGTGTAATTTATTTTTTAATACAATAAAAATAAATCTAAAAATATTGCAAAAACAAAAAAAAAAGAACTAAATTTTCTCAAAATTGGCATTTTTTACAAAAAATGTTGTAGTTTTTCAACAAATTGACCAATTTAGAAAAACCCTGTGGATTTTAAAAGCTAAATAGAGATATTTGAAGACATTTCTATGGACCTTTAAACTATTTGAAAGAAGTATAATTATTTAAATAGATGAAATTACAATAATTAATAAACAATTACACACGTGAAGTTTACCAAAATCAAGTATAAGAAATTGTATTTTTACTCAAAATATTTCTTTTTTTTTTTTTTGAAAAACAAATTTTTTTACAAGTATAGTCATTACATTTTTGCTTTGTATGTTAAATTAAACCGTTTTAATAAAAAAAAACAGAAACTTATTATCCTGACTTTTTTTAAACTAAAAGGACTAACACAGGTATTTTGGGACCCCAGACTTACTTTAACTGCATACTGCAGAGAGACTTGCACACGCAATTCGTACTCACTTACTAAAATCAACTGTCAGTTTACTAAATTGAATTATGGTTAGGGTCCCCAACCGAAATCGTTTTCCTCAAAGAAGGAACATTTTTTACTATTACCCAAAGTAATTTATAATTATAAAATAATATATATTTTATATACTTCAAGCATGTAGTAAAATAAATAAGCTTTTGGCTTTCACTGTACGTCAACTCAACAAAATAAAATAATCCATTTAAACCACAGTATTTGTTGCTTCAGAACAGATTTTTTATGAGCAATAAATATAAAATTCTAAAAAATTTTGTTATAAGAAAAAAAAGGAATGAAATATTTTTAAAAAATTTCTTTTCGGATATTAATCGTTTGGTCGAAATACGCGGGTTGATTTGAAATGTTTTTAATAAATTATATGTATGCTTTATTTGTATAAAATATATTTCATAAAGTTTATTTTCCCTTAAAATAAAATTATTGAAGCATGACATGTTAATAGATGACAATTTATTTCTAAAAAATTTCAAATAGCACGGGCATTTTGAATGCATGCGTACTTGCGTTTGATAGTATAGCTCTAGTGACGTATATAAACAAATATGATGGCTTGCACTTTTAAGTTCTATCTGAAACATCAGCTTTGTACGCTTTATAATATCGATAATGTCATTGCAAGGATCACAGACTGTCCCCTATTCCCCTTTTTTCCCCTATTTTAAAGTTTTGTCCCTATTTCCCCTATTTTAATGATTTGTCCCCTATTTCCCCCATTTTCTAATTTTCAAATTTAAATTTAAAATTTATCAAAGTTATTTTTTACTTAATTCTGAATTTGTATCATTTAATCATTTAATAATCACGCTGAGCTATTTGGGAGAGAGGGAGATTGACCACAGTTGATTTTTTTTCATTTGCCATTTTTAAAAGACTGCGGGTAATTTTAAATCCTAATGAAAAAGGCAGAGCTAGCCGTTTTTTTAAAGGAAATTATAAACAATGGTTTAAGAGAATGTATTTATTTTTAGATCTAGAATTATTAGATTGAAATTATTAGATTCTTGAAATTCGACAATAGTTACATATGTCGTCGAAGTGCATTTTGAAAAAAAAACTATGTAACACATAGTGTGGGGGGTGGGGAGTTAGCGTAAAACTAGTTTGATTTTTCAGATATTTGTTCAATTATCATTTATTTTCCGCAATTTTGAATTAATTTAAACAATTTTTTCAATTTCCACTTATTCTCTCAAAATTTTATAACTATTCTTTAACTTTTTAAATTGACTCGTTATTCTCATGTTAATTATTCTCGACAGTTTCCAAGACTTTTTTCATTTGTCAATTATTTTCTTTAATACTTAATAATTTTATCATTTTGTAATTTTTCTTTCAATTATCTATCTGTCTGCTTAAAAATGTAATTTAATTCTTTAGTTTTGAATTATTTTTCAAAAATTTAAATAATGTTTTCAGTTTAAAATTATTTTAAAAAATTTTCTTTAACTTTCGACTTTTTTCAATAATTTTTTTCAATTATAAAAACTATTTTAAATTTAAATTCAGTTGTTCAATTCTACAACTATTTTCTTCAGTTCTCAAATGTTTTTTTCAATTTTAAATATTTCATTTTTTTTCATTTACATTTTTTAAATATATTTAATGATTCTCGCCTTTTTTAAAATACTTTATTTAATTTTTAATTATATTCTTTAAATTTCAATTTAATTTTTTACTTTTCAGTTTAATTCAATTTTTCATTTTTCTTTTCAGTCACAAAAATTGTTTCGAAATTTAAATTTAAATGTTTAATTCTACAACTATTTCCTTTAAATTTCAAATTCCATTTTTCAATTTTAAATTAATGTTTTTAATATTAAAAGATTCTCGCTTTTTTCAATTATTTTCTTCTAAATTCAATAATTATCGTTTTTTTTTAAATTACTTTTTTCAATTTTTAAGTTTATTCTTTAAATTTCAATTCCTTCTTGCAATGTTGAATTATTTTCTTAATTTTGCTTCCTCATAGAGGAAGCTTTGTGATCGTTAAGATTTTCGATTTTCCAAAAATAGTCTAAATTGACTTATTTATATCTAAAAAGCGTAAATTTTTATTCCTAAGCAAATGTCAAGATGTATGTGTGTATGTGTGTGTTTGTGTGTGTGTATAGCGTTTTTTGTGTACAAGATATATCGAGAACGCTTTAACGGATTCCAATAAAATTTGGACGACTTATTAAGCTCATGAATATCTAAATTTGGACACAGGGATTTTTGAAAATACCCAAACAAATTTTTTTGAGCACCTTTTTTCATAAAAAAAATCGTTTTTTCCAAAAATTTTTTTCATGACAAAAATACAACTTTAAGAATACAAAAATCATATTCCTTATCTCAAAACGAATCGATTGACCTATATAACTTTTATAATTGATCAAGAATTCGTAAAATAATTAATATTTTTACATTTTTTTGGATTAAAAATTTTTTTTTTTACAACTTCCCCAACTAACTTATATATTATTAATTTCTTGCTTCCTCTATGAGGAAGCAAATTATTTTGCTTACTTGGAAGCAAAATGTCCATGAAATGGACATAATTCTCACCTAGTTTAAATTTTTTTCTTCTTTTTTTAATTATTTTCTTTAATTTTAATTATTTTTTTTAATTTGCAATCTAGTTGTTCAATGTTCAATTATTTCCAACAATTAGGTATTCTTCTAATTTCCATACTTTTTGAATTATTTTGTTTAAATTTAATATTGTTTGATTTTTTGAATTATTTTTTCTAATTGTAAATTAATCTACTTTTCAACTATTTCTTTCAATTATTATTTATTTCCTTCAATTTTCAATTGTTTGCAACAATTTTTTTAATTATTCTCTTAAAATTTTTTAAATATTCTTTAATTTTTTCAATAATTATTTTGTTCGCCTTTGGATTAACCTGGCCATTGTTAGAGTTTTGTTTTTAATTTTAATTTACTTTTTCAAATTTCAATTCAATTCTTAAATTTTAAATTTATTTCTTCAAGTTTTTATTATTTTCTTGAATTTCAATTATTTTTGTCGATTTTCAATTCAGTTTTTCAATTCTCAATCATTTCGAGCAGTTATTTCTATACTTTTCTTAATTTTCTAGTTTAAATTTAATGTTTATTGTTTAATTGTTTAAATTATTCTTCTTCAATTGTGTAATTATCTAAATATTTTTCGAGTTCTATTATCAATTGTCAATTATTTTCGTTATTTTTCAGTTCCTTTAAAAAAAATTTTAATTTTCCCAATTTTCATTATTTAAATTTCTAAAAATTTATAGTTTTTAATAACAAATAACAATGGAAAGTTTCTCGCGCGGCATAGCGCACTTTAATGTTTCTAGTATACATAATATTTTAATGTTTATATGAATAACGCTATTTATTTAAAAAATATTAATTTGATATTTTAGTAAACACTAAATTTTCTTCTATTTAAAAAGTAAAAACTATTAAGACCATTATTTAACATCTTCAATTTTTCAATGGAAGTCGCCATCATAGACTTTAAAGAGAATTTTGTGTCCCCTTTTTGTCCCCTATTTTAAAAATAAATTGCCCCTATTCCCCTTTTTTACTAACAATTGGGGCCGTGATCCCTGTCATTGTGTTATTACAGTTGACATTATTTATAGCATATATTTAATAATTCTTTTTTTTTAATCTAATTTATTATGAAATTAAAAACACGTTGAATCAGAGATATCCGAAACAAAAATATTTGCCTACACCTTGCATCCAAACAACATTATCAAATCTCTTCGTTAAGAAGTGCAAATTCTTCAAACTAATTATTGTTTTCCAACTTTAATGACATTTTTCTAAAAAACTACCCTGAGAAAAAAGAATCGTTGTCATAGCAAATTATTAGTTGACCTAGCAAAAAATTACAGCAGTTATAGCGCCTTCAAGTATTGCAGTTGTAGCTTCAAATGTTTTCTGTTGGTTAGCAGCATCTTTTTTTGTTACCTCAACAAATTATTTTAGATGCGTTAACAAATTTTGGATGCTGTTGAAAATTTTAAAAAGAATTCTTTATGAATATATTAAAAGCGTATATTTACCAATAAAGATATTAATTCACTTTATTTTTAGTTGAATTTAAATGTTTCTTTGAGTAATGGTCATTATCTCAAGTTAAGAACTTTCGGGAAAGAAAATTTTACAAGTGAGGTTACGCGTCACTTTGCGGTTGAAAAACTTTAGTTTCCACTTAAATATGTTAACTCTTTTCTTCGAATGTGTTACTATTTAAAACAAATGTTCACATAATTCAGGATACTATTATACAGATGCCTTAATTTTAGAATTAGTAATTGGACTGGAGGAAACCGACACTAAGCTTCCTCCGGATGTAGGACGACCAATCACTTTGGATGCAGTGAAGACTGCAATATCTTGTGGAGTGCAATTAATACGGAAAAATGAAGCAAGAAAGTGAGTAAAAAATGGTAAAGAAAAGTGAACTTCGACGTCTCCAATTTAAAAAATTGAGTAGATGGATGTAACAACTCGCTAGGCGCTAAAATACGCTGAAAAGTATTGTCCAAGACATATTTTTGTAATAGGTTTTTCAATTGCTTTAAAATTTTATTTTTAATATGAGGTTATAGAGAAGAACAAGCTCATTTTTTTATTGTCGATTTCTTAGTAGAATGTATACTTTCAATAATAAAAATTAAAAAGACGAAAAAAATCTTTGTAAAGTCAATTACCTTTTAATAAATATAACATCATTTCTCAGCTATTTATACCTATTATTGAAATTGATTAAAATTTGGTACAAGTATGCAGTGTATACTGGTAAAGCCTTCACCCTAGCGAGACAGCCAGTATTAGTAAGTATTAGTTAATACCCTCTTAGTACCACTTAGTACCCTCTTAGTACCATCCTAATTTATTTTATGTTTTATGTTAAAATAAGCATAAGTTTCAAAGTTTAATGTTATAATTAGGAATCGGCATTTAATTTTGCATCGATAAATGGTATAAAAACTGAAAATAGAGCAAAAATTAATGTGAAAACAGAAAAAGAAAAACTTGTCATTAATTTGATTCACTGCGCCGGCGCGCGGAATCCATGCTGACCACAAGCAGAGTTACTAGACAACCACAGCAACAAAAGTCACCACATCCAAGCGAGTCGATAAAGACGCATATTGCTGCACACCGCACCCAACAGATGGCGCAACTCGTAAATCATTTCGAAGAAATCCTGACATACAAAAAAAAATCTGATACAATACGGTCAACGTATGTACAAATTTTGACAATGTTTAACATTGCAAAAAAGAAAAATTGGATTATGATGTATATATTATAAATCAGATAACGAAACTGTGTGAAAATTATAAATTGTAATCACACTATTCAACAAATTTATTATTTATTAATATATCTATCTTAAATAAAAAAAGACAAAAATACGCAAATTTGCCTAAATAAGAAAAATATAATAAGAAATATAACTTTTAAAATATACAATAATAGGTAAAAAAGAAAATTAAATATTATTTTATAAAAATGAAGAAAATTTTAATTTTTTGTGTCGAAATAGCAAAAAATACATTTAAGATCCAAATCTCTAAAAAACATATCTTTTTCCTCTTAAAATATAAAATCGTACTAAGTAGTATTAAGAGGGTACTAAGAGGTACTAAGGCGGTACGCATAATTCAGATCGTCTATGACCTTTTAAGTAACAAAAATAATTTTTAAACATTTGTTAACGAAGATTGAAAGATTTTACGTTTCTACAAATTTGAAAAAATATTAATTTTTTTTTTTTCGATTTTTCAAACTTTTTGTTTTCAAACATATTTCTCATTCTAAATAGTCAAACCAATTTTTCGAATACATTTCATAAATGTTTTTTATTATCTCTAAGTAGCAAAAAATGCATTTAAGATCTAAATCTCTGAAAAACATATCCTTTTCCTCTTAAAATATAAAAGGGTACTAAGTGGTATGAAGAGGGTACTAAGAGGTACTAAGGCGGTACGAATAATACAGGTCGTCTATAACCTTTTGAGTAACAGAAATAATTTTTAAACATTTTTGAACGAAGATAAATACATTTTACGTTTCTACAAATGTTAAAAAATATTAAATTTATTTTTTTTTCGATTTTTCAAACTTTTTGTTTTCAAACAAATTATTCGTTCTAAATGGTAAAGCCAATTTTTCTAATACATTTAATAAATGTTCTTTATTATCTCTAAGTAGCAAAAAATCCAATTAAGATCCAAATCTCTAAAAAACACATCTTTTTCCTTTTAAAATATAAAATGGTACTAAGTGGTATTAAGAGGGTACCCTATTGAAAAAAAATGGCCACATTTGTGCCCTCATTTGTGCCCTCATTTGTGCCCACATTTGAGGCCTCATTTGTGGGCGCATATGTGGTAGCGGATTTGAAACAGCATATGCGCCCACAAATGAGGCCTCAAATGAGGGCACAAATGTGGCCTCAAATGAGGGCACAAATGTGGCCTCAAATGTGGGCGCAAATGTGGCCTCAAATGAGGCCTCAAATATAGCCCTTTTTCAATTGAACAGAAAAAAAAGATAATATAAAAAATATTATTAACCTTTATTTACACTATATTATTTACAAGTTGTTGCCTCCATTAACTTTGGAAATTTAGCATTACGAAGAAAATTTTGAAAATAAATTTGGGGGTATGGGGATTCGAACCCGGGTTCGACGCACGCAAACTAACTACCGATCCACTAAGCTACCTAAGCGACTGCCGATAGAAAGCAAAACCTTTCTCTTGAGGTGCAAGTGATTTTATTGGCTGACAAAATGGCGGGCTTATTTAAAAACGTTTTCACCACATTTTTCAAGTATGGAAACATTTGTCATAAAATATTTGCTTTTATAATAGTTAATTCTTATTTAAAATTTTAATCCTAATTTATTAAATTGATATTTGGAGTTTTTTGATTAATTCACTAATTTTGTTGACCTATTCGGTTGTAAAATATACATATTAAGTCTATTAGTGGGGAAAATTGGAACAAATTTCTTTGATACTTTGTTATAAATTATAAACTTATGTTATTTTATGATTTTAAATTTTTATAAAAAGTTATTTTGAAGCCAATTATGAAATATTTCGTAAATCCTTATAGCACTTTTTGAACTTGCGAAAACTACATTTTCTCTGGAAGAAAAATTGAAAATTAGAGATTATATTAATTTTTGAGTTTAGATACTTGACTAAGATTTAAGAAAAACGTTAAAATTATTTTGAAAATTTAATGAATATTTTATAATTTTTCTACTATTATTAAAAGTTTTAAACATTTAATACCTACTGTGATAGAAAAAATCAATTAAAGTTTCTTCAAATTTTGTTAGTTAACGGTTTTAATTGCAGTAGGGACAATTTGGTTATTGAAACTTTAAATAAGAGTAGGAAAATTGCGAAATATTTAAGAATTTATTTTTAAAATCAATCCAATTTTATAATTAAAAAGTTCATAAGTATTTTAAATCACATACAAACAAAACTTTTGACTTTAATAATATGTAATTGATTTTTTTTGGTTAGGAGGGCATGAATTTTAAAATTTAAGAAAGTTCTGGGAAGTTTAAAAATTATTTAAAAGTGCGTTTTTGAATAAAATTCTTATTTTAAATTTTAATACATTTTTAAAAATCACAAGTTTTATTCTTTCGCGATTTCAAAAGTTTAAAAAAACTTTAAGGGGAATGAATTTTTTGGATTTTAAAAACAGATTAAATAATATATTTCGAATAAATAAATTTATGTAAATTTCAGATAGCTAGGAGTGGTAAAAATCAGGATTATTTTAAAGAAATAAAAAAAAATCCAATTATTTATTTAAATCAAAAATGGATTTTTTTTAAATACAATCAGTATATACCTATAAAATCTCTCCAAATGTTTATTTGTATAAGTAGTTTATTTTTCAAACTGAAAACATTTAATAAGAAATAATGAATAATAAAACATTTAATCAAAATGAAATAAATTATGTCAAATAAATAAGGAAATTTCAAAAAAATATCTTCAAATTCATATGATCACAAAAGTAAGTAAGTAATTTACAAAATATAAAATGAAATATTACAAGGCTCAAATGTGGGCACAAATTAGACTTCAAATAAGATTTTCTTCTTATTTATATTTATTATTATTTACATTTATTTTAAAAGAATAAGAGCATTTTCTCTATCTCCCAAAACATAATTTCGCGTTATGCTAGGTCAAAAAAAATCAAATCCTACAAATGCTTGTACCAAAACTGAGGGTTCCATATACGAAACAAAATAATGAAGATGGATAAATATTAATTCAATACATATATATATATATAGTCGTATCTACTGGAGTATCTACTTTAATACCGAGAATCGACACTTCGTTAATAGCGCGTATCTGCAAATTCTTTAACATACACGGTATTAACCAAGAGTAAATTCACATTATTAAAGTAGCTCCGACGATATATACCTAAGTAAAAGTAAATGTCGACATTTCACGAGTAAATTTGCATTTTTTACATTCCAAGATTTTCAACAATAGCTTTTCAAAATCCGTATTTAAAAATTATGCAATATTTAAAAATAAACAAGATTCGAAATTTTATTTCATTTCTTTTAATACAAATTTTTAATACAAAATTTTTTTTTTAAACAATTTTCCCTATATATAATCAAAATTAGACAAATCCTCTTCTAGATGCACACTTTTTATTCCTGGAATTGGCGAAACTGAGCAATCCATACCAAGCGAAATTGGGCTGAAAGATAAATATTAAGTTTTTAAATCTTACAAAATACATTTTTTTGATCTAACTTAATAAAATATTTAACCAAATTTAATAATTGGTACATATACAGATTTCAAATAATAATGCTATTTTAGTTAACCTAATAACCACAATTTTTTTAACCAGGACATTTTAAGGATCAGGGTCCAGCGACTTTTGAGAAAAAAACTCAAGACCTTTCTAAAAACTGTAGGATCGAAAATAAATTCTATTACTTTTTATTTATTTATTTATTCAACGGGTTTAAAAAACCCTTACATTTTTAACTTAAATGTAACTAAAAATATTTTAATCGCACGCCAATCGAGTTACAGATTTTTTAATAATTGAAAGAATAATTGAACTTGCTTTTAAGTTGGAGAGAATACTTAGAAACCTTAAAGAAAAGAATGAAAAAAATTCAAGATATGTATAAACGAAAATTAAGAGAATAGTTTAAATCATAGAAAAAGCTAAAATGTTAAAGTTTTAAGAAAATAATAAAGAAATGACAAAAAAAGTGATAAAAAATACGATAATATTAAAGCTGTGAGTGAAAGAGGGATTTAAATCAATTTTTATTTTAACTAAATATATAAAAATTAACACTATTTAACATTCCCTTTCAAATTTTGCAATAAAATTTGTATAATTATAAAGTGATAATACCAAAAATTATTTCTAACCCTAGAACGAATAACTGAATTTATCCCCCCACCCCCCTCTAACGGATAACTGGGGTTGTTTATTACCCCAGATTTGAAACATGTTTATAAGTCATTGCATTTGGAAGACGATAATTTTTTTATAAATTTTATAACCTATCAAAATCTGTTTTGGAAACCTTTATAACATTATCAGGGTGTCTACTAATTTCGTCCCACAAAATTCCCGGTCATTTCCCGGGTTTTCCCGGTTTTTGTCTCTATTTTTCCCGGTTTTTTCTCTTGTTAACAAACATTAAATAAAATAGTTGATAATTGAAGAAAATAATTGAAATTCAAAGAAAATAATTGAGAATTGAAGAATTAAATATTAATCTTTACAAAAAATAATAATGATTAAGAATTAAAAGAAACAATTAATAATGGAAAGAAATAATTAATAATGGAAAAAAATAATTGAACAATGACAAAGATATTTGACAATTAGAAGCAAAATTAAAAAAAAAAGTAAATAATAATCTACAATTGAACAATAATTAAAAAAATTTAACAATGGTAATTAAATTTAAAGAATATAATTAAAAATTGGTCAACTAGATAGAAAATCCTAAAAAACAATTAAAAAAAGAAGAAAATAATTTAATATTAAAAAAAAATGGAAAATGACAGGAATTATTTAATATTGAAGAAAACATTAAAACTTGAATAATAGAATTGTTATTTAAAGAAATTAATTGAGAATTGAAAAAAATAATTGAACAATTAAATTGAAAATAAAAGAAAATTATTGAAAATTGAAGGAGGTTTTGAAACATGAAATAAATAACTGATAATTAAATAAATAATAATTAAAAAAAAGTCGAGATTACTGAATTTTGAAACAAGAAATTGAAAATTGAACAAAATAATTGAAAATTAAAGAAAATAATTGAAAATTGAAAAAAAAATTAAAAATTGAAGAAAGTACTTAAAAATTAAATAAATAAAAATTAAATTTATTTCAAATAATATTTGAAAACAGCAGAAAAATTTAGAAATTGACGGAAATAATTGCGAATTGATGAAAATAATTTAAAAATTCTCAATTTAAATAAAAATTGAAAGAAAAACATAATTTAAAAAAGCTGAGAATTGTTAAATATTGAAGAAAATTGAGAAGAGATTGAAAATTGAAAGAAATTGAGAAACTAAAAGAAATATGAAAAAATATTTGGAAATTGAAGAAAATAATTGAAATTTAAGAAAAAAAATTGAAATTTGAAGAAAATAATTGAGAATTAAAAAAAAATCATTGTAAAAAGCCTAGAGTTATTGTATATTAAAAAAAAAATTGAAAATTAAATAATGGAATTGAATGCCGAAAATTATAATTAAGAATTAAAGAAAATAACTCCAGAATTGAACAATGGTATTGAAAGTAGAAGAAACCTAGTGATAATTAATTAATTAAAAATTGTAGAAAATAATTTGAAATTGAAGAAAATGTGATTTTATGGAAAATTGTTGAATAATAATTGATGTATTGAATTCAAATTTTAAAAACATAATTGATAATTGAAAAAAATAGTTGAAAAAAGTCGAGAATCATTGAATATTAAATTAAATAATTAAAAATTGAAGAAAATAATTAAAAATTGATGAAAATAATTAAAAATTGAAGAAAATAATTGAAAATTGACTCAAATAATTTATAGTTAAAGAAAATAATCAAAAATTGATTTAAATAATTGAAAATCGTAGAAAATGTTTCAAAATTAAATAAATTAATTAGAAATTGATGAAAATAATTGAAAATTGAAGAAAATAATTGGCAATTGAAGAAAATAGTAGAAAATTGAAGAAAATAATTGAGAAATGAATAAATAATTTTAAATTAATGAAAATAATTCCAAATGGAAGAAAATAATTGAGAATTGTAGAAAATAATTGGAAATTGAAGAAAATAATTGAAAATTAAAAAGAATTTATTATTCCAGAAGAAAGAATTCCCGGTTTGACGGAAAATTCCCGGGTAATTCCCGGTTTTTCCCGGTCAATTTAAATTCCCGGTTATTTCCCGGTTATCCCGGTTAGTAGACACCCTGCATTTTTCGTTAATTTATCACTGTTTAAAAGTAGTCGTCTTTTTCATCGATCTCCGCGAGGTGTCCACTCATTTGTGAACGGTAGTGTATAATGTTCTTCAAATGAAATAAACTGTTTTGGACATTACATATACAATTTCAACAAACAAGTTAAAAAAGTAAGTTATAGAAAAACCTTATTGAACAAAAATATATTCTGTAAGTAATGATTTCTTCTTAAATTAACAAAATGTTCCAGGGTGTCCAACAATTATTAAAAAAAATTCAAGGATCCTTCAAAGTTTTCAAGGTTGAAAATATTTTTTTTTAAGTTCACTTTTGGTCTATTTTTCAGATTATTTCATTATTTATGGTGATATTTAACTTTTTTATTAATGTTAACCAGGGCTATTTTGTACACAAAAACGCTATTTTTCTACTTCATGCTTTATAAAGCATTTTTTTAATACTAATTTTCGACATTAATTTTCTCTGGTATACATACCAGAGTAAAAACATTGTCTGTTACATTTTAAAGGGTTAAAAGGTTACTTAGTTATGTATTTTAAGTCAGTGTTAAATACCCTGATGTCAATCGGTACCTCCGATAAAAAAAAACACTTTCGCGTTATACGCCAAAAAACTCCTCTCTGACATTGGTCCTCTAAAACAACACTTCCTTTTTTTTGGTTAAATGAAATGTACAAATGTTTCAATTAAAATCAAAATAGCATTTGAAATAGACTTACAACTTAAATATGCACCAATCTATACAATATTGTATTGAGATTTTGGATTTTTGAAGTTTCTGAAACTTTAGAATTTAGTTTCCTGGAAAATTTGGAAAAACAAAGTTTGGTTTTTTGACTTTTATTTTAATAGTGGTTGTTTTAAACAACCGACACCAGACAGGAGTTTTTAGGCGTATAAAGTGAAAGTGGTTTTTTTTGTTCAGAGGTACCGAAATGCGGTTTAAGAGGGATACAACAAGGTAGCTTCAAAAAATGGTAACATTTTTAAGAGGTAGTGAATACCAGTTGTACTGTCTTAAATTGTCGTTTAAAAGGAGTAAATGACATAATTTATGGAAGCCAACCAACCAGTCATCCTAAAAACTTAACGTAATTTTTGGACCGCCTCCAATAAAAAAATTTACTTACTTCATGCATCATCAGGAAACAAACGTTTTCTTATTGAACGAATGTGTGCTCCTAAGTACTTTCCTACGTTGTGTACTTCTTCGTATATTTTAACAGGATTTGTCTCCGTGTCGTTCAACCGGTTTTCAAAAAGTTCTAAAAAAAGGCAAAATATTATATTTGGGCAGTTCTATGCCAAAAAAAATGGTAAATTATTAGTTTTTTATAATTTGCTAATTTCCGGCCCAGATAGCACCTCAACTTCCAGAAAATTGGCTACAAGTTTCACATGGTAAGGTCTGAAGTTACTAAAAAAAGTTTACAAGAAACCTCCTGGACATAGCGAAATAACTTCCGACCTTACCATTAGAAACTTCCCGGAAATTCTGGTAGTATCTGGGTGTACTCTAGGTTCTAAATAAAATATGGCACATTTAAGCACAATTTCTTTTATTTCCAAGACATTTGCAATTTCTTTAATCTGCAATTGGTGACACTAATGCGTAAGGACAAATTTGAGGGTTCCCGAGTGTTATATGATACTTGACTTTCATACCCTATTGAAAAAGTCGACGTCGTTTACGACGTGGTATACGACGCAGTATACGACATCGTATACCACGTTGTAAACGACGTCGTATACTACGTCGTATACCACGTCGTATACCACGTCGTAAACGACGTCGTGTACGACGACGTATTTTCAGACAGTTCACGACGTCGTATACGTCGTCGTATACGTCGTAGCATACGACGTCGTATACGTCGTAGCATAGTACGTCGTATACGTCGTAGCATACTACGTCGTATACGTCGTAGCATACTACGTCGTATACGTCGTAGCATACTACGTCGTTTATTATGTAATTTACGACGTCATTTGCGTTTTCCTTGAAGTTAATTTATTTTTGTTTATTTACTAAAATCTATTTTAAAAATTATATCAAATGTAAGGAAAAGTTCAAAAGAATTTCGATTTTTTGGATGTTTAAATGAAAACGACATTCTCTGTTCATTCTAAAAAACTTTTATTCTAATTTTTTTTAAAAAAAACGACATAATTAAATAAGTATTGTTATATTAATTATATTAATATATTAATTATATTAATATATTAATTTTTTTTAATTTATTTTTTTCGGTGGACCTCGTAAAGCTTCTGACGCATGAACAGTGGAATTTGTGCCATTCTTTTCGTTCTATCGCTTCCAGTGATTTTGCCTTTGGTCAATTTGTCGTACAGACAGTCTGAAAGATAAAGAAATACCTTAATAGGATAATAATTTTTTTTTAAAGTTATTAAGTTTTTAAACAATTAATAAACCAACTAGTTTCGTCTTTAAATCGTAAAACGAAATAGCTTTAAATTGTCCATCAATATAAATGTAAAGTAGGTACTTAAAATAGAAAATTTAATCTACCTATGACAAATTAATTTTTATTTGTATTTATTTTCCGATTATATGTAATGATAACAGGCACTGATTGAGGGGAGGGGGCAAGCTCATAAGAACACTAAAGTTGAGTGAAGGAAGAAATAGATTATCAAAAAAAAATTTGACGAGAAAAGGGCGCCAATATGTATAATTTGTGCCCCTCCCCCCAATAAAAATTTTTAGAATCGGGCTTGAATGCTGGTATAGTCTTAGCTGTCAAAATGTATTGATACTACTAATGTACTTTGCTACGTCGGCAATGTTTTCTTCCAAAAGTAAGCAATATAAGCTTGACTAATAGGATGGTCCAAAAATGCATGGGAAAAAAGTAAAGTTGGAATTTTAATGCTCTCACCCCCTAAGATTGTTCTATGTCGAAAAAAATATCCCTTTTTTTAAATCAAATAGTATAATAAGTAACAAGGACTGAAGGTCGGCGTCCTCGACATCCACGAGTGTGTCTTCCAAAAATTTGTTTAGTAAATTTTTATACTTCGTAAATTTCAAAAAAATATAATTTTTCATCCGATTTAGAGATTCTTTGCATTTTTCTAGTACTTTTGATGAAAATCCCTAAATTCCCTGAACTGTGACAACCCTGATTATGAAGAACGCTTGTTTTTGTATTTTTGCATTTTTGTGGATTTTTGGGGGACCCACAAACAGTAATTTAGCAGAACGAAGCTACATTTAGCGGCAGAGGAGAAGCCTAGGCCGATAAGACGTAGATGAGTTCTGCTAAATTACGCGAGTACCGAAATGTGCCATTTAAAGAAGCCATGTATCAAATACAATTTTTTGTCATCACGCACCATGACAAAAAAGTGTTTTTTATTCCTCAGGCACAGAAATGTCGCTTGTTTTTCATTGTTTTATCAACGCGTCGACGTTCAAAACACTCGTATTCTGGAATCACCTTTAAATGCCTGAAGAGAGACATTGAAAAGTCGTTTATTTCTTAGAACATATGAAAATTGCGTCTATTTTTTCCTAGAAAAAGAAATGAATGTCTAGCCCATGGTTTCTTTTTTTCATAGGACAAAAATATTGACGTCATTTTCATATGATCAAACAAATGAACCACATTCAATCCCTGTGTAAAATAAATGGGAATCTTTGAGTGACCTCTGAATAGTTTTTGATTTTGAAACAAAAAAACAAGGGTATTTTTTTCGACATATAACAATCCTAGGGGGTTATACTGTAAAAATTGCTGGGACAATACGTCTCAAAATGAGGCACTTTGAGATGCATGTCTCACAGTGAGACACAAAATGTGTCTTGTGTCCCCTTGAAACACATATTGCATCTCATTTTTATACATTTCGAGAGATTTATTTTTGCAGTGTAGAGAATTAAAATTCCGACTTTACTTTTTCTAGATCACCCTATTCACTAATAGCACATTCAATCTCACCTTTTACAGTTTCATACTTTTCGGGGGTTAGGGGCGTTCTTCGCTCCTCCTCTGGGACGTTGTCCTTATTAGCCCTTATCGGGTCCATGCACCTTTTCTTTAAAGCCTCTGTTCCCCAAAGCTTCTGAGCAATTGCTTTAACAAAAGCACCATCCGAACCTGTTCTTAGAGTTTCATACATGTCAAATGTCATAGAAATGCTGTCATTTAGAAACACCTGTAAAAGAAGATACAAATTATAAACATACTGATATTGTGTGCATTAAGGCTGTTCCAATTTATGTACAAAAATACTGTAGCCTAATTCTAACTTGACGTTTCTCTATCTTAAAAGACATGATAAATTACGAAATATTAATTTACTAGAAAGAATGGACTGGCGCAAGTATAGGATAATTATATTTTTTTCTGACATAAAAAAGAGCTAAATATTTGTTTTGAATTATTCTCGAAAATCTGAAAAATTATTTATAAATAATATTCAGCTTTTCTTTTTACCAAAAAAAAAAAATATAATTATCTCACTCCATTATTTCTAATAAATTCATATTTGAAAATTTAATCTCCTCTTGTAACAGCGAGAAGCGTCAACACTGAAGTCAGGTGAGAGCATTTTTTTTCACATTGTTCAGCTTAAGACTAATCGATTCTGAGAATCCGAAAATATATTTTGCAGAAAAGAAAACCTACCAATTTCTCACGCGTACTGCGTTTTTGCACATATTGGGAATCTGTTTGTAATTCATGCCTAACAGACTCAGGTCGTTCTACTCGACCGTTTTCGTTATTACCTAAAAATTAATGTAATAAAAAAACGTTAATCATGTAGAAAGGATATATAGCTTTGTATTTATAATTTAGGGTGGCATAATAGATTGGAACTCGTTCAAGTTACAGGTCCGTAAGGGAGAGTAAAGACATATTTCCCCTTCCACTAACTTTACAGACATCAGGAAACGGAAGTGACTATAATTTGAGTACAGTAGAACGTCTCTTATCTTAAACGGTGGTACAAGTTTTAAGTTAAGAGAACAACCAATAAAAATCGTCATATGTCATATGATCCAGGGGCGAATAATTTAAATGTCAGTGCAAATTTTTTTTTGGTTATTGTAAAAAATCAAATTTGAAATTTGTTTTTCTTTTCTTCTGCATGAAGTTAAGTGCAGTTTATTTTTAATGACATATTTATGTTTATATTTTTGTAGCTTGGATACTTTATTTTCTACTGATTTTTAAAATAAGGTTTTAAACCCTGAAAAAATATAATGTAAAAAAATATTAAGGAATATAATACTTTTCTTTTTTTTATTAGTTTCAAGAAAAAGATTACTCTCAACAAGTGGCAAATTTAAAATCGTAAGAATAATTTTTTATACTAGGTTATTATTTTTATAATTTTTGTAAACAAAAGAAAAAATACAAGACACCCATAATTTTGTTTAAATTGACGGTCCTGACATTTAACATAAGAGAATTTAAGTTAAGAGACGTCATACTGTATTATTACTGCTTGAAATTAGCAAGCTATTTTTAAAATATTAGAAAGTATTTCAAACGGGAGCGGTCTTTTTGAATCAATAAAGTAGCCTTTGATGAACTTCCGTTTCCTGTAATCTGCTATGAATCAAATTCCAAATCAAAATATTTCAACTCTCCCCTGGGTCCAACTAGGGTGTTCAGCTCGGTGTTTAGTTTTAAATACTGGAAAGGAAGAGAGATGTGGAAAAAGGGTAATTAAAAGAGTATTATTTAAAAATATAAACATGTAAATTTACAAAACTTTACTTTGAAAATTTTTCTAGTTATTTCAAGTTTATAAGTTTTAGTGGAACTTTCTAAAAATTTGAAGTTTCAAGAATATTTTATTATTGATGAAATGTACTTAATTTTAAAAATTTTAAATAAATTTCTTGCTTTGTTTTTAAGATATTAAAAATTTTAATTTTATACCTAATTAGGATGATTCTATATTTCAAGTTAATTCATTAAGTACAATGTGACAACACCTGTCTAATTTTAATTATAAGAATGGAGCGATTTTAACTTAATTTGTTAACTTCAAATTAAATTAATTATACTGTTTGGTAATGAAACTTAAATATGTAATATATTAAAAACGAAGCAAACACCTGTGTCAATTTTTAAGGTAGTTCCAGAAAAACGTTATAAACTGAAAAAATGAAAATTTTTAAAATAATTTATTTCTAATAGGAATTACAACATTTCTACATCGGAAATCAAGCATTTTTTGTTTTTGGTAAGTTTCAATGTCTGATATTAAATTATTTTTTAACAATAATGTTTTTAAAAATTTCAGAATTTAAGTGTACGAAATACCATGGTCAATATCAAATTTTTGCTAAATAACTACATGAAAATAAATATAATTTATACTATACTTTTATAACCAACAAAATCAGAAAATTTTCAAGCTTCAGGTATTGTTAAACAATATTTTTTGAAGAATATGTCCATTTAAATATTAAAAGAGACTAATTAAGTAAAATTAAACAAAACATTTCTCAGAAAAAAAAAATTTTTTAAAATGAAAAAAATAAGATAAAATCAGAAAATTATTATAAGATCAATTTTACATGAAATATAAAACAAGAAGAAAGTTTTAGGAAATTATAAAAGTCAAGGAATTACTGAAAAATACAGGAAAATATACCAAAAAAATATTTTGAAGAAATTGGAAATTATACAATAAGAAGTAACAAAATTATTAACAGTTCAAAAAGTGATTAGTTAACAATATTATTAAAGAATGAAAAGTTTAAAAAAAAGGTAATCCTTTAAGTGCATTTTATGAAGAATGACGTCACTAGTATAAGCAAAAATTGTCCATAAACCTTCTCTTAAAATAATAAATATTTTAACACCAAACTTTCTGGAATTACTTAAAATATCATTAAGAAGTTCTCTCTGACCCAAGTTTGTTTAAATTTGGCTTCAAAATTAATTATCTTAATTCTCTGAAGCTAATTTTTTAAAAAGTTAATTTTAAAGCAAAATTGAAACAAACTTGGGTCAAAGAGACCTTCTTAATGATATTTTAAGTAATTTCACCAAGTATGGTGTCAAAATATTTATTATTTGAAAAGAAACTTTACAGACAAATTTTGCTTATATCAGTGACGTCTTTCTCGATTATATTCCCTTAAGAATAAAAATTTTCAACAACTCATTCACAAAACAAGAAAAATTAAAAATAAATTGGAAACAACTCTAGGAAATGATAAATTTCTTTAAAACATTAAATAGATTTTTAAAACAAATCTAACAATAAAATAGTTTTTAAATCATAGAATCTAGAAATTTTATAAAAAAGTAAATAAATTTGCGAATAATAAATAAAAGGAACAGAAAATTAAATAAGTTTACAAAAAACAAGTGTATGTAAAAAAATCATAATATAAAAGAAAAACTTGTATTTCCCAGCAACGTATGAAAATAATTTTTTTCTTAAATGTTTCGAAAATAAAATGGTATAAATTAAAATAAAAGAATTGACTTAAATAGAAGAAAATTAAAGAAAACCTATAAATTGAGAAAAAAAAGTTTTGAAAGAAGAAACAAAATAATTATAAAGCTAAAAAATTAGAAAAAAAGTTGTGAATATACTTAAATTAAAATGAAATAAAATACAAACCGATGATCAAATCAACGCGTGAACTCTACAATGTATAGAGCTCCACGTTTTATTTCGTAACTCAAAAACTGTTTGACATTTCTTACGTTTACAAATTCTCAGGGGATTTTAAGGGAAAAAGACAAGGATCATGCCTGTAAAGATTTAATTTTTTTCTCAGCTCCTCTGGCTGAGAGAATGAGTTGTAATTGATGGTAATAATTTTCAAAAATTGATAAATTACTTTTTTCTAGAATTATTTTTCGCGGATTTGTCGCTGTTTTAAAGCAGTCGTGTTTTTAATCGCGCTCCGCAAACCCTTCACTCAATTGTGACCGGATGTGTATTTGTTTCGATCAAAGATAATTTATACTTGATCCAATGCAAAAATGAAGACAATTCTCTGTGTCCTTATTAAAGTCAATAACATATATTTTCACTTTTTATACAGTTTTTGGTTAATATGCCAAATAGAAAATAACATTTGCATTTAAACATACCATTTTGAATTTGAGAATGTTCGCCTGCAATAGGCAAGGACCTCCGTAAATGATGATTTTCCTTATTGCCTATAAAATAACATTTTTTATTAAAAAGTATTCTTTACGGGTCGCTTTATTAGTCTCAAAAATTACTTTACTGATTATCTGTCATTTCTTAACATACCATTTCCAATTTGAGAATTTTCATTCCTCACAGGCAAAGACCGTCGAGCATGATGATTCTCCTTATCGCCTACAAATTAATATAATGAAAACGTTGTACATATAAGAAAATCAGAAATACGGTTTTATAATTATAATATGTATTTTTAATTAACTGTATAGAATAGTCTGCAAATTTTAATATATTCTTTGATATGCATTTTTTAAAATATAAAAAACAACATTTAAGATTAAACATACCACTTTCAATTCTAGATTGTACAGAATTTCTTCTCTCAGAATGAAAAGGTCGATTTCCACAATTAATTTCGGAATCTGCAGAATAAGATTACAAAATATTTTGTATTTTCAACAATTTAATACTTTTTTAAGATAAGATTCTCTATACATGAACCAATATATAAATGTGTTAGAGATATTTTTATTGTAATGATATTTGGCAAAATATTGTAATTTTATATTCGAGGTATTTTGACTCCAAATGGTTTTTCAAATTATTGTAAGAGTTATAGACAGATTAGATTTAGATGTTACATATTTTTCGTTCATCATTAACATTGCAATTGTTGAATTGTAAATTCCAAATTCAATTTTTCCAAGCGCACAATTTTTCATAAAATTTGACATAAAAATATAAAAAGTAGAAACTTCTTTCAAAAAATTGAATTATTTACGGACACTTTTTTTTTAAATTAAGGAAATAAATAAGAAGATAATTTAAAAAAAACGTTAAAATAAATTAGTAAAGAGAACAAAATGTTTAAATTAGAAAAATAATAAAAGTATTTTACAAATTAAATAGAAAAGGAATTAATAAAATTTTAGAAAAATTAAAACAATGTTAAAAGAAAATAAATTTTATGAAATAGAAGAACGATGTTTAAATGAGAATATTTAGTACAAACTTAAATTTACCTACATAATATACAATAAAAGAATAAAAGCTTTCAAAAAAGTAGGTAAAGAATTGAAAAATTTTAAAAATGTAGATAGAAGCATCTAATAAATGTTTTCGAAAATTCGTAATTATAAAATAAAAACTAAACTGTTTAAAATATGGTAAAATGTTTTTAAGAAATTAAAAAATGATAATAAAAGTTAAAGAACTAATTAAAACAGAAGGAAGAACTAAATAAAATTAGTGAAACATCAAAAAAAAAAAAGAAAGAAAATAGATGACGGTAAAGTACGCAACGTTTCTGAGAAATGAACGAAAAGTAGACTACATAAATAAAAAAAATTGTTTTTTATTTTTCCGGTCAAATAACCCCTTACAATGGTTCTTAGTTCTATTACATAGTTGATTTAATGAATTAATAATATTTAACCATAAAATGTCAAGTAGAATAAAAGAAATTTTTTAGATAAGGCGTTATTTCCTTCCATTATTAATTATTAAAACCCACGACAAATGATCCAAGGAAGGTCAGATGAATAAAATATTCAAAAATTTTTTTTCTATCGTCAATACACGACGTTTCGTCGACACAGGTTTGTCGACCTCATCAGGCTAAAATTTTATTAAAAACAAAAAACACTACAATTACACACACGTAAAAACGGCAATAAAATAACAAATTGTGATAAATAAATTATTTACCTAAAAAAGTTAAAACATTACAAGTTTTAACTAGTCAAAATTTAAAATTACATCAAGAAAATAAATATAAAACAGAACATTCTTAAACGACGTTTAAACGGCAACTGATTAGAGAATCTCTCGAAAAGACGATTACAATGTACAAATTCAAAATAAAATTAAATACAGACCAAAAGTCATTGACCCAAAAGCAGAAACAAATCCCTGTAGAATTAAGATCTTAAGATTTGACATTCAAGTTAGATAATATGGGAAAATAGACTTTATTCACAGAAAAGGCATCCTCTTTTTTGTTAATAGTGTGTCGAAAACAATTTATATGAATACTTTCTGAGATAATTCTTTTTCTCCAATTCTGTTCGAAGTCCAATATTTTCACATTGTCCCAATCAAAATTATGATCGAGAGACTCTTGATGGTAACAAACAACAGAATTTGGATTTTTTTTATCCCTATGTTCATTAACACGTTTTAACAAAGTGCGCTTTGTTTCACCAATGTAAGACGCCGTGCAATCTTTACAATCAATTTTATAAACCGTATTAGTGCGGTCCCATTTTTCCAACGCATCTTTTCCCAACTTTACCACCACATTAGAATCTTTTTTTACCAGAGGAATAGATGCGATGTTATGTTCTTGTAAAATTTTGGATAATTTAAAAAAACAGGAATTCAAAAAAGGCAAACTTACCTTTGGAAGGAGTCTATATATATCCATTCTACTATTACAATTTACGTTGTTCGGTGGTGAAAATTTAATTTTATTTAATCGAATTTTTATATGTTTTTCAATAAAATCAAAAGGATAGTTATTCAATTTTAAAATAGATTTTACTTTTTTTAAATTATTAAAATGGAACCTTTTGTGAGATAAAGAGATTGCTCTGTCTACTAGGTTAAAAACAATGTTCTTTTTTTGTTGCAATGGGTGATCAGAGAGGAAGCTTATTAGTCTGTCTGATGAGGTCGGTTTATTATACCAGTCCGTAACAATGTGATTATTTTCTTTTATTAAAGTCAGATCAAGGAAATTAATTCTGTTATTTGCTTCTATTTCAAAAGTAAGAAATAGTACTTACTTTTTCATAGTAAGTTGTGCAGAAAAAATTTTTCCAATTTAAATAATAATGTAGCAAAAAAACTGTTAAATTTAGAAATAGACGATATTCATTTGCATTTTAAATTTTTGGAAAAATCATTAAAAAAAATTAAAGAACGTATTTTTAAATCGATCATCGACGTTCCAATTCTTAACAACTTTTTTGAATTTTCTCAAAGAAAATTTAACCGAATTCTACAATCTAAAAAGAATATTCACGAAAAAAAATTATCTACTCTTATCAATAGACAAAGTAGCAAATTTCCTCATACTGAAAAAAATTGGTTCAAGAACTTAACTGATCGGGAAATCCCATCAGATATTGTTAATTTTGTTTCACTGGGTCCAAAGTTCAGTACCCATAAAGAAATTGCAAAACAAGATGTCGTCGATATTATTAAAAATTTAGAGTCCACTTTTTCCAAGTTTGATATAGTTGATGATGTTAAAAATAAAATTAGAGGGAAATTCTCGAATGTTATTATAAATAATGTAAATAATAAGAAACATGTCTCTTGTCAAGACAAAATTATATCTGAAAACCTTCAAAAAACCAAAATATTTTTAAAGAGCAATCCAGACATCATGTTTACTTCCGCTGACAAGGGCAATGTCACTGTTTGTATGGAGAAAAATGTATACAATGATAAAATGGCAAATTTATTCTCAGATACTTCTACTTACACTACTGTTAAAAATAATCCATTAAAAAGTTTACAAACGAGAACTTCGAAAATTTTAAAAAATTTCAATAATCGAGATTTCTTTAAAAAGAGATACCACAATAATGACTTAACCCTCACTAACACAGAACTGGCTAGAGCTTATGGTCTTCCCAAGATACACAAACAAGACATTCCATTGCGTCCGATTATCTCACTTACTAATAGTCCGACTTATTTTTTGTCAAAATTTCTTTACAATCAGTTAAAAACCAGTATTTCGCTTCCTGCTTCTCATATCAATAATAGTTTCGAGTTAAAACAAAAATTAATAAATCTCCAGATAAATGATGAACTGGCCTTTCTTTCACTTGACGTCACCTCTCTTTTTACAAATGTTTCTTGTGAATCTGTTGTGCAAAGTTTGGATCGACGTCAAAACTCATTAAATCAAAATTGTAAAATTCCCTTTCACGAGATAATTGATTGCACAAAATTTTTGTTTGATAACACCTATTTTCAATTCGAAAAAAAGTTCTATAAACAAATTCATGGAACTCCAATGGGTTCTCCTATTTCCCCTCTTTTCGCTGACGTTGTAATGGATGATCTCGAGGTTGATTGTTTAAAGATTTTAAAAGAAAAACACAATATAACTCCCGAATTTTATGTTAGATACGTTGACGATACACTCATGATTATAAAGAAAAAACACATTGAAACTGTTATAGACGTTTTTAATTCTTATGACAAACATTTAAATTTTACTTTTGAAATAGAAGCAAATAACAGAATTAATTTCCTTGATCTGACTTTAATAAAAGAAAATAATCACATTGTTACGGACTGGTATAATAAACCGACCTCATCAGACAGACTAATAAGCTTCCTCTCTGATCACCCATTGCAACAAAAAAAGAACATTGTTTTTAACCTAGTAGACAGAGCAATCTCTTTATCTCACAAAAGGTTCCATTTTAATAATTTAAAAAAAGTAAAATCTATTTTAAAATTGAATAACTATCCTTTTGATTTTATTGAAAAACATATAAAAATTCGATTAAATAAAATTAAATTTTCACCACCGAACAACGTAAATTGTAATAGTAGAATGGATATATATAGACTCCTTCCAAAGGTAAGTTTGCCTTTTTTGAATTCCTGTTTTTTTAAATTATCCAAAATTTTACAAGAACATAACATCGCATCTATTCCTCTGGTAAAAAAAGATTCTAATGTGGTGGTAAAGTTGGGAAAAGATGCGTTGGAAAAATGGGACCGCACTAATACGGTTTATAAAATTGATTGTAAAGATTGCACGGCGTCTTACATTGGTGAAACAAAGCGCACTTTGTTAAAACGTGTTAATGAACATAGGGATAAAAAAAATCCAAATTCTGTTGTTTGTTACCATCAAGAGTCTCTCGATCATAATTTTGATTGGGACAATGTGAAAATATTGGACTTCGAACAGAATTGGAGAAAAAGAATTATCTCAGAAAGTATTCATATAAATTGTTTTCGACACACTATTAACAAAAAAGAGGATGCCTTTTCTGTGAATAAAGTCTATTTTCCCATATTATCTAACTTGAATGTCAAATCTTAAGATCTTAATTCTACAGGGATTTGTTTCTGCTTTTGGGTCAATGACTTTTGGTCTGTATTTAATTTTATTTTGAATTTGTACATTGTAATCGTCTTTTCGAGAGATTCTCTAATCAGTTGCCGTTTAAACGTCGTTTAAGAATGTTCTGTTTTATATTTATTTTCTTGATGTAATTTTAAATTTTGACTAGTTAAAACTTGTAATGTTTTAACTTTTTTAGGTAAATAATTTATTTATCACAATTTGTTATTTTATTGCCGTTTTTACGTGTGTGTAATTGTAGTGTTTTTTGTTTTTAATAAAATTTTAGCCTGATGAGGTCGACAAACCTGTGTCGACGAAACGTCGTGTATTGACGATAGAAAAAAAATTTTTGAATATTTTATTCATCTGACCTTCCTTGGATCATTTGTCGTGGGTTTTAATAAAAGAAATTTTTTGTTTGCTTTTTAGAAACGTTGCGCATTTCAAATAGGAAGAAAATGGAAAAACGTTTTTTTCCTTAATCTAGCAATTTGTTAAAAAATGTAAAAAGGAGAAAAAATAATAAAATTTGGTTAGAATGAATAGTAATAAAATAAAGAAGTGTATATATCTAAAGATAAATAAAAAACCCACAAAAGAAGTTTAAATATCCTTTAAAAATAAAACAGTTTAGCCAAATTACGCCGAAAACATTTTTATAATATTACACTTGAAACAAGTTTAACAATAATTTAGAAAATAAATAAAATCTAAAAATTTTATGAAACAATAAGTAAGTTTGCAGACAATCTCGCCAAAAATAGAGAAGATATGAAAACAAATTGAATAAATTTATTAAAAAATGAGCGTATTTATCTTTAAAAATATGAAAGTAATTATGAAAATCAACGAAATAAAAAGTTAAGTAAATGTTATAATAAAAAAACTGTTTCAAATAATATTACATAATTTGCATAAAAAAGAAAGAATATCCTAAAAAGATTTTAAATAAAATAAAAAGAAATAAGAATAAATTTAAATAAGAAATTTAAAGAAGATAAAAATAAAAATACATAACAAAATATGAAATGTTAAAGGAGAAAAAATCTTAAGATTTTTAAATAATTAATATTATTTAATTACTATGCATTAATAATAATGAAGAATAAAATATTGAAACTCAAATTTTTAAGATTTATCCAGAAATATGTGGGTTTTTTATGGTTTGCGATTTTTCAAATGCAGTATTAGACATAATCCGGAGAATAAATTTTTTTTTTTATTTCAATCATGATTTTAATAAAAAATTCTCGATGATTTAAACAGCCCTGATTAAAACGAAATTGCATTTCTACTGACATATTTTCTAAATAACTTTTGCAATATAAAGTAAAAAGTTAATTTAATTTTTTAAGTACCTATTGGAATTAAATTGTGAACATATAGAACGATATTTGAGCCAAAATCTTAATTTAAAAAGACAAAAAATATCAACTTTCTTTATTTCACAGCCCGGAACTTAAAATTCACTTTAAATTAAAAACTTATTACTTTTCTGTTTTCATGGTTCTTTATTATACGTACCCACAAATCTATGTAATTCATTTGAAAGATCCAGGTCTTCCTCCTCGTCACTTACAACAGGCATTGTCGCATCACTATCCTCCTTCTCCTGCAAAGGAGCAGACGTGGAAGGTTCACTATCGTCTGATAAATTCTGCTGATATTTCTGTAAAATATTTTGATGCTGCATACGTTTTGCTTTAAAAGTTTGTGGATTGATTGGAACTGTCGATTTCTAGAAAAAAGCAATGAAAATGAAAGTATTGGATTTTAATGATAAATAATAATAATAATTAATAATTCAGATTTATTAATGAAAATTAAGAAAACAGTGTTTTATTTACAGAGACTACATTTTACCTTAGTTTTCTGGCGTTTGTTATTAACTTGTAAATTATTAGAATTATTAAAACTCATTAATCGTTTATTCGGCATTTTTAATCTGCGGCTTTCCATTTCTTCGGACACGTCTGATCTACTGTCTGCAGATTAAAAAAAGTTATAAATACAAAGCTTTCAATTTCACCAATATAGAAAATAACATTAATCAAGGACGCAGTAAATAGTAAATAATTAAGTACACATTTATAGGAGAACCATATATATTATAGGAAATACTCGTACATACATATTACACTACCTACAAAAATAATTATATTCTCTAAATCATAGTGACTAATGTCTGATATCTTCAAAAATAACTTATACTTATAAAAAAGAAAATTAATTTATTAATTTATATTAAAATAGTGCAGAAAATTAGTACTAAACAAAGTTTTCTTTGTCAAATTTTCCTACATGGCATTATTGCAACAGTTTGTCTTATTCTTATACACAACAATAATAAGTGGCACTCAAGCAAAACAAAGATGTGCAAGATTAAAACAAACATGCAACTTTTACGTACAGTAGAATGAGACAGAGAAATATTCCTACACTACTGCGAAAACACCCTTTAAATTAAAAATATTCCTAATGAAATTAATTAGAATGTCTAAACTATAATATACTTATTTTAAGAGAAATCTTTTTTGTATTGAAGATGTTATTGAAAATAATAATTATTTGTGCCTTCTACTATGCAGATATAAATATAATAAGAAAATATACTTACAACCTAAAAGTAAAATATAGGCATTAAGAAGCATCTCTTTTTCCCCTTTGTCATTCTGCAACCATGCCTTATACTTTTTGTTCTTTTGATAATCATGCAGATCATTTGGCCAAAACGCATCGATCAAAGTTATCGGAATAATTTTTTTCATTCCGTTTGTATAATACACAAACGCGTGCGTTACAGACATTTTCTTAACAAAATATTATGTGCACAATAGTCACCACATTTAATAATCACTATAGTCTTAATTATCCACTTGGTTGGATCCACTTTTATTCAAACTTATCTGCTTTCCTGTTGCCATGTGACATAGACAAAAGATAATGTTATAGAAACAAGCGTGCACAACGCCACACCAAATTTGAAATTTAGATCATGCGCAGTAGTATACATCAAGGTGCATTCACATATTTCATAGTTCTTTAACTGTGAAATGATAAGTGATTCCTTCGTTTCGTGGTAATGAGAAAAAAAGCATAAACGTACATATATCTATTTACTTTCCTCTCATTACAACTAGAAGAAAAACAGTTCTTCATGGACTCCACTTTCCGAAAGTAGTAACATTCATTTTAATAATGTATGAACACACCTTTCTTTTCTCCACGTGGGTGCAAGTAGCCACTTTAATCAGACCCGGCGAGATTTTTTGCCGAAGTTTCATGAAACTTAGGTAATATTTCAAAGTTTCATTATGGCGGCAGAAATTTGGGGATTGGGGAAATTTAAACAATAAAGACAAATACAACATGAACATAATAATTTAAGTGTTACAACATAAATTATTAATCAATAATTAAATAATGAATAATGATATAATTTGTATACAAAAATAATGAATTATATGTTTTTATGTTTTTCTTCAACCCGGCATTCTTGCGCAGGCGCAGTACTGAAACTGTCAATGTTTCCGCAGAACAATGGAAACCATGAAACTTACTATTTATAGCAAACCGTTGATTCGTGGAGTGTGTTTTTAAATTTACAAGCGTTTATAAAGTGTTCAGTTCACTGGTTTATTGTTTTCTACTGTTAAGTGACTTATTTCTTACTGTTCCTGCTTATTGTGATTCCTGTGAACTTTTTCAGAAAGGTAACCTAAAGCTATTTAATTAAGAGTGTTGTCAAAAACTTTTGTTTTAGGTTAGATTATACGCTGTGTCTATTTCGCCAGATATCTGCCGACTTAAGGTGCTCAAATTATTGTGCCAGACAGCAAACTGTCGATTTAAGATGCTCAAATTAGTTCGCCAGTAACGAAAAATAAATAGTAAAAGATTGGTGAATTAAGATGAGAAGGTTATTTCGAAAGTAATAGAAAAAATAATTGGTTTCATAATAAACATAAAAATAAAAAATTGAGGTTAGGTTAAAAATGTGTCAAAATACTCAAAATCGTAAATATCTCTTTATTTTAAATTGAAATCCGTCTTAATGAACATAGTCTTTTAATGGTAATTTCTTTGAAAGTATTAAATGCTTGAAGTTTGCAACCCTTTTGTGTTTGGAGGTAAATTTGAATATTTATTTCAGATTCAATATTATCAAATTATTTCTCATTTGCTTTAAAAGTTTTCTGGCTAAAATTAATTTTATAATTTATTTAAATATTAATAATAGTACTCTATATTCTTGCCTTAAATATTTATTATTACATTTTTAAATTATTATTTGCTTTATTATAATGTACATATATGTATATGAAGCAGTAACCCTCGTGATAAATTTAAATTTCACTATGTCTATCTTGTTTCAGAATAATAGAAATTGTTTAAAGTTTTCTTATTGTTCACACTGTTCTTATTTATTTATTGTTCTGATGTAGTTATGTAAACAGGGCAAATCAAAAAATAAATTATGCATAAAATATTATTGTATATGGGTGATTCCACTGACTTTCGTCTGAGAGGTTTTGCTGGCTTATCTCAAAAATAAATTTATTTTATATATAATTCGTTATTAAATACCGTAGAATTCATTTTTAATAAAGATTTTGTTAAATATTGTCTCATTTATTCAAAAATCGTAATTAAAGACGACAGAGTAAGATTAAAATGGCGTTTTTAGTCGATATTTCAAACTTTTTATAATGAATAAATGTAGACCTAAATAAAATTTTGTTAAAAAGGAATGGTACTATATTTTCTAAAGATTTGTTTTTGATAATATATTTTGTGTATAAAGCCTAATTATAATAAGAAAAATTGATTTAAAATTGATCTAAAAACTGTCAATTTTCGTCATATTTAACAGCATATTTTTTATAAAAATATTTAATAGAAAATTTGGATACTTACGTAAATTGAAAATCCATACATTAACTTTCCTTATGCACGAAGATTGATTTAAAAAAATTATTTTAATTATTATAAAATTAAATTTCAAAATTGTAAATTCATAAAAAGTACCATATTTCTACACATCATATCTTTTTTGTGGGAGCTTTTAAAAGATTCCAACTTTACACATATTTAAGTTTGTACAAAATATACACTATATTAAAATTTCACGAGGGTATTTTGCTTAATTTCTGAAATATTTAAGTTTGGAATTTATTGTAAAAGAGGTTAAATTCAAAAAATTTTGTAAATCTCGGAAGTTGGTTGATTTGGAAATAATCGATTTTAAATCGATTTTATTTAAATTTAAATTTATAATCAAAATTAATTAGCAGGTAGTTATAAAATAAATATAATTTTTACCAATCATTAGAATATTTGTATAGAAATATTTATTTAATATATGTATAAGTACAAAATAATGGGAACAATATTTCAAATAACTATTGATATGATAGTTGCAAATATTACTAATATTTGCACAATTTTTTCCTAATTGTAAAAAAAATTGATCATTTTATGTTAGATGCTGAATAGAGAGAAGCGACTTTTCATCGCACTTTTTATTGCAACAGACACGTACGGAGCACTTTTATTTATTTACATATTTCATTTAATAAAATATTCACATTTAACCTCTTTAAGGACTATTTTTCTAAAATATACATTAAAAAAAATTGAAGACCACTAGTGAAATATTTTTCAATTTTTTTTTATATTTTATGGATTTCTTTATACATACATAATATATTAAATAAATATTTCTATGCAATTATTATAACGATAGGAAAAATGTATATTTATTTTATAACTACCTGCTAATTAATGTTAATTATAAATTTAAATTTAAATAAAATCGATTTAAAATCGATTATTTCCAAATCAACCAACTTCCGAGATTTACAAAATTTTTTAAATTTAACCTCTTTTACAATAAATTCCAAACTTAAATATTACAGAAACTAAGCAAAATACCCTCGAGAAATTTTAATATAGTGTATATTTTGTACAAACTTAAATATGTGTAAAGTTGGAATCTTTTAAAAGCTCCCACAAAAAAGATATGATGTGTAGAAATATGGTACTTTTTATGAATTTACAATTTTGAAATTTAATTTTATAATAATTAAAATAATTTTTTTAAATCAATCTTCGTGCATAAGGAAAGTTAATGTATGGATTTTCAATTTACGTAAGTATCCAAATTTTCTATTAAATATTTTTATAAAAAATATGCTGTTAAATATGACGAAAATTGACAGTTTTTAGATCAATTTTAAATCAATTTTTCTTATTATAATTAGGCTTTATACACAAAATAAATTATCAAAAACAAATCTTTAGAAAATATATTACCATTCCTTTTTAACAAAATTTTATTTAGGCCTACATTTATTCATTATAAAAAGTTTGAAATATGGACTAAAAACGCCATTTTAACCTTACTCTGTAGTCTTTAATTACGATTTTTGAATAAATGAGACAATATTTAACAAAATCTTTATTAAAAATAAATTGTACGGTGTTTGATAACGATTTATATACAAAATAAATTTATTTTTGAGATATGCCAGCAAAACCTCTCAGACGGAAGTCAGTGGAATCACCCATATAAAATAATATAGTATTAGAATTATATTGCAAATATAGTAAACCCAATTAAATGCAATTAATTCATTTTTTTTCTTCCCAGTTACTAATTTATATTCATATACTATACATTATAATAAAGCAAATAAAAATTTGAAAATGTAATAACAAATATTGAAGGCAAGAATATAAACCACTATTAGTAATACTTACATAAAGTATAAAATGAACTTTTACCAAAAATTTTGTAAACAATTGAAAAATAATATAATCATATTGAATCTAAAATAAATATTCAAATTTACAACCTAACACGAAGGGGTTGTAAACTGCAAGCATTTAATACTTTCAAAAAAATTACCGTTAAAAGACTATGTTCATTAAGACGGATTTCAATTTAAAATAAATAGATATTTACGATTTTGAGTATTTTGACACATTTTTAACCTAACCTCAATTTTTTATTTTTATGTTTATTAAGAAACCTATTATTTTTTTTTTTACTGTCGAAATAACCTTCTCATCTTAATTCACCAATCTTTTACTATTTCTTTTTCGTTACTGGCAAACTAATTTGAGCACCTTAAATCGCCAGATATCTGGCGAAATAGACACAGCGTATATTATACTTTAATCGTAAATTAAGTATTTCTATATAAGTATTTTTTTAATATGAATATAAACATTTCTAAACATAATGACATGACTTTTTTTCAGCTTAATGGCAAAATGAATAGACCAGAAAAATATAAACAGTATCTGGAACCCGATTCAGATGAACGGATTCCATCAAGCACGTGGTACATGCATAAAAAGAAGCTAAGAACTGAAAATGTAATTAAATTTATTAGGTATCTTATTGTAATACATAGAATTTGTAATTTAATATTTTTTCTGGTGGTGTATTTAGGAAGAAGATGAATTATCGAAAGCAACAGATGAAATCAAAGTTGAAGCAATGGAAGTCGAAAATTCAGAACACATTTCATCTGTGGAAAATCATGATCAAAATCCTGAAATTTATGGTGATTTTGAAACGGACGAAAATTTAACAAGTTTAGAGGATATTGAAGATAAAAATAACGATGTTTTGAACGTTGTAAATTCACTTGTAGAGGACATTGATTTGATTGAAATCGAAGCTAATCACTTGAATGCGGTAAGTAAATTTATTCTTTGCTATATACTACAATTGTTATTCAGTTATAATAAGTGATTATAACTTTTGTTTTGCTTTGAAAGTCATTCAAATCTAGTAGAAACAAAATGTCAATAAACTGTACCAGACCAAATTGAATTAAAGTCAGACAGACTGGACATGATTAGAACTAAAAATCAATTTTATCCCCAAAAAGTTGTTTTTCAAAGAATTTTAGACGACACATAAATTTATTTTCTTTTAGATAAAAAAACAAAAAATTCAATACATATTTTAATTTTTGAAGTCGGAACTTTCCTTTATTAAACATTTAAGAAAATAACCTTATAAGTGTAATAACTTTTTAAGTAATTGGGATTTCTTATTAATTTTTTACGGCCTAAAAGAGTTGTTAGTCCTCTTTAAAAATCCATTGAAAAATTTAAAAAAATTTTATAAAATAACAAAATATCGGGCGTTTTACTAACAGATTTTGAATTGCAATAACTCAAAAACCCCAACGTTTTTTTGGTTGAAATGTTTTTTGGAAATTATCGTAAAAAATTATCTTTAATGAAAGTTGTTCCTTTTCATAAAATATTAAAAACATTTCTCTTGATATTTTTCTCTACTTTTTTTTTGTCAACAAATTTCGTCAAAATTAGATTAAAAGCTAATTTTAAAGAAAAATGCAGTCTTTTTGAATGCAAATAATTAAATAATTGTTATGAAACGTGTAATTTATCGAAATGTAGACTTTTTGCATCATAGACAATTCAAATTAGAAAGTTGTTTTTAGCTAAATAAAAATATTAAAGTTAATCACGAAATTTTGAAATATCAAGTTTCACATTTATCAGAAAAAAATAGGTTGGGTCAAATTTTGTTAAATAATAATTATTTATCATTTTATGTTTATTTGTTTGAATTTGGTGAAAATATGTGATTTTTATCCAATCTTGACAAATAATAGCTCATTTTTCTTTTTTAAACATTATTGACAATTTTATTTGTCGGCTTTAATGAAGGAGGTTCTACCGTATGACGGTACTAGTCAAAACAGAGACAATTATTTGAGGTTATGTTTAAATTTAATTTTACTAATATATAATTAAACAATTGTATTCAGTAACATTATTTACTTTATTTACTTTTTAAATATTACTATTTTTCATGTGTGATCAAAATCAACATTTTAAAATGTCAGAACGTCTGAACTGTAACCTGTAAAAAGTGAAATATTTTTACAAATTAATTTATTGCAACTCTCACAGGAACCTATTGTACTTTTTTAAATACAATATCGATTCATTACATATTTGTGTTTAACTATACAAACTTTGATCACTATTTAGTCATTTAATAATTTATAGTATGAAAATATATGGGACAAAGTAATGAATTCTCATAAGAATCAATGTTAAACAGTCAAAAAATAAATCGATCATAACTTTTTTCCCAAGAACCTACAGGTCTCAAAAATTTAACTACAAAATTTTAGAAACTTTATTTAGCAGTACACCAAGTTTTATCAAAATCTGTTTGATTATTCGATTTACGGTAGAACTTCCGTTCACAAATTGAAGCTCAACCTAATTTTATATGGAATGTGTACATCTGTATGTTTAAAAATTTAGTCGAAATTATTATAAGAACATTTTTATCTACGGCGGAAAAGAAGTCATTTTTTAGTTTAAGGTTATGTAAATGGAGAGAACCTCCTTATGCGAGAAATGTGATATGTTTGTAATATAAACGCTTCTGATAAATTACACGATTCCTAACAATTATTTAATTTTTTGCATCCAAAAAGAATGCAAATTTTTATAAAAATTAGCTTTTAATCTAATTTTGATGGAATTTGTTGAAAGAACAAAAAGTGTAAAAAAATATAAAAAGAAACTTTTTTTATATTTTCTGAAGATGAACAACTTTTATTTATTACAAAGTTTTATTTGCATAGAGGATTAACTAACTATCACGTCTACGTAGATTTTGTTGATAGTTGTGTAAAAAAATGTACATTTTGTAGGTTTAACTACTTAAGACTGATCGACATTAAGAATATTAAGTTCTTATGCGATTTGAAACTTTTCGTTTTTTAATTTTAAAAGAGAAAATAAATTAACAAAGGTAAAATTTATTAAAAGCAGAAAAATGGCACAAAATTAATCAATTTTTTTTTTAAAAAAAAAACTAAATTTTACTTATTAATGTTTATCAATTAAAAAATATACAAAAAAAATCTTTAACCATTTCTTCATAATTTTGCAATTTATAGGCTTTTTGCGGTCCTGTAAAAAAGTAGTTAAGAAGAAAAAATTTATAAATGAATTATTTGATGTTATTCTCTAAACATTCATGCTGGGAATCAGCGCTATCAATTTTTAAACATTTTGCGTATAATCTGGGAAACCTTTTTTTTCACATGCATTTTAAATAGGGAACTTTATGAGCTTTGACCTCTAAGTATCATTTATTTAATTAATAATAAGAAACAGAAATATTTTTTTCACTAAATAATAATCCGAAATATGCCGGCATAAAAATTTAGAAGATTTTTGTTTTACAGCACCCTCATAATAAGTTTTGCACATTTGTGAAAGAAAAGAACGTATGAACCGAGGGTGGACCTCCTTTGTTGACTCACACAATATTCGAAAACCTCGACTTCGCAATCGTTCGTCGAACATTGTGCTCGTCAAAAAACTATGGTTTTCCATCCTTGGTGCATAATATGCTATTGTATGCCTAAAGTAGGGTAGAAAAAAAATTGGCACCTCTAGGCGTCAAAAATTTAGATGAGTTAAAATTTCACCGGTGCCTCGCTTTAAAATTCAAATAATTCCAAGTACTTAATAATTAAGTGGATGTGATGAATAATGACGTCAGTGACCACATGGCTGATGACAAAATTTCTCAGCCGGTTTTCTTTAAAAGTAATAAATATTTTTTAATGAACCTTTTTCGAATTAGTAAATAAGTAATAAAATCAATTTCAAAATTTGTAATTTATAAATGTAAAATATTATATTCCTTTTTGTTTCCATTTTTTGTAATCAAAGCAAAATTAAATTATGTCTTAAAAGTTTGGTTTTATTAAAATCTTGATTAATTAAAGTTGAGAATACCTAATTAAAATTTAAATCGATAAAAGTTGGACAATAGTGTAAATTTGGAAAAATTAAAATTTTTGTTGTTAAAAGTTTTGAGGAGTGGTTTGCACTAAAAAAGTTTGTAATTAAAATTTGTATATAAGTTGAAATATAATGTTAGTATTTCTTAAAATAAATAATTTATTATGTCCTTTTCGCGCGCATACATTTTGCTATAAACTTTTATTGTTTACTTTTTGATAAATCATTTTTTTGGATTTATGTGATTTTTAGAGATCCTGCAGAAACCATACTTTTTTCAAGAATCTTTTATATTTTTTATTAAAGTAATGTAAAATAATAAATGTACGTTAATAAAAAATTTTGTCTACTTTGTTTCGGATGTAATAAAATTTAATTTAATTAAAATAAATGATTGTTTAGTTTTTACATTGAAACTAAATCCAGTAACATTTATTATTGACTTTTTTTTATTAATATTTTATAAAACGGATTAATTCGTAATGATTCGGAAAGAATTTTTCGTCAAGTTACATCCATTTTCAGATTTAGATAAAAACTGATTGACTCGGAAACAAATTGCAGAATGCCCCTGAAAAATACTGATTAAAACTTATTCAAACTGATTGAAATTTAATCCAATACTTTTGCCAGGGATGTCAAATGTTAATTTGGACAATTTAAATATATAAAATTTATGCTTTCACTATAGTTTTCAGGAAAAGGTTATAGAAAATTTTTATTTTTAATAACTGAAATTAGAATGTGACTACTGTATTTTTCGCTATTATAATGTTTGTGTAGTAATAAAAAAATTGAATGTCAGTAATATAATATTTTGAGAACTGGACGAAGAAACAATCTTTGAAAAAATTAGTAATTAATAATTGTAATAATCTAAGAAGTGTAAACATTTTTAGACAAAGATTTAAGACATTCAACTTCGTTACAAATTTGTTGTAAATTTGCCTACCTGGAACTATGAGAATTGCAATGAGTCGAAGTTTCACTCCCCTGATAGACAACTGTAGGAACAATAATTTAAGCAGTAAAAAAATTCGAAAAAATAGTTATACTCATTAAAACTGCCAAGAAAATTATAATGTGCTCAGCTATTTTTGACAATATTTACATAACTTTTATAGAATTAATTAAATAATTCTTGTAAATTACACTATTATTATATTATATGGCTATTTCTATTTTAGGAACAAAACGAAATAGCCGATGATTACTTTGAAGATAACATCGATTATGAAGAAGACGATTCATTTCAGGATATAATTCATGATCGAATTAATCCAAGGAATGAAGAAGATAATGTACTAAACATGGACCAACCCGGCTTAACGTACCTTCAAAATAAAATAAACAATAAAATTTTCAAACAACCCATTAAAACATCAGCAGATAAAACAGTAGGAGAGGTTGTGCTTATGATTTTAAAGTTTGTACTTGTGCACACTCTGTCATTAACCGCAATAACCGATTTATTTGTTATGATTAATTGTATATTCGCGGAACCGTTTTTGCCTAGTACAAGGTACCTTATTGACAAGTTATTTTATCCAAAAAACTGTACGAAATTATATGCGACATGTACAAATTGTGGTGCTTATATAGGTAAATTTGATAAAAGTGATAGTTTCTTAAAATGTAAAATATGTCAGACAAAAATCAATGTTAAAGATAAGTCATATAAAGATTTTTTTGTTATGTTAGACGTCGGGCATCCAATTTCCAAATTGATAGAATCAAATTCTGATTATTACGATTATGTTGTCAACAAAAGGGCCTATAAAGGTTACATGCAAGACATATATGATGGCAAAAAATATCGGGAATTTGTGTCAAAATTAAGCGAGGCAGATAAGAGCAGTTACGCTACGTGTGTTTTCAATACAGATGGAGCACCATTGTTTAAAAGTTCCACTTACTCCATTTGGCCACTTTTTTTATTGGTGAATGAAGTACCACTTAAAGTAAGAACAAAAGATTTAATCCTAGCAGGTCTTTGGTTTGGGAAAAGCAAACCTGACATGAATGTCTTTCTTGAGCCATTTGTTGACCAAATGAACGATCTGTCCACTAAAGGGGTTCAGTGCATTGTAAAAGGGGTACAAATGTGTATTAAGATTTTTACCTTACTCTGCTCAGTAGATTCAGTCGCACGTGCACCAGTGCAAGGATTCACGCAATATAACGGCTCATATGGTTGTAGTCAATGCCTGCATCCTGGTGTCTGGATTCGCAATAACCCTGCGAATCCAAAATCCGGAAATATAAAATATCCTATTTTGAAAAAATCTCCAAAAGAGAGAAATGTTAAAGACACTATTGAGCACATGAAAAAAGCTGTTAATTCAAAAAAACCTGTTTATGGAGTGAAATGCCCATCTCAATTAATAAATTTAATGCACTTTGACATTATTCATGGTTACGTTGCTGAATCCTTACATTGTCTTAGCGGAATTGCCAAACAATTTTCAACTATCTGGTTTGGTAATAAAAAGAAAGCTGGGTTATTGTCTAGGTCTCTCATTCCTGTAATTGATAAAATTATTATAAAAATCAAAGCACCTCATCAAGTTGTTCGACTAACACGGGCATTTTCTGAGAAAGAATTCTGGAAAGCTCGTGAGTGGGAGAACTGGACATTATTCTACAGTATGGTTGTACTTAAAGGTATATTACCACACAACCTTTTGATGCACTGGGCTCTTTTTGTGGAAGCGTTTTATATTTTAACAAAACAAGAAATCCAAATTGTAGAAATTGATTTCGCCAACTCACTGTTACATGAGTTTGTAAAACAAACAGAAATTCTTTACTCTAAAGTCGCAATGACATCTAACGTTCACTTGCTTCTTCACTTATCAAAGAATGTTTATCACTGGGGACCACTTTGGTGCCATAGTGCTTATTCCTTTGAGTCAGGAAATGGAGATTTATTAAAAGTGATAAACGCAGCGAAGGGAATACATCATCAAATATGCCGAAGAATAAGTTTAAAATACAGTTTTTTAACCTTAAAAGATTACGTCTATGACTTTTCTTCATTCACTGTTAAAAACTATTGCAATTCGATTGGTACAACAATGGCAAAAAAAACTTTTCAAACTGATAATATTAGATACTTTGGTTTCTCAACGACAGTTTATCAACTATGGTTAGATAAATTACATTTATCTAAAGAAACTCTATTTTATAAAAAAATTGTAAAAAGTGGCTGCTTATATGTATCTTCGAAAAACATTAATGAGCGGTCTAATAATTCATATGCCCTATTAAAAAATGGTGATTATGTCAAATTAATTTATTTTATAGTGGATACATCATTGCTTTCCGAATATACAATTGTGCAGACAGTTTGTATAGAAAATGCCTTCAATAATGTTTGCAATATGCTAAAAAAGATTGTTAATGTAAGCAGCGAAGAAACATGTGTGTTAACGAATGATATTGCGAAAGTGTGTGTTCACATGGTAGTCAATGAGAATGAATATCTTTCTGCTGTCCCTAACTTGCATTATTATTAAAAAAAACATGTCTTTGTGTTTCCTGTGTCTTGGAATAAACAAAATAAACAATTTTTAAACTGAATAAAATGTTTTTATTTATACATCCAAATACTTTCTTACTTCTCTTTATATCTTTATATTTAATATCATTTTTAAAATAGATTTGAACTAAATGAACAATAAAAATTAAAGGAAGACATAAACGACGTCGTATACGACGTCGTGTACTACGTCGTATAGTACGTCGTATACGACGTCGTGTACTACGTCGTATAGTACGTCGTATACGACGTAGTATACTACGTCGTATTCGACGTCGTACACTACGTCGTATACTACGTCGTATACTACGTCGTGTACTCTCTGAAAATACGTCGCCGTAAACGACGTCGTGTACGACGCAGTACATGACGTCGTATACGACACAGTATACGACGTCATGTACTGCGTCGTACACGACGTCATGTACGACGTAGTATACGACGTAATATACGACGTCGACTTTTTCAATAGGGATGTTCCTCCAAACAATTTTTAAAAAATCTAAAATTTTTTTCCCCCGTAAATTGCTAGAAAATACTCTTAGAAATAATATAGAATTAGTCTCGAAGGTCCGCACGACCGAGAAGTAGGTATAAAAGAGGAGAGAGCGGTGCGCGCTAAGCGGTAAATCTGACCGCTCGAGCGGCCACAGAAGCGTCTAAAGATTACAGAACTGCAGCAAGAAATGCAAAAATTCTTGAAAATGACACCTATGGTGACCAGGAAGAAGTTGTGTACGCGACGGGATTGGATATATGTGTAAAATCAAAGTTATTTTACGATTTTTAAAAAACAAAACCTTTAATCGTCTTTTTCCCGAAACCACGTTTTTCTCGAAACCACGTTTTTTGAATTGGGTGTCACTCTTATTTTGAAACTATTGCACTTATCAACATGAACCAAACGGCATTTTACTCTTCAAATGTCTCTCTATGGTGTGAACTAGAACCAAAAATATTCATCATCATTTAAAAAAGTTATAAACAATTAAAAGTGAAAAAAGGGTTAAAAATTTAAAAGTCCGCCATTTTGTTTTTTGATTTTGGTGAAAATGTTTCATTCTAGTTCACACCATAGCCAATGTCATACAGAATAAGAGGCAGGTTACACCGTCTAGCTTATGATACGCTACTTCCAAAAAATCTCCTTATGATAAGCTAGCTTATATTATTGCGACTGCGCATTAGCTCGTCGCCATGACAACTAGCATCTGCGCAGGCGCCAACATAGGGAAAGAGCGTATCATAAGGTGATTTTTCGAAAGTAGCGTATCATAAGCTAGACGGTGTAACCTGCCTCTATGAAACCATTTTGATTTTTGCTGTCAATTGAATGAATCCAGAGATATCGTGACACCCACCAACAAAAGGGATTTTTTTGAACAGCCATTTTCGGTGCCGCCATTTTGAAAAGAAAATTTTTTAATTTTTTTTTATTAGTATTTTTATGTCTTTGTATATGAAAAAAGTTTGACTCAAAAATATTTTTTGTAGTATCAATAAAATAAGTTTGAAAAAAACACGTTTTTTGGAGGAACCTGGCCTTAAAAATCTTTGATTTTAGAAGGAGTAAATTATAACATTCATCTTCGAGAGTACAGTATAACAAGTTTCATGAAAAAATTTGTGTCAAAATGATAAGGGCCCGACGACTATATAGGAGAAATTGTATAGTTGACCAAGAACTTTGATTTGAAACTATAATTATTTTTAAAATAATACGAAAATACCAATATTGAAAAATTTAATAAAAATAATATAAAAATGTTTATGTTTATAAAAAATAGTCAGTTTTTTAAAAATAACTATTTAAAAATAAGTTGATGACACTAGCGCTATGAGTGTCGCATTTTAAAGCTAATTCCATTTCGTGTAGCTATAATTTTGAAAAAACAGTTCACGTTAGCGTACCTTTAGGCACTCCATGAAATAAAATTTTAACAAAAAGAATATGAAATTTGGTTCATTGCATTTCCCTGATTTCCAGTTTTTCCGGGACTTGCGGACACCCTGCAAAACACGTACGCGTCTCATTTCGATATACATAAATATTTAATTCTCTAAATGAGGCGAAACGTGTCTTGTGTCCCAGAATTTCAGACATGTTCCTTTTTGCATTGTGTTCTAAAGAATTTAAATGTGATTAAAAGTGGAGTGCCAACAACTGAGCCTGACGTGACCATATCTTAACCGAAGGTACTAACAACTAAGGCAGAGTGACTTTCAGCGATTAGGGTTGTCACCCTATGTAAATTGTTTCATCGTAAAAAAGTTTTTTAAAAAAATCAGATAGTTGGTGCGGGGGCAACTTTTACATTCTTAGTCAACTAGACCCTTTTGTGTATTTCTCTTTCAATAATCAATAATATTATTGCCATAACAATAACCTTTTCATAATTACATATACATAGTTTTTAATAAAAACTAAAATTTCAATCACAACCTCAAAAAAGAAAACAATAGATCAGAGAAAATAGTTGACTCTTCTAAGATTGAAAAAACTTATAACGATGAGCATATTATAATGCTATAACAAGTGCACAACACTTTTCATTGGAATTAAATAGTGAGTTTTAAAAGAATTAAATTGGAAAAAACATGACAGGAAACTAAATTACGGCAAAATCTGTGACATAACGTGCCTATTATTTTGCATACAATGCGCATGCACGTTTTGTGAGCGCTCAGGGCATTTTCACACCTCCATTAGCTACCTCCTACGGTAGAGTTCAGAATTTCCACTAGGGAGTACCGAGGTGTATCTCTGTCTTTCTCTTTTACTATTAGTTACAAAAGGACAGACATTCACTCAGGTGGAAATCTAAACGCCACCCAGGTAGGATGCTGACATGAGACAAGACAGAAAATTTAAATGTTTTTATCACTTTTTGACCCTCCCTCTCTCCTTCGCGGACAATCGTAGAGTTTTGATGAACCCACCCCTCCTGCCCCTATAAACTCTCAACATGGTATATGGACAACTCCTAAGAAAAAATATTTAATGCTGTACTTGAATAGTTCAAAAATTTTAATTAATATTTTGAACTCTGAAATTTAGTAAGAGAAATTTATTAATATATTAAATAGTTTTATAATTAACTGCTATTATTCATGTCTAATTAAACAACTATCATCATTATTATTATTATTATTATTATTATTATTATTATTACTAGAGTATAAACAACATAATGACATTTTTATCACTAATTTCTCAAAATTTGACTTGTCTAAGATTGCATCAAGTAATTTAAAATTTATAGTTATTCCCTAAGTATAAAAGAATTTCTTTTTCTTTTTGTACATGCCCATCTCAATTCCAACAAATAGCGTCTCATCGTAATACTTTGCGTAAACCTTACTTGTGCCACTTATGCAATGACAGTGACTTTATGAAGCGCGAAAAATGTATCCATAACTACGAATGATACATATATGTATATTTTACAAAATAAAAAATAGTATCATTTGGAAACGTTATTTTCAAACTTTTTTAATAATTTTGTCAATAACAAAATGATTACCAAGAAATTTTATTGAAATCATTGAAACCTTCTAACATTATTTCTTTGAAAAACAATTTAACAAAAAAATTTTAACCCCAAAAATTTGGAAGAAAATTGACGTAACTGCAAGTTATATTACCCTGCCTTTCCCTTACTAAATAATATGACAATACCGAAAAATTCCTAAATTTCAAATACTGGACTTTAGTTGTTATAAAAATTTGAATATATTTTATTAATTTCCTCATAAAACGTTCAATTTACCTCACAACAACTAACTGTTTAATTTTTAAAAAAAGTACTTATAAATTTTAAATATAGGTTCTACATACCTTATCTACTCCGGGCGAGGAAGGTAAAATTTCCATTGCAGAGAAAGAGATAGATTGCTCAGTCGACAGTCTTTCTCCTTCCCTGGCAAAAATGTGGGCCATAGCGTGGACTCAATTGAGTCCACGTTAGGTCCACTTTATGGAATTTGCTAGAAAACAAGTGGAAAATAAAAAAAATGATTTCCCAAATGAATTATTATGATAAAACTCATCTTTTTAAAGCGATTTAATAAGATATAGGAAGGAAAATAATTAATTTGCGGCTAAAAACATATCAGCAATCATTCAATGTTCGTTAATCAAGATTTCTAATGTTTTTAGCCGCAAATTAATTATTTTCCTTCCCATATCTTATTAAATCGCTTTAAAAAGATGAGTTTTATCATAATAATTCATTTGGGAAATCATTTTTTTTATTTTCCACTTGTTTTCTAGCAAATTTCATAAAGTGGACCTAACGTGGACTCAATTGAGTCCACGCTATGGCCCACATTTTTGCCAGGGTTGCCTCTAATGTGAAATTTATTTTGCTCGCTCGGAGTAGATGAGGTATATAAAAACCTTAAAAATCCCAATTATGCAAAATTATTCTTCATTACCATACGTGATTTAGATTTATACTTACATCACATGCTCTTTTTCCTCTTTGAATTCTATAACGAGTCGTACGGGACAAACTTGCATCGTCATTTTCCAAAACCAACTTATATCTTTTTTTTTCAGTCATTTCGTAATAAGATTCTATACATCAACAGCATAAATACAATTCCTTATGACTCCGCACTTCCAAATACATACTGAAAATATCGGATTACAATTTAAATTCAATTACTATATTTACCGGATGCAATAAAGAAAAAAAATCATGTAGAAAAGAAATCCATAACAGCTACAAGTTTAAAAGTAGAACAAACTTTATAAATTTAATCTCACCTCTAGCAAATGATGATCTTTTTCTTCTTCTTTTGCAAACAATGACTACAAAGTAGGCCAATTCAATTAGCAAATGCTGTCTAATGCAGAAAATAGCAGAATTCAGAATATAGCAGAAAACAGCTTGAGGCAGCTTGAGGATGTGCACGTCACGAAGTCAGGCCCTCCAAGCAGGGATGTAAAGTTACGCGTAACTTGAAATTTTTTACGTAAATTACGTAAAAAATGTAATTTACGTAAAAAACATGTAAAAAATGTAAAAAAAATTTGGCGAGCCACTGGTTCTTAACTTTTATTGCTCTTCATAGTCCTATTTCCTTTTTTTAGTACAAAGGAGAGTTTTTACCACTAAAAGTTCATTGGTCTTTCGTTTCTTGGTATTTTTAGAATAGTTTTCACAAACCAGAAATTATGAAATAAGGTACAGCCAGGGATGTGGATGTATAATACATGATGTATTAAGGTACGCTCCCAGCTCGACGTCTGCCTGCCTGCGCGTGCAACCGATATGAGAGAGAAAAAGACAGAACTATATTTCCGTCTTCTTTTCTCTCATGTTGGTTGCACGCGCAGGCAGGCAGACGCCGAGCTGGGAGGACGAAATTTAAAAATGTCTATTAAGAAAGCATTTGAAAATCAGCGCGCTCTTTTCAGCCAATGAAAAATTTTTCAATACACTTCCGTCTCCAGTTACGCTGAGCCAATCAAAAGTTGAACCTAACGTGTCCTAACTCTCTTTATAGGAACTCTACTTATGCCCAGCTCCGTAACCGTATTTCTCTCTGCTTAGGCCTATAAACACACTCTCATAACCTCAAAAAAGAAACATGAAGGTATAGCCTAACGCACAATGAATCGTAATCGCTAATCCTTAATCGTAATAATGAGAGGAAGCAGGACAGAGATATATGTCCGCCCTACTTCCTCTCATTCTTACGATTAAGGATTGGGCTAACGCACATTGAATCGTATTCGCTAATCCTTAATCGTAAGAATGAGAGGAAGCAGGACAGAGATATATGTCTGTCCTACTTCCTCTCATTCTTACGATTAAGGATTAGCGATTACGATTCGTTGTGCTTTAGGCTATTAGCGATTACGATTCATTGTGCTTTAGGCTTAAGCCCAAAGCACAACGAATACGGTTACGGGAGCAGGGAATGAGATAATAAAGGACAGAGACTGTTTCTGTCCTTTTCTGTCTCATGCTCTGGTCCCGTAACCGTATTTCTATCTGCTTAGGCCCTTAAGGTACGCTCTCAGCTCGGTGTCTGCCTGCCTGCGCGTGCAACCGATATAAGAGAGAAGAAGACGGAACTATATTTCCGTCTTCTTTTCTCTCATGTCGGTTGCACGCGCAGGCAGGCAGACGCCGAGCTGGGAGCGTACCTTTTATCATAATTATTTTTGCGTATTAATCTATAAACTTTCAAACATATTTTATGCTATAATTCACTTTAATAAAGATCGTTGTATTTTATTTATAATGAAAAATATGTTGTAATTCTTGGTGGGAAATTTAAACAAAATAATATTATTTTTATTATTTATTAATGTTTGTTAATTTTTAAATAATATTCGACAATATTAATAATAAAAATGATTAAAAATTTAACAAATGTTAATAAACAATTATCAAAATTTAACGTTAAGTAAAAATAATTACCATAAAGTAAATTTTACTGGGTCAAAATCAAAATTTTCTGTTTTTTCTCATTCATTCCTTTGAAATCCGTTAAGGCGCTTTCATACATAGTCCTGTAACTTTACTTTTCTTTCATTCTACTACACAGCAGTAGTAGTTAAAACCCAATCATGGTCATTCTCTCCTCCTCAGCAGAGGGAGTGACGAGTTTGATGAAGTAGGACAGAAGGACTGGCATGAAAAGGGCTATTAATGAAATTGAGAACTTAATAAGAGTATTAAATATTTTAAGAAATAGTAATAATATTAATTTATTAATTTTGATAATAATAATGGTGAAGAATACTCGTGTTATGTTACAATATTTTTTGATAAACAAATAACATTTCTAATAAAAATATAAAAAATGTAAGGTTTTATTTTACATAAAAATATGGATTTAACATATTTCACATAACATTGTATCTATAATAGACAATAAAAACAATAATTTTAACTATAAAAAATGTTTTTATTTCATATTACAGAAATAAATAATGTAAATATGAGGCTGCGATCCGATGCCAAAGATATCTGCATCTCTTTTGCACTTATGGCCTAGTGATAAAACGCGACGCGACGCTTTACGCGTCCATGGGATTTGATTTTCACTCTCATCCCGGGGGTGAGAGTTTTTTACACCCCTTAACTATATGAAAGCTGATTCTGCAGTTATGTGCAGGGTTGTGCAGTGACGTGTCACTCGAGGTTTTTTTTCGTAATGTGCAGGTATTTAACATAAGTAAAATACCGTATTTTACTTCCCACTCTCAAAAAATACATTATGTAAAATATTATTGAGGTAATTTACTGGGCATTTTACCGTTAAGTACCACGTAATTTAGCTGAGGTATTTTACTAGCACAACCTTGGTTATGTGTAAATGCGCGGAACGTATAAAAGCAGAATTGTGAGAAAGGCAAGGACAAACAATGTTTGTTATTGTTAACGTCCTTTTCTCTCTCATTGCCTTTATTTCGCGTTTTGATGCCTAAGGGTGCAGTCTCATACGAATATCAGTGTATTAGATTAGACCAATTAGGCATTATACCTTGTGACGTCAGAGGTTGATGACGTCGATCGCTGGAGGGCCAACAAACAACATCAAGGGTCAAGTGGCTGTCAAACATCAATTTTTGAGGTTAGCTTGAAATCATTCTCGTCGTTTATTGGTTGAAATGGTTTGTTGTCCCTCCAGCGATCGACGTCATCAATCTCTGACGTCACGAGGTATAATGCCTAAGGGTGCCGTCTCATGCTAGAGATTAATGGATCAGGGATTAGAATAGACCAATCAGATAATTGGTCACATTGGAAATCATTTTCTGATTGGTCTATTCTAATCCCTGATCCATTAATCCCGAGCACGAGACGGTACCCTAATAAGAAAATACTTTCCAATGTGACCAATTATCTGATTAGTCTATTCTAATCCACTGATACCCTAGAACTTCGTATGAGACTTCACCTTAAGGGCGCAGTCCCTTGACGTGGAACGGCAGAACGCACATTGAATCGTAATCGCTAATCCTTAATCGTAAGAATCAGAGGAAGCAGGACAGAGATATATGTCTGTCCTACTTCCTCTCATTCTTATGATTGAGGATTAGTGATTACGATTCATTGTGCGTTAGGCTAATGGCCTGTTTACACCTTCGAAAAAAATTTTTTTTTGCATGAGAGTAAAGAGGACAGATACACAGTCTGTCCTCTTCCCTCCAATCCGAAATTTTTTTTTTCGAAGGTGTAAACAGGCCACAATAGTAGAATAAGGATATTCAAGTTGGGTGGGGAGAAATTCAAAATGGCGGCTACCTGGATGACAGGTCAGAATTGCAGTCAATGGGACGAAATCAGTTTTTGTAGAATAACTTTTAAAAAACAAATTTTCGAACTTATGTTTATTAACAAATTATTTTTCATTTATCGAAAACTATGTTTTAAAAGAATAAAAACTCAAATAAACGTTTAACACAATTTTATTATTTTAAAAAATAGCTTTCGATAAATGAAAAATAATTTGCTAATAAACGTAGGTTCGAAAATTTGTTTTTTAAAAGTTATTGTACAAAAACTGATTTCGTCCCATTGACTGCAATGCAAACCTGTCATCCAGGTAGCCGCCATTTTGAATTTTTCCCCATCCAACTTGAATATCCTTATAGTGGAATAGATTTCAGCCAATCAAAATTTAGTCTCTAGCGGTAAAGTAGTGTTGTCCGCTAGAGACTAAATTTTGATTGGCTGAAATCTATTCCACCATTCCACCGCATCGGACTGCGTCCTAAAACATGCCCAAGGTTGTTGTACTTTGAATTACATACTTACTTCCCTACCCTGAGCTTTCAACTTGTTGGAACTTGCACGTCTTTTTTCATCAAAAAAAGAAGACGACTTCTTCAAAATGAGCAAAATAATGAGTAAAAGTGCTATAAGTTCCCAAGATCAAAGAAATACTTCACTGATGTCCTACGCGTACGTGCGATATTGCTTAGATAAATCTTTTGAAATAGCTGAAATAGAGAAGTGTCGAAACTTTCATCCGAAAGATAGAAATGACTTCGATAAGTCAAACTGTTATAATGTAAAATGGTCAGACGGACATTATTACAAAGCGAAGATTCTTTTCCTAGGAGGTAAGGTTATTCATGCTTTTCTTAAATTAATGCATTTATGACAGTTACATTAGAACCTCAATTTAGCGATCGGATCGGGAGTGGGCCGCTGAATAAAATTTGACTTCTCCAACAATGAAACTACCGCTAAATCAAGGTCCTAGTGTACAAAAATTTATAATTTAGAGTAGGGAAGGCCGTGGCTATTTGGTGCACTGGAGTTTAGATGTAAACATTACAAGTAAAATTAATTTATTTTCTTAGCTCAAGTTAATAGACTCAGTGAACTGATTAGTATTGATTTAATATAACAGGTTAGATAGAAATAACTGATTTTGGTACTAAAAACTAAAATTTTTATACAGAAAATATTTTTTGTTTCACTGGAGGGAGCAACATATTTAAATAAAACACAAATTTTTGCAAAAATACTATTATACTGTCAAATATTATTTTTCTGAGATGAAGGGTGATTAAGTCGCCGCTTTTCTTCAAGCGTAGATATGACTTTAAATAATACTATTTATAAAGTTAGAATTGCTTTTTGTCAGATGATTTAATAAACAAAGAGTAAAGTGCACCAAATAGCGCCTTGTTTATCTCAGTTAAAGACATTAAAGGAAGCCTTTCCTACCAACCAGAAAGTGTAGTTTTCCTAAACTAATAATAATTATCAATTACATTCGAAGGTGTATGCAATGCAATGAAATGCTTGATAGTGTTATTATGTCTTTCAGAATCGTTAGAAGAAGTAAAGGCGCTAATTGAAAAGCTTAAAACTTCAAAAGCTCGACTCAGATTTGCTAAATGCCGTCATGAAAGTGAATGTGGCGATAGCAGCACTGCTGACGAATCTGATAAAGAAAAGGAGGAAAATATTAGAAAGCAGGTGAAATTTCAAACTATATTTTGTCAATTTATTTTTAAGAATTTTTTATTTTTTTAAAACATATATCTCATAACTTGGGGGGTTAGATTACCCTTACAGGATAGAAATTCGACGGTTTTAAATGTTTTTCTGTTTCAACGAAAATATTGAGGATGGAAATTTTTTATACTTATAAGTATGCAGTACATATAATTAAACTTTATAAATAATAAAAATTGTTTAAAAATATTTACAAATATGAAAGTATCAGCCTGAAATTGTTTTTTCTTCGTGTTGGGCATGATAGGCACTTCATTTTTTAATTGAATCTAGAAAACAGAGGTTTATTAACAAAGTGTCGTAATTGTTTAAAAAAAAATGTTTTGTGCAAAAGGGAGAACTTTAAAGTGTTTAAAATATTTTTTCTCTTTTTTAATTTTTAATATAGTAAACCTTGGTTTACTTGATTCAGATATATTTACTAAATACTAATAAATAGGAAAGCGTTTTATCTTTTACAGTTCCGTTGAAAAAAAAAAAAAACATTTAAGGATTGTCTATGGAAGTTCTAAAAAATGAGCTACAAGTATGAAATTTAAGCAAGTTGTTTCTCAAATCAATTTAGAAAGCTATGATTTTCTTAAATTTTTTACTACATAGTTCTTTTTTAATAAAATAAATGTGCAACTTAACATAAGCTGTTACAGAAACTCACCTGAAACTTAAAAAAAAGGTATGCCGGAAATAAGCTAAAATTCTAAAACTTACATTATTAGAAAGAGAACTTCTTTTAATTTCAGATAAACAGATTTAAAAATTATTTACGAGGGATTTATTGAATAAATAATTGTGAAAGTTTTGTTTCTGCACCCTTTTGTTATACCTTTTTAAAATAAACTCCCCTTAACTCGTATCATGCCAAGGACATTTCTTAAAACTTTCAAAATTTTACGCTTTCATTAGGGTGGTCGATCCAATGAATAAAATGCTATTGATTTCAATATTCACGTTTCTCGCTCTTAAAGAAGAAAATGAATTAGCAAATTTAGATTTATTAGAAATAATACAGTTGCACAAGTTGTCCGATTAGCGAACTTTCACAAATCACGGGAACAAATTTTTAAAGATTTTCTATCACTCCCTCTTGTGGAAACGAAAATGCATTAAATCGTAGACATTTTTTTTACATTTCCAGACCATCCAAAAATGCTAATTATAATTTTTAAGAATTTTCTCTAAATTTCGAAAAAATATTTATAAATAATATTTACAAACGTGTAGAAAAAATGGCAGTCGAATTCTCTTTTCATATTGTTTCCACATATTGAATACATACATTTTTGACATGATTCCTTAAAAAAAGAAAGTAATCATTTTATTCTCCTTGATACAGGAACTTATGAAACATGCGAAACATCTTAGAGATGCCGAAAATTTAGACCGAAAATTGAAAGCTATCAACTCAATGGCTCTTCTACCTCCATCACCTACCGGACAAAAAGAGTCATTAACACAAGGTATAATATGAAATATTTTAATCTTTCAATAAAGATTGGCAAACATTTCTTTTAAACTTCACAGTTTTCAATAGAACTTGGATGTTTCAGAAAATTTGGAAACTTTCAACAAAAATACTAAAATTTTAGAAATGGCCCGAAAATTATAATTTATTTATTTAATTAGAATGAAATATGAAATAATAATAATAATAACAATTTAATTATGTAAATAATTTGACATTTTAAATTATTGATGCTAACTATATAAAATCATGTATGTTTCTCTTTCTCTTCTATTATAAAAAATTCAATTCATTATAATTCACATCAACTCTATAGGTCAATACTTTCAAATTTTTATTAGTTTTATTGAGACTTACAGATTGTAACTAATCTATAAATAAAAACTAATTATTCTTCATGTTCATTTACTTTATTTAAATTCTTTTATTCTGATGTAGACGTTTTCATTTCTGATTTAGAAGTTTCGGACTTTTCTTTAATTTTCTTATCTTTTTATTGATTTCTTCTTTCTTTCATTAATTTATTTTCTTCGTTATCTTAAAGAAGTTCACCTTCTTCATACAATTTTAAACTAAAAAACTGTATTTTAACTCTAATAAAAATATATTTAAACTTGATTTAATGAAATTTTGAAAGATTTTTGACGAACAATGTTCGTATTTCGTATTGCATTCAAAACTGTCAGTAAATTTACTATTTCTGAAGACGTACTCTTAATATAAGATATTAATTGTTAACATTTTTTCCTGATTTTTAAGAAGCGTAAAATTGTTTAGAAAATCATTATTTATAAAAATTGTGTTAACTAATAATGAAAAAAATTGTTTTGTAACTTTTAAACTCTAAGTGGAAGTATACTTTGTGCCTTTTTATTTAACATAAGTTATTCATTTAAATCTAAAAATTTATTTTGGAGAAATGAAATTTTAAGTAAACAGTGAAATCAAATTTCATTTTGAAATAACTTTCGCGAAATTAAAAAAAAGGCTTTTCGTCTTGTGGAGACATTTGCGTATATTCTCAAATAGAACATTTTCTCGAAATTCAGATAAAAGAGGAAACTTTTTGTTTTTATATGTGTTGATATTACGCAGTTTGACCCTATTATAAACGTTCATATAAATTAGAGAAAACTGAAGTTTACGATTTGGGAAATTATAAATACTTCTAACAAGTCTTTATTTTGCTATCTGCTTTTGCAGATGGGTTAGGTGATAAGCTTCATGAATCTGAGCACTTCGGAGATTTTGGTGCAAAAAACGAAAGAAACGTAATTAATGAGGAAATAGAACAACCCCATGAAGATATTGAGGCAAGAGGACCACCCCCTGAAGATACTGAGAAAGAAAACCCACTCTCTGAACATAATGAGGAAAGAGAACCAACCTCTGAAGGTAGTGAGGAAGAAGAACCACTCTATGAAAGTACTGAAGAAAGAGAACCACCCTCTGATGATAATGAGGAAAGCGGACGATTCTCTGAAGACGATGGAGAATTAAATGCAACAGTTCACAGAATAAATACTGACAGTGGGCTACCCTTTGAAAATTCTGAAGGAGAAGGTGAATCAACTCCACGGATAAATGAACAAGATAGGGAGTTACTGCAAACTATGAACAGTAATAACCCACGCAGACGGGATAGTGAACATTTTGATGGTAAGGACAGTTTATTGTAATCTTCTTCGCTTAAGTGTTAATAATGTGCTATTTTTGGTATCAACGGCTATAAATTTCGCCAAAGTTGCGAAAAAAAGGCCTAATTTTAATAATTTTTTTAAAGAAAAGTTTAAAAGTTTTGAAAAATATGTTTATATATCTTGATTAGGTACACTTTAAAGAGAACAAAAATGTACTTCATAAATTTTTTTCTTTTTAAATATCAGATATATTTTTGTAAAATGGTGAACACTTTAAGAAAAAACTGAGTTTTTTCCTAAAAAATTAAGAACTAAATTGTTTATAACTACATAAATATGCAAGATAAAAAAATCCCTACGTCTTTCTCTAGATAATGTTGCTTGAAAGATACTCTCAACATTTCAAGTCAATCGGTAAAGAATTGAGCGAGTTATGTTTCCGGCCGTCTCGAAAAATGTAGTTTTGAGAAAAATGCGTTGGGACAACTTCATTTTAGGCGGGTAAAATTAAGCAGTTATTGTACATTTTTTTTGTTTGTGGAAGAAAAAGCAAGAGAATAATAATATTACAGGATGTTATTAGACATGTTTTAAAGTAAAAAATAGTATATTATGCATCAAGGGAGGGAAGTCCGTGTTTATTGTTCGGAGAACATTTGTGCGAGACAAAAAATCGGCCTCCCGAGGTGCATATGCTATTTTCTATCACACATGTACGAAAATCTCGTGTTTTGTACGCGTTAGCGGGTCAGCACTCGCAGTTTTCAGGTTAGTGACGTTAGAGTTAAAAAAAACTTCCGAACAGTTAAAAAAACGCCGCAATGCGCCTGCGCGAGTTTTTTTCACTGTTCGGAAGTTTTTTTACCTCTAACGTTCACTGATCTAAAACCTATGAGTTCTGCCCCGCTTAAGGCGAACGAAAACACGAGGTTTTCGTGCATGTGTGGTAGAAAAAATATTTTTCATTTTAAAAAAATTTCAAAACGGCGGCACTGGAGACGTTCTTTTGAAGGATGTTATGTATGATGATTTTTTAGCACACTGCTTGACCGTCTAGAAGTTGAATTTAGAAAAGGTATATACTAAATTCATCTTTTTCCTCTTATTTTAGAAGGTTTAAAGTAACTTTTAAGCCAATAAAAAAAAAATTAATTTTTGAAAATTCTAGAGTGGTGTAACCCCTTAAGCTTATGAATATCTAAATTTGAACACAAGAATTTTTGAAAATACCCAACCAAATTTTTTTGAGCACCTTTTTTCATCGAAATGCAATCCTACAGCCGCCATTCTATACAAAATAAAAATAATAATAAAATTATTTCGTACTCTTTAAAAGTTGCTTAATTAAATGGTATATTAGTTGCTAACCATAATTTAAAACTGTACTCATAAAAGAATCTTGAAAAACACCCTTTTTTAAGCCCCCAGCCAGGTAAAACCTCTTAAAGTGTTTTGTGTATAGGATTTCTTTATAGTTTCTGATTCCCTCACTCACTACAAACTTTTTAAAACCAGAAACTTAATTATCTGATGAACTTCTTTTAAGTGAATTTTAATTTTTCAATTTTACAAATTTTGTAATTGTTCATTTGGGGCCGTTCAAAAAACTTTTTTGTACAAATTTTTTGTTTGTATTTTTAATTTAACTTACTGTACTAAAGAATGCCATTTGTAAAATGGCAATTGTAATGTTTAAATTTCCAAAGATTTGTTTACACTTTTTAACAATTTGATTTGTTCAGTTATTCTTTTTATCTCTTAAACTTTTTATAATAATTACACTACCAGCCACAAATAAGTGGACACTTCGCGGAACGCGATTAAAAAAAAGACTGCATTTCAACTATCATTAATCCTAGAGAACTAATGTAGCAATGATTTGTTTTGACATCGTAAGCAAACTATTTTCTCTTTCCAGACACCTGTGAAAACGTACTACAATTTTTTTCTTATGATTTATAGATTCGCAACAACATGCAGGTAGTTCAATTGTAAGAACGGGTAACTTCAATGAACGGAAGCGAAAACAAAACCACCGTACTCCCACTTCAAGGAAAACAATAAAATTGCGACCTGAGCTTCTTTGTGAACCAAGTATACTTGATTTTATTGAATTTAAAAAAATAAATCTGAATGTTAATCATAACTGAGTCTATTTCTTTTGTAGGTAATACAGAAGATCGCTATTTGGACAATATTAAAGAACTTCCGGAATATGATATATTTAATCATGTCTCATCATCAGGAAAAAAGGTATGACTTCTTTAAATTTCATAAAGCAATAAATACTTATCAGAAAGTTTCATTTAATTGATATTAAATTATGTACTGAGACACGAGACCGAGACTCTCGACGAGACTTTAAGAAATTAGAAAATAAGTTAAAAATTGAAGCATTTACGGAGACAATGTATTTTTTAATCAATTCCTGAACTAAATGAGACCCAAACTATCTTTCTTAGCTTTATTTTAGTTTTTGAACCCTAAGCCTTAATACCTTCTGTAGTTTGATTGCGTTAATTAATTAATTTTTATTAATTTGTAGTTGTTTTTTACTAAAGCAAATAAGGAACAATCTTTTATCAATAATTAAATTTTTTATTTAATACATAAAAAAGAGAGATTTTTATTAATTTTAATTAATGACAAATTATTCATTAATTTAGATTTAGAAATAATAATAATAAAACACTTACTTTAACTTTAATCCAAATAAGATGTTAGTTTTTCTAGTAAAACTTTAAATAGATTGATTGAAATTTTTCGAGACCGAGACCGAGACCGAGACCTGAAATTTTAAATTTTGACGAGACCGAGACGATACTACATGAAGAATCGTATCGTTGGCAGCTCTAATAACTAATTTAAATTAAATTTCGAAAAAATACATGTGTTTGTTCATATACAAAATTTGTTTTTGTTTTTCGTGTATGGAACCCTAGGTTTTAGCACTAGTGTAATGCGCAGTTACTCGATTTTTTTCTTTTTTGCTTTATACAAACTTTGATTTTATTAAAAAAACAAATATTTGCAACATACATTTATTGTTATTATTTATTATTTCTTCATATTTTAGTTACAGTGCATTCATCTTGGTTCAGGATATTGGATACCGATCGATGCATGGTGTCTTGTTTCTACTCAGAAAGACCACTCAAAATTTGTAAAATATTTAGCGACAGCCATGTGGAAAGAACACAACCTCGTCAACCGCTGCGTGGAAATGACGCCTTCGGTAAAACCAACACCAGGAAGATCATCTCCAAGGAGAAAGTTGGAATCAGAGAAAAAGGCAGTCTTAATCAGTAAGATTAATGTATAAACTAAAAAGTATTCATTTAATAGATTTATCCTAAAAGTATGAAAGTCAAGTATCATATAACACTCGGGAACCCTCAAATTTGTCCTTACGCATTAGTGTCACCAATTGCAGATTAAAGAAATTGCAAATGTCTTGGAAATAAAAGAAATTGTGCTTAAATGTGCCATATTTTATTTAGAACCTAGAGTACACCCAGATACTACCAGAATTTCCGGGAAGTTTCTAATGGTAAGGTCGGAAGTTATTTCGCTATGTCCAGGAGGTTTCTTGTAAACTTTTTTTAGTAACTTCAGACCTTACCATGTGAAACTTGTAGCCAATTTTCTGGAAGTTGAGGTGCTATCTGGGCCGGAAATTAGCAAATTATAAAAAACTAATAATTTACCATTTTTTTTGGCATAGAACTGCCCAAATATAATATTTTGCCTTTTTTTAGAACTTTTTGAAAACCGGTTGAACGACACGGAGACAAATCCTGTTAAAATATACGAAGAAGTACACAACGTAGGAAAGTACTTAGGAGCACACATTCGTTCAATAAGAAAACGTTTGTTTCCTGATGATGCATGAAGTAAGTAAATTTTTTTATTGGAGGCGGTCCAAAAATTACGTTAAGTTTTTAGGATGACTGGTTGGTTGGCTTCCATAAATTATGTCATTTACTCCTTTTAAACGACAATTTAAGACAGTACAACTGGTATTCACTACCTCTTAAAAATGTTACCATTTTTTGAAGCTACCTTGTTGTATCCCTCTTAAACCGCATTTCGGTACCTCTGAACAAAAAAAACCACTTTCACTTTATACGCCTAAAAACTCCTGTCTGGTGTCGGTTGTTTAAAACAACCACTATTAAAATAAAAGTCAAAAAACCAAACTTTGTTTTTCCAAATTTTCCAGGAAACTAAATTCTAAAGTTTCAGAAACTTCAAAAATCCAAAATCTCAATACAATATTGTATAGATTGGTGCATATTTAAGTTGTAAGTCTATTTCAAATGCTATTTTGATTTTAATTGAAACATTTGTACATTTCATTTAACCAAAAAAAAGGAAGTGTTGTTTTAGAGGACCAATGTCAGAGAGGAGTTTTTTGGCGTATAACGCGAAAGTGTTTTTTTTTTATCGGAGGTACCGATTGACATCAGGGTATTTAACACTGACTTAAAATACATAACTAAGTAACCTTTTAACCCTTTAAAATGGAACAGACAATGTTTTTACTCTGGTATGTATACCAGAGAAAATTAATGTCGAAAATTAGTATTAAAAAAATGCTTTATAAAGCATGAAGTAGAAAAATAGCGTTTTTGTGTACAAAATAGCCCTGGTTAACATTAATAAAAAAGTTAAATATCACCATAAATAATGAAATAATCTGAAAAATAGACCAAAAGTGAACTTAAAAAAAAATATTTTCAACCTTGAAAACTTTGAAGGATCCTTGAATTTTTTTTAATAATTGTTGGACACCCTGGAACATTTTGTTAATTTAAGAAGAAATCATTACTTACAGAATATATTTTTGTTCAATAAGGTTTTTCTATAACTTACTTTTTTAACTTGTTTGTTGAAATTGTATATGTAATGTCCAAAACAGTTTATTTCATTTGAAGAACATTATACACTACCGTTCACAAATGAGTGGACACCTCGCGGAGATCGATGAAAAAGACGACTACTTTTAAACAGTGATAAATTAACGAAAAATGCAGGGTGTCTACTAACCGGGATAACCGGGAAATAACCGGGAATTTAAATTGACCGGGAAAAACCGGGAATTACCCGGGAATTTTCCGTCAAACCGGGAATTCTTTCTTCTGGAATAATAAATTCTTTTTAATTTTCAATTATTTTCTTCAATTTCCAATTATTTTCTACAATTCTCAATTATTTTCTTCCATTTGGAATTATTTTCATTAATTTAAAATTATTTATTCATTTCTCAATTATTTTCTTCAATTTTCTACTATTTTCTTCAATTGCCAATTATTTTCTTCAATTTTCAATTATTTTCATCAATTTCTAATTAATTTATTTAATTTTGAAACATTTTCTACGATTTTCAATTATTTAAATCAATTTTTGATTATTTTTTTTAACTATAAATTATTTGAGTCAATTTTCAATTATTTTCTTCAATTTTTAATTATTTTCATCAATTTTTAATTATTTTCTTCAATTTTTAATTATTTAATTTAATATTCAATGATTCTCGACTTTTTTCAACTATTTTTTTCAATTATCAATTATGTTTTTAAAATTTGAATTCAATACATCAATTATTATTCAACAATTTTCCATAAAATCACATTTTCTTCAATTTCAAATTATTTTCTACAATTTTTAATTAATTAATTATCACTAGGTTTCTTCTACTTTCAATACCATTGTTCAATTCTGGAGTTATTTTCTTTAATTCTTAATTATAATTTTCGGCATTCAATTCCATTATTTAATTTTCAATTTTTTTTTTAATATACAATAACTCTAGGCTTTTTACAATGATTTTTTTTTAATTCTCAATTATTTTCTTCAAATTTCAATTTTTTTTCTTAAATTTCAATTATTTTCTTCAATTTCCAAATATTTTTTCATATTTCTTTTAGTTTCTCAATTTCTTTCAATTTTCAATCTCTTCTCAATTTTCTTCAATATTTAACAATTCTCAGCTTTTTTAAATTATGTTTTTCTTTCAATTTTTATTTAAATTGAGAATTTTTAAATTATTTTCATCAATTCGCAATTATTTCCGTCAATTTCTAAATTTTTCTGCTGTTTTCAAATATTATTTGAAATAAATTTAATTTTTATTTATTTAATTTTTAAGTACTTTCTTCAATTTTTAATTTTTTTTTCAATTTTCAATTATTTTCTTTAATTTTCAATTATTTTGTTCAATTTTCAATTTCTTGTTTCAAAATTCAGTAATCTCGACTTTTTTTTAATTATTATTTATTTAATTATCAGTTATTTATTTCATGTTTCAAAACCTCCTTCAATTTTCAATAATTTTCTTTTATTTTCAATTTAATTGTTCAATTATTTTTTTCAATTCTCAATTAATTTCTTTAAATAACAATTCTATTATTCAAGTTTTAATGTTTTCTTCAATATTAAATAATTCCTGTCATTTTCCATTTTTTTTTAATATTAAATTATTTTCTTCTTTTTTTAATTGTTTTTTAGGATTTTCTATCTAGTTGACCAATTTTTAATTATATTCTTTAAATTTAATTACCATTGTTAAATTTTTTTAATTATTGTTCAATTGTAGATTATTATTTACTTTTTTTTTTAATTTTGCTTCTAATTGTCAAATATCTTTGTCATTGTTCAATTATTTTTTTCCATTATTAATTATTTCTTTCCATTATTAATTGTTTCTTTTAATTCTTAATCATTATTATTTTTTGTAAAGATTAATATTTAATTCTTCAATTCTCAATTATTTTCTTTGAATTTCAATTATTTTCTTCAATTATCAACTATTTTATTTAATGTTTGTTAACAAGAGAAAAAACCGGGAAAAATAGAGACAAAAACCGGGAAAACCCGGGAAATGACCGGGAATTTTGTGGGACGAAATTAGTAGACACCCTGATAATGTTATAAAGGTTTCCAAAACAGATTTTGATAGGTTATAAAATTTATAAAAAAATTATCGTCTTCCAAATGCAATGACTTATAAACATGTTTCAAATCTGGGGTAATAAACAACCCCAGTTATCCGTTAGAGGGGGGTGGGGGGATAAATTCAGTTATTCGTTCTAGGGTTAGAAATAATTTTTGGTATTATCACTTTATAATTATACAAATTTTATTGCAAAATTTGAAAGGGAATGTTAAATAGTGTTAATTTTTATATATTTAGTTAAAATAAAAATTGATTTAAATCCCTCTTTCACTCACAGCTTTAATATTATCGTATTTTTTATCACTTTTTTTGTCATTTCTTTATTATTTTCTTAAAACTTTAACATTTTAGCTTTTTCTATGATTTAAACTATTCTCTTAATTTTCGTTTATACATATCTTGAATTTTTTTCATTCTTTTCTTTAAGGTTTCTAAGTATTCTCTCCAACTTAAAAGCAAGTTCAATTATTCTTTCAATTATTAAAAAATCTGTAACTCGATTGGCGTGCGATTAAAATATTTTTAGTTACATTTAAGTTAAAAATGTAAGGGTTTTTTAAACCCGTTGAATAAATAAATAAATAAAAAGTAATAGAATTTATTTTCGATCCTACAGTTTTTAGAAAGGTCTTGAATTTTTTTCTCAAAAGTCGCTGGACCCTGATCCTTAAAATGTCCTGGTTAAAAAAATTGTGGTTATTAGGTTAACTAAAATAGCATTATTATTTGAAATCTGTATATGTACCAATTATTAAATTTGGTTAAATATTTTATTAAGTTAGATCAAAAAAATGTATTTTGTAAGATTTAAAAACTTAATATTTATCTTTCAGCCCAATTTCGCTTGGTATGGATTGCTCAGTTTCGCCAATTCCAGGAATAAAAAGTGTGCATCTAGAAGAGGATTTGTCTAATTTTTATTATATATAGGGAAAATTGTTTAAAAAAAAAATTTTGTATTAAAAATTTGTATTAAAAGAAATGAAATAAAATTTCGAATCTTGTTTATTTTTAAATATTGCATAATTTTTAAATACGGATTTTGAAAAGCTATTGTTGAAAATCTTGGAATGTAAAAAATGCAAATTTACTCGTGAAATGTCGACATTTACTTTTACTTAGGTATATATCGTCGGAGCTACTTTAATAATGTGAATTTACTCTTGGTTAATACCGTGTATGTTAAAGAATTTGCAGATACGCGCTATTAACGAAGTGTCGATTCTCGGTATTAAAGTAGATACTCCAGTAGATACGACTATATATATATATATGTATTGAATTAATATTTATCCATCTTCATTATTTTGTTTCGTATATGGAACCCTCAGTTTTGGTACAAGCATTTGTAGGATTTGATTTTTTTTGACCTAGCATAACGCGAAATTATGTTTTGGGAGATAGAGAAAATGCTCTTATTCTTTTAAAATAAATGTAAATAATAATAAATATAAATAAGAAGAAAATCTTATTTGAAGTCTAATTTGTGCCCACATTTGAGCCTTGTAATATTTCATTTTATATTTTGTAAATTACTTACTTACTTTTGTGATCATATGAATTTGAAGATATTTTTTTGAAATTTCCTTATTTATTTGACATAATTTATTTCATTTTGATTAAATGTTTTATTATTCATTATTTCTTATTAAATGTTTTCAGTTTGAAAAATAAACTACTTATACAAATAAACATTTGGAGAGATTTTATAGGTATATACTGATTGTATTTAAAAAAAATCCATTTTTGATTTAAATAAATAATTGGATTTTTTTTTATTTCTTTAAAATAATCCTGATTTTTACCACTCCTAGCTATCTGAAATTTACATAAATTTATTTATTCGAAATATATTATTTAATCTGTTTTTAAAATCCAAAAAATTCATTCCCCTTAAAGTTTTTTTAAACTTTTGAAATCGCGAAAGAATAAAACTTGTGATTTTTAAAAATGTATTAAAATTTAAAATAAGAATTTTATTCAAAAACGCACTTTTAAATAATTTTTAAACTTCCCAGAACTTTCTTAAATTTTAAAATTCATGCCCTCCTAACCAAAAAAAATCAATTACATATTATTAAAGTCAAAAGTTTTGTTTGTATGTGATTTAAAATACTTATGAACTTTTTAATTATAAAATTGGATTGATTTTAAAAATAAATTCTTAAATATTTCGCAATTTTCCTACTCTTATTTAAAGTTTCAATAACCAAATTGTCCCTACTGCAATTAAAACCGTTAACTAACAAAATTTGAAGAAACTTTAATTGATTTTTTCTATCACAGTAGGTATTAAATGTTTAAAACTTTTAATAATAGTAGAAAAATTATAAAATATTCATTAAATTTTCAAAATAATTTTAACGTTTTTCTTAAATCTTAGTCAAGTATCTAAACTCAAAAATTAATATAATCTCTAATTTTCAATTTTTCTTCCAGAGAAAATGTAGTTTTCGCAAGTTCAAAAAGTGCTATAAGGATTTACGAAATATTTCATAATTGGCTTCAAAATAACTTTTTATAAAAATTTAAAATCATAAAATAACATAAGTTTATAATTTATAACAAAGTATCAAAGAAATTTGTTCCAATTTTCCCCACTAATAGACTTAATATGTATATTTTACAACCGAATAGGTCAACAAAATTAGTGAATTAATCAAAAAACTCCAAATATCAATTTAATAAATTAGGATTAAAATTTTAAATAAGAATTAACTATTATAAAAGCAAATATTTTATGACAAATGTTTCCATACTTGAAAAATGTGGTGAAAACGTTTTTAAATAAGCCCGCCATTTTGTCAGCCAATAAAATCACTTGCACCTCAAGAGAAAGGTTTTGCTTTCTATCGGCAGTCGCTTAGGTAGCTTAGTGGATCGGTAGTTAGTTTGCGTGCGTCGAACCCGGGTTCGAATCCCCATACCCCCAAATTTATTTACAAAATTTTCTTCGTAATGCTAAATTTCCAAAGTTAATGGAGGCAACAACTTGTAAATAATATAGTGTAAATAAAGGTTAATAATATTTTTTATATTATCTTTTTTTTCTGTTCAATTGAAAAAGGGCTATATTTGAGGCCTCATTTGAGGCCACATTTGCGCCCACATTTGAGGCCACATTTGTGCCCTCATTTGAGGCCACATTTGTGCCCTCATTTGAGGCCTCATTTGTGGGCGCATATGCTGTTTCAAATCCGCTACCACATATGCGCCCACAAATGAGGCCTCAAATGTGGGCACAAATGAGGGCACAAATGAGGGCACAAATGTGGCCATTTTTTTTCAATAGGGTACTAAGAGTTACTAAGGCGGTACGAATAATTCAGGTCGTCTATGACGTTTTAAGTAACAGAAATAATTTTTAAACTTTTTTCAACAAAGATTAAAACATTTTACGTTTCTACAAATGTGAAAAAATATTAATTTTATTTTTTTTCGATTTTTCAGAATTTTTCTTTCCAAACATATTTCTCATTCTAAATGGTCAAACCAATTTTTTTCATACATTATATAAGTCTTTTTTATTATCTCTAAGTAGCAAAAAATCCAATTAAGATTAAAATCTCTAAAAAAACATATATATTTCCTCTTAAAATATAAAATGGTACTAAGTGGTATTAAGAGGGTACTAAGTGGTACTAAGGCGGTACCAATAATTCAGGTCGTCTATAACCTTTTGAGTAACAGAAATAATTTTTAAACATTTTTGAACGAAGATAAATACATTTTACGTTTCTACAAATGTTAAAAAATATTAATTTATTTTTTTTCGATTTTTCAAACTTTTTGTTTTCAAACAAATTACTCGTTCTAAATGGTCAAACCAATTTTTTCTTATACATTTTATAAATGTTTTTTATTATCTCTAAGTATCAAAAAATCCAATTAAGATCCAAATCTCTAAAAAACGTATCTTTTTCCTTTTAAAATATAAAATGGTACTAAGTGGTATTAAGAGGGTACTAAGTGGTACTAAGGCGGTACGAATAATTCATGTCGTCTATGACCTTTTAAGTAACAGAATTAATTTTAAAACATTTTTCAACGAAGATTAAAAGATTTTACGTTTCTACAAATTTGAAAAAATATTAATTTTATTTTTTTTTTCGATTTTTCAAACTTTTTGTTTTCAAACAAATTACTCGTTCTAAATGGTCAAACCAATTTTTTCTTATACATTTTATAAATGTTTTTTATTATCTCTAAGTATCAAAAAATCCAATTAAGATCCAAATCTCTAAAAAACATATCTTTTTCCTTTTAAAATATAAAATGGTACTAAGTGGTATTAAGAGGGTACTAAGCGGTACTAAGGCGGTACGAATAATTCAGATCTTCTATGACGTTTTAAGTAACAGAAATAATTTTTAAACTTTTTTCAACAAAGATTAAAACATTTTACGTTTCTAAAAATGAAAAAAAAATTTATTTTTATTTTTATTTGATTTTTCAAAATTTTTCTTTCCAATCATATTTCTCATTCTAAATGGTCAAACCAATTTTTTTGATACATTATATAAGTCTTTTTTATTATTTTTAAGTAGCAAAAAATCCAATTAAGATCCAAATCTCTAAAAAACATATCTATTTCCTCTTAAAATATAAAATGGTACTGAGTTGTATTAAGAGGGTACTAGGAGGTACTAAGGCGGTACGAATAATTCAGATCGTCTATGGTCTTTTTAATAATAAAAATTATTTTTAAATATTTTTCAACGAAGATTAAAAGATTTTGCGTTTCTATAAATTTGAAAAAATATTAGGGTAAGAATTCCTGAAGTGGGCCCCTAAATTTTTTTGGTTCTGTGAATTTTTTTCATTCTTATATGTTTCGATAGCTAATGATGGTATAATAAAAACCTGTAAATAGTTTTCCGAAATTCGAATATTTGCAAAAGTTATTAAAGGTCAAAGTTTTTTGCAGCGTTTTAGTAAAGGACCAATTACTCGCGAGTGGATGAACCGATTTTAATAAAAATTGGAAGGAAGCTTAATGAGGAATTGTACTTACGATAAATGATCAAAATTTCAACTAAAAATAATAATTTGTTTAAATAAATTAAGTTTTTAATTTTTTAGGTTAAAAAACTATGTGTTCTCCCTCTTTTTTTTAATTTGTTTTTTAAGAATCAAATAGAGAATACTTTTAAGATTTTATTTTAACAATAAAAAAGTAGGATTCTCAATAACTTAGTAAAATGCAATATTTTATAATAAAGTTTCCATAGCTTTTTTATGTAGGTTTTTAACTATCGCTCGTCTTTTGTTTTCTTGTGTATTGTAACAAGTCTCTACAACATATTTAAAATCTGCAGAGTATAACATGCAAATTATTTCATTTTTGATTAGTGGAGCGTAGAAATAATATTTTCTTGTATTTTTAATCAATTGCGCTTTCAAAACGAATAATTGGCCGCGAAAATATTAGAACAATTATGTATTTTTCTGACTGTTGTGGAACGCAGTACAAAAACAAATTTAATTTTGTCAACTTAATCAAACATGAAAATGAATTTGGTGTGAAAGCTGGGTAGAATTTTTTTGCAACCCATCGCAAAAAAATTAATATGTAAAAAATATGTGTAAGTAAAGGTGCACCTTTACCGTCTCCGGTCGCAAAAAAAATTTCACTCAGCTTTCACATTAAATTAATTTTTCATGTTCGATTAAATTGACTAAATAAAATTTGTTTTTGTACTGCGCTCCACAACTGTCAAAAAATACGTAATTTTTTAAATGTTTTCGCGGAGAATTTTTCGTTATGAAAGCGCCATTGATTAAAAATACAAGAAAATATTATTTCTACGCTCTACTAATCAAAAATGAAATGGTTTGCATGTTATACTCTGAAGACTTTAAATATGTTGTAGAAACTTGTTACAATACACAAGAAAACAAAAGACGAGCGATAGTTAAAAACCTATATAAAAAGGCTGTGGAAACTTTATTATAAAATATTGTATTTTATTAAGTTATTGAGAATCCTACTTTTTTATTGTTCAAATAAAATCTTAAAAGTATTCTCTATTTGATTCTTAAAAAACAAATTAAAAAAAAGAGGGAGAACACATAGTTTTTTAACCTAAAAAATTAAAAACTTAATTTATTTAAACAAATTATTATTTGTAGTTGAAATTTTGATCATTTATCGTAAGTACAATTCCTCATTAAGCTTCCTTCCAATTTTTATTAAAATCGGTTCATCCACTCGCGAGTAATTGGTTATTTACTAAAACGCTGCAAAAAACTTTGACCTTTAATAACTTTTGCAAATATTCGAATTTCGGAAAACTATTTACAGGTTTTTATTATACCATCATTGGCTATCGAAACATATAAGAATGAAAAAAATTCACAGACCCAAAAAAATTTAGGGGCCCACTTCAGGAATTCTTACCCAACTCTTAATTAACCACACTTTATATCGCCGAACTTTCATTTGGCAGAATCGCTATATGACAGAAATTCTATTTGGCCGAATCGTTAGCCAATCAGATTTAAGTTCAAGTACATAGTTGTATCTGATTGGCTAACGATTCGGCCAATTGGAAGTTCTGTCATTTAGCGATTCTGCCAAACGAAAGTTCGGCGATATGAAGTGTGGTTAATTAAGAGATATGTTGGGTGGGCAGTCTGTATAAAGAATATTCGGTTATGTAGAGATTCAGCTGCATAAGAATTCTGTTTAATATAGAGTCTGTCACATTTAAATTCGCTTGCAAGAAAAGTCGGTTATTTAAAAGTTCTGTTGTATTAAAGTTCTGCCAAACAAAAGTTCGACCAAATGAATTGCCAGACAGTTGAAAGTTCTATCACTTGGAGATTGTACATAATAAATATTTGGATATGTAGAGATTCTATCACATTAAAATTCGGGTTCGTAAACAGTCTGTCACATGCAAATTTGGTTGCATGAATTATAGGTTATATTTTAATTCTGTTAAATAAAAGTTCTGCTAAATAGAGATTCTACTACATAAAAGTCAAGGTAAATGGAAATTTGCTTAAATATAAAGTTTGCAGTACACAATTTCTAACAATTGTAAATTCTATTAAATAACATTTCTAAAATATAGAAATGATTCCGAACAAAGATTCGAATAATTAAACTGTCTATTAAATAGACATTGTGTTAAATAAAAATCCCGCCTATTAGTATTTCTGTTAAATTGTAATTCTGTCATATTTAAATTCGGCTTAGTGAATATTTTATCAAATTAAATGTCTGTGGTGTCTAGAATCTAACAAATTATAATTTATTGGAATAAAAATTACAAAATACGTAAATAAGGTTATGTAAAAATTCTGGCACACGAAAGTCAGGTTATCTGACGTTTACATTAAACGTTAATTCTGTTAAAAGCAAATTCGTGAACAAAAGATTTCTCTTTAAACAACTTCATTTTAATAAAAAGTCATATTAATAAAAAAATTCTAAACTTCAATTTCTAGTATTTGCAAATTAATTTTAACAAAAATTATAATAAGTGATAATTCATTTTTAAAACTTTTCGTCTAACTACGCGTTTTTATAAATACTAATTCGAAGAAACAAATATTGAATAGGGACCATCACAACGTCTCACAATTATTTAATAGTTTATGAAAATGTTCCTTCATATTTCATATTCAAGAATATCGTTTTTCCTACAGATCCTATAAAAAATTGTATATTTGAAATTGCATTTTTAATTTAAAATGCTAAAATTCAGTTTTCTAACCTGTCCTTTATTTATTTACTAACAAAATATATGCTCCCTTGCATTTTTTCATTGGCCAGTATATAGTTTAAATACAAAAAATAAATTACGAATTTATTTAGATTAAATTAATTGTTATCAGAATTTTTTTGTATTGATTGAATTTTTTATAGTCAGGGAAAACCTGAAAAACCCTAAAAAATCAGGGAATTTTATAAAATATTGTTTTAAAAAATTAATTACATTAATTTGTCTTTTTATGATTTCAATTAGTGACTTTTCATTTAAAATAAATGACTTTTACCTGATTGATCAATAGAAAATAACTGAAATTTTCAGTGCTGTTACTGAAATTGAAAATTATTTCCATCTATATCAATCAGTGAAAAATTGAAAAAACAATTTATAAAATAAATAAATAAAAAAATAAAAATTTTTATCAGTTACTAAATTGTCAGTAATTTTTCTGACAATTTATTCATTTCCAACTGATTTTCAACAAAATTTCATTGATTGAAGTTATGAATAGGGAACGATTTTTAAAATAAAATTGTTTTCCTTAAATTTTATAAGTATTCTTTAATTTGTTTGTTCTGTTGTTGATTCTGCCGTCCTTTTTAAAAAAGGCACTATCTACATTAGTGAGATAGTGCCTTTTTTAAAAAGGACGGCAGGATTGTTCTCGACATTTGTCAAATTTATTGTCATTTGTCAATTTTTTTTCATTTCTTAATTATTTTCTTTAATATTCAGTTATTTTCATCATATTGTAATTTTTCCTTCAATTATCAATTATTACACAGCCCCACAAAAAAAAAAGTGTCATGTACTTTTGACCGGAATACCTTAGCCCTATGTATTTTGACGCGCTGAACACGAATCCGAAGTCCATTTTGCTCCATCACGTCAGGATTTTTTTCTAACCTCAAAAAACATGTCGGATTTTGAGAGGTAGGCGATTTTTTAAAAAAATTTATGGATTTACTTCAAACTTGGTATCTGGGGTTTTTTTGGGTCGCTGATTATGAATCTGAAGTTAGATTTTCAAAATTCAAAATGGCGGATCCAATATGGCGGACGAATTTTAAAAAAATTTGAAGATTTACTTCAAACTTGGTATTTGGGGGTTTTTTGGGTCGTTGATTACGAATCTGAAGTTAGATTTTCAAAATTCAAAATGGCGGATCCAATATGGCGGACAAATTTTTAAAAAATTTGAAGATTTATCAGGAATAAGATGCAGAATGGAACAATGTACTTTCTTATTTGGCTTCTGCACCAAACATATCCAATCTGTTACCAAGGAATATTTTATGATAAAATTGTAATAGAAGTCATATTTGAAAATGTGAGAAACTCGCTTCGAAATCACACTCAGCAACTTAAAAACCTGAAGATACCAAATTTTATAAAAATTTCGAAAATATGACGTCAGATTCGCAATCAGCGACCCAAAAAACCCCCAGATACCAAGTTTGAAGTAAATCTTCAAATTTTTTCAAAATTCGTCCGCCATATTGGATCCGCCATTTTGAATTTTGAAAATCTAACTTCAGATTCGTAATCAGCGACCCAAAAAACCCCCAGATACCAAGTTTGAAGTAAATCCATAAATTTTTTTAAAAAATCGCCTACCTCTCAAAATTCGACATGTTTTTTGAGGTTAGAAAAAAATCCTGACGTGATGGAGCAAAATAGACTTCGGATTCGTGTTCAGCGCGTCAAAATACATAGGGCTAGGGTATTCCGGTCAAAAGTACATGACACTTTTTTTTGTGGGGCTGTGTTATCTTAACATAATTGTTTTAAAATTTAATTCATTTCTTCAATTCTACAACTAAATTATTTTCTTCAAATTTCAATTCCATTTTTCAATTTGCAATTACTTACTTAGTTTTCAAACATTTTTGACCTTTTACAATAATTTTTTTAGATTATCAATAAGTTTCTTTAATTTTAAACTCAATTGAATTATTTTCTTTACCATTTAATTATTTTCGTCATTATTAATAATTTTTATTTTAATTATCAATTGTTTTGTTATAATTTCAATTTAATTCTTTATCTTCAATTTATTTATTTAATTTTTAATTATTCTCTCCTAAGTCTTAATCATTTTCTACAAATTTCAATTCCATTTTCCAATTTTCAATTTTTTCCTTTACCTAATATTAAAAAATTCTTACCTTTTGTCAATTGTTTATTATCTCGATTATCAATAAGTCACCTTAATTTTAAATTGAATTGTTCAATTCTTTTCTTCAATTTGCAATTATTTCCAGAAATTATTACTATAATTTCATAAAATTTTCATTTTGCAATTATTCAGTTTAAATTTAATATTTATTGTTTAATTTTGCTTCCCCATAGAAGAAGTACTGTTTTAAAATTATTTTAACGAATTGTGTATTAATATAGCCATTTTTGTTTTCCATTGTCAATTAATTATGTTACTTTTCAGATATTTTCTACAATGTTCCAATTATTTAGATTATTTTCCAATTATTTCTTTCAATTCTTCATCATTTTCTTTAATTTTTAATTATTTACTACAATTTTTTGAATTTTCGTTTATTCTTTTAACATTTCATCGGCTTAGAATTATAGTGTGCCATGTCCACTTTCTGTCAAATCGAGAAAAAGAGGTTCAAAGTTTACTCACTTCATACTCATTTATAAGCTTTCTTAAAATTAAAAAGTATTTATTGATTATAAAAGATGCTTCTTTTTTAATTAAATTCACGCAAATTACCACAACGTTTATATTAAAAGTTAATTACATATAAATTTTGTGGCTTAAAGTTTTCATTATCACGTAAAACACACGAAATCGTAGACATATAATTCTAATCTTTTGATTACACAAAATTTTTAATTTATAATTATGATGAATTAAAAGCAGTTTTTGAGTATATCTCTTTATAAAAAATCAAGTTCAACACCTGTGAAATATGCAATACTATAGAATAAATTTTCAAAAAATGGCCACGACGCAGTATAATTCTTAGCCGACGATTTTATAATTATTATTATTAACCTTTTGAATTATTTTGTTCTATTGTCAAATATTCTCGACAGTTTTCGAAATTTATTTTCAATTGTAAATTATTTTCTGTAATATTTAATTATTTTAGTCATTTTAAAAAGTTTTTTGAAATTATCTATTATTTTCTTACAACTTCAATTTAATTCTTTAATCTTTACTTTATTTCTTCAATTCTCAATTATTTTCTACTAATTTCAATTCCATTCTTTTTCCAATTACTTTTTTCGATTCACAATAAGTTTCTTTAATTTTAAATTCAATTGGTTATTTACTTTCGTCAAAAATAAATTTTTTTCAAATTTTAATTACATTTTTCAAGTTTTTAATTATTTTCTTCAATTTCAATGATTTTTTTTTTATTTTCAAAAGTCGTTCAATGTACAATTATTTCCAACAATTCTTTCTATAATTTTCTTAAATTTTTAATTTGAAATTATTTCCTTAAAATGTAATATTAGTTTTTAATTTTTCACTTTTGAATTATTTTTTTCAAGTTTAAATTCCATTCTTTAATTTTTAATTATTTCATTCATATTCAATAATTCTCGCCTTTTTATACTTATCAATTATTTTCTAAAATTTGAATTTAATTCTTAAATTTTTAATTTGGTTCTTCATTTTATTATAATTCTCTTTTAATTTCAATTCCATTCTTCAATTTTCAATTATTTCCTTCCATATTCAATATTTCTCTGCTTTTAATTATATTATTATTTTCTTCAATTTCAAGTAATCTTTTTTGATTTTTAATTCAATTGTTCATTTTGCAATTATTTCCAAGAATTATTTCTATAATTTTCTTAATTTTTTAATTTCCAATTATTTTCCTATATTTTGATATTTCTTGTTTAATTTTTTTTAATAATTTTTTTTAATTCTTCTAGTTATTTTTTAATTATTTTAAAAATAGGAACAAATTATAAAGAATTTGTAGTCTGGTACTAAATTGTATTATTTATACATATTTTTTCATTAACTTACATATTTTGTTTAAATTTTTATTAAAAGCAATAAAGTAGATTTGTATTTTAATTCACTATTATTGAAAATAAAATATAAATTTGTTAATTGATTTAAAATTAAAATAAAGTTTAATTAAGTAAAATTAGAAATCTTAAATTTAATTTAAAAATACATTTTTTTAAAAGTTATTAATTAAAAACAAAAAAAACATCTATAGTGCCGAACTTTAAGTGTAGACAAATTGAAGAAATGAATGAATTAAGTTGTTTATTATTATTTTTAATAATTATTATTTATTAATTAAACTTATTGTAAATATTCAGGAAATTTCACGCGCGTATTGAAAGCAATAGAAATTCAAACATTTATTATTTTCATATTCTCTAACTTTTTAATTGCCTTCAATTCGCATTTTGAAAATTTCTATAGACAATTGAAAGCAATAGAAATTGTCGATTTCTTGTAGTCTCTACTGGTAGTCATTGGACCCTCATATTCAACTTATTCAACTTTTCAATTGCCTTCAGTTCGCTTCTTAAGAATTTTTGTAGTCAATTGAAAGCAATAGAAATTGTCGATTTTTCGTGGTCTCTACTGATAGTCACTAAAATCTCCTATTCACATTCTCCATTTTTTCAATGGCCTCCAATTCGCTTCTTCATAATTTCTGTAGTCAATTGAAAGCTATACAATTTTCTACTTTTTAAAGTTTCATTTCGAACTCTTTGCAGTTACTTGTATCGGTGACACATTCGCGCATTAAAAATAATTCAGATTCTGAATTACTTTCAATGTCTCGTATCTTCCTACTAATAGAAAAAAATTCATTTTTCAAAAATTCTATTGCTGGGAAGTGATATTTTAAAAATGGAAAAATCGCGCATTCCAAATAATTGAGTATTCCCGTATTTCTAGCAAAATTTCCAACTTTCTAATTTTCTTCTATTCCTCCCCGTTTACCGGGATAATAATGATTGAAACATTAAGCAATTAATATTCATTATAGTTTTCTAAGATTTGTTTCGGTATAATGAATAATTTGTAAAACTAGCGCAGACGTCTCTTTTGCTGTTCTTTGCCTTTTCTTAATTTTATTTTCTTTTTAAAATTTTCTGCTATTTTTCTGTCAATTTTTCTACCTTTATTTTCTTAAAAAGTAAAGCAAGTAATTTTCTTACTGAAATTTTATTTTAAATCACCTTAAAGGTGATCCCAGAATGCAAGTATTTTAAACGTCGACGCGTTGATAGCGACGCGTCGGTCTATTGTTCAACAATGGATCAACGCGTCGCTATCGACGCGTCGACGTTCAAAATACTTGCATTCTGGGATCACCTTTAATCTTTAGTCAATTCTTGTTCAAATTTTCAGTAAAATACTCTTCTATATAATAGATCTTTGCATTTTGTTTTTCCGTCTTTTTCTAATTCATACGTCACTACGTGCGCTAAAAAAAAGATAGAAAAAGATAGAAGACCAAAATAATTAGGTCCATTAGATGAAGGAGTCATTTCTCTTATTGCTTTCAATTTAATTATTCAATTTTATAAAATTGTTCGTTATTTACAATTTACAGTCCACATTTTAAAATTGATTAAATATTGTATTTTCTAATAGAAATCTACAGGTAATAATAATCCACAAGATTACATGGAAGAAATGTATATTTTCAAATTAATTAAAAATTATATGAGTTTTTATTTTATGTATCTAATTGTTAATTGCCTTTTATTATAAAAAAAGTAGAATAATAAGTAATATAATAATCAGGGTGGCCACTTCACGGGGAAACCGGGAAAATTTTCATAATATTTAATTATATAGTCATTTTCTAATTTTTCTTTCAATTATCAACTATTCTCTTAAAATTTCAATTGAATTCTTTAATCTTTAATTTATTTCTTTAATTTTTAGTTATTTTCTTCAATTCGTAATTTTTTCTTCAGTTTTTTCTTCAAATTTCAATTACATTTTACGTTTTTCAATTATTTTATTTAATATTTAATAATTCCCGTATTTTCTCAATTATCAATTCTTTTTCTTAAAATTGCAATACAATTCTTCAATTTTATCATTTATTTTCTACAATTTTTTCAATAATTTTCATCAATTTTCAATTGTTAATTCTTTTTTTTAATAATTAATTATTTTCGTTAATATTTCATTATTTTCGTCATATTTTAATTTTTTTTTTAATTATTAATTATTTTCTTGAAATTTCCATTATTTATTTCTTTAAATTACAGTTTATTTCTTCAATTTTTAATTACATTCTTCAATTCTCAAACATTTTCTTTAATTTTCAATTATGTTTATCGATTTTCAATTAATTCCTGAGTATTCAATAATTCTCAGATTTTTCAATTATTCTTCTCATTCATAAAAATTGTTTTAAAAATTTTAAATCAAGTATTCAATTCAAAAAGTATTCTCTTCAATTCTCAGTTATTTTCTTTAAATATAAATTCCACTTTTCAATTTCAAATTATTTTCTTCAATATTAAAAAATTATCGCTCTTTTCAATTATTTTTTTCGATTATCATTAAGTTTCTTTAATTTTCAATTATTCAATTATTTTCTTTAATTTTTAATTCCATAATTATTCTACAATTTTTATTTCCTTTCTTCAGATTTCAATTGTTTTTTATTTTATTTATTTTATTTAATGCAGTGTACTGGCTACAAAAAAAATGCCCTTTCGCGCGTAGGCGCTGAAATTAATATGAAATATTCAATATCAAAATACAATATAATATAATCTGCAATTTAATCAACAATATTATTTTCTATTTAAAATTTAAACTTCAGGCTCCATACAGATCACATAATTAAAGTCAGACACATATATTATACCCTCCGCAAACACTGATAAAACTATCAATTGATACAAAGTCAACATAGTTTTGTGAGTTAGTTGTAGTTAGGTTTTACTATATTAATTATTTCTCGGCTTTTTTCAGTAACAGTTTTTCAATTTTGAGATATATACTTTAAATTTTAATTCCCTTCTTCAATTTCTAATTGCTTTCTTTAATTTTTAATCCAATTGTTAAATGTGCGATTATTTCCAACAATTATTCCTATAATTTTTCAATTTGCAATAAATATCTTTAAATTTAATATTTTTTGTTTAATTTTTTCAATAATTTTTTTAGTTCCCTATTATTCTAGTCATTTTGCGAATTTTGTTTTCAATTGACAATTATTTTTGTCATTTTTCACATATTTTCTTCAATTTTTCATTTATTTTCGTCATTTCTCAACTATTTCAATTATTAATTGTTTTCCGCAATTTTTAATTGTTGTCTACATTTTTTTAATGTTCAATTATTATCTTATATTTTTATAATTATTCTTTAATTTTTTAAATTATTTTGTTCGCTTGTACATTATTCTAGCCTTTTTTTTTAATTTTGTTTTTAATTGTCAATTATTTTCGTCATTTTGTAATTTTTGTTCAATTATCAATTATTTTTTTAAGTTTTAACTTAATTCTTTAATTTTCAATTCATATCCCTAATTTTTTATTTTCTTCAATTTCAATTATCTTTTCTGATTTTCAATTTAGATGTTCAATTTGCAATTATTTCCAACTGTTATTCCTGTAATTTTTCAACTATTTTGTTTAATTTGCATAAAATTATTGCAAAGTTTGCCGCGCGCTTGGGCGAGCGATAATGTTGCTAGTAATAAAATAAATTCGAAAAACAATGTTTAAGGAAAAGATAATACCTATTTTGTACAAAAATTTTACAATTAAATCAATTTCTAAAAAAACAGTCATTCTTGTTTAAAAGTTAGCGCCAAATAGATGGACAGCGCCATCTACAACGTGCCCATTTTAGCCTTGCGAGTATAGCCCAAAGCACAACGCATACGGTTACGGGAGCAGGGCATGAGATAATAAAGGACAGAGACTATTTCTGTCCTTTTCTGTCTCATGCTCTGGTCCCGTAACCGTATTTCTATCTGCTTAGGCCATATGCCTTTCTCTATTGCTTAATCCTAATAATCGAACTTCGATTATTTCGATATTCGATCTTGCCCATGCCTTCATGCTTTTTTTTAGTAGGATCATTATAGCTATCCACTGTTGGAACGGCTACCCACCATAGGGCAGTTTCCCCTACACAATTTTGTTATTATAATATTCACTAAACTTATTATTTCGATGATTTTCATAATTATTTTCATATTTTTAAAAGTAAATACGCCCATTGTTTTAAAAATTTATTCAATTTTTTTTCACATCTTGTCTATTTTTTGCAAGATTTCTTTCAAATTTACTAATTCTTTCATAAAATTTTTAGGTTTTGCCCTGTCGATAACAACTCACTGAAGGCTCACTAAAAACTCACTGAAAACTCGCTCTACAGGTGAGTTTTCAGTGAGTTTTTAATGAGCTTTCAGTGAGTTGTTATCGACAGGGTGTGTAATATTATAAAAATGTTTTTGGTTTAATTTGCCTAAACTTTTTTATTTTTAAAAGATTTGTAAATTTCTTTTTATTTTATTTTTATTAATTCTAATTTTTTAGTAGATTCTAAAACAAAATTTATTATTTTTTGTACTTTTTACATTTTTTTACAGTCGGTTGGATTAAAGAAAAAACATTTCTCCATTTTATTGCTATTTATTGAATTTTCTTGATTTTTCACTATTTTTTGTCCTTGCTTGCTTTTTAATTAATTCTTTAATTTTTGTCATCATTTTTCCACTTCGTAGAAACATTTTTTCTTCTTTTAAATTGTTTAGTTTTGATCTCATAATTACGAATTTTTTAACACATTTATTCAATGCTTTTATCTACATTTTTTAAATTTCTCAATTTTCAACTTTTTTGAAAACTTTGATTCTTTTATTTTATGTTATGTAAATTTAATCTTGTACTAAAATATTCTCATTTTAACATCGTTCTTATATTTCATAAAATTTCTTTTCTTTTAAATTTTTTTTTTTTTTTTTAGTAATATAGTATTTTAAAGTTTTTTTAAATATCTCCTTTTTTTATTTTAATTTTAAAAAAATGTCTGTAAATAGTTTAATTTTTTTAAAAGAGTTTCTACTTTTTATATATTTTTATGCTATTATTTTATTCTTATGTTGTTTTCTTAATTTTTTCTACATTTCTTTAATAATGTCCATGACATTTTTTTAAATAGACTGTTTTCTCATCTTCTTACGCTTTTGTTCTTTTTGATAATTTGTTATTCTTTTGCTGCTCTTACCTAATTGACTTAATTTTGCGATCATATGGATTTAGAAATATTTCTTTGAAATTTTCTCATTTATTCAAAATAATTTATTTGATTTTAATTAAATATTTGATACTTCATTATTATTTATAATAATTTTTTTCCCTGTAAAAAAATAAACTAATACAAATAAGCATTTTGAGCTTTTATATACTGATAAAATTAAAAAAAAAACTATTTAAATAAAAAAAAGTCCGATATAATAAAAAAAATCTTTTTTTTTAAATCATGATTTTGATTAGACCTGTAATAAAAACAAGAAAGAAGCTACCCAACTACATTATAATATATTATTTTAAAATTCGGATCTATAATTTTCATTTTTAAAAATTCGGGAAAATTGTGCTCTAAGATCCGGGAAATCCGGAAATTTGCCGGGAATTGAAAATTGCCATTTTGCTAGACATCCTGTCATAAAAAAGATTTATAAAATGTATCAGAAAAATTTTCATGACCATTTAAACGAGAAATTTGTTTGAAAACCAAAATTTTAAAAAATCGATAAAAAAATAAAATTAATATTTTTTTACATTTGTAGAAACAGAAATTGTTTTTATCTTTGTTAAAAAATGTTTGAAAATGTTTTTCTTACTTAAAAGGTCATAGACGACCTGAATTATTCGTACCGCCTTAGTACCTCTTAGTACCTCTTAGTACCCTCTTAATACCACTTAGTACCATTTTATATTTTAAGAGGAAAAAGATATGTTTTTTAGAGATTTGGATCTTAATTAAAGTTTTTGCTACTTAGAGATAATAAAAAAGACTTATATAATGTATCAAAAAAATTGGTTTGACCATTTATAATGAGAAATATGTTTCGAAAGAAAAATTTTGAAAAATCGAATAAAAAATAAAATTAATATTTTTTCACATTTGTAGAAACGTAAAATGTTTTAACTATGTTGAAAAAGTTTAAAATTTTTTTCTGTTACTTAAAACGTCATAGACGATCTAAATTATTTGTACCACCTTAGTACCTCTTAGTACCCTCTTAATACCACTTAGTACCATTTTATATTTTAAAAGGAAAAAGATATGTTTTTTAGAGATTTTGATCTTAATTGGATTTTTTGCTACTTCGAGATAATAAAAAAAACTTATATAATGTATCAAAAAAATTGGTTTGACCATTTAGAATGAGAAATATGTTTGGAAAGAAAAATTTTGAAAAATCGAATAAAAAATAAAATTAATATTTTTTCACATTTGTAGAAACGTAAAATGTTTTAATCATTGTTGAAAAAAGTTTAAAAATTATTTCTGTTACTTAAAACGTCATAGACGATCTAAATTATTCGTACCGCCTTAGTACCTCTTAGTACCCTCTTAATACCACTAAGTACCATTTTATATTTTAAAAGGAAAAAGATATGTTTTTTAGAGATTTGGATCTTAATTGGATTTTTTGCTACGTAGAGATAATAAAAAACATTTATAAAATGCATTAGAAAATTGGTTTGACCATTTAGAATGAGAAATATGTTTGGAAAGAAAAATTTTGAAAAATTGAATAAAAAATAAAATTAATATTTTTTCACATTTGTAGAAACGTAAAAGTTTTTAATCTTTGTTAAAAAAGGTTAGTAGATAGGCTGAGAGGTTTCTGAATAGCAGGAATCTGTTACCGGCATTACCGACATTTTTTTAAGCAAAAATTAAGATTGCGGCATATTGCGCAATTTGAAAGAATGATTTGTGGAGGGTGCATTCCTTGAGGATGACGAGGTTCTTTGGTTTAAGGTGTGAGAAATTATTTTGACATTATTGATATTAAAATTCTTATGAACTACATTTTGACAGGTTTATAACTTCCGGCAAGTATTATCTGTTTTGTTTAATTCAATTAATTCGTGGAATTGTTGTTGATAAAATTCTTATATGCCTAAAGTAGTGTGTATTACGTAATTGTTTAGTCTACTATATATTTTTTCATAGAATATTATGATTCATAAGAGTTAAAAATATATATTATTTCACCATTTTGTTATTTTTATGAGTAATTTTCAAGCATATAAGCAGAATTCTTCGCAGTTTTTAAGTCAGTCTAAAAAAATTTTTTGGGTGAAACCATTCATATGTCAAATAAAGCTAAGAGAGTAGAGTTACAGTGTCGTATTAATAGTTTGTTAAAGAATATTCAAGAAATAAAGAGCAGTCTTGAAAGTGTGCAAACTTTTCGGAGATTAATTCAAGATTTAAAAAAATTAAATATCAGTAAAAAATGAGTTTTGCTAAATTAAACAAAGCCGGCCAAGGAAGAAGCTTTCTTCCAACAAAGAAATTAAGTGAATTAGAAGAGAATCAACTGTATAACATTTCGAACGTGAAGACTGTAAAAACCAGATTTGGACCCAGGGTTGTTGCAGAAATTGAGAAGCAGTATCAAGTGTTTTTACCGAAGAGAATTGTGGATGTGATTAGTGAAGACGACAATTTATTACCTCATTTAAAAGAATTAACCTCACAAAAAAATTGGCTATTAAATATTTAGGCGGAGAATATAATTCTATTGAATTCGTTGAATTTTGAGATATGAATTGTATGCCAAAAAATCATCTAATTCTCTCAAGTTCATTTAATCTAAATGCATCTTTCACAAAACAACTTACAATAGGAGCCGAATTGTCATCAAATAGAAAATTAACCAGTGTTGTAAAATTTGTGTCAAGTCATCCACGAAGTAATATTTCTCTTGGTTTTAAGGATTGGAATATTTTAAAAGATCATATCACGATTATAAGAGCATATTTTGAAGGTGAAAAAACTCCTCGAGAAATAAAGTGCGGTAATTTTTATCTACGATTTGGAATTTTGTATGGAGAAAATGCAGTTTCACTGGAGGATAGACGTGACAAACATTTTTACTATCCGTTTATTTTAAAAGAAGCATCTTTTAAAATTTTTGAGAATCTCATTTCTTGTGTTGACCAACGGTTCGAACATTTATTTTCTATGCATTTAAAAAAAGTGTACAATTTAATTATAAAATCTATTGTGGAAATTTTGTTTCAACAACATTTTTTAAATGAAAAAGAAATTGAAGTTTTTATTAATAAAAATTATAAAAAGTTACTGATAAAACTTGAAAGTAAATGTGATTTTACATCTAGTTTAGAATTTAAGACTGTATTTGTTGATATTATTACTTTTAATTTGAAACAATTATCAAAAACAATTTTCGAAATGTTTCATAGACTTAGTAGCGCCGGAACTAGTATAATATAAACAATTACTTTGTGTGAAGGTAGTCTGCGAAGAAAAACAAATGAGTTAGATGTGTAAAATAATATCCGCGATGACGTCATTATATAATATAGATATACTGTACATAATTCGAGAAAAATTAATTGATTTAAATCTAGATCTTTGTAACGACGAAGATGATGATAAATTTTTGTTAGCGTTAATAGATTATTGTAACCTATCTGAAGCATTTTCTTTACCTTATTTGGAATCGGATTTAAATATAATAAAAGCAATGACAGGGGACCGTAATCGTATTTGGTCATTAAGATATAATGGCTATAGATTTCCTGATGATTTTATTGCATTTTTTCAAGATATTTTTGATTGGATACCAATTTTTTGTTTCGAATATGAAGATATAAATGAAGACTTAGCTTCAAAATTAAAGTAAATTAAATTACATTATTGTAAAAAAAAACATTTAGTGATGTAAAGGTAAGAAAAAATAAATGTTGTAATAAGAGGCAATTCGAGTTTTTATTTTTTGAAACCTTTATTTATTTTTCAGAAATTTTAAAAATAAATTACAAATCTAAATCATTTATCCAGCTGTTATGTGTACTATCAAACCCTAACCATTTTACAAATACTTTTTTACCTTGTTTTCTAATTATTTTTTCAACTAAATAAATATTTGGATATTTAACTTTGGAAAGTTCTTCTTCGTAAAAGCTACCACTAATTGGATTTTCTTGGTAATCTTTAAGAAGGTAAGTAACTGGTTTTGTATTTTTTATATTTTTTACAGTAAAAATTTCAGTAGTCCAATTTGGTGTATAACCTTTCTCAAAAACATGTTTATATTTACTTATACGCACTTTATCACCAATCTTAAATTTCTTATATTGTCTATTAACTGAAACTTTTTTGAAAATATTTGACAACAAATCACTTTCATTTTTGACAGTTACATCTTTCGGTTTCATTTTGATAGTTCGATGTTTGGTATTATTATACTCAAACATTAAATCACTTAAAATGTCTATCCATTTATAATTACCTCGTAAACTAAATTTTATCCACATTTTATTTTTTAAGGTACGATTGAATCGTTCACAAATTGACGCTTTTAAACTACTATAAGTAGAGTACAAATTGATGTTAAAACTTTTCATGAGATTTTCAAAATGTTTATTATAAAATTCTTTTCCTCTATCAACTTGTAAATTTTTTGGTACGCGTTTTTTATTGAAAACAGATTCCATTGCTGCAGTGACATCTTCACCTTTCTTGGACTTGATTGAAACAGCCCAGGCAAACTTGGAGAATATATCGATGATTGTTAACATGTACTTGTAGCCTTTATTTTCTCGCGCATAAGGTTGCATTTCAACGAGATCAGCTTGCAAAGTCTCATCAATGCCTCGAATGTCAAGTTTTCTGCGTTTATAATTTCTTCTAGCCGGTTTATGTAATTCTTTCACCACATGTTCTTTTTTATCATCCATTTTTATTACAAAGGTTGCTTATTTTCAAGTGCTTGCAGTCTAGTGTCCAAATGAGAAATGACATCTTTCATAGACAACAACTCTATATTTCTTTCAATATGCGTTTTAAAATTCTCAAAAAATCTTGTTGCAGTATCTTCCAAAGTTCTAATTCTTGCATGATTGTCTTTTTTTAATGCTTCTATTACATCGTATATGGCGTTGGATTTAGTTTCTATAATTTTGTTAACAAGATTTAAATTTACAGCATCACCTTCGCTCTGAGCATCGGCAATGTTGCACAATTTTTTATTTTCCATGTTAAAATCTCCTTCAGATGTAAGCTTAAATCCAAGCCCTGGAGGACCGCGATTTGGAGTTTCTGTGATCCTTAATGAACGTCCGAATATGTCGATACTCATCTTGCAAATGATAAAAATTGTAATGAGCAATTGATTAATAAATAATTCTTGTTTCACGCAATTCTTCAATAATTGATAATATCTCATTATTATGGCTAGGATTACCAGCTGCTTGAGATGCTAAAAGTAACCTTAAACGATCAACCAATTCATTAGGGTCATCCCAGTATACATAATCCATATTCTTATTTTTTCGATCAATCATGTATTCTGGAATCAAGCCTTTACCGGAATGTGTTGCTATATAGTTTTGATATTTAAAAATTTTTATCACGAACAGCGCCATCTACTTTGTAATATTTTTTATGAGCATTTGTTGAAATAACAAGATTCTTATAATTTTCACGATCTTTTAAGCTTATCAAATTTTCTTCAGGTGTTTTTTTTAAATAAAAGTTCAAGTAAACCTTCAGTGGCAGGATAACTTGAATTGTTGATTAAAATATCATTTTCTTCAAAAATTATTGGTGAATCACCAAACATTAATTTTCCTTGAGATAATTTTCTAACACCATATAAACTGTCTACGTCCTTTTTTTTCACATCTAATAATTGCAGATACACATTTATAATATTTTCTCTTAAAGTATTTGGTGAATCCAAAACTGTTGAACTATTATGTTTAATTTTTGTAATATCTTCATCTGACGATGCTGTTCTAAATGAAGCATTATCATCATAAGAATCGTCTTTTATTTGAGAATATGTATAAAAATCATTGTCATTTTTTGAAATATCGTTAAGATCAAAATTTTCTCCAGTTTTAATCTTTCTTTATACTGATTTTTCTTTTCAGCTTTTGCTGGACGAATATGTTTAACTATTTCAATGTCATCAATTATTTTTTGCATTGGTGTTACTACAGGCTTAAAAGTATCATTCAAAAATTGTTCACTTTGTTCTCTGCCCAATTTTAATATTCTATGTTTTCGACGAATCGCTTCACTTGCTTTAGCAATTTCACCAAGAATATTTTTTTGTTGCCTCAAATGTTTTACATGTGTAGAGGCCATGTTGTTTGTTCAATGTTTCAAATTATACTGTCGTTTTGTTGTATTACTCTTTTAATTTTATAAAACAATCAAAGCAATTTCTATATCTACCTTCATTAAGTTCACGATCTTTATCAATTACAATAAAATCGTGCTTATTTTTCCAACAAGAAGTACAAATTTTTTTAAATTGCGTAAACGTCATGTCACTATTTACATGATCATCGTAAATGTGCCTAAGATTCATTTCATCTTGCCTAAATAATACTAATAAATTAACATTGTCACGTATTAAATGTTTCGGAATGCGCGCATAAGTCTGGCATAGATAAAAACAGTCAACGGCCTTATGTCGACCCATAGCAAAGAAAGCCTTGATATTATCTTGTTTTTCACAAGCTACGTCATCAAATATAAATATTGAGTTAGGTCGCGCATCGTTTGGCGTTATAACATCTGCATGTTCATTAAATGCAAAGTATTCAACACCATCTACTGGTTGTAAAATTTTTTCTAAAAATTGATACTTTGGTTGATATAATGATTTTGAATAAACGTAGACATTTTCAAATCTTAAACCGTTTGGATGTGTTAATAATGCAAGCAACGCATTTGTTTTTCCACAATTAGATGGTCCACAAAATATCGCACGTACACTGTTTGGTAGTAAATCACCATGACGATTTTCTCGTTTTTGATCACATTTTTGAGCAAGCTCATCAAAATTAAAAACAGGTAGTTTAATAGACTGTGCTTGAAACTCCATCTTGATAAATACTGAGACAAAAGCTATAAATGCAATGCTTTTATTTGTTTCATTGTCATTTCATAGAAAGTCGCTCATTAGTTAACACGTATCCAATTTTTCCACGGTGATGTTTAAAAACTTAGACTTTGGCTTAGGGGGACTTTCGTTAGCTGCTTTGAGTATACAAATGATTATGAATCAACTGCATAATTGACTATTACTGTCGTACATTTTTTACTACCTTTCTCAAAAGCTCGTGGTCATCTGACACAAATAGTTATAAATACCTCCCTTTTATACTTTTTTCACTCAGTTTGAAAAGTGTCTCAAAGGTAGTATAAATATGGAGAAAATTAGAAATAAGGAGAAATTTAATCAGTTGTAAAAAAACTGTTAAACGTGGTAAAGGTATTTTGAATAGAATTATCAACAATTTACCAGTAGAATTACATATTCCTGGATATCAATATTGTGGTCCGGGGACAAAATTAGCAAAAAGAGTAGAGCGAGGTGATCCTGGAATTAACCCTCTTGACGCAGCTTGCAAAGAGCATGATATTTCATATTCAAAAAATAGGGAAAATATAGAAGCAAGGAACGCCGCTGATAAAGTTCTTGCTAAAAAAGCTTGGCAACGTGTACGTGCTTCAGACGCAAAATTTGGTGAAAAAGCTGCTGCTCTTGCAATAGCTAGTGCAATGAAGGTAAAATCAAAATTTAGAATGGGAATTAGAACAAAGAAAAATATGAAAAAGAAGCGAAAAAATAGAAAGAAGAAATCGACATTGCGAAAAATTGTAAAGTCTGCTAAAGCATCAGTGAAAGTAGGTACAGATGCACAATCAACTATTAAATCAGCTCTTAAGGGTGCACGCGTAGCAGTAAAAAATGTTGGCGGCAAGAGAAATATAAATAAACCTCGTATTTTACCAATACCATCAAAGGTGGGTGGTGTTTTACCTTTTCTTATTCCCTTATTTGCGGGTTTAAGTGCTACAGGAGCACTAGCTGGAGGGGCAGCTGGCATTGCAAAAGCTGTGAATGACGCAAATGCTGCAAAACGTCAACTCGAAGAAAGTAAACGTCATAATGCGGCAATGGAATCTATTGCTGTAGGAAAAGGTCTTTTTTTGAAACCATATAAAACTGGACTAGGACTCTATTTAAAACCATACAAAACAGGACAAGGATGCATTTCAAAAAACTTAAAGTGAAGCTACCTCACCGAGCCCTCTCAGACTTTGATTTAAATAAATTTGCAAAGCGTTTGAAAATTCCACATTTTCGAGGAGTTTTTATGAGAAACGAACTCCCTGCACTTGGTCCTATTAAAAAAGAATCAGCAATTGTAAATTTAGATGATGAAGATGGTCCTGGTACACATTGGTGTGCTTATAAAAAAAATAAAAATGAAATAATTTATTTTGATAGTTTTGGAAATCTTAGACCACCTTTAGATCTTATTAAGTATTTTGGTGCTGGTAGCATAATGTATAATTATGAAAAATATCAAAATTATGACTCATTTATATGTGGTCTTTTATGTCTAAAATTTCTATGTAATCAGTTGAATTTTCCTGACATGTATTCTTTGAATATAAATAAATGATATTTTCTATTTCAATGTTAGTTAATTATTCGACCTCAACATGGACGATTCACTTATATTAACGCTTTCTGGAAATTCTTCCATCTTGGAATCTCAATTTTTTCCACCTATTGAGTTGTCTCAGTTTAAAAATTACGCTCTTGGACTTGTTGAATTTTTAAGTTTTCATTCAATTCCTAATGTTGACATTGGAAAAAATAAACTTTATGTAGGGGATGAAATAATTATTATACCCACAGGAAGTTATGTAATTAACGACATTCATCAAATTTTGAATTTTATATTGAAAAATAAAGGAATTAATTTTAAAATAAAACCTAATAATAATACTTTAAAGTGTACAATTTTTGTGATAAAGAAATTGATTTTTTACCCAAGGACTCTATAGGCAGTTTGTTAGGATTCTCTCCACGAAAATTAAAAGCTCAAGAATACCATGAATCAGATCAACCAGTGTCAATTATTAAAATGAATTCATTAAGAGTAGAGTGTAACATCACTACAGGGGCATATATCAATGGAGAAAAAGTGCATACAATCCACGAATTTTTTCCTACTGTCCCACCAGGATATAAAATAGTGGAAGTGCCAAATCACGTCATATACCTGCCAGTCGCTGTGAAGACAATAGATCATATTCAGTTAAGAATTGTTGATCAAGACGGAGATTCAGTTAATTTTAGAGGAGAGACTATAACAATTAGACTGCACATCAAATCTCTGAAATAATGGGTATTGTTTTTTACAATGGAAAAAAAGTTGGTTATGGTTATAAAAAGAAAACACCATGCCAAATTCAAATCAGTCAACGACGAATTCTGAAGAGATTAAAACCTCAAAACCTGCAGCTGCTCAAAAATCTCGGTCTCAAGATCGTAAAAAAAAGAAGATAAAAACATTCAAGATTTTTTGCACCTGTATCTGTGTATTTGTATTTAGAAAAATTATTTTTTGCTATGGAAGGGGAAATTTTAAACATTGATTCACCAATAATTTTTGATGAATTAATTGCTAATTATGAGGTGCATGCGCAACATCCGTATACCTCGTCAACGTACAATAACAGTGACGAAATTCGAATCACAGTACAGAATCAAGATCACTGTCTATTTCCCAGCAAAAGTTCGATTCATGTGAGTGGAAAACTCGTGAAAGCCGATGGAACGCTCTTGTGCGTGCTCTAGCACGCACAAGTTTAGTTTCTAATAGTGTCTGTCATTTATTCGAAGAAGCAAAATATGAGCTTAATGGCGTAGAGATTGACAAAAATAAAAATGTCGGTCTTACAAGTTTAATAAAAAATTATATTTCTCTTGATGCAAGTCAAAATAAATTTCTTGAAAATGTTGGTTGGTTAGAATTTGATAATGAACAAACATTAACTAATGATGATGGTTATTTTGATGTTTGTATACCGTTAAATATGATTTTTGGCTTTGCTGAAGATTATCAAAAAGTTATTGTAAACGCTAAACATGAGCTCATTCTCACGAGATCTAGAATAGATTCTAATGCAGTTTTACAGACAGCGCCTATTGAAGATTTTAGAATTATAATTGAAAAACTTGAATGGCTATTGCCGTACATAAAGTTATCAGATGCTCGAAAATTTAAATTATTGAAATATATTGAAAAGGATCCATCTATTCCAATAAGTTTTCGTACTTGGGAATTATATGAATATCCTTTATTACCTATAACTCCTAAACATGTTTGGAGTGTTAAAACTTCAACGCAATTAGAAAAACCTAGATTTATTGTATTAGAATTTCAAACAGACAGAAAGAATCAAACTGTAAACAATTCCAGTATATTTGATCACTGTAAAATATCAGACGTTAAATTATTTTTAAATTCTCAATGTTACCCATATGGAAATATGAACCTTAATGTTGATAAAAATCAATATTCTACTTTGTATGAAATGTTTACTAATTTTCAATCATCATATTATGGTAAAGAATCCCAACCAATTTTAACAAAAAGAGAATTTTTATCATACGCCCCATTGATTGTAATTGACTGTTCAAAACAAAATGAGTCATTAAAAAGTGGACCAGTTGACATTTGATTGGAATTTGAATCTAAAGAAAATTTCCCTGCAAATACTTCAGCTTATTGTTTAATTTTACATGATAGAGTTATTGAATATAAACCAATAAGCGGAATTGTGAAAAAATTGTGTAAATTTTTATTTGTTAATCATAATGTAACTGTTAATAATAATAACAATTATTTATTATTAATCATTATTAAATATTCACTGTTAAATTATAATTTATAAAATAATTTTTAATTTAATGAATTTTTATTTTGAAGAAAGACATGATTAATAGCTTTGCAATACGCTGGACCTTGTGAGGAATTTGTCGCAGGTCAGTTATAAGGGGGTCACTTAAGAAAACATCTGTTATTACATAAGCGCACGTGAAAGTGGAAAGACTCTTAGAAGCCAGTGATCTAGCTGCATGAAAAACTCATCGCTTACGCATAGCCTTACTTTGCTATATTTAACTCTCTACTAGAAAAAATTAAAGTGCCCTCAAAGAATGGAGTATGTAATAGATGTACAAGGATTTAAATTACCAGTTAATAAATTTGTTTTAAAAGAATTAGCTGTAGTTTCCGTAAATGATGATGTGATACCATTTAATATAGTATTTCAACCCCCGTGTGCATGGGATTGTATCTCAAATAAATATAAATGTGTCAATCGTTGGTTAGAAAAGAATTTTCATTGTATTTCTTGGAATGACGGTGATATACCTTATTCTTTTATGAATGTAATGTTAAACAGTATATTGAAAGAAGCAAAAATAATTTATGTTAAAGGTTCCGAGAAAAAAAAATGGCTACAAAATTTCATTGATGAAAGTTCTAAAATCGTCGACATGGATGATTTGAATTGTCCTTCCATTAAAAAATTAATAGATGCAGCATCCACAAAAAGTTGTACAAAACATTCAATTAGAAAGAAAACATTTACTTGCGCTCTTCAAAATGTTATGAAATTGAAAAATTGGTTTTGTAATAATTGTAACTTATGATTATTTCAAATAAATTTAAATGTTTCTGTATTTTTAGCGTTTTTTATTTCACACTCAAAAGTTACATGTTTATTTAAAAAAGTTATGGGATGAAAATTAGTAAAATTTATCTCAATGTTAAACATCTGTCTCTCTTTTTTTTCCTTTTATTGCAAAAATAATGTGATAAGTAAAAAAAAAAAAATTGTATACATACCTTCTTGAAGTCAATGAACATTCGGGTTCTCCTTGTTCAAGCATGCGTTTTTCATATAATTCTTATAATAAAAATTAACATTGAAAAATAAATATTGAAACTTTATAATTTTTTTATTTTCTTAGTTAATAATTTTTGCCAAAAAAATTGTTTTTCTTTAATAAAAGTTAAAAACAATTTAACACTTGAAAATTTTTTTTTATTTCTATTTTTAATAATAATATAAAGTTAAACAAAATTACGGGGATAAAAAATGGTTTTCTGAAAAATTGTATACAAAGAGATTTTATTACTTTTTTACAATATATTTTCTTAATACATAGTTTAAAAATTAAATTTTTAATTTTATAATATTTATTTATTTATATAAATAACTGATTATAATGTTACAAATAAAAGAATTTTTTTTTTGTTTTTGAAAAAATATATATATATAAATAATTATAATTATTTTAATTATAATATTTAAAATAAAAAAAATTATAGTAAATATAAAAAGAATAAAAATAATTTTTTTTCGAACAACATCATTATTCTATTATTTTATCTTTTTCTGCTGGCTTGATTTTCACTAGCAGGTCAAGAGGGTCTACGTCTTTGACGCCTTCCACTTTCTGCTCCCCCTTCTGCTTCTCTTGACTTCCCCCTTGGATTGCCGAATCTCCAGCTGCATCCTGATCGCGTTGCCCGTAGAAATTTACTTCCAACTCTGAATTTGTTTCCATATCAGACTCGTCTACATCTGCAGCATTTTCTTGAAAATTTACCTCCTGTAGATCATCCTGATTATTAATTATATCAAAATCAAATCCATCTCCCAAAAGCGTTTTTATATCGGGTCTGCATTGCAAGAAGAACGCAAAGCCTTCCATCTGTTTTACTTCAACAACGATCCCTAGATGCTCGAGAAAGTACTCGTCCTCACGAGATGGTGTTTCATTAAACAGACCATATTTTTTAACCCCTGCCGCCAATGTTATGAAATCTGTGAGCCTTTGTAAATCAATGCAATTATTGACCCATTCAATTGGTATATGGAAAATCATTTTGAAGCCTGAATAGTTATTTTCATTCTGCAACAAACGAATAATCCAAAAATTATTTATATAATTTGTTTAAAAAATTAAATAGTTTAAAGCTATAACTTTAAAATTATTATCATTAAAGAAAATTAAAAAATAATTAAAAAAATTTTAAATATTAACATTAAAAATTTAATAAATTAAAAATTAAAATACTAAACTCATTAATATTGCTAAATAAAAAAATAAAAAATAGTTTAACTTGAATAAATTAAATTTATTTTTTAAAATATTTATAAAAATAGAATAAAAATATAATTAATATATATAATTGGTAAATAAATAAAAATTGTTTAACTTAAATAAAAATTAAATTTATTCTTAAAAAATATTTATAAAAAATTGAATAAAAATATTATTAACATTAAAAAATTTAATAAATTAAAAATTAAAGTACTAAATTATTATTATTATTATTGACAAATAAATAAAAATAGTTCAACATAAACAAAGTAAAAAAAGATTATTATTAAAAATTAAATAATAGAAAAAATTATAACTTAAAAAAGTTTATTAATAAATTATTATTATTAAAATTAAATTAAAGTTAAAAAAACACTAATTTAAAAAATTACTTACCAAAATTTCATTGAATTCAAGATCCACTCTCCTTATCCAATATCCACTGACCATGCCGTGAACTTTTGCTCGCACCCCGTTGAAGTTTAAAATAACAGGTGAAAATGGATCTACAGCCTCATTGAAAATATCTCTCGATCGAATGGCTAATCCAGTGATACACAGTTCTTTGAAGGATTCAATGTTGCTATCTTCCAGCCATTTCCTGGGCGCTTGTACAAGTACTATCATTGTTGCGTACCCGTTCATTTTTTCTGTATCGCTTTAACATTCAAGATTTCAAAAAATAAATTTAAAGAATAAAATTTGCAAAAACTCTAATTTAAAAAATTTATTCAAAACGTTATTTATAAACAATGTAATAAATAAAGTTTTTTTTTAATAAATTATAAATGACAAATAAATATTTTAATAATTTAAAAAGTAAATTTAAAAAAAAAATTTAATAATGAATATATTTTTTAAAAAAAAAAAATGTTCAAGTAAAAAAATCATAAAATAGTTTATAAAAAAAGAGTCAATAAAAACTAAAAAAAATCAAAATGTGTTTAAAAAACTTTAGTAAAACTGAAAAAAAATTTTTAATTAGGATTTATTAAACTAGTGAAAAATTTAAAAAAAAGTTTGAATAAAATAATTAAAAAAACAATTTTATTTTATACAATATTCTTTTTTTAAATTGATTAAAATGTTTTTTAATAATCAAAAAATATTAATACTTTTACTCACTTTTTTTTCACTAAAATTGAAAAAGAGATCACCACAATACACCGCACTATGCTCGTGTCAATGATCCAATTAAGGGGTCACTTTTAATTAATATGAGCCTCCCATAGAGCCAGCCGCTTTTTATAACCGGTCCCATAGTTTACAAATTGAGGAACAAGGATGGAAGTATATATTGAAAGGAGAGGGAAAGAGTGTTAACGCACACATCAAAGCATGGTGATGACTAAAATAAAGACACTATGAGAAATAGAAGTAGAGAGAAAAAGAAGAAAGATATATTTTAATGTATCCAAATCTTTTTTTTTACTTCTTTAAAATCAAAAAAACCTTTTCAATTATTTGACTTATTTTTGTAACCCCAAGGAAGAGTATCTGTACTTTTTGGTAAAAGAATGCGTTTATCATCAAACCAGTTTAAAGCTTCTTTTCTTTGTTGCACAGTGTAAACTTAATGTTTGTTACTGCGAATTAAATATTGGTTTTCTACTAAGTTTTCCTAAGAAAAAAGTGTTTTTTTATAGTCCTCAAAAGTAATTTTTTTTAATGTTGATGATCCAACCCCTTTAGCTCTTTTCTTTTCGCGATCTTCGTTTAATATTTTATAAGAATATAATTTCGATCTTAATCCAATAAATTCAGTAATAAGTTTTCCATCGCATTCGTCTTTCATTAAACCCAGCACTTTCTTGTTTTTTAATTTTATACCATAACAATTATTTTCTGGATAATTGGAAGTATCGAAAAATTGGGAATCTCGTTTAATATAATCATATATGTTTGGAATTTTAATATGATAAATTAAACTATCAGTGTCTGTATACATTAGTTTTGATTTATCAGTAAAAGTTTTTTTAATATAGTTATAATGAAAATCATAAAGAAAGAGTTTTGATATATCAAGAATGCTAAATCCAACGTAAATCGGTTTATTAAATTTAATTTGAACTTTATTCATTTCAATTATAACTAAATTTTCGTCAAAAATATAACAACTGTTAAAATTTGGTTTACTAATAAGAGCTTTAGCTCCAAATCTACCTTCCCATTTCGTGATAATTCTAATATCTTTATGCTTTCTTATATTTTCCATGGTTTTGCCAAAAACAGAATTGTTCATTAACTTGTAGAAATTTTTTTCAAATATATTTTCAGCCTTTTTTCGGAATTCTGTATTTAAGTCAATATATTTTTTTAACCATTAAGATTGCTTAAATTTTAATATTCTATGAATTTTCGTTAATTTCATTCCATGTTGCAAATAATATTTTAAATTTTTATAGTGAATTACGTATTTTGTTCTTAAAAATAAATGTGGTATTAATTTAGGTAATTTGCTCCCTTTAGCAGGGGGAATAAAATGTTCAGGACATAAGGGCAAATCCTTATGAAAATCGTGAAATTCTTCAGGATAATCTAAATCCACTTCTAAAATATATCCATAAGGAGAATCATCCTGAATTTTATTCACATCAAATCCTGATAAATTAATTTCCCATTCAAAATCAGAATAGGGTAAAAAATCACTCATCGCAGCGCCATATAAATTATTGACGTCAAAATATATTATATAAGATTATTCAATTTCTGAATTAAATTCTGGCCCCATAAATCGATTGTTTGCTTTCGCATATCTATTTGAGCATTGGGAAATTCCTCCTCTAATCCCTTTTTCAATAAAAATTATCATTTCCATATCCTGTAATAATTCTAATTCAATTTTTGTTAATTTTAACATTGCATCAAATGCAAGTCCTGGGGCTGTAAAGTAGTGCAACGGGTCTAAATTATATGCTGATAGGCACGTTTTTCGAAAATTTTCGAAAATATCAGCTAAAAGTAATACGTCGGTTTTTAAATATAAATCGGAATATTCCCCCAAGTTCTTTATATTAAATATATTCCATACTTGATGAGCATGCTCATAATCTTCCTGTGATATGTTTGAATTATTTAACTATGAGAAAAATGCTTCTATTGGTGGCAATTTATTTTCCTCCAATTTTTGCCAACTATCAATATATTCGTAAGGGAAAACCCCTTTTCTGACCAGTCAATTAAATTCATTAATATTATTGCAATATTTTGCAGTTATTTTTTTTTCCTCATTATTTAAGAATCCTGCTAATTTTTCTAAACTGCTAGGCATAAATCTAAACGAGTCTAAGAACTTAAAACATACACTTTTACCATCTACATATTTAGTAAATGAGATATATTTTTCTTTATTTATAGGTAAAAGTTTTACAGGTCCCTCAAAACTAGTGCACAATTCTTTTATAAAGAAATGAGCATCATAACCGAACAAATTGTGAAACACTACAGGAATCGTATGTGAATTTTTATAGTTAATATTGCAACCCTGATGAGCTGCACCCCTAAATTTTCCAGTGAAATGACAGTGATCTCGATGTTTCTGATCATTATCTTCATATACATTTTCACAAATATGACAAATATTTGCATTTTTAAATTCTAATTCTTGCTGAAAAGTTAAAGTTTCCATTGGCACTATTTTTTTTAAATATGAGTCAATTAAATCAGCAATACTTGTTAATTTTTTCATAAACCATGAAATGCAATCCTCTCCTCTATAAGTTTCAAATACTGATAGTGAATCATTAAAATCACATTTTAAATAAAATGCAACGCTTGTCGGAATATGTTTCTTATATGCCCCACATAATATTTCATTATCATAAAAAGGTTCCAAAAGGCTTTCAGTATCCGCATACAGTACAAATGGCACCTTTTCTTTAAATCTAAAATTTTTAAATTTTAAAATATTTTCCTCATCTGTCGGTAAAATAACCTTACACTCATTTAATTTCATACAATCGGTTTTATGTCTCAAAAATGATTTCTTATAATTAAAATGACATAAACATCTATCACATAACCAAGTGCGATTTTTATGTTTTGTGATTTGTGATTTCAATAATCGTGATAAATTGCGAATCCACGCGAAGTGATAATTATTATTATTATTTGTAAGATTATTTAATTTATCATTTTCATTTATTGCAGAAAAAATGCCTTCTTTTTTTATCATTAATAAATGAATAGTATCTTTTTTAGAGAAATTATCACTTAAATAAAAAGGAACAATTTCTTCTTTATTTTTACCAACTTTTTCCAAACCATAAATATTTATTTTCAAACTATTCATTTTTTCAAATTTAGACACATCTTTTAAACGTATAGGAAAATTTATACCCTCATATTTTAAAACATTCTTAAAATCAGGATAAGAACTAGTTAGACATGGGTTTTTTTTAACTGGAAACAATGCTGCCATTACTGACCAAAGAAAACAGTACTCATCTTTATTTTTGATATTTACAACAGCCTTTTTATCAGTTATAAATTTTGGCAATTTCGTATTTTCAGAACAACCCACTTGAATTGGTGCATGTCTATTTATATTTACCATTAGATTTAAAATTTCCTTTAATGACCAACCTGATTTGTTCTCATTAAATTCCTCAACTTCTTTAAGGATATATTCATTTATTTCATTAAGAATTGAATCCAAGTCGGAAAAGGGGAAAATAATTTCATTTTTTGTATTAAAAGATTTTCTTTCTTGTATATTTTCACCGCTTTCAATAGTTGTAAAATTTCCTGTTAACACAAAATTTACTTTTACGCTACTATTTTCTTTTAATGCTTTTTTAAGACGAGATTTTATGAAAGATTTCGACTCTTTTAAAAAGCTAAATAAATCTTTATGTTTTAAATTTATCACTGTTCCTGTTCTTATTCTATTCTCAAAGGCTGATTCTAAATTTTCCCATTTTATTCTCTTTTCTTTTCCTGTCAATTTACCTCCACCAGTTTTCTGAATGTCTTTGAATCTTTCGCAAATAGTTTTTAAAATCCCAACAGTTGTTAAAATTCTTTTTCTTTTACTTACGCTAATCAATTCCTTTGTTGATTTTAAAAGTTTATTTAACAGACTAATATTTTTCACTACCAATTTAATCCATTTTTCCGATTCAAATAATAATCTTTTTCTACTCTTAATATTTTTCACTATAACATAAGCATTCTCCGTAATTTTAATAAATTTTTCAAAATCTATAGAATCCATCTTTTTTACGTTCTTCTTTCTTTGATAATTAAAACGAACTTATTTCTTGTTTAATAATCACACACAACCTATCAAGCGATTTGTTTACTTGTAACTAATAATTATAACAAGCGTATCTTCACTTTTATATTGCTTTTACAAGGTCAGATGAATAAAATATGTAATTGTTGAAAATAATTCCAGGAAATAAATTAAATAAACATTTCTCTTTTCTCACGATCTAAAAAATGAGATCATGCAATGACTAATATCCTAATCAAAAATATCTAAATACTGGCACCTAATTAAGATATAAACCTATAAATCCATTCACACTTCAAAAAATCTAAACACATTTTGTCAGCTATTCTCCAAAAAATGTAATATTATACTTCCTGCTCATATCGAAAGAGATTGTTTATAAAAATTTTAAAATCGTGCTAAGATGAATAAAAAGAATTTGATACCCGAATTACAAAACATATCAGTACTGAGAATTTGCATATTAAGAGAAAAAACAGGTCAGGCTTGCGGGAAGTTATAAACCTGTCAAAATGTAGTTCATAAGAATTTTAATATCAATAATGTCAAAACAATTTCTCACACCTTGAAACAAAGAACCTCGTCATCCTCAAGGAATGCACCCTCCACAAATCATTCTTTTAAATTGCGCAATATGCAGCAATCTTAATTTTTGCTTAAAAAAATGTCGGTAATGCCGGTAACAGATTCCTGCTATCCAGAAACCTCTCAGCCTATCTACTAAGGTTTAAAAATTATTTTTGTTACTTAAAACGTCATAGACGATCTGAATTATTCGTACCGCCTTAGTACCTCTTAGTACCCTCTTAATACCACTTAGTACCATTTTATATTTTAAAAGGAAAAAGATATGTTTTTTAGAGATTTGGAACTTAATTAGATTTTTTGCTACTTAGAGATAATAAAAAACATTTATAAAATGTATTAGAAAAATTGGTTTGACCATTTAGAAAGAGAAATATGTTTGGAAAGAAAAATTTTGAAAAATCGAATAAAAAATAAAATTAATATTTTTTCACATTTGTAGAAACGTAAAATGTTTTAATCTTTGTTGAAAAAAGTTTAAAAATTATTTTTGTTACTTAAAACGTCATAGACGATCTGAATTATTCGTACCGCCTTAGTACCTCTTAGTACCTTCTTAATACCACTTTGCACCATTTTATATTTTAAAAGGAAAAAGATATGTTTTTTAGAGATTTGGATCTTAATTGGATTTTTTGCTACTTAGAGATAATAAAAAAGACTTATATAATGTATCAAAAAAATTGGTTTGACCATTTAGAATGAGAAATATGTTTGGAAAGAAAAATTTTTGAAAATTCGAATAAAAAATAAAATTAATATTTTTTCACATTTGTAGAAACGTAAAATGTTTTAATCTTTGTTGAAAAAAGTTTAAAAATTATTTTTGTTACTTAAAACGTCATAGACGATCTGAATTATTCGTACCGCCTAAGTACCTCTTAGTACCCTCTTAATACCACTTAGTACCATTTTATATTTTAAAAGGAAAAAGAAATGTTTTTTAGAGATTTGGATCTTAATTGGATTTTTTCCTACTTAGAGATAATAAAAAACATTTATAAAATGCATTAGAAAATTGGTTGGACCATTTAGAATGAGAAATATGTTTGGAAAGAAAAATTTTGAAAAATCGAATAAAAAATAAAATTAATATTTTTTCACATTTGTAGAAACGTAAAATGTTTTAATCTTTGTTAAAAAAAGTCTAAAAATTATTTCTGTTACTTAAAACGTCATAGACGATCTGAATTATTCGTACCGCCTTAGTACATCTTAGTACCCTCTTAATACCACTTAGTACCATTTTATATTTTAAAAGGAAAAAGATATGTTTTTTAGAGATTTGGATCTTAATTGGATTTTTTGCTACTTAGAGATAATAAAAAAGACTTATATAATGTATCAAAAAAATTGGTTTGACCATTTAGAATGAGAAATATGTTTGGAAAGAAAAATTTTTGAAAATTCGAATAAAAAATAAAATTTATATTTTTTTACATTTGTAGAAACGTAAAATGTTTCAACTATGTTAAAAAAGTTTAAAAATTATTTCTGTTACTTAAAACGTCATAGACGATCTGAATTATTCGTACCGCCTTAGTACCTCTTAGTACCCTCTTAATACCACTTAGTACCATTTTATATTTTAAAAGGAAAAAGATATGTTTTTTAGAGATTTGGATCTTAATTGGATTTTTTGCTACTTAGAGATAATAAAAAACATTTATAAAATGTATTAGAAAAATTGGTTTGACCATTTAGAACGAGTAATTTGTTTGAAAACAAAAATTTTGAAAAATCGAATAACAAATAAATTTAATATTTTTTCACATTTGTAGAAACGTAAAATCTTTTAATTTTTGTTGAAAAAAGTTACAAATTATTTCTGTTACTTAAAACGTCATAGACGATTTGAATTATTCGTACCGCCTTAGTACCTCTTAGTACCCTCTTAATACCACTTAGTACCATTTTATATTTTAAAAGGAAAAAGATATGTTTTTTAAAGATTTGGATCTTAATTGGATTTTTTGCTACTTAGAGATAATAAAAAACATTTATAAAATGTATTAGAAAAATTGGTTTTACCATTTAGAACAACTAATTTGTTTGAAAACAAAAATTTTGAAAAATCAAAAAAAAAAATAAAATTAATATTTTTTCAAATTTGTAGAAACGTAAAATCTTTTAATCTTTGTTAAAAAAAGTTACAAATTATTTCTGTTACTTAAAACGTCATAGACGATCTGAATTATTCGTACCGCCTTAGTACCTCTTAGTACCCTCTTAATACCACTTAGTACCATTTTATATTTTAAAAGGAAAAAGATATGTTTTTTAGAGATTTGGATCTTAATTGGATTTTTTGCTACTTAGAGATAATAAAAAACATTTATAAAATGTATTAGAAAAATTGGTTTCACCATTTAGAAAGAGAAATATGTTTGGAAAGAAAAATTTTGAAAAATCGAATAAAAATAAAATTAATATTTTTTCACATTTGTAGAAACGTAAAATGTTTTAATCTTTGTTAAAAAAAGTTTAAAAATTATTTCTGTTACTTAAAACGTCATAGACGATCTGAATTATTCGTACCGCCTTAGTACCTCTTAGTACCCTCTTAATACCACTTAGTACCATTTTATATTTTAAAAGGAAAAAGATATGTTTTTTAGAGATTTGGATCTTAATTGGATTTTTTGCTACTTAGAGATAATAAAAAAGACTTATATAATGTATCAAAAAAATTGGTTTGACCATTTAGAATGAGAAATATGTTTGGAAAGAAAAATTTTTGAAAATTCGAATAAAAAATAAAATTAATATTTTTTTACATTTGTAGAAACGTAAAATGTTTTAACTATGTTAAAAAAGTTTGAAAATTATTTCTGTTACTTAAAACGTCATAGACGATCTGAATTATTTGTACCGCCTTAGTACCTCTTAGTACCCTCTTAATACCACTTAGTACCATTTTATATTTTAAAAGGAAAAAGATATGTTTTTTAGAGATTTGGATCTTAATTGGATTTTTTGCTACTTAGAGATAATAAAAAACATTTATAAAATGTATTAGAAAAATTGGTTTGACCATTTAGAACGAGTAATTTGTTTGAAAACAAAAATTTTGAAAAATCGAATAACAAATAAATTTAATATTTTTTCACATTTGTAGAAACGTAAAATATTTTAATTTTTGTTGAAAAAAGTTACAAATTATTTCTGTTACTTAAAACGTCATAGACGATCTGAATTATTCGTACCGCCTTAGTACCTCTTAGTACCCTCTTAATACCACTTAGTACCATTTTATATTTTAAAAGGAAAAAGATATGTTTTTTAGAGATTTGGATCTTAATTAGATTTTTTGCTACTTAGAGATAATAAAAAACATTTATAAAATGTATTAGAAAAATTGGTTTTACCATTTAGAACAAGTAATTTGTTTAAAAACAAAAATTTTGAAAAATCAAAAAAAAAATAAAATTAATATTTTTTCAAATTTGTAGAAACGTAAAATGTTTTAATCTTCGTTAAAAAATGTTTAAAAATTATTTCTGTTACTTAAAAGGTTATAGACGACCTGAATTATTCGTACCGCCTTAGTACCTTTTAGTACCCTCTTAATACCTCTTAGTACCATTTTATATTTTAAAAGGAAAAAGATATGTTTTTTAGAGATTTGGATCTTAATTGGATTTTTTGCTACTTAGAGATAATAAAAAGCATTTATAAAATGTATTAGAAAAATTGGTTTGACCATTTAGAAAGAGAAATATGTTTGGAAAGAAAAATTTTGAAAAATCGAATAAAAAAAAAAATTAATATTTTTTCACATTTGTAGAAACGTAAAAGTTTTTAATCGTTGCTAAAAAAAGTTACAAATTATTTCTGTTACTTAAAACGTCCTAGACGATCTGAATTATTCGTACCGCCTTAGTACCTCTTAGTACCCTCTTAATACCACTTAGTACCTTTTTATATTTTAAAAGGAAAAAGATATTTTTTTTAGAGATTTGGATCTTAATTGGATTTTTTGCTACTTAGAGATAATAAAAAAGACTTATATAATGTATCAAAAAAATTGGTTTGACCATTTAGAATGAGAAATATGTTTGGAAAGAAAAATTTTTGAAAATTCGAATAAAAAATAAAATTAATATTTTTTTACATTTGTAGAAACGTAAAATGTTTTAACTATGTTAAAAAAGTTTAAAAATTATTTCTGTTACTTAAAACGTCATAGACGATCTGAATTATTTGTACCGCCGTAGTACCTCTTAGTACCCTCTTAATACCACTTAGTACCATTTTATATTTTAAAAGGAAAAAGATATGTTTTTTAGAGATTTGGATCTTAATTGGATTTTTTGCTACTTAGAGATAATAAAAAACATTTATAAAATGTATTAGAAAAATTGGTTTTACCATTTAGAACAAGTAATTTGTTTGAAAACAAAAATTTTGAAAAATCAAAAAAAAAATAAAATTAATATTTTTTCAAATTTGTAGAAACGTAAAATCTTTTAATCTTCGTTAAAAAATGTTCAAAAATTATTTCTGTTACTTAAAAGGTTATAGACGACCTGAATTATTTGTACCGCCTTAGTACCTTTTAGTACCCTCTTAATACCACTTAGTACCATTTTATATTTTAAAAGGAAAAAGATATGTTTTTTAGAGATTTGGATCTTAATTGGATTTTTTGCTACTTAGAGATAATAAAAAACATTTATAAAATGTATCAAAAAAATTGGTTTGACCATTTAGAATGAGAAATATGTTTGAAAAGAAAAATTTTTGAAAAATCGTATAAAAAATAAAATTAATATTTTTTTACATTTGTAGAAACGTAAAATGTTTTAACTATGTTAAAAAAGTTTAAAAATTATTTCTGTTACTTAAAACGTCATAGACGATCTGAATTATTTGTACCGCCTTAGTACCTCTTAGTACCCTCTTAATACCACTTAGTACCATTTTATATTTTAAATCGAAAAAGATATGTTTTTTAGAGATTTAGATCTTAATTGGATTTTTTGCTACTTAGAGATAATAAAAAACATTTATAAAATGTATTAGAAAAATTGGTTTGACCATTTAGAACGAATAATTTGTTTAAAAACAAAAATTTTGAAAAATCGAATAACAAATAAATTTAATATTTTTTCACATTTGTAGAAACGTAAAATCTTTTTATTTTTGTTGAAAAAAGTTACAAATTATTTCTGTTACCTAAAACGTCATAGACGATCTGAATTATTCGTACCGCCTTAGTACCTCTTAGTACCCTCTTAATACCACTTAGTACCATTTTATATTTTCAAAGGAAAAAGATATGTTTTTTAGAGATTTGGATCTTAATTGGATTTTTTGCTACTTAGAGATAATAAAAAACATTTATAAAATGTATTAGAAAAATTGGTTTTACCATTTAGAACAAGTAATTTGTTTGAAAACAAAAATTTTGAAAAATCAAAAAAAAAATAAAATTAATATTTTTTCAAATTTGTAGAAACGTAAAATCTTTTAATCTTCGTTAAAAAAAGTTACAAATTATTTCTGTTACTTAAAACGTCATAGACGATCTGAATTTAGTACCCTCTTAATACCACTTAGTACCATTTTATATTTTAAAAGGAAAAAGATATGTTTTTTAGAGATTTGGATCTTAATTGGATTTTTTCCTACTTAGAGATAATAAAAAACATTTATAAAATGCATTAGAAAATTGGTTGGACCATTTAGAATGAGAAATATGTTTGGAAAGAAAAATTTTGAAAAATCGAATAAAAAATAAAGTTAATATTTTTTCACATTTGTAGAAACGTAAAATGTTTTAATCTTTGTTGAAAAAAGTCTAAAAATTATTTCTGTTACTTAAAACGTCATAGACGATCTGAATTATTCGTACCGCTTTAGTACCTCTTAGTACCCTCTTAATACCACTTAGTACCATTTTATATTTTAAAAGGAAAAAGATATGTTTTTTAGAGATCTGGATCTTAATTGGATTTTTTGCTACTTAGAGATAATAAAAAAGACTTATATAATGTATCAAAAAAATTGGTTTGACCATTTAGAATGAGAAATATGTTTGGAAAGAAAAATTTTTGAAAATTCGAATAAAAAATAAAATTAATATTTTTTTACATTTGTAGAAACGTAAAATGTTTTAACTATGTTAAAAAAGTTTAAAAATTATTTCTGTTACTTAAAACGTCATAGACGATCTGAATTATTTGTACCGCCTTAGTACCTCTTAGTACCCTCTTAATACCACTTAGTACCATTTTATATTTTAAAAGGAAAAAGATATGTTTTTTAGAGATTTGGATCTTAATTGGATTTTTTGCTACTTAGAGATAATAAAAAACATTTATAAAATGTATTAGAAAAATTGGTTTGACCATTTAGAACGAGTAATTTGTTTGAAAACAAAAATTTTGAAAAATCGAATAACAAATAAATTTAATATTTTTTCACATTTGTAGAAACGTAAAATCTTTTAATTTTTGTTGAAAAAAGTTACAAATTATTTCTGTTACTTAAAACGTCATAGACGATCTTAAATATTCGTACCGCCTTAGTACCTCTTAGTACCCTCTTAATACCACTTAGTACCATTTTATATTTTAAAAGGAAAAAGATATGTTTTTTAAAGATTTGGATCTTAATTGGATTTTTTGCTACTTAGAGATAATAAAAAACATTTATAAAATGTATTAGAAAAATTGGTTTTACCATTTAGAACAAGTAATTTGTTTGAAAACAAAAATTTTGAAAAATCAAAAAAAAAAATAAAATTAATATTTTTTCAAATTTGTAGAAACGTAAAATCTTTTAATCTTTGTTAAAAAAAGTTACAAATTATTTCTGTTACTTAAAACGTCATAGACGATCTGAATTATTCGTACCGCCTTAGTACCTCTTAGTACCCTCTTAATACCACTTAGTACCATTTTATATTTTAAAAGGAAAAAGATATGTTTTTTAGAGATTTGGATCTTAATTGGATTTTTTGCTACTTAGAGATAATAAAAAACATTTATAAAATGTATTAGAAAAATTGGTTTCATCATTTAGAAAGAGAAATATGTTTGGAAAGAAAAATTTTGAAAAATCGAATAAAAATAAAATTAATATTTTTTCACATTTGTAGAAACGTAAAATGTTTTAATCTTTGTTGAAAAAAGTTTAAAAATTATTTCTGTTACTTAAAACGTCATAGACGATCTGAATTATTCGTACCGCCTTAGTACCTCTTAGTACCCTCTTAATACCACTTAGTACCATTTTATATTTTAAAAGGAAAAAGATATGTTTTTTAGAGATTTGGATCTTAATTGGATTTTTTGCTACTTAGAGATAATAAAAAAGACTTATATAATGTATCAAAAAAATTGGTTTGACCATTTAGAATGAGAAATATGTTTGGAAAGAAAAATTTTTGAAAATTCGAATAAAAAATAAAATTAATATTTTTTTACATTTGTAGAAACGTAAAATGTTTTAACTATGTTAAAAAAGTTTAAAAATTATTTCTGTTACTTAAAACGTCATAGACGATCTGAATTATTTGTACCGCCTTAGTACCTCTTAGTACCCTCTTAATACCACTTAGTACCATTTTATATTTTAAAAGGAAAAAGATATGTTTTTTAGAGATTTGGATCTTAATTGGATTTTTTGATACTTAGAGATAATAAAAAACATTTATAAAATGTATTAGAAAAATTGGTTTGACCATTTAGAACGAGTAATTTGTTTGAAAACAAAAATTTTGAAAAATCGAATAACAAATAAATTTAATATTTTTTCACATTTGTAGAAACGTAAAATATTTTAATTTTTGTTGAAAAAAGTTACAAATTATTTCTGTTACTTAAAACGTCATAGACGATCTGAATTATTCGTACCGCCTTAGTACCTCTTAGTACCCTCTTAATACCACTTAGTACCATTTTATATTTTAAAAGGAAAAAGATATGTTTTTTAGAGATTTGGATCTTAATTGGATTTTTTGCTACTTAGAGATAATAAAAAACATTTATAAAATGTATTAGAAAAATTGGTTTGACCATTTAGAAAGAGAAATATGTTTGGAAAGAAAAATTTTGAAAAATCGAATAAAAAATAAAATTAATATTTTTTCACATTTGTAGAAACGTAGAATGTTTTAATCTTTGTTGAAAAAAGTCTAAAAATTATTTCTGTTACTTAAAACGTCATAGACGATCTGAATTATTCGTACCGCCTTAGTACCTCTTAGTACCCTCTTAATACCACTTAGTACCATTTTATATTTTAAAAGGAAAAAGATATTTTTTTTAGAGATTTGGATCTTAATTGGATTTTTTGCTACTTAGAGATAATAAAAAAGACTTATATAATGTATCAAAAAAATTGGTTTGACCATTTAGAATGAGAAATATGTTTGGAAAGAAAAATTTTTGAAAATTCGAATAAAAAATAAAATTAATATTTTTTTACATTTGTAGAAACGTAAAATGTTTTTATTTTTGTTGAAAAAAGTTACAAATTATTTCTGTTACTTAAAACGTCATAGACGATCTGAATTATTCGTACCGCCTTAGTACCTCTTAGTACCCTCTTAATACCACTTAGTACCATTTTATATTTTCAAAGGAAAAAGATATGTTTTTTAGCGATTTGGATCTTAATTGGATTTTTTGCTACTTAGAGATAATAAAAAAGACTTATATAATGTATCAAAAAAATTGGTTTGACCATTTAGAATGAGAAATATGTTTGAAAAGAAAAATTTTTGAAAATTCGAATAAAAAATAAAATTAATATTTTTTTACATTTGTAGAAACGTAAAATCTTTTTATTTTTGTTGAAAAAAGTTACAAATTATTTCTGTTACCTAAAACGTCATAGACGATCTGAATTATTCGTACCGCCTTAGTACCTCTTAGTACCCTCTTAATACCACTTAGTACCATTTTATATTTTCAAAGGAAAAAGATATGTTTTTTAGAGATTTGGATCTTAATTGGATTTTTTGCTACTTAGAGATAATAAAAAACATTTATAAAATGTATTAGAAAAATTGGTTTTACCATTTAGAACAAGTAATTTGTTTGAAAACAAAAATTTTGAAAAATCAAAAAAAAAATAAAATTAATATTTTTTCAAATTTGTAGAAACGTAAAATGTTTTAATCTTCGTTAAAAAATGTTTAAAAATTATTTCTGTTACTTAAAAGGTTATAGACGACCTTTATTATTCGTACCGCCTTAGTACCTTTTAGTACCCTCTTAATACCTCTTAGTACCATTTTATATTTTAAAAGGAAAAAGATATGTTTTTTAGAGATTTGGATCTTAATTGGATTTTTTGCTACTTAGAGATAATAAAAAACATTTATAAAATGTATTAGAAAAATTGGTTTGACCATTTAGAAAGAGAAATATGTTTGGAAAGAAAAATTTTGAAAAATCGAATAAAAAATAAAATTAATATTTTTTCACATTTGTAGAAACGTAAAAGTTTTTAATCGTTGCTAAAAAAAGTTACAAATTATTTCTGTTACTTAAAACGTCCTAGACGATCTGAATTATTCGTACCGCCTTAGTACCTCTTAGTACCCTCTTAATACCACTTAGTACCATTTTATATTTTAAAAGGAAAAAGATATTTTTTTTAGAGATTTGGATCTTAATTGGATTTTTTGCTACTTAGAGATAATAAAAAAGACTTATATAATGTATCAAAAAAATTGGTTTGACCATTTAGAATGAGAAATATGTTTGGAAAGAAAAATTTTTGAAAATTCGAATAAAAAATAAAATTAATATTTTTTTACATTTGTAGAAACGTAAAATGTTTTAACTATGTTAAAAAAGTTTAAAAATTATTTCTGTTACTTAAAACGTCATAGACGATCTGAATTATTTGCACCGCCTTAGTACCTCTTAGTACCCTCTTAATACCACTTAGTACCATTTTATATTTTAAAAGGAAAAAGATATGTTTTTTAGAGATTTGGATCTTAATTGGATTTTTTGCTACTTAGAGATAATAAAAAACATTTATAAAATGTATTAGAAAAATTGGTTTTACCATTTAGAACAAGTAATTTGTTTGAAAACAAAAATTTTGAAAAATCAAAAAAAAAATAAAATTAATATTTTTTCAAATTTGTAGAAACGTAAAATCTTTTAATCTTCGTTAAAAAATGTTTAAAAATTATTTCTGTTACTTAAAAGGTTATAGACGACCAGAATTATTCGTACCGCCTTAGTACCTTTTAGTAACCTCTTAATACCACTTAGTACCATTTTATATTTTAAAAGGAAAAAGATATGTTTTTCAGAGATTTGGATCTTAATTGGATTTTTTGCTACTTAGAGATAATAAAAAACATTTATAAAATGCATTAGAAAATTAGTTTGACCATTTAGAATGAGAAATATGTTTGGAAAGGAAAATTTTGAAAAATCGAATAAAAAATAAAATTAATATTTTTTCACATTTGTAGAAACGTAAAATCTTTTAATCTTTGTTAAAAAAAGTTCAAAAATTATTTCTGTTACTTAAAAGGTCATAGGCGACCTGAATTATTCGTACCGCCTTAGTACCACTTTGTACCCTCTTAATACCACTTAGTACCATTTTATATTTTAAGAGAAAAAAGATATGTTTTTTGGAGATTTTGATCTTAATTGGATTTTTTGCTACTTAGAGATAATAAAGAAGACTTATATAAGGTATCAAAAAAATTGGTTTGACCATTTAGAATGAGAAATATGTTTGAAAACAAAAATTTTGAAAAATCGAAAAAAAAAATAAAATTAATATTTTTTCAAATTTGTAGAAACGTAAAATCTTTTAATCTTCGTTAAAAAATGTTTAAAAATTATTTCTGTTACTTAAAAGGTTATAGACGACCTGAATTATTCGTACCGCCTTAGTACCTTTTAGTATCCTCTTAATACCACTTAGTACCATTTTATATTTTAAAAGGAAAAAGATATGTTTTTTTGAGATTTGTATCTTAATTGGATTTTTTCCTACTCAGAGATAATAAAAAACATTTATAAAATGCATTAGAAAATTGGTTGGACCATTTAGAATGAGAAATATGTTGGAAAGAAAAATTTTGAAAAATCGAATAAAAAATAAAATTAATATTTTTTCACATTTGTAGAAACGTAAAAACTTTTAATCTTCGTTAAAAAATGTTCAAAAATTATTTCTGTTACTTAAAAGATCATAGGCGACCTGAATTATTCGTACCGCCTTAGTACCATTTAGTACCCTCTTAATACCACTTAGTACCATTTTATATTTTAAGAGAAAAAAGATATGTTTTTTGGAAATTTTGATCTTAATTGGATTTTTTGCTACTTAGAGATAATGAAAAACATTTATAAAATGTATTAGAAAAATTGGTTTGACCATTTACAACGAGTAATTTGTTTGAAAACAATAATTTTGAAAAATCGAAAAACAAATAAATTTAATATTTTTTCACATTTGTAGAAACGTAAAATGTTTTAATTTTTGTTGAAAAAAGTTTAAAAATTATTTCTGCTACTTAAAACGTCATAGACGTTCTAAATTATTCGTACCGCATTAGTACCTCTTAGTACCCTCTTAATACCACTTAGTACCATTTTATATTTTAAAAGAAAAAATATATGTTTTTTAGAGATTTGGATCTTAATTGGATTTTTTGCTACTTAGAGATAATAAAAAACATTTATAAAATGTATTAGAAAAATTTGTTTGACCATTTAGAACGAGTAATTTGTTTGAAAACATAAATTATGAAAAATCGAAAAAAAAAAAAAATAATATTTTTTCAAATTTGTAGAATTTAAAATCTTTTACCCTTCGTTAAAAAATGTTTAAAAATTATTTCTGTTACTTGTAAGGTCATAGACGACCTGAATTATTTGTACCGCCTTAGTACCTCTTAGTACCCTCTTAATACCACTTAGTACCATTTTATATTTTTAAAGGAAAAAGATATGTTTTTAGAGATTTTGATCTTAATTGGATTTTTTGCTACTTAGAGATAATAAAAAACATTAATAAAATGTATTAGAAAAATTGGTTTGACCATTTAGAAAGAGAAATATGTTTGGAAAGAAAAATTTTGAAAAATCGAATAAAAAATAAAATTAATATTTTTTCACATTTGTAGAAACGTAAAATGTTTTAATCTTTGTTGAAAAAAGTTTAAAAATCATTTCTGTTACTTAAAACGTCATAGACGATCTGAATTATTCGTACCGCCTTAGTACCTCTTAGTACCCTCTTAATACCACTTAGTACCATTTTATATTTAAAAAGGAAAAAGATATGTTTTTTAGAGATTTGGATCTTAATTGGATTTTTTGCTACTTAGAGATAATAAAAAACATTTATAAAATGTATTAGAAAAATTGGTTTGACCATTCAGAACGAGTAATTTGTTTGAAAACAAAAATTTTGAAAAATCGAATAACAAATAAATTTAATATTTTTTCACATTTGTAGAAACGTAAAATATTTTAATTTTTGTTGAAAAAAGTTACAAATTATTTCTGTTACTTAAAACGTCATAGACGATCTGAATTATTCGTACCGCCTTAGTACCTCTTAGTACCCTCTTAATACCACTTAGTACCATTTTATATTTTAAAAGGAAAAAGATATGTTTTTTAGAGATTTGGATCTTAATTAGATTTTTTGCTACTTAGAGATAATAAAAAACATTTATAAAATGTATTAGAAAAATTGGTTTTACCATTTAGAACAAGTAATTTGTTTGAAAACAAAAATTTTGAAAAATCAAAAAAAAAATAAAATTAATATTTTTTCAAATTTGTAGAAACGTAAAATGTTTTAATCTTCGTTAAAAAATGTTTAAAAATTATTTCTGTTACTTAAAAGGTTATAGACGACCTTTATTATTCGTACCGCCTTAGTACCTTTTAGTACCCTCTTAATACCTCTTAGTACCATTTTATATTTTAAAAGGAAAAAGATATGTTTTTTAGAGATTTGGATCTTAATTGGATTTTTTGCTACTTAGAGATAATAAAAAACATTTATAAAATGTATTAGAAAAATTGGTTTGACCATTTAGAAAGAGAAATATGTTTGGAAAGAAAAATTTTGAAAAATCGAATAAAAAATAAAATTAATATTTTTTCACATTTGTAGAAACGTAAAAGTTTTTAATCGTTGCTAAAAAAAGTTACAAATTATTTCTGTTACTTAAAACGTCCTAGACGATCTGAATTATTCGTACCGCCTTAGTACCTCTTAGTACCCTCTTAATACCACTTAGTACCATTTTATATTTTAAAAGGAAAAAGATATTTTTTTTAGAGATTTGGATCTTAATTGGATTTTTTGCTACTTAGAGATAATAAAAAAGACTTATATAATGTATCAAAAAAATTGGTTTGACCATTTAGAATGAGAAATATGTTTGGAAAGAAAAATTTTTGAAAATTCGAATAAAAAATAAAATTAATATTTTTTTATATTTGTAGAAACGTAAAATGTTTTAACTATGTTAAAAAAGTTTAAAAATTATTTCTGTTACTTAAAACGTCATAGACGATCTGAATTATTTGCACCGCCTTAGTACCTCTTAGTACCCTCTTAATACCACTTAGTACCATTTTATATTTTAAAAGGAAAAAGATATGTTTTTTTAGAGATTTGGATCTTAATTGGATTTTTTGCTACTAAGAGATAATAAAAAACATTTATAAAATGCATTAGAAAATTAGTTTGACCATTTAGAATGAGAAATATGTTTGGAAAGAAAAATTTTGAAAAATCGAATAAAAAATAAAATTAATATTTTTTCACATTTGTAGAAACGTAAAATTTTTTAATCTTTGTTAAAAAAAGTTCAAAAATTATTTCTGTTACTTAAAAGGTCATAGGCGACCTGAATTATTCGTACCGCCTTAGTACCACTTAGTACCCTCTTAATACCACTTAGTACCATTTTATATTTTAAGAGAAAAAAGATATGTTTTTTGGAGATTTTGATCTTAATTGGATTTTTTGCTACTTAGAGATAATAAAAAAGACTTATATAAGGTATCAAAAAAATTGGTTTGACCATTTAGAATGAGAAATATGTTTGAAAACAAAATTTTGAAAAATCGAATAAAAAATAAAATTAATATTTTTTCACATTTGTAGAAACGTAAAATCTTTTAATCTTCGTTAAAAAATGTTCAAAAATTATTTCTGTTACTTAAAAGATCATAGGCGACCTGAATTATTCGTACCGCCTTAGTACCATTTAGTACCCTCTTAATACCACTTAGTACCATTTTATATTTTAAGAGAAAAAAGATATGTTTTTTGGAGATTTTGATCTTAATTGGATTTTTTGCTACTTAGAGATAATGAAAAACATTTATAAAATGTATTAGAAAAATTGGTTTGACCATTTACAACGAGTAATTTGTTTGAAAACAATAATTTTGAAAAATCGAAAAACAAATAAATTTAATATTTTTTCACATTTGTAGAAACGTAAAATGTTTTAATTTTTGTTGAAAAAAGTTTAAAAATTATTTCTGCTACTTAAAACGTCATAGACGTTCTAAATTATTCGTACCGCATTAGTACCTCTTAGTACCCTCTTAATACCACTTAGTACCATTTTATATTTTAAAAGGAAAAAGATATGTTTTTAGAGATTTGGATCTTAATTGGATTTTTTGCTACTTAGAGATAATAAAAAACATTTATAAAATGTATTAGAAAAATTTGTTTGACCATTTAGAACGAGTAATTTGTTTGGAAAGAAAAATTTTGAAAAATCGAATAAAAAATAAAATTAATATTTTTTCACATTTGTAGAAACGTAAAATGTTTTAATCTTTGTTGAAAAAAGTTTAAAAATCATTTCTGTTACTTAAAACGTCATAGACGATCTGAATTATTCGTACCGCCTTAGTACCTCTTAGTACCCTCTTAATACCACTTAGTACCATTTTATATTTTAAAAGGAAAAAGATATGTTTTTTAGAGATTTGGATCTTAATTGGATTTTTTGCTACTTAGAGATAATAAAAAACATTTATAAAATGTATTAGAAAAATTGGTTTGACCATTTAGAAAGAGAAATATGTTTGGAAAGAAAAATTTTGAAAAATCGAATAAAAAATAAAATTAATATTTTTTCACATTTGTAGAAACGTAAAATGTTTTAATCTTTGTTGAAAAAAGTTTAAAAATTATTTCTGTTACTTAAAAGGTCATAGACGATCTGAATTATTCGTACCGCCTTAGTACCTCTTAGTTCCCTCTTAATACCACTTAGTACAATTTTATATTGTAAAAGGAAAAAGATATGTTTTTTAGAGATTTGGATCTTAATTGGATTTTTTGCTACTTAGAGATAATAAAAAACAGTTATAAAATGCATTAGAAAATTAGTTTGACCATTTAGAATGAGAAATATGTTTGGAAAGAAAAATTTTGTTAAATTGAATAAAAAATAAAATTAATATTTTTTCACATTTGTAGAAACGTAAAAGTTTTTAAACTTTGTTGAAAAAAGTTTAAAAATTATTTCTGTTACTTAAAACGTCATAGACGATCTGAATTATTCGTACCGCATTAGTACCTCTTAGTACCCTCTTAATACCACTTAGTACCATTTTATATTTTAAAAGGAAAAAGATATGTTTTTTAGAGATTTGGATCTTAATTGGATTTTGTGCTACTTAGAGATAATAAAAAATATTTATAAAATGTATTAGAAAAATTGGTTTGACCATTTAGAAAGAGAAATATGTTTGGAAAGAAAAATTTTGAAAAATCGAATAAAAAATAAAATTAATATTTTTTCACATTTGTAGAAACGTAAAATCTTTTAATCTTTGTTAAAAAAAGTTCAAAAATTATTTCTGTTACTTAAAAGGTCATAGGCGACCTGAATTATTCGTACCGCCTTAGTACCACTTAGTACCCTCTTAATACCACTTAGTACCATTTTATATTTTAAGAGAAAAAAGATATGTTTTTTGGAGATTTTGATCTTAATTGGATTTTTTGCTACTTCGAGATAATAAAAAAGACTTATATAAGGTATCAAAAAAATTGGTTTGACCATTTAGAATGAGAAATATGTTTGGAAAGAAAAATTTTGAAAAATCGAATAAAAAATAAAATTAATATTTTTTCACATTTGTAGAAACGTAAAATGTTTTAATCTTTGTTGAAAAAAGTTTAAAAATTATTTCTGTTACTTAAAAGGTCATAGACGATCTGAATTATTCGTACCGCCTTAGTACCTCTTAGTTCCCTCTTAATACCACTTAGTACCATTTTATATTTTAATAGGAAAAAGATATGTTTTTTAGAGATTTGGATCTTGATTGGATTTTTTGCTACTTAGAGATAATAAAAAACATTTATAAAATGCATTAGAAAATTGGTTTGACCATTTAGAATGAGAAATATGTTTGGAAAGAAAAATTTTGAAAAATCGAATAAAAAATAAAATTAATATTTTTTCACATTTGTAGAAACGTAAAATCTTTTAATTTTTGTTAAAAAATGTTCAAAAATTATTTCTGTTACTTAAAAGGTCATAGGCGACCTGAATTATTCGTACCGCCTTAGTACCACTTAGTACCCTCTTAATACCACTTAGTACCATTTTATATTTTAAAAGGAAAAAGATATGTTTTTTAGAGATTTGGATCTTAATTGGATTTTGTGCTACTTAGAGATAATAAAAAAGATTTATAAAATGTATTAGAAAAATTGGTTTGACCATTTAGAAAGAGGAATATGTTTGGAAAGAAAAATTTTGAAAAATCGAATAAAAAATAAAATTAATATTTTTTCACATTTGTAGAAACGTAAAATGTTTTAAACTTTGTTAAAAAAGGTTTAAAAATTATTTTTGTTACTTAAAACGTCATAGACGTTCTAAATTATTCGTACCGCCTTAGTACCACTTAGTACCCTCTTAATACCACTTAGTACAATTTTATATTGTAAAAGGAAAAAGATATGTTTTTTAGAGATTTGGATCTTAATTGGATTTTTTGCTACTTAGAGATAATAAAAAACAGTTATAAAATGCATTAGAAAATTAGTTTGACCATTTAGAATGAGAAATATGTTTGGAAAGAAAAATTTTGTTAAATTGAATAAAAAATAAAATTAATATTTTTTCACATTTGTAGAAACGTAAAAGTTTTTAAACTTTGTTGAAAAAAGTTTAAAAATTATTTCTGTTACTTAAAACGTCATAGACCATCTGAATTATTCGTACCGCATTAGTACCTCTTAGTACCCTCTTAATACCACTTAGTACCATTTTATATTTTAAAAGGAAAAAGATATGTTTTTTAGAGATTTATATCTTAATTGGATTTTGTGCTACTTAGAGATAATAAAAAACATTTATAAAATGTATTAGAAAAATTGGTTTGACAATTTAGAAAGAGAAATATGTTTGGAAAGAAAAATTTTGAAAAATCGAATAAAAAATAAAATTAATATTTTTTTACATTTGTAGAAACGTAAAAGTTTTTAAACTTTGTTAAAAAAGGTTTAAAAATTATTTTTGTTACTTAAAACGTCATAGACGATCTGAATTATTCGTACCACCTTAGTACCTCTTAGTACCCTCTTAATACCACTTAGTACCATTTTATATTTTAAAAGGAAAAAGATATGTTTTTTAGCGATTTGGATCTTAATTGGATTTTTTGCTACTTAGAGATAATAAAAAACATTTATAAAATGTATTAGAAAAATTGGTTTGACCATTTAGAAAGAGAAATATGTTTGGAAAGAAAAATTTTGAAAAATCGAATAAAAAATAAAATTAATATTTTTTCACATTTGTAGAAACGTAAAATGTTTTAATCGTTGTTGATAAAAGTTTAAAAATTATTTCTGTTACTTAAAACGTCACAGACGATCTGAATTATTCGTACCGCCTTAGTACCTCTTAGTACCCTCTTAATACCACTTAGTACCATTTTATATTTTAAAAGGAAAAAGATATGTTTTTTAGATATTTTGATCTTAATTGGATTTTTTGCTACTTAGAGATAATAAAAAACATTTATAAAATGTATTAGAAAAATTGGTTTGACCATTTAGAAAGAGAAATATGTTTGGAAAGAAAAATTTTGAAAAATCGAATAAAAAATAAAATTAATATTTTTTCACATTTGTAGAAACGTAAAATGTTTTAATCTTTGTTGAAAAAAGTTTAAAAATTATTTCTGTTACTTAAAAGGTCATAGACGATCTGAATTATTCGTACCGCCTTAGTACCTCTTAGTTCCCTCTTAATACCACTTAGTACCATTTTATATTTTAATAGGAAAAAGATATGTTTTTTAGAGATTTGGATCTTGATTGGATTTTTTGCTACTTAGAGATAATAAAAAACATTTATAAAATGCATTAGAAAATTGGTTTGACCATTTAGAATGAGAAATATGTTTGGAAAGAAAAATTTTGAAAAATCGAATAAAAAATAAAATTAATATTTTTTCACATTTGTAGAAACGTAAAATCTTTTAATTTTTGTTAAAAAATGTTCAAAAATTATTTCTGTTACTTAATAGGTCATAGGCGACCTGAATTATTTGTACCGCCTTAGTACCACTTAGTACCCTCTTAATACCACTTAGTACCATTTTATATTTTAAAAGGAAAAAGATATGTTTTTTAGAGATTTGGATCTTAATTGGATTTTGTGCTACTTAGAGATAATAAAAAAGATTTATAAAATGTATTAGAAAAATTGGTTTGACCATTTAGAAAGAGGAATATGTTTGGAAAGAAAAATTTTGAAAAATCGAATAAAAAATAAAATTAATATTTTTTCACATTTGTAGAAACGTAAAATGTTTTAAACTTTGTTAAAAAAGGTTTAAAAATTATTTTTGTTACTTAAAACGTCATAGACGTTCTAAATTATTCGTACCGCCTTAGTACCACTTAGTACCCTCTTAATACCACTTAGTACAATTTTATATTGTAAAAGGAAAAAGATATGTTTTTTAGAGATTTGGATCTTAATTGGATTTTTTGCTACTTAGAGATAATAAAAAACAGTTATAAAATGCATTAGAAAATTAGTTTGACCATTTAGAATGAGAAATATGTTTGGAAAGAAAAATTTTGTTAAATTGAATAAAAAATAAAATTAATATTTTTTCACATTTGTAGAAACGTAAAAGTTTTTAAACTTTGTTGAAAAAAGTTTAAAAATTATTTCTGTTACTTAAAACGTCATAGACCATCTGAATTATTCGTACCGCATTAGTACCTCTTAGTACCCTCTTAATACCACTTAGTACCATTTTATATTTTAAAAGGAAAAAGATATGTTTTTTAGAGATTTGGATCTTAATTGGATTTTGTGCTACTTAGAGATAATAAAAAATATTTATAAAATGTATTAGAAAAATTGGTTTGACCATTTAGAAAGAGAAATATGTTTGGAAAGAAAAATTTTGAAAAATCGAATAAAAAATAAAATTAATATTTTTTCACATTTGTAGAAACGTAAAATCTTTTAATCTTTGTTAAAAAAAGTTCAAAAATTATTTCTGTTACTTAAAAGGTCATAGGCGACCTGAATTATTCGTACCGCCTTAGTACCACTTAGTACCCTCTTAATACCACTTAGTACCATTTTATATTTTAAGAGAAAAAAGATATGTTTTTTGGAGATTTTGATCTTAATTGGATTTTTTGCTACTTCGAGATAATAAAAAAGACTTATATAAGGTATCAAAAAAATTGGTTTGACCATTTAGAATGAGAAATATGTTTGAAAACAAAAATTTTGAAAAATCGAAAAAAAAAATAAAATTAATATTTTTTCAAATTTGTAAAAACGTAAAATCTTTTAATCTTCGTTAAAAAATGTTTAAAAATTATTTCTGTTACTTAAAAGGTTATAGACGACCTGAATTATTCGTACCGCCTTAGTACCTTTTAGTACCCTCTTAATACCACTTAGTACCATTTTATATTTTAAAAGGAAAAAGATATGTTTTTTAGAGATTTGTATCTTAATTGGATTTTTTCCTACTTAGAGATAATAAAAAACATTTATAAAATGCATTAGAAAATTGGTTGGACCATTTAGAATGAGAAATATGTTTGGAAAGAAAAATTTTGAAAAATCGAATAAAAAATAAAATTAATATTTTTTCACATTTGTAGAAACGTAAAATGTTTTAATCTTTGTTGAAAAAAGTTTAAAAATCATTTCTGTTACTTAAAACGTCATAGACGATCTGAATTATTCGTACCGCCTTAGTACCTCTTAGTACCCTCTTAATACCACTTAGTACCATTTTATATTTTAAAAGGAAAAAGATATGTTTTTTAGAGATTTGGATCTTAATTGGATTTTTTGCTACTTAGAGATAATAAAAAACATTTATAAAATGTATTAGAAAAATTGGTTTGACCATTTCGAAAGAGAAATATGTTTGGAAAGAAAAATTTTGAAAAATCGAATAAAAAATAAAATTAATATTTTTTCACATTTGTAGAAACGTAAAATGTTTTAATCTTTGTTGAAAAAAGTTTAAAAATTATTTCTGTTACTTAAAAGGTCATAGACGATCTGAATTATTCGTACCGCCTTAGTACCTCTTAGTTCCCTCTTAATACCACTTAGTACCATTTTATATTTTAATAGGAAAAAGATATGTTTTTTAGAGATTTGGATCTTGATTGGATTTTTTGCTACTTAGAGATAATAAAAAACATTTATAAAATGCATTAGAAAATTGGTTTGACCATTTAGAATGAGAAATATGTTTGGAAAGAAAAATTTTGAAAAATCGAATAAAAAATAAAATAAATATTTTTTCACATTTGTAGAAACGTAAAATCTTTTAATTTTTGTTAAAAAATGTTCAAAAATTATTTCTGTTACTTAAAAGGTCATAGGCGACCTGAATTATTCGTACCGCCTTAGTACCACTTAGTACCCTCTTAATACCACTTAGTACCATTTTATATTTTAAAAGGAAAAAGATATGTTTTTTAGAGATTTGGATCTTAATTGGATTTTGTGCTACTTAGAGATAATAAAAAAGATTTATAAAATGTATTAGAAAAATTGGTTTGACCATTTAGAAAGAGGAATATGTTTGGAAAGAAAAATTTTGAAAAATCGAATAAAAAATAAAATTAATATTTTTTCACATTTGTAGAAACGTAAAATGTTTTAAACTTTGTTAAAAAAGGTTTAAAAATTATTTTTGTTACTTAAAACGTCATAGACGTTCTAAATTATTCGTACCGCCTTAGTACCACTTAGTACCCTCTTAATACCACTTAGTACAATTTTATATTGTAAAAGGAAAAAGATATGTTTTTTAGAGATTTGGATCTTAATTGGATTTTTTGCTACTTAGAGATAATAAAAAACAGTTATAAAATGCATTAGAAAATTAGTTTGACCATTTAGAATGAGAAATATGTTTGGAAAGAAAAATTTTGTTAAATTGAATAAAAAATAAAATTAATATTTTTTCACATTTGTAGAAACGTAAAAGTTTTTAAACTTTGTTGAAAAAAGTTTAAAAATTATTTCTGTTACTTAAAACGTCATAGACCATCTGAATTATTCGTACCGCATTAGTACCTCTTAGTACCCTCTTAATACCACTTAGTACCATTTTATATTTTAAAAGGAAAAAGATATGTTTTTTAGAGATTTGGATCTTAATTGGATTTTGTGCTACTTAGAGATAATAAAAAATATTTATAAAATGTATTAGAAAAATTGGTTTGACCATTTAGAAAGAGAAATATGTTTGGAAAGAAAAATTTTGAAAAATCGAATAAAAAATAAAATTAATATTTTTTCACATTTGTAGAAACGTAAAATCTTTTAATCTTTGTTAAAAAAAGTTCAAAAATTATTTCTGTTACTTAAAAGGTCATAGGCGACCTGAATTATTCGTACCGCCTTAGTACCACTTAGTACCCTCTTAATACCACTTAGTACCATTTTATATTTTAAGAGAAAAAAGATATGTTTTTTGGAGATTTTGATCTTAATTGGATTTTTTGCTACTTCGAGATAATAAAAAAGACTTATATAAGGTATCAAAAAAATTGGTTTGACCATTTAGAATGAGAAATATGTTTGAAAACAAAAATTTTGAAAAATCGAAAAAAAAAATAAAATTAATATTTTTTCAAATTTGTAAAAACGTAAAATCTTTTAATCTTCGTTAAAAAATGTTTAAAAATTATTTCTGTTACTTAAAAGGTTATAGACGACCTGAATTATTCGTACCGCCTTAGTACCTTTTAGTACCCTCTTAATACCACTTAGTACCATTTTATATTTTAAAAGGAAAAAGATATGTTTTTTAGAGATTTGTATCTTAATTGGATTTTTTCCTACTTAGAGATAATAAAAAACATTTATAAAATGCATTAGAAAATTGGTTGGACCATTTAGAATGAGAAATATGTTTGGAAAGAAAAATTTTGAAAAATCGAATAAAAAATAAAATTAATATTTTTTCACATTTGTAGAAACGTAAAATGTTTTAATCTTTGTTGAAAAAAGTTTAAAAATCATTTCTGTTACTTAAAACGTCATAGACGATCTGAATTATTCGTACCGCCTTAGTACCTCTTAGTACCCTCTTAATACCACTTAGTACCATTTTATATTTTAAAAGGAAAAAGATATGTTTTTTAGAGATTTGGATCTTAATTGGATTTTTTGCTACTTAGAGATAATAAAAAACATTTATAAAATGTATTAGAAAAATTGGTTTGACCATTTCGAAAGAGAAATATGTTTGGAAAGAAAAATTTTGAAAAATCGAATAAAAAATAAAATTAATATTTTTTCACATTTGTAGAAACGTAAAATGTTTTAATCTTTGTTGAAAAAAGTTTAAAAATTATTTCTGTTACTTAAAAGGTCATAGACGATCTGAATTATTCGTACCGCCTTAGTACCTCTTAGTTCCCTCTTAATACCACTTAGTACCATTTTATATTTTAATAGGAAAAAGATATGTTTTTTAGAGATTTGGATCTTGATTGGATTTTTTGCTACTTAGAGATAATAAAAAACATTTATAAAATGCATTAGAAAATTGGTTTGACCATTTAGAATGAGAAATATGTTTGGAAAGAAAAATTTTGAAAAATCGAATAAAAAATAAAATAAATATTTTTTCACATTTGTAGAAACGTAAAATCTTTTAATTTTTGTTAAAAAATGTTCAAAAATTATTTCTGTTACTTAAAAGGTCATAGGCGACCTGAATTATTCGTACCGCCTTAGTACCACTTAGTACCCTCTTAATACCACTTAGTACCATTTTATATTTTAAAAGGAAAAAGATATGTTTTTTAGAGATTTGGATCTTAATTGGATTTTGTGCTACTTAGAGATAATAAAAAAGATTTATAAAATGTATTAGAAAAATTGGTTTGACCATTTAGAAAGAGGAATATGTTTGGAAAGAAAAATTTTGAAAAATCGAATAAAAAATAAAATTAATATTTTTTCACATTTGTAGAAACGTAAAATGTTTTAAACTTTGTTAAAAAAGGTTTAAAAATTATTTTTGTTACTTAAAACGTCATAGACGTTCTAAATTATTCGTACCGCCTTAGTACCACTTAGTACCCTCTGAATACCACTTAGTACAATTTTATATTGTAAAAGGAAAAAGATATGTTTTTTAGAGATTTGGATCTTAATTGGATTTTTTGCTACTTAGAGATAATAAAAAACATTTATAAAATGTATTAGAAAAATTGGTTTGACCATTTAGAAAGAGAAATATGTTTGGAAAGAAAAATTTTGAAAAATCGAATAAAAAATAAAATTAATATTTTTTCACATTTGTAGAAACGTAAAATGTTTTAATCGTTGTTGATAAAAGTTTAAAAATTATTTCTGTTACTTAAAACGTCACCGACGATCTGAATTATTCGTACCGCCTTAGTACCTCTTAGTACCCTCTTAATACCACTTAGTACCATTTTATATTTTAAAAGGAAAAAGATATGTTTTTTAGAGATTTGGATCTTAATTGGATTTTTTGCTACTAAGAGATAATAAAAAACATTTATAAAATGTCTTAGAAAAATTGGTTCGACCATTTAGAACGAGTAATTTGTTTGAAAACAAAAATTTTGAAAAATCGAAGAAAAAAATAAAATTAATATTATTTCAAATTTGTAGAAACGTAAAATCTTTTAATCTTCGTTAAAAAATGTTTAAAAATTATTTCTGTTACTTAAAAGGTTATAGACGACCTGAATTATTCGTAACGCCTTAGTACCTTTTACTACCCTCTTAATACCACTTAGTACCATTTTATATTTTAAAAGGAAAAAGATATGTTTTTTAGAGATTTAGATCTTAATTGGAATTTTTGCTACTTAGAGATAATAAAAAAGATTTATAAAATGTATTAGAAAAATTGGTTTGACCATTTAGAAAGAGAAATATGTTTGGAAAGAAAAATTTTGAAAAATCGAAAAACAAATAAAATTAATATTTTTTCACATTTGTTGAAACGTAAAATGTTTTAATATTTGTTGAAAAAAGTTTAAAAATTATTTCTGTTACTTAAAACGTCATAGACGATCTGAATTATTCGTACCGCCTTAGTACCTGTTAGTACCCTCTTAATACCACTTAGTACCATTTTATATTTTAAAAGGAAAAAGATATGTTTTTTAGAGATTTTGATCTTAATTGGATTTTTTGCTACTTCGAGATAATAAAAAAGACTTATATAAGGTATCAAAAAAATTGGTTTGACCATTTAGAACGAGTAATTTGTTTGAAAACAAAAATTTTGAAAAATTGAATAAAAAATAAAATTAATATTTTTTCACATTTGTAGAAACGTAAAAGTTTTTAAACTTTGTTGAAAAAAGTTTAAAAATTATTTCTGTTACTTAAAACGTCATAGACCATCTGAATTATTCGTACCGCCTTAGTACTTCTTAGTACCCTCTTAATACCACTTAGTACCATTTTATATTTCAAGAGAAAAAATATATGTTTTTTAGAGATTTGGATCTTAATTGAATTTTTTGCTACTTAGAGATAATAAAAAACATTTATAAAATGTATTAGAAAAATTGGTTTGACCATTGAGAACGAGTAATTTGTTTGAAAACAAAAATTCTGAAAAATCGAAAAATAATAAATTCAATATTTTTTCACATGTGTAGAAACGTAAAATGTTTTTATCTTTGTTCAAAAATGTTTAAAAATTATTTCGGTTACTTAAAAGGTCATAGACGATCTGAATTATTCGTACCGCCTTAGTACCTCTTAGTTCCCTCTTAATACCACTTAGTACCATTTTATATTTTAAGAGGAAAAAGAAATGTTTTTTAGAGATTTGGATCTAAATTGGATTTTTTGCTACTTAGAGATAATAAAAAAGACTTTTATAATGTATCAAAAAAATTGGTTTGACTATTTAGAAAGAGAAATATGTTTGGAAACAAAAATTTTGAAAAATCGAATAAAAAATAAAATTTATATTTTTTCACATTTGTAGAAACGTAAAATGTTTTTATCTTTGTTCAAAAATGTTTAAAAATTATTTCTGTCACTTGAAAGGTCATTGACGATCTGAATTATTCGTACCGCCTTAGTACCTCTTAGTTCCCTCTTAATACCACTTAGTACCATTTTATATTTTAAAAGGAAAAAGATATGTTTTTTAGAGATTTTGATCTTAATTGGATTTTTTGCTACTTAGAGATAATAAAAAACATTTATAAAATGTATTAGAAAAATTAATTTGACCATTTACAACGAGTAATTCGTTTGAAAACAAAAATTTTGAAAAATCGAATAAAAAATAAAATTTATATTTTTTCACATTTGTAGAAACGTAAAATGTTTTTATCTTTGTTCAAAAATGTTTAAAAATTATTTCTGTCACTTAAAAGGTCATTGACGATCTGAATTATTCGTACCGCCTTAGTACCTCTTAGTTCCCTCTTAATACCACTTAGTACCATTTTATATTTTAAAAGGAAAAAGATATGTTTTTTAGAGATTTTGATCTTAATTGGATTTTTTGCTACTTAGAGATAATAAAAAACATTTATAAAATGTATTAGAAAAATTTGTTTGACCATTTAGAACGAGTAATTTGTTTGAAAACATAAATTATGAAAAATCGAAAAAAAAAATAAAAATAATATTTTTTCAAATTTGTAGAAACGTAAAATCTTTTACCCTTCGTTAAAAAATGTTTAAAAATTATTTCTGTTACTTGTAAGGTCATAGACGACCTGAATTATTCGTACCGCCTTAGTACCTCTTAGTACCCTCTTAATACCACTTAGTACCATTTTATATTTTTAGAGGAAAAAGATATGTTTTTTAGAGATTTTGATCTTAATTGGATTTTTTGCTACTTAGAGATAATAAAAAACATTTATAAAATGTATTAGAAAAATTGGTTTGACCATTTAGAAAGAGAAATATGTTTGGAAAGAAAAATTTTGAAAAATCGAATAAAAAATAAAATTAATATTTTTTCACATTTGTAGAAACGTAAAATGTTTTAATCTTTGTTGAAAAAAGTTTAAAAATCATTTCTGTTACTTAAAACGTCATAGACGATCTGAATTATTCGTACCGCCTTAGTACCTCTAAGTACCCTCTTAATACCACTTAGTACCATTTTATATTTTAAAAGGAAAAAGATATGTTTTTTAGAGATTTGGATCTTAATTGGATTTTTTGCTACTTAGAGATAATAAAAAACATTTATAAAATGTATTAGAAAAATTGGTTTGACAATTTAGAAAGAGAAATATGTTTGGAAAGAAAAATTTTGAAAAATCGTATAAAAAATAAAATTAATATTTTTTCACATTTGTAGAAACGTAAAATGTTTTAATTTTTGTTGAAAAAAGTTTAAAAATTATTTCTGTTACTTAAAAGGTCATAGACGATCTGAATTATTCGTACCGCCTTAGTACCTCTTAGTTCCCTCTTAATATTACTTAGTACCATTTTATATTTTAATAGGAAAAAGATATGTTTTTTAGAGATTTGGATCTTGATTGGATTTTTTGCTACTTAGAGATAATGAAAAACATTTATAAAATGTATTAGAAAAATTGGTTTGACCATTTAGAACGAGTAATTTGTTTGAAAACAAAAATTCTGATAAATCGAAAAATAATAAATTTAATATTTTTTCACATGTGTAGAAACGTAAAATGTTTTTATCTTTGTTCAAAAATGTTTAAAAATTATTTCTGTTACTTAAAAGGTCATAGACGATCTGAATTATTCGTACCGCCTTAGTACCTCTTAGTTCCCTCTTAATACCACTTAGTACCATTTTATATTTTAATAGGAAAAAGATATGTTTCTTTGAGATTTGGATCTTAATTGGATTTTTTGCTACTTAGAGATAATAAAAAACATTTATAAAATGCATTAGAAAATTGGTTTGACCATTTAGAATGAGAAATATCTTTGGAAAGAAAAATTTTGAAAAATCGAATAAAAAATAAAATTAATATTTTTTCACATTTGTAGAAACGTAAAATCTTTTAATTTTTGTTAAAAAATGTTCAAAAATTATTTCTGTTACTTAAAAGGTCATAGGGGACCTGAATTATTCGACCGCCTTAGTACCACTTAGTACCCTCTTAATACCACTTAGTACCATTTTATATTTTAAGAGAAAAAAGATATGTTTTTTGGAGATTTTGATCTTAATTGGATTTTTTGCTACTTAGAGATAATGAAAAACATTTATAAAATGTATTAGAAAAATTGGTTTGACCATTTAGAACGAGTAATTTGTTTGAAAACAAAAATTTTGAAAAATCGAAAAAAAAATAAAATTAATATTTTTTCAAATTTGTAGAAACGTAAAATCTTTTAATCTTCGTTAAAAAATGTTTAAAAATTAATTCTGATACTTAAAAGGTTATAGACGACCTGAATTATTCGTACCGCCTTAGTACCTCTTAGTTCCCTCTTAATACCACTTAGTACCATTTTATATTTTAATAGGAAAAAGATATGTTTTTTAGAGATTTGGATCTTGATTGGATTTTTTGCTACTTAGAGATAATAAAAAACATTTATAAAATGCATTAGAAAATTGGTTTGACCATTTAGAATGAGAAATATGTTTGGAAAGAAAAATTTTGAAAAATCGAATAAAAAATAAAATTAATATTTTTTCACATTTGTAGAAACGTAATATCTTTTAATTTTTGTTCAAAAATGTTCAAAAATTATTTCTGTTACTTGAAAGGTCATAGGGGACCTGAATTATTCGTACCGCCTTAGTACCACTTAGTACCCTCTTAATACCACTTAGTACCATTTTATATTTTAAGAGAAAAAAGATATGTTTTTTGGAGATTTTGATCTTAATTGGATTTTTTGCTACTTAGAGATAATGAAAAACATTTATAAAATGTATTAGAAAAATTGGTTTGACCATTTAGAACGAGTAATTTGTTTGAAAACAAAAATTCTGAAAAATCGAAAAATAATAAATTTAATATTTTTTCACATGTGTAGAAACGTAAAATGTTTTTATCTTTGTTCAAAAATGTTTAAAAATTATTTCTGTTACTTAAAAGGTCATAGACGATCTGAATTATTCGTACCGCCTTAGTACCTCTTAGTTCCCTCTTAATACCACTTAGTACCATTTTATATTTTAATAGGAAAAAGATATGTTTTTTTGAGATTTGGATCTTAATTAGATTTTTTCCTACTTAGAGATAATAAAAAACATTTATAAAATGCATTAGAAAATTGGTTTGACCATTTAGAATGAGAAATATGTTTGTAAAGAAAAATTTTGAAAAATCGAATAAAAAATAAAATTAATATTTTTTCACATTTGTAGAAACGTAAAATGTTTTAATCTTTGTTGAAAAAAGTTTAAAAATCATTTCTGTTACTTAAAACGTTATAGACGATCTGAATTATTCGTACCGCCTTAGTACCTCTTAGTACCCTCTTAATACCACTTAGTACCATTTTATATTTTAAAAGGAAAAAGATATGTTTTTTAGAGATTTGGATCTTAATTGGATTTTTTGCTACTTAGAGATAATAAAAAACATTTATAAAATGTATTAGAAAAATTGGTTTGACAATTTAGAAAGAGAAATATGTTTGGAAAGAAAAATTTTGAAAAATCGAATAAAAAATAAAATTAATATTTTTTCACATTTGTAGAAACGTAAAATGTTTTAATCTTTGTTGAAAAAAGTTTAAAAATTATTTCTGTTACTTAAAAGGTCATAGACGATCTGAATTATTCGTACCGCCTTAGTACCTCTTAGTTCCCTCTTAATACCACTTAGTACCATTTTATATTTTAATAGGAAAAAGATATGTTTTTTTGAGATTTGGATCTTGATTGGATTTTTTGCTACTTAGAGATAATAAAAAACATTTATAAAATGCATTAGAAAATTGGTTTGACCATTTAGAATGAGAAATATGTTTGGAAAGAAAAATTTTGAAAAATCGAATAAAAAATAAAATTAATATTTTTTCACATTTGTAGAAACGTAAAATCTTTTAATTTTTGTTAAAAAATGTTCAAAAATTATTTCTGTTACTTAAAAGGTCATAGGGGACCTGAATTATTCGTACCGCCTTAGTACCACTTAGTACCCTCTTAATACCACTTAGTACCATTTTATATTTTAAGAGAAAAAAGATATGTTTTTTGGAGATTTTGATCTTAATTGGATTTTTTGCTACTTAGAGATAATGAAAAACATTTATAAAATGTATTAGAAAAATTGGTTTAACCATTTAGAACGAGTAATTTGTTTGAAAACAAAAATTTTGAAAAATCGAAAAAAAAATAAAATTAATATTTTTTCAAATTTGTAGAAACGTAAAATCTTTTAATCTTCGTTAAAAAATGTTTAAAAATTAATTCTGATACTTAAAAGGTCATAGGGGACCTGAATTATTCGTACCGCCTTAGTACCACTTAGTACCCTCTTAATACCACTTAGTACCATTTTATATTTTAAGAGAAAAAAGATATGTTTTTTGGAGATTTTGATCTTAATTGAATTTTTTGCTACTTAGAGATAATGAAAAACATTTATAAAATCTATTAGAAAAATTGGTTTGACCATTTAGAACGAGTAATTTGTTTGAAAACAAAGATTCTGAAAAATCGAAAAATAATAAATTTAATATTTTTTCACATGTGTAGAAACGTAAAATGTTATTATCTTTGTTCAAAAATGTTTAAAAATTATTTCTGTTACTTAAAAGGTCATAGACGATCTGAATTATTCGTACCGCCTTAGTACCTCTTAGTTCCCTCTTAATACCACTTAGTACCATTTTATATTTTAAAAGGAAAAAGATATGTTTTTTAGATATTTTGATCTTAATTGGATTTTTTGCTACTTAGAGATAATAAAAAACATTTATAAAATGTATTAGAAAAATTGATTTGACCATTTACAACGAGTAATTCGTTTGAAAACAAAAATTTTGAAAAATCGAAAAACAAATAAATTTAATATTTTTTCACATTTGTAGAAACGTAAAATGTTTTAATTTTTGTTGAAAAAAGTTTAAAAATTATTTCTGCTATTTAAAACGTCATAGACGTTCTAAATTATTCGTACCGTCTTAGTACCTCTTAGTAACCTCTTAATACCACTTAGTACCATTTTATATTTTAAAAGGAAAAAGATATGTTTTTTAGAGATTTGGATCTTAATTGGATTTTTTGCTACTTAGAGATAATAAAAAACATTTATTAAATGTATTAGAAAAATTTGTTTGAACATTTAGAACGAGTAATTTGTTTGAAAACATAAATTATGAAAAATCGAAAAAAAAAATAAAAATAATATTTTTTCAAATTTGTAGAAACGTAAAATCTTTTACCCTTCGTTAAAAAAAGTTTAAAAATTATTTCTGTTACTTGTAAGGTCATAGACGACTTGAATTATTCGTACCGCCTTAGTACCTCTTAGTACCCCCTTAATACCACTTAGTACCATTTTATATTTTTAGAGGAAAAAGATATGTTTTTTAGAGATTTTGATCTTAATTGGATTTTCTGCTACTTAGAGATAATAAAAAACATTTATAAAATGTATTAGAAAAATTGGTTTGACCATTTAGAAAGAGAAATATGTTTGGAATGAAAAATTTTGAAAAATCGAATAAAAAATAAAATTAATATTTTTTCACATTTGTAGAAACGTAAAATGTTTTAATCTTTGTTGAAAAAAGTTTAAAAATCATTTCTGTTACTTAAAACGTCATAGACGATCTGAATTATTTGTACCGCCTTAGTACCTCTTAGTACCCTCTTAATACCACTTAGTACCATTTTATATTTTAATAGGAAAAAGATATGTTTTTTAGAGATTTGGATGTTGATTGGATTTTTTGCTACTTAGAGATAATAAAAAACATTTATAAAATGCATTAGAAAATTGGTTTGACCATTTAGAATGAGAAATATGTTTGGAAAGAAAAATTTTGAAAAATCGAATAAAAAATAAAATTAATATTTTTTCACATTTGTAGAAACGTAATATCTTTTAATTTTTGTTCAAAAATGTTCAAAAATTATTTCTGTTACTTGAAAGGTCATAGGGGACCTGAATTATTCGTACCGCCTTAGTACCACTTAGTACCCTCTTAATACCACTTAGTACCATTTTATATTTTAAGAGAAAAAAGATATGTTTTTTGGAGATTTTGATCTTAATTGGATTTTTTGCTACTTAGAGATAATGAAAAACATTTATAAAATGTATTAGAAAAATTGGTTTGACCATTTAGAACGAGTAATTTGTTTGAAAACAAAAATTCTGAAAAATCGAAAAATAATAAATTTAATATTTTTTCACATGTGTAGAAACGTAAAATGTTTTTATCTTTGTTCAAAAATGTTTAAAAATTATTTCTGTTACTTAAAAGGTCATAGACGATCTGAATTATTCGTACCGCCTTAGTACCTCTTAGTTCCCTCTTAATACCACTTAGTACCATTTTATATTTTAATAGGAAAAAGATATGTTTTTTTGAGATTTGGATCTTAATTAGATTTTTTCCTACTTAGAGATAATAAAAAACATTTATAAAATGCATTAGAAAAATTGGTTTGACAATTTAGAAAGAGAAATATGTTTGGAAAGAAAAATTTTGAAAAATCGAATAAAAAATAAAATTAATATTTTTTCACATTTGTAGAAACGTAAAATGTTTTAATCTTTGTTGAAAAAAGTTTAAAAATTATTTCTGTTACTTAAAAGGTCATAGACGATCTGAATTATTCGTACCGCCTTAGTACCTCTTAGTTCCCTCTTAATACCACTTAGTACCATTTTATATTTTAATAGGAAAAAGATATGTTTTTTTGAGATTTGGATCTTGATTGGATTTTTTGCTACTTAGAGATAATAAAAAACATTTATAAAATGCATTAGAAAATTGGTTTGACCATTTAGAATGAGAAATATGTTTGGAAAGAAAAATTTTGAAAAATCGAATAAAAAATAAAATTAATATTTTTTCACATTTGTAGAAACGTAAAATCTTTTAATTTTTGTTAAAAAATGTTCAAAAATTATTTCTGTTACTTAAAAGGTCATAGGGGACCTGAATTATTCGTACCGCCTTAGTACCACTTAGTACCCTCTTAATACCACTTAGTACCATTTTATATTTTAAGAGAAAAAAGATATGTTTTTTGGAGATTTTGATCTTAATTGGATTTTTTGCTACTTAGAAATAATGAAAAACATTTATAAAATGTATTAGAAAAATTGGTTTAACCATTTAGAACGAGTAATTTGTTTGAAAACAAAAATTTTGAAAAATCGAAAAAAAAATAAAATTAATATTTTTTCAAATTTGTAGAAACGTAAAATCTTTTAATCTTCGTTAAAAAATGTTTAAAAATTAATTCTGATACTTAAAAGGTCATAGGGGACCTGAATTATTCGTACCGCCTTAGTACCACTTAGTACCCTCTTAATACCACTTAGTACCATTTTATATTTTAAGAGAAAAAAGATATGTTTTTTGGAGATTTTGATCTTAATTGAATTTTTTGCTACTTAGAGATAATGAAAAACATTTATAAAATCTATTAGAAAAATTGGTTTGACCATTTAGAACGAGTAATTTGTTTGAAAACAAAGATTCTGAAAAATCGAAAAATAATAAATTTAATATTTTTTCACATGTGTAGAAACGTAAAATGTTATTATCTTTGTTCAAAAATGTTTAAAAATTATTTCTGTTACTTAAAAGGTCATAGACGATCTGAATTATTCGTACCGCCTTAGTACCTCTTAGTTCCCTCTTAATACCACTTAGTACCATTTTATATTTTAAAAGGAAAAAGATATGTTTTTTAGATATTTTGATCTTAATTGGATTTTTTGCTACTTAGAGATAATAAAAAACATTTATAAAATGTATTAGAAAAATTGATTTGACCATTTACAACGAGTAATTCGTTTGAAAACAAAAATTTTGAAAAATCGAAAAACAAATAAATTTAATATTTTTTCACATTTGTAGAAACGTAAAATGTTTTAATTTTTGTTGAAAAAAGTTTAAAAATTATTTCTGCTATTTAAAACGTCATAGACGTTCTAAATTATTCGTACCGTCTTAGTACCTCTTAGTAACCTCTTAATACCACTTAGTACCATTTTATATTTTAAAAGGAAAAAGATATGTTTTTTAGAGATTTGGATCTTAATTGGATTTTTTGCTACTTAGAGATAATAAAAAACATTTATTAAATGTATTAGAAAAATTTGTTTGAACATTTAGAACGAGTAATTTGTTTGAAAACATAAATTATGAAAAATCGAAAAAAAAAATAAAAATAATATTTTTTCAAATTTGTAGAAACGTAAAATCTTTTACCCTTCGTTAAAAAAAGTTTAAAAATTATTTCTGTTACTTGTAAGGTCATAGACGACTTGAATTATTCGTACCGCCTTAGTACCTCTTAGTACCCCCTTAATACCACTTAGTACCATTTTATATTTTTAGAGGAAAAAGATATGTTTTTTAGAGATTTTGATCTTAATTGGATTTTCTGCTACTTAGAGATAATAAAAAACATTTATAAAATGTATTAGAAAAATTGGTTTGACCATTTAGAAAGAGAAATATGTTTGGAAAGAAAAATTTTGAAAAATCGAATAAAAAATAAAATTAATATTTTTTCACATTTGTAGAAACGTAAAATGTTTTAATCTTTGTTGAAAAAAGTTTAAAAATCATTTCTGTTACTTAAAACGTCATAGACGATCTGAATTATTTGTACCGCCTTAGTACCTCTTAGTACCCTCTTAATACCACTTAGTACCATTTTATATTTTAAAAGGAAAAAGATATGTTTTTTAGAGATTTGGATCTTAATTGGATTTTTTGCTACTTAGAGATAATAAAAAACATTTATAAAATGTATTAGAAAATTGGTTTGAGCATTTAGAATGAGAAATATGTTTGGAAAGAAAAATTTTGAAAAATCGAATAAAAAATAAAATTAATATTTTTTCACATTTGTAGAAACGTAAAATGTTTTAATCTTTGTTGAAAAAAGTTTAAAAATTATTTCTGTTACTTAAAAGGTCATAGACGATCTGAATTATTCGTACCGCCTTAGTACCGCTTAGTTCCCTCTTAATACCACTTAGTACCATTTTATATTTTAAGAGAAAAAAGATATGTTTTTTGAAGATTTTGATCTTAATTGGATTTTTTGCTACTTAGAGATAATGAAAAACATTTATAAAATGTATTAGAAAAATTGGTTTGACCATTTAGAACGAGTAATTTGTTTGAAAACAAAAATTCTGAAAAATAGAAAAATAATAAATTTAATATTTTTTCACATGTGTAGAAACGTAAAATGTTTTTATCTTTGTTCAAAAATGTTTAAAAATTATTTCTGTTACTTAAAAGGTCATAGACGATCTGAATTATTCGTACCGCCTTAGTACCTCTTAGTTCCCTCTTAATACCACTTAGTACCATTTTATATTTTAAAAGGAAAAAGATATGTTTTTTAGATATTTTGATCTTAATTGGATTTTTTGCTACTTAGAGATAATAAAAAACATTTATAAAATGTATTAGAAAAATTGATTTGACCATTTACAACGAGTAATTCGTTTGAAAACAAAAATTTTGAAAAATCGAAAAACAAATAAATTTAATATTTTTTCACATTTGTAGAAACGTAAAATGTTTTAATTTTTGTTGAAAAAAGTTTAAAAATTATTTCTGCTACTTAAAACGTCATAGACGTTCTAAATTATTCGTACCGCCTTAGTACCTCTTAGTACCCTCTTAATACCACTTAGTACCATTTTATATTTTAAAAGGAAAAAGATATGTTTTTTAGAGATTTGGATCTTAATTGGATTTTTTGCTACTTAGAGATAATAAAAAACATTTATTAAATGTATTAGAAAAATTTGTTTGAACATTTAGAACGAGTAATTTGTTTGAAAACATAAATTATGAAAAATCGAAAAAAAAAATAAAAATAATATTTTTTCAAATTTGTAGAAACGTAAAATCTTTTACCCTTCGTTAAAAAATGTTTAAAAATTATTTCTGTTACTTGTAAGGTCATAGACGACCTGAATTATTCGTACCGCCTTAGTACCTCTTAGTACCCTCTTAATACCACTTAGTACCATTTTATATTTTTAGAGGAAAAAGATATGTTTTTTAGAGATTTTGATCTTAATTGGATTTTTTGCTACTTAGAGATAATAAAAAACATTTATAAAATGTATTAGAAAAATTGGTTTGACCATTTAGAAAGAGAAATATGTTTGGAAAGAAAAATTTTGAAAAATCGAATAAAAAATAAAATTAATATTTTTTCACATTTGTAGAAACGTAAAATCTTTTAATCTTTGTTGAAAAAAGTTTAAAAATCATTTCTGTTACTTAAAACGTCATAGACGATCTGAATTATTCGTACCGCCTTAGTACCTCTTAGTACCCTCTTAATACCACTTAGTACCATTTTATATTTTAAAAGGAAAAAGATATGTTTTTTAGAAATTTGGATCTTAATTGGATTTTTTGCTACTTTGAGATAATAAAAAACATTTATAAAATGTATTAGAAAAATTGGTTTGACCATTTAGAAAGAGAAATATGTTTGGAAAGAAAAATTTTGAAAAATCGAATAAAAAATAAAATTAATATTTTTTCACATTTGTAGAAACGTAAAATGTTTTAATCTTTGTTGAAAAAAGTTTAAAAATTATTTCTGTTACTTAAAAGGTCATAGACGATCTAAATTATTCGTACCGCCTTAGTACCGCTTAGTTCCCTCTTAATACCACTTAGTACCATTTTATATTTTAATAGGAAAAAGATATGTTTTTTAGAGATTTGGATCTTAATTGGATTTTTTGCTACTTAGAGATAATAAAAAACATTTATAAAATGCATTAGAAAATTGGTTTGACCATTTAGAATGAGAAATATGTTTGGAAAGAAAAATTTTGAAAAATCGAAAAAAAAATAAAATTAATATTTTTTCACATTTGTAAAAACGTAAAATCTTTTAATTTTTGTTAAAAAATGTTCAAAAATTATTTCTGTTACTTAAAAGGTCATAGGCGACCTGAATTATTCGTACCGCCTTAGTACTACTTAGTACCCTCTTAATACCACTTAGTACCATTTTATATTTTAAGAGAAAAAAGATATGTTTTTTGGAGATTTTGATCTTAATTGGATTTTTTGCTACTTAGAGATAATGAAAAACATTTATAAAATGTATTAGAAAAATTGGTTTGACCATTTAGAAAGAGAAATATGTTTGGAAAGAAAAATTTTGAAAAATCGAATAAAAAATAAAATTAATATTTTTTCACATTTGTAGAAACGTAAAATGTTTTAATCTTTGTTGAAAAAAGTTTAAAAATTATTTCTGTTACTTAAAAGGTCATAGACGATCTGAATTATTCGTACCGCCTTAGTACCTCTTAGTTCCCTCTTAATACCACTTAGTACCATTTTATATTTTAATAGGAAAAAGATATGTTTTTTTGAGATTTGGATCTTGATTGGATTTTTTGCTACTTAGAGATAATAAAAAACATTTATAAAATGCATTAGAAAATTGGTTTGACCATTTAGAATGAGAAATATGTTTGGAAAGAAAAATTTTGAAAAATCGAATAAAAAATAAAATTAATATTTTTTCACATTTGTAGAAACGTAAAATCTTTTAATTTTTGTTAAAAAATGTTCAAAAATTATTTCTGTTACTTAAAAGGTCATAGGGGACCTGAATTATTCGTACCGCCTTAGTACCACTTAGTACCCTCTTAATACCACTTAGTACCATTTTATATTTTAAGAGAAAAAAGATATGTTTTTTGGAGATTTTGATCTTAATTGGATTTTTTGCTACTTAGAAATAATGAAAAACATTTATAAAATGTATTAGAAAAATTGGTTTAACCATTTAGAACGAGTAATTTGTTTGAAAACAAAAATTTTGAAAAATCGAAAAAAAAATAAAATTAATATTTTTTCAAATTTGTAGAAACGTAAAATCTTTTAATCTTCGTTAAAAAATGTTTAAAAATTAATTCTGATACTTAAAAGGTCATAGGGAACCTGAATTATTCGTACCGCCTTAGTACCACTTAGTACCCTCTTAATACCACTTAGTACCATTTTATATTTTAAGAGAAAAAAGATATGTTTTTTGGAGATTTTGATCTTAATTGAATTTTTTGCTACTTAGAGATAATGAAAAACATTTATAAAATCTATTAGAAAAATTGGTTTGACCATTTAGAACGAGTAATTTGTTTGAAAACAAAGATTCTGAAAAATCGAAAAATAATAAATTTAATATTTTTTCACATGTGTAGAAACGTAAAATGTTATTATCTTTGTTCAAAAATGTTTAAAAATTATTTCTGTTACTTAAAAGGTCATAGACGATCTGAATTATTCGTACCGCCTTAGTACCTCTTAGTTCCCTCTTAATACCACTTAGTACCATTTTATATTTTAAAAGGAAAAAGATATGTTTTTTAGATATTTTGATCTTAATTGGATTTTTTGCTACTTAGAGATAATAAAAAACATTTATAAAATGTATTAGAAAAATTGATTTGACCATTTACAACGAGTAATTCGTTTGAAAACAAAAATTTTGAAAAATCGAAAAACAAATAAATTTAATATTTTTTCACATTTGTAGAAACGTAAAATGTTTTAATTTTTGTTGAAAAAAGTTTAAAAATTATTTCTGCTATTTAAAACGTCATAGACGTTCTAAATTATTCGTACCGTCTTAGTACCTCTTAGTAACCTCTTAATACCACTTAGTACCATTTTATATTTTAAAAGGAAAAAGATATGTTTTTTAGAGATTTGGATCTTAATTGGATTTTTTGCTACTTAGAGATAATAAAAAACATTTATTAAATGTATTAGAAAAATTTGTTTGAACATTTAGAACGAGTAATTTGTTTGAAAACATAAATTATGAAAAATCGAAAAAAAAAATAAAAATAATATTTTTTCAAATTTGTAGAAACGTAAAATCTTTTACCCTTCGTTAAAAAAAGTTTAAAAATTATTTCTGTTACTTGTAAGGTCATAGACGACTTGAATTATTCGTACCGCCTTAGTACCTCTTAGTACCCCCTTAATACCACTTAGTACCATTTTATATTTTTAGAGGAAAAAGATATGTTTTTTAGAGATTTTGATCTTAATTGGATTTTCTGCTACTTAGAGATAATAAAAAACATTTATAAAATGTATTAGAAAAATTGGTTTGACCATTTAGAAAGAGAAATATGTTTGGAAAGAAAAATTTTGAAAAATCGAATAAAAAATAAAATTAATATTTTTTCACATTTGTAGAAACGTAAAATGTTTTAATCTTTGTTGAAAAAAGTTTAAAAATCATTTCTGTTACTTAAAACGTCATAGACGATCTGAATTATTTGTACCGCCTTAGTACCTCTTAGTACCCTCTTAATACCACTTAGTACCATTTTATATTTTAAAAGGAAAAAGATATGTTTTTTAGAGATTTGGATCTTAATTGGATTTTTTGCTACTTAGAGATAATAAAAAACATTTATAAAATGTATTAGAAAATTGGTTTGAGCATTTAGAATGAGAAATATGTTTGGAAAGAAAAATTTTGAAAAATCGAATAAAAAATAAAATTAATATTTTTTCACATTTGTAGAAACGTAAAATGTTTTAATCTTTGTTGAAAAAAGTTTAAAAATTATTTCTGTTACTTAAAAGGTCATAGACGATCTGAATTATTCGTACCGCCTTAGTACCGCTTAGTTCCCTCTTAATACCACTTAGTACCATTTTATATTTTAAGAGAAAAAAGATATGTTTTTTGAAGATTTTGATCTTAATTGGATTTTTTGCTACTTAGAGATAATGAAAAACATTTATAAAATGTATTAGAAAAATTGGTTTGACCATTTAGAACGAGTAATTTGTTTGAAAACAAAAATTCTGAAAAATAGAAAAATAATAAATTTAATATTTTTTCACATGTGTAGAAACGTAAAATGTTTTTATCTTTGTTCAAAAATGTTTAAAAATTATTTCTGTTACTTAAAAGGTCATAGACGATCTGAATTATTCGTACCGCCTTAGTACCTCTTAGTTCCCTCTTAATACCACTTAGTACCATTTTATATTTTAAAAGGAAAAAGATATGTTTTTTAGATATTTTGATCTTAATTGGATTTTTTGCTACTTAGAGATAATAAAAAACATTTATAAAATGTATTAGAAAAATTGATTTGACCATTTACAACGAGTAATTCGTTTGAAAACAAAAATTTTGAAAAATCGAAAAACAAATAAATTTAATATTTTTTCACATTTGTAGAAACGTAAAATGTTTTAATTTTTGTTGAAAAAAGTTTAAAAATTATTTCTGCTACTTAAAACGTCATAGACGTTCTAAATTATTCGTACCGCCTTAGTACCTCTTAGTACCCTCTTAATACCACTTAGTACCATTTTATATTTTAAAAGGAAAAAGATATGTTTTTTAGAGATTTGGATCTTAATTGGATTTTTTGCTACTTAGAGATAATAAAAAACATTTATTAAATGTATTAGAAAAATTTGTTTGAACATTTAGAACGAGTAATTTGTTTGAAAACATAAATTATGAAAAATCGAAAAAAAAAATAAAAATAATATTTTTTCAAATTTGTAGAAACGTAAAATCTTTTACCCTTCGTTAAAAAATGTTTAAAAATTATTTCTGTTACTTGTAAGGTCATAGACGACCTGAATTATTCGTACCGCCTTAGTACCTCTTAGTACCCTCTTAATACCACTTAGTACCATTTTATATTTTTAGAGGAAAAAGATATGTTTTTTAGAGATTTTGATCTTAATTGGATTTTTTGCTACTTAGAGATAATAAAAAACATTTATAAAATGTATTAGAAAAATTGGTTTGACCATTTAGAAAGAGAAATATGTTTGGAAAGAAAAATTTTGAAAAATCGAATAAAAAATAAAATTAATATTTTTTCACATTTGTAGAAACGTAAAATCTTTTAATCTTTGTTGAAAAAAGTTTAAAAATCATTTCTGTTACTTAAAACGTCATAGACGATCTGAATTATTCGTACCGCCTTAGTACCTCTTAGTACCCTCTTAATACCACTTAGTACCATTTTATATTTTAAAAGGAAAAAGATATGTTTTTTAGAAATTTGGATCTTAATTGGATTTTTTGCTACTTTGAGATAATAAAAAACATTTATAAAATGTATTAGAAAAATTGGTTTGACCATTTAGAAAGAGAAATATGTTTGGAAAGAAAAATTTTGAAAAATCGAATAAAAAATAAAATTAATATTTTTTCACATTTGTAGAAACGTAAAATGTTTTAATCTTTGTTGAAAAAAGTTTAAAAATTATTTCTGTTACTTAAAAGGTCATAGACGATCTAAATTATTCGTACCGCCTTAGTACCGCTTAGTTCCCTCTTAATACCACTTAGTACCATTTTATATTTTAATAGGAAAAAGATATGTTTTTTAGAGATTTGGATCTTAATTGGATTTTTTGCTACTTAGAGATAATAAAAAACATTTATAAAATGCATTAGAAAATTGGTTTGACCATTTAGAATGAGAAATATGTTTGGAAAGAAAAATTTTGAAAAATCGAAAAAAAAATAAAATTAATATTTTTTCACATTTGTAAAAACGTAAAATCTTTTAATTTTTGTTAAAAAATGTTCAAAAATTATTTCTGTTACTTAAAAGGTCATAGGCGACCTGAATTATTCGTACCGCCTTAGTACTACTTAGTACCCTCTTAATACCACTTAGTACCATTTTATATTTTAAGAGAAAAAAGATATGTTTTTTGGAGATTTTGATCTTAATTGGATTTTTTGCTACTTAGAGATAATGAAAAACATTTATAAAATGTATTAGAAAAATTGGTTTGACCATTTAGAACGAGTAATTTGTTTGAAAACAAAAATTTTGAAAAATCGAAAAAAAAATAAAATTAATATTTTTTCAAATTTGTAGAAACGTAAAATCTTTTAATCTTCGTTAAAAAATGTTTAAAAATTAATTCTGATACTTAAAAGGTTATAGACGACCTGAATTATTCGTACCGCCTTAGTACCTTTTAGCACCCTCTTAATACCACTTAGTACCATTTTATATTTTAAAAGGAAAAAGATATGTTTTTTAGAGATTTGGATCTTAATTTAATTTTTTGCTACTTAGAGATAATAAAAAACATTTATTAAATGCATTAGAAAATTGGTTTGACCATTTAGAATGAGAAATATGTTTGGAAAGAAAAATTTTGAAAAATTGAATAAAAATAAAATTAATATTTTTTTACATTTGTCGAAACGTAAATGTTTTTAATCTTTGTTAAAAAAGTTTAAAAATTATTTCTGTTACTTAAAACGTCATAGACGATCTGAATTATTCGTACCGCCTTAGTACCTCTTAGTACCCTCTTAATACCACTTAGTACCATTTTATATTTTAAGAGAAAAAAGATATGTTTTTGGAGATTTTGATTTTAATTGGATTTTTTGCTACTTAGAGATAAAGAAAAATATTTATAAAATGTATTATAAAAATTGATTTGACCATTTAGAACGAGTAATTTGTTTGAAAACAAAAACTTTTGAAAATTCGAATAAAAAATAAAATTAATATTTTTATACATTTGTAGAAACGTAAAATGTTTTAACTATGTTAAAAAAGTTTAAAAATTATATCTGTTACTTAAAAGGTTATAGACGACCTGAATTATTCGTACCGCCTTAGTACCTTTTAGTACCCTCTTAATACTACTTAGTACCATTTTATATTTTAAAAGAAAAAAGATATGTTTTTTAGAGATTTGGATCTTAATTAGATTTTTTCCTACTTAGAGATAATAAAAAACATTTATAAAATGCATTAGAAAATTGGTTTGACCATTTAGAATGAGAAATATGTTTGTAAAGAAAAATTTTGAAAAATCGAATAAAAAATAAAATTAATATTTTTTCACATTTGTAGAAACGTAAAATGTTTTAATTTTTGTTGAAAAAAGTTTAAAAATTATTTCTGCTACTTAAAACGTCATATACGTTCTAAATTATTCGTACCGCCTTAGTACCTCTTAGTACCCTCTTAATACCACTTAGTACCATTTTATATTTTAAGAGAAAAAAGATATGTTTTTGGAGATTTTGATTTTAATTGGATTTTTTGCTACTTAGAGATAAAGAAAAATATTTATAAAATGTATTATAAAAATTGATTTGACCATTTACAACGAGTAATTTGTTTGAAAACAAAAATTTTGAAAAATCGAAAAACAAATAAATTTAATATTTTTTTACATTTGTAGAAACGTAAAATGTTTTAATTTTTGTTGAAAAAAGTTTAAAAATTATTTCTGCTACTTAAAACGTCATAGACGTTCTAAATTATTCGTACCGTCTTAGTACCTCTTAGTACCCTCTTAATACCACTTAGTACCATTTTATATTTTAAGAGAAAAAAGTTATGTTTTTTGGAGATTTTGATCTTAAATGGATTTTTTGCTACTTAGAGATAATGAAAAACATTTATAAAATGTATTAGAAAAATTGGTTTGACCATTTACAACGAGTAATTTGTTTGAAAACAAAAATTTTGAAAAATCGAAAAACAAATAAATTTAATATTTTTTCACATTTGTAGAAACGTAAAATCTTTTAATTTTTGTTGAAAAAAGTTTAAAAATTATTTCTGCTACTTAAAACGTCATAGACGTTCTAAATTATTCGTACCACCTTAATACCTCTTAGTACCCTCTTAATACCACTTAGTACCATTTTATATTTTAAAAGGAAAAAGATATGTTTTTTAGAGATTTTGATCTTAATTGGATTTTTTGCTACTTAGAGATAATAAAAAACATTTATAAAATGCATTGGAAAATTGGTTTGACCATTTAGAATGAGAAATATGATTGGAAAGAAAAATTTTGAAAAATCGAATAAAAAATAAAATTAATATTTTTTCACATTTGTAGAAACGTAAAATCTTTTAATCTTTGTTAAAAAAAGTTCAAAAATTATTTCTGTTACTTAAAAGGTCATAGGCGACCTGAATTATTCGTACCGCCTTAGTACCACTTAGTACCCTTTTAATACCACTTAGTACCATTTAAATTTTAAAAGGAAAAAGATATGTTTTTTAGAGATTTTGATCTTAATTGGATTTTTTGCTACTAAGAGATAATAAAAAAGACTTATATAATGTATCAAAAAAATTGGTTTGACTATTTAGAATGAGAAATATGTTTGGAAAGAAAAATTTTAAAAAATCGAATAAAAAATAAAATTAATATTTTTTCACATTTGTAGAAACGTAAAAGTTTTTTATCTTTGTTAAAAAAAGTTTAAAAATTATTTTTGTTACTCAAAACGTCATAGACGATCTGAATTAATCGTACCGCCTTAATACCTCTTAGTACCCTCTTAATACCACTTAGTACTATTTTAAATTTTAAAAGGAAAAAGATATGTTTTTTAGAGATTTGGATCTTAATTGGATTTTTCGCTACATAGAGATAATGAAAAACATTTATAAAATGTATTAGAAAAATTGGTTTGACCATTTACAACGAGTAATTTGTTTGAAAACAAAAATTTTGAAAAATCGAAAAACAAATAAATTTAATATTTTTTCACATTTGTAGAAACGTAAAATGTTTTAATTTTTGTTGAAAAAAGTTTAAAAATTATTTCTGCTACTTAAAACGTCATAGACGTTCTAAATTATTCGTACCGCCTTAGTACCTCTTAGTACCCTCTTAATACCACTTAGTACCGTTTTATATTTTAAAAGGAAAAAGATATGTTTTTTAGAGATTTGGATCTTAATTGGAATTTTTGCTACTTAGAGATAATAAAAAACATTTATAAAATGTATTAGAAAAATTGGTTTGACCATTTAGAAAGAGAAATATGTTTGGAAAGAAAAATTTTGAAAAATCGAAAAACAAATAAAATTAATTTTTTTTCACATTTGTTGAAACGTAAAATGTTTTAATGTTTGTTGAAAAAAGTTTAAAAATTATTTCTGTTACTTAAATCGTCATAGACGATCTGAATTATTCGTACCGCCTTAGTACCTGTTAGTACCCTCTTAATACCACTTAGTACCATTTTATATTTTAAAAGGAAAAAGATATGTTTTTTAGAGATTTGAATCTTAATTGGATTTTTTGCTACTTAGAGATAATAAAAAACATTTATAAAATGTATTAGAAAAATTGGTTTGACCATTTAGAACGAGTAATTTGTTTGAAAACAAAAATTTTGAAAAATCGAAAAAAAAAATAAAATTAATATTTTTTTAAATTTGTAGAAACGTAAAATCTTTTAATCTTCGTTAAAAAATGTTTAAAAATTATTTCTGTTACTTAAAAGGTTATAGACGACCTGAATTATTCGTACCGCCTTAGTACCTCTTAGTACCCTCTTAATACCACTTAGTACCATTTTATATTTCAAGAGAAAATATATATGTTTTTTAGAGATTTGGATCTTAATTGGATTTTTTGCTACTTAGAGATAATAAAAAACATTTATAAAATGCATTAGAAAATTGGTTTGACCATTTAGAATGAGAAATATGTTTGGAAAGAAAAATTTTGAAAAATCGAAAAAAAAATAAAATTAATATTTTTTCACATTTGTAGAAACGTAAAATCTTTTAATTTTTGTTAAAAAATGTTCAAAAATTATTTCTGTTACTTAAAAGGTCATAGGCGACCTGAATTATTCGTACCGCCTTAGTACTACTTAGTACCCTCTTAATACCACTTAGTACCATTTTATATTTTAAGAGAAAAAAGATATGTTTTTTGGAGATTTTGATCTTAATTGGATTTTTTGCTACTTAGAGATAATGAAAAACATTTATAAAATGTATTAGAAAAATTGGTTTGACCATTTAGAACGAGTAATTTGTTTGAAAACAAAAATTTTGAAAAATCGAAAAAAAATAAAATTAATATTTTTTCAAATGTGTAGAAACGTAAAATCTTTTAATCTTCGTTAAAAAATGTTTAAAAATTAATTCTGATACTTAAAAGGTTATAGACGACCTGAATTATTCGTACCGCCTTAGTACCTTTTAGTACCCTCTTAATACTACTTAGTACCATTTTATATTTTAAAAGAAAAAAGATATGTTTTTTAGAGATTTGGATCTTAATTGGATTTTTTCCTACTTAGAGATAATAAAAAACATTTATAAAATGCATTAGAAAATTGGTTTGACCATTTAGAATAAGAAATATGTTTGTAAAGAAAAATTTTGAAAAATCGAATAAAAAATAAAATTAATATTTTTTCACATTTGTAGAAACGTAAAATGTTTTAATTTTTGTTGAAAAAAGTTTAAAAATTATTTCTGCTACTTAAAACGTCATATACGTTCTAAATTATTCGTACCGCCTTAGTACCTCTTAGTACCTTCTTAATACCACTTAGTACCATTTTATATTTTAAGAGAAAAAAGATATGTTTTTGGAGATTTTGATTTTAATTGGATTTCTTGCTACTTAGAGATAATGAAAAATATTTATAAAATGTATTATAAAAATTGATTTGACCATTTACAACGAGTAATTTGTTTGAAAACAAAAATTTTGAAAAAATTGAAAAACAAATAAATTTAATATTTTTTTACATTTGTAGAAACGTAAAATGTTTTAATTTTTGTTGAAAAAAGTTTAAAAATTATTTCTGCTACTTAAAACGTCATAGACGTTCTAAATTATTCGTACCGTCTTAGTACCTCTTAGTACCCTCTTAATACCACTTAGTACCATTTTATATTTTAAAAGGAAAAAGATATGTTTTTTAGAGATTTTGATTTTAATTGGATTTTTTGCTACTTAGAGATAATGAAAAATATTTATAAAATGTATTATAAAAATTGATTTGACCATTTACAACGAGTAATTTGTTTGAAAACAAAAATTTTGAAAAATCGAAAAACAAATAAATTTAATATTTTTTTTTTACATTTGTAGAAACGTAAAATGTTTTAATTTTTGTTGAAAAAAGTTTAAAAATTATTTCTGCTACTTAAAACGTCATAGACGTTCTAAATTATTCGTACCGTCTTAGTACCTCTTAGTACCCTCTTAATACCACTTAGTACCATTTTATATTTTAAAAGGAAAAAGATATGTTTTTTAGAGATTTGGATCTTAATTGGATTTTTTGCTACTTAGAGATAATAAAAAACATTTATAAAATGTATTAGAAAAATTGGTTTGACCATTTAGAATGAGAAATATGTTTGGAAAGAAAAATTTTGAAAAATCGAATAAAAAATAAAATTAATATTTTTTCACATTTGTAGAAACGTAAAATCTTTTAATCTTCGTTAAAAAATGTTCAAAAATTATTTCTGTTACTTAAAAGGTCATAGGCGACCTGAATTATTCGTACCGCCTTAGTACCACTTAGTACCCTCTTAATACCACTTAGTACCATTTTATATTTTAAGAGAAAAAAGTTATGTTTTTTGGAGATTTTGATCTTAAATGGATTTTTTGCTACTTAGAGATAATGAAAAACATTTATAAAATGTATTAGAAAAATTGGTTTGACCATTTACAACGAGTAATTTGTTTGAAAACAAAAATTTTGAAAAATCGAAAAACAAATAAATTTAATATTTTTTCACATTTGTAGAAACGTAAAATCTTTTAATTTTTGTTGAAAAAAGTTTAAAAATTATTTCTGCTACTTAAAACGTCATAGACGTTCTAAATTATTCGTACCACCTTAATACCTCTTAGTACCCTCTTAATACCACTTAGTACCATTTTATATTTTAAAAGGAAAAAGATATGTTTTTTAGAGATTTTGATCTTAATTGGATATTTTGCTACTTAGAGATAATAAAAAACATTTATAAAATGCATTGGAAAATTGGTTTGACCATTTAGAATGAGAAATATGATTGGAAAGAAAAATTTTGAAAAATCGAATAAAAAATAAAATTAATATTTTTTCACATTTGTAGAAACGTAAAATCTTTTAATCTTTGTTAAAAAAAGTTCAAAAATTATTTCTGTTACTTAAAAGGTCATAGGCGACCTGAATTATTCGTACCGCCTTAGTACCACTTAGTACCCTTTTAATACCACTTAGTACCATTTAAATTTTAAAAGGAAAAAGATATGTTTTTTAGAGATTTTGATCTTAATTGGATTTTTTGCTACTTAGAGATAATAAAAAAGACTTATATAATGTATCAAAAAAATTGGTTTGACTATTTAGAATGAGAAATATGTTTGGACAGAAAAATTTTAAAAAATCGAATAAAAAATAAAATTAATATTTTTTCACATTTGTAGAAACGTAAAAGTTTTTTATCTTTGTTAAAAAAAGTTTAAAAATTATTTTTGTTACTCAAAACGTCATAGACGATCTGAATTAATCGTACCGCCTTAATACCTCTTAGTACCCTCTTAATACCACTTAGTACTATTTTAAATTTTAAAAGGAAAAAGATATGTTTTTTAGAGATTTGGATCTTAATTGGATTTTTCGCTACATAGAGATAATGAAAAACATTTATAAAATGTATTAGAAAAATTGGTTTGACCATTTACAACGAGTAATTTGTTTGAAAACAAAAATTTTGAAAAATCGAAAAACAAATAAATTTAATATTTTTTCACATTTGTAGAAACGTAAAATGTTTTAATTTTTGTTGAAAAAAGTTTAAAAATTATTTCTGCTACTTAAAACGTCATAGACGTTCTAAATTATTCGTACCGCCTTAGTACCTCTTAGTACCCTCTTAATACCACTTAGTACCGTTTTATATTTTAAAAGGAAAAAGATATGTTTTTTAGAGATTTGGATCTTAATTGGAATTTTTGCTACTTAGAGATAATAAAAAACATTTATAAAATGTATTAGAAAAATTGGTTTGACCATTTAGAAAGAGAAATATGTTTGTAAAGAAAAATTTTGAAACATCGAAAAACAAATAAAATTAATTTTTTTTCACATTTGTTGAAACGTAAAATGTTTTAATGTTTGTTGAAAAAAGTTTAAAAATTATTTCTGTTACTTAAATCGTCATAGACGATCTGAATTATTCGTACCGCCTTAGTACCTGTTAGTACCCTCTTAATACCACTTAGTACCATTTTATATTTTAAAAGGAAAAAGATATGTTTTTTAGAGATTTGAATCTTAATTGGATTTTTTGCTACTTAGAGATAATAAAAAACATTTATAAAATGTATTAGAAAAATTGGTTTGACCATTTAGAACGAGTAATTTGTTTGAAAACAAAAATTTTGAAAAATCGAAAAAAAAAATAAAATTAATATTTTTTTAAATTTGTAGAAACGTAAAATCTTTTAATCTTCGTTAAAAAATGTTTAAAAATTATTTCTGTTACTTAAAAGGTTATAGACGACCTGAATTATTCGTACCGCCTTAGTACCTCTTAGTACCCTCTTAATACCACTTAGTACCATTTTATATTTCAAGAGAAAATATATATGTTTTTTAGAGATTTGGATCTTAATTGGATTTTTTGCTACTTAGAGATAATAAACAACATTTATAAAATGTATTAGAAAAATTGGTTTGACCATTTAGAACGAGTAATTTGTTTGAAAACAAAAATTCTGAAAAATCGAAAAATAATAAATTTAATATTTTTTCACATGTGTAGAAACGTAAAATGTTTTTATCTTTGTTCAAAAATGTTTAAAAATTATTTCTGTTACTTAAAAGGTCATAGACGATCTGAATTATTCGTACCGCCTTAGTACCTCTTAGTTCCCTCTTAATACCACTTAGTACCATTTTATATTTTAAAAGGAAAAAGATATGTTTTTTAGAGATTTTGATCTTAATTGGATTTTTTGCTACTTAGAGACATTAAAAAACATTTATAAAATGTATTAGAAAAATTGGTTTGACCATTTAGAAAGAGAAATATGTTTGGAAAGAAAAATTTTGAAAAATCGAATAAAAAATAAAATTAATATTTTTTCACATTTGTAGAAACGTAAAATGTTTTAATCTTTGTTGAAAAAAGTTTAAAAATTATTTCTGTAACTTAAAACGTCATAGACGATCTGAATTATTCGTACCGCCTTAGTACCTCTTAGTACCCTCTTAATACCACTTAGTACCATTTTATATTTTAAAAGGAAAAAGATATGTTTTTTAGAGATTTGGATCTTAATTGGATTTTTTGCTACTTAGAGATAATAAAAAACATTTATAAAATGTATTAGAAAAATTGGTTTGACCATTTAGAACGAGTAATTTGTTTGAAAACAAAAATTCTGAAAAATCGAAAAATAATAAATTTAATATTTTTTCACATGTGTAGAAACGTAAAATGTTTTTATCTTTGTTCAAAAATGTTTAAAAATTATTTCTGTTACTTAAAAGGTCATAGACGATCTGAATTATTCGTACCGCCTTAGTACCTCTTAGTACCCTCTTAATACCACTTAGTACCATTTTATATTTTAAAAGGAAAAAGATATGTTTTTTAGAAATTTGGATCTTAATTGGATTTTTTGCTACTTAGAGATAATAAAAAACATTTATAAAATGTATTAGAAAAATTGGTTTGACCATTTAGAAAGAGAAATATGTTTGGAAAGAAAAATTTTGAAAAATCGAATAAAAAATAAAATTAATATTTTTTCACATTTGTAGAAACGTAAAATGTTTTAATCTTTGTTGAAAAAAGTTTAAAAATTATTTCTGTTACTTAAAACGTCATAGACGATCTGAATTATTCGTACCGCCTTAGTACCTCTTAGTACCCTCTTAATACCACTTAGTACCATTTTATATTTTAAAAGGAAAAAGATATGTTTTTTAGAATTTTGGATCTTAATTGGATTTTTTGCTACTTAGAGATAATAAAAAACATTTATAAAATGTATTAGAAAAATTGGTTTGACCATTTAGAAAGAGAAATATGTTTGGAAAGAAAAATTTTGAAAAATCGAATAAAAAATAAAATTAATATTTTTTCACATTTGTAGAAACGTAAAATGTTTTAATCTTTGTTGAAAAAAGTTTAAAAATTATTTCTGTTACTTAAAAGGTCATAGACGATCTGAATTATTCGTACCGCCTTAGTACCGCTTAGTTCCCTCTTAATACCACTTAGTACCATTTTATATTTTAATAGGAAAAAGATATGTTTTTTAGAGATTTGGATCTTAATTGGATTTTTTGCTACTTAGAGATAATAAAAAACATTTATAAAATGTATTAGAAAAATTGGTTTGACCATTTAGAAAGAGAAATATGTTTGGAAAGAAAAATTTTGAAAAATCGAATAAAAAATAAAATTAATATTTTTTCACATTTGTAGAAACGTAAAATGTTTTAATCTTTGTTGAAAAAAGTTTAAAAATCATTTCTGTTACTTAAAACGTCATAGACGATCTGAATTATTCGTACCGCCTTAGTACCTCTTAGTACCCTCTTAATACCACTTAGTACCATTTTATATTTTAAAAGGAAAAAGATATGTTTTTTAGAAATTTGGATCTTAATTGGATTTTTTGCTACTTAGAGATAATAAAAAACATTTATAAAATGTATTAGAAAAATTGGTTTGACCATTTAGAAAGAGAAATATGTTTGGAAAGAAAAATTTTGAAAAATCGAATAAAAAATAAAATGAATATTTTTTCACATTTGTAGAAACGTAAAATGTTTTAATCTTTGTTGAAAAAAGTCTAAAAATTATTTCTGTTACTTAAAAGGTCATAGACGATCTGAATTATTCGTACCGCCTTAGTACCGCTTAGTTCCCTCTTAATACCACTTAGTACCATTTTATATTTTAATAGGAAAAAGATATGTTTTTTAGAGATTTGGATCTTAATTGGATTTTTTGCTACTTAGAGATAATAAAAAACATTTATAAAATGCATTAGAAAATTGGTTTGACCATTTAGAATGAGAAATATGTTTGGAAAGAAAAATTTTGAAAAATCGAAAAAAAAATAAAATTAATATTTTTTCACATTTGTAGAAACGTAAAATCTTTTAATTTTTGTTAAAAAATGTTTAAAAATTATTTCTGTTACTTAAAAGGTCATAGGCGACCTGAATTATTCGTACCGCCTTAGTACTACTTAGTACCCTCTTAATACCACTTAGTACCATTTTATATTTTAAGAGAAAAAAGATATGTTTTTTGGAGATTTTGATCTTAATTGGATTTTTTGCTACTTAGAGATAATGAAAAACATTTATAAAATGTATTAGAAAAATTGGTTTGACCATTTACAACGAGTAATTTGTTTGAAAACAAAAATTTTGAAAAATCGAAAAACAAATAAATTTAATATTTTTTCACATTTGTAGAAACGTAAAATGTTTTAATTTTTGTTGAAAAAAGTTTAAAAATTATTTCTGCTACTTAAAACGTCATAGACGTTCTAAATTATTCGTACCACCTTAATACCTCTTAGTACCCTCTTAATACCACTTAGTACCATTTTATATTTTAAAAGGAAAAAGATATGTTTTTTAGAGATTTTGATCTTAATTGGATTTTTTGCTACTTAGAGATAATAAAAAACATTTATAAAATGCATTGGAAAATTGGTTTGACCATTTAGAATGAGAAATATGATTGGAAAGAAAAATTTTGGAATCGAATAAAAAATAAAATTAATATTTTTTCACATTTGTAGAAACGTAACATCTTTTAATCTTTGTTAAAAAAAGTTCAAAAATTATTTCTGTTACTTAAAAGGACATAGGCGACCTGAATTATTCGTACCGCCTTAGTACCACTTAGTACCCTTTTAATACCACTTAGTACCATTTAAATTTTAAAAGGAAAAAGATATGTTTTTTAGAGATTTTGATCTTAATTGGATTTTTTGCTACTTAGAGATAATAAAAAAGACTTATATAATGTATCAAAAAAATTGGTTTGACTATTTAGAATGAGAAATATGTTTGGAAAGAAAAATTTTAAAAAATCGAATAAAAAATAAAATTAATATTTTTTCACATTTGTAGAAACGTAAAAGTTTTTAATCTTTGTTAAAAAAAGTTTAAAAATTATTTTTGTTACTCAAAACGTCATAGACGATCTGAATTAATCGTACCGCCTTAATACCTCTTAGTACCCTCTTAATACCACTTAGTACTATTTTAAATTTTAAAAGGAAAAAGATATGTTTTTTAGAGATTTGGATCTTAATTGGATTTTTCGCTACATAGAGATAATGAAAAACATTTATAAAATGTATTAGAAAAATTGGTTTGACCATTTACAACGAGTAATTTGTTTGGAAAGAAAAATTTTAAAAAATCGAAAAACAAATAAATTTAATATTTTTTCACATTTGTAGAAACGTAAAATGTTTTAATTTTTGTTGAAAAAAGTTTAAAAATTATTTCTGCTACTTAAAACGTCATAGACGTTCTAAATTATTCGTACCGTCTTTTACCTCTTAGTACCCTCTTAAAACCACTTAGTACCGTTTTATATTTTAAAAGGAAAAAGATATGTTTTTTAGAGATTTGGATCCTAATTGGAATTTTTGCTACTTAGAGATAATAAAAAACATTTATAAAATGTATTAGAAAAATTGGTTTGACCATTTAGAAAGAGAAATATGTTTGGAAAGAAAAATTTTGAAAAATCGAAAAACAAATAAAATTAATATTTTTTCACATTTGTTGAAACGTAAATGTTTTTAATCTTTGTTAAAAAAGTTTAAAAATTATTTCTATTACTTAAAACGTCATAGACGATCTGAATTATTCGTACCGCCTTAGTACCTCTTAGTACCCTCTTAATACCACTTAGTACCATTTTATATTTTAAAAGGAAAAAGATATGTTTTTTAGAGATTTGGATCTTAATTGGATTTTTTGCTACTTAGAGATAATAAAAAACATTTATAAAATGTATTAGAAAAATTGGTTTGACCATTTAGAACGAGTAATTTGTTTGAAAACAAAAATTCTGAAAAATCGAAAAATAATAAATTTAATATTTTTTCACATGTGTAGAAACGTAAAATGTTTTTATCTTTGTTCAAAAATGTTTAAAAATTATTTCTGTTACTTAAAACGTCATAGACGTTCTAAATTATTCGTACCGCCTTAGTACCTCTTAGTACCCTCTTAATACCACTTAGTACCGTTTTATATTTTAAAAGGAAAAAGATATGTTTTTTAGAGATTTGGATCTTAATTGGATTTTTTGCTACTTAGAGATAATAAAAAACATTTATAAAATGTATTAGAAAAATTTGTTTGACCATTTAGAACGAGTAATTTGTTTGAAAACAAAAATTTTGAAAAATCGAAAAAAAAAATAAAATTAATATTTTTTCAAATTTGTGGAAACGTGAAATCTTTTAATCTTCGTTAAAGAATGTTTAAAAATTATTTCTGTTACTTAAAAGGTTATAGACGATCTGAATTATTCGTACCGCCTTAGTACCTCTTAGTACCCTCTTAATACCGCTTAGTACCATTTTATGTTTTAATAGGAAAAAGATATGTTTTTTAGAGATTTGGATCTTAATTGGATTTTTTGCTACATAGAGATAATAAAAAACATTTATAAAATGCATTAGAAAATTGGTTTGACCATTTAGAATGAGAAATATGTTTGGAAAGAAAAATTTTGAAAAATCGAATAAAAAATAAAATTAATATTTTTTCACATTTGTAGAAACGTAAAATCTTTTAATCTTCGTTAAAAAATGTTCAAAAATTATTTCTGTTACTTAAAAGGTCATAGGCGACCTGAATTATTCGTACCGCCTTAGTACCTTTTAGTACCCTCTTAATACCACTTAGTACCATTTTATATTTTAATAGAAAAAAGATATGTTTTTTGGAGATTTTGATCTTAAATGGATTTTTTGCTACTTAGAGATAATGAAAAACATTTATAAAATGTATTAGAAAAATCGGTTTGACCATTTACAACGAGTAATTTGTTTGAAAACAAAAATTTTGAAAAATCGAAAAACAAATAAATTTAATATGATTTCACATTTGTAGAAACGTAAAATGTTTTAATCTTTGTTGAAAAAAGTTTAAAAATTATTTCTGTTACTTAAAACGTCATAGACGATCTGAATTATTCGTACCGCCTTAGTACCTCTTAGTACCCTCTTAATACCACTTAGTACCATTTTATATTTTAAAAGGAAAAAGATATGTTTTTTAGAGATTTGGATTTTAATTGGATTTTTTGCTACTAAGAGATAATAAAAAACATTTATAAAATGTATTAGAAAAATTGGTTCGACCATTTAGAACGAGTAATTTGTTTGAAAACAAAAATTTTGAAAAATCGAAAAAAAAAATAAAATTAATATTTTTTCAAATTTGTGGAAACGTAAAATCTTTTAATCTTCGTTAAAAAATGTTTAAAAATTATTTCTGTTACTTAAAAGGTTATAGACGACCTGAATTATTCGTACCGCCTTAGTACCTTTTAGTACCCTCTTAATACCACTTAGTACCATTTTATATTTTAAAAGGAAAAAGATATGTTTTTAAGAGATTTGGATCTTAATTGGATTTTTTCCTACTGTTACGTTTTGATGTACAAAAACCCTTACAATATTCCCTAGTTCCTCCTTTTAAATCAATTTCAATTAAGAACTTGATTTGGGATGAGGATTAAGTCAATGAGAGTACTAAAGTTTATTGTAGAATATTTATTTATGAGGTTATTATAATGAGTAGAGAGATTTACAAAAATGATTTTATAAATTGAGCCTTACTTTCGAAGATGGAAAGATTGATGTTTTACTCGCAGATTTGTAAAAGGCAAGCGATGAAATAGTATTAACCTTGCAGTAGATTAGCCGTTGGGTAAACAGACGAGGATCCTAGTCTTAGATGTCGATGCAGGTGAATTTTGTAGAAAATAGAAACTTCTTGCAGGAGACTTTTAGTTTGTTTTTCTCACAAAACGGTGTGAATTTCCGTTATTTTGTAGAGTGACAACTTGGACCGAATAGAATTATCACTTATTAAAAGCAATACGTTACTATGCAGTAAGACTGTAATACTGCAAGTAATTTGAGTAGTTGAATGTGAATAACTACTGACTAGATGGTAAGACTGTGTATTATCAAGTTTGTAAAACTTCGAACTGCACTAGTCAACCTGATGCTCCAATTTATATTGGAAAATTGGGAATGCTCATGGCTGCCTAGAAAAAAGATGTCCGCTTCAAAAAAAGATGGACGCTTAGGAAAAAGATGGCCGTCCTAGCTTCACCTTCCTCTTCCTTCCCCTGCATGAATTCTAGGTTGTAATACTCCGCATTAAAGTGAAAGTATATCGTAGTTCTTGAAATTTGGAAAATGTTTGTCTTTGCTTGTCTCTTCTCCCCGTTCCCTTTACAGGTGTCTAGGTTTGTACTTCCTTCCGCCAAAGAGGTGATATACCGTAGTTGTTGGAGAAGCGTGTCAAAGACTAATATTTGTCAAATATCTTATGTAAACATGTTCTTTCCTTCTTCAGGTGCTCTCAATTATAAAATCATATCTACTTTTGTCTACTATTCGTCTACAATATTGACCACAATAATAAGAGTTCTTATGTTTACAACAATTGATTATAGACATAAATAATAATGTATATAACAATATATATATATAATAATTATATAGGTTACGAACGTAACACCTCCCCCCTCAGTTCGAGCATGTGAAAAAAGTGATACATGCTCGAATTTTTCTAAAAAAATTGCTCAATTTGTTAAGGGAAATGTTGCGATCGTGTAGATTTGTCCAATTTTTATTACTAATTTTGATTCATACCCATGCATGCTATATTTGAAAAACATGTTATAGTAATAATAACAATATAAGAAATAGTCATGTTTTTCATTTTTTTGACTAATACATATTTTGCAGTGAATGGAAAAATTTGATTTTTATATTCATTATTTTAGTAAAAAAAAAATTACTGCGATAAAAAGAAATATACTTTTCATACATACTTATACATTCGATTTATGATACATACTTTATTTTTCGAGAAAAAAAAAAGAATAGTCAAAATAGATTTCATTTCCTAGTGTTGTGTTTAATTTTTCATCTGTATAGAGATTTGCACATTACCTACACCTATTTCTTTTTAGTCATTCATTATTCACATATATTTTTATATTGTTTTTTTTTTTGTTGCCATTAATGTACACATTGTTATACTATAATGCATATATTTAATTTTACTATGCGTAAAAAGAAGAGAAAAAAAAAATTTTGAATGATTTTACATTCATTATTTGCAAGTTACAAATTTTATCATACTAGTGGACCACTGTTCTCGCTTTCAATCATTCATTCTATTTTTCCTTCGTTTCTAGTGAAGAAGAACAAACTTTGATATCGTGGGAACGAAGGAAAAATTGCTGGTCCTCTCAGGTTTCCGGCGAACTCCGAGTTTTTAGGATTTTGATAAGAACCGATTTTCTAATTGGTAGCTTGGCTTGAGAAAAGAAAACAAATATGATGTGGTGTTTGCTCCCTTTTAGTATTTATGAATGGCTTTTTTTTCTTTTATTTTAAATCGTTTCACGCTTTATACCATGAAGGGTCGGTTTTAATTTTCACCATGTCTTCTGTTATGTGTGATGACTTGGATCAATTACTTAATGATTTGGGGGATATTGATCCGTCAAATTTCGGAATTGAGTCAAATTTAAATATTACAGAGTTATGTGAAGGTGTCAGTGTGAGTGATAACGCTTTATGTTTACAAGAAGGAAATTTTAAGTTTTTTCCACCTCTTGAAAATTTAAGTCATTCTTCCGTGTACGGGCAATTGTTAACAAAATTAAAGGCTTTTGACATTTGGTCACCTAGTGAATTTACAGGAATATTTGTTTTTACTTTGAATGGCGTTAATTATTTTGGTCCCTCTTGGTGGGCGAAATTGAATTGTAAAGAAGATTTGACGGAATTTATAAAGTTGGAGATAACAGTTTGTGGTGCATCTGGACCATTATATATCGGAGGAAAGTTCTGTGTTGTTAATCGGAACAATATGATTGAGCAGGTAAGAAATAGAAATGTATATTTGGTTTTGAGAAAAAATTGTAAATTGAATTTCACATGTATTTTGATTGACATTTTATTACTTTTTATTTTATTTTATTTATTTATTTTTTTTTTATTATTATTATTATTTTTTTTTTTTTACATGTCTAAAAAAAAATTTAAGAAAAACTGAACTTTTGAAATTTTCATTCAATAAGAGAAAAGGAGAAAAAAAAAAAATTTTGAATGTAAATGTCACGTTGAATGAACCACATGGATTCCTTATTCAGTATTTTTATTAGATTGACTGTTTATTCGAAACACGCATTACAAAATTTTGTGTTTTGATATGTCGATTTCATATTGATTATTATATTTATTATTATTTTATTATTTTATTATTATCAATATGGCAACTATTTCGTCGATTTATCGATTAAATTTTGGAGACATCGGTTATGGAATTTTATATTTGATATATCAATTAAAAAATAATTATTAATTTGATATAACAATTATCTGTCTGGTATATTGATTATCCGTTTGATCTACTTCTGTCGATATATCGATTATAAATTTGATACAATGATGATACTTAATGTACCGACTTTGATTCGATACATCGATCATGTATTCAGAATTTTGGTTATTTACTCGAGACATCAATTATAGATCTTTATGTTTGGTAATTAGATTCGATATATCGATCGTCGAATTTTATATCGATTTTAGACATCGATTATTGAATTTTGTTCAACATATCAATTCGACATATCTATTTTTTGAAATTTATATTTTAAATATCCATTCAATGTATTAATTATCGAAATTCTAGGTTGGACATATAAATTAGATATATTGATTATTGGATTTCATATCCAATAAATGTATATATATATCGAATGTTGGTTTGTAAATGAATGATATAGAGTTTAAGTTATATGAGTGAAATATGCAATTTGGAATAGTTAAAACTGCTGTTTATTTACAGGAATCACAAGTTGTCTCCTATTCCCTTTTTCATTATTTTCAAAAAAAAAAAAAAAAAATTATATGATTTAAAATATTTCGCTAACTAAGTGGGAGGAAGGGATATTTATTTTTTATTTTCCTCAATTTTTAATTAATTTAAACTATTTTTGTAATTTCTACTTATTCTTTTATTTTGAAAATTATTCTTCAACTTTTTGAAAAGAGAGAGAGAAGGGAAGAAAAAAAAATTTTATTTGTCAATTATTTATTATTTAATAATTTTGTCATTTTGTAACTTTCTCTCAATTATTATTTATCTTTTGTAATATTTTAATTGCTTTTTCTTTTATTATTTTTTCAAAATTTTATAATTATTAATTCTTTTAAATTATTTTATTTTATTTTATTTTAATCTTCAAATTTACAAAGAAGTTTTTATTATCTTCTTTTTTGAGTTCAACTTTTCTGTTGATTTTCAATTTGTAATTATTTTTAACAGTTAGTTCTATTATTTTCTTAAATTTTCAATTTTCTGGATTAATTTTAGTGTTTGTTGTTTTAATTTTTCAAATTCTTCTTTTTAAATTGTGTAATTATCTAAACATTTTTCGAAATTTATTTTCAACTGTCAATTATTTTCGTTATTTATTTATTTATTTTTTATTTACTTCAAATTTTTCTCAGTATTCTTCTAATTTCCATTAATAAGTTTCCAGAAATTTATAGTTTTGAATGTATGAATTCTTTAATAGATGATTTTTAAATAAAAAATAAATAAAAAAAAAATACTAAAAATAGGAGTTGTGATCCCTGTTATTTATTTAATATTATGATTTGCTAATTGGTGTATGAATAAATTTACAAGCTAATCTTTAATTACCTTTTTCCTTTCTTTTAGATTGATTCTGAGTCAGTAATGTGGATGGTTGGAAAAAGAAAAATATCTGTTGCTCCTACGTTCCGGTATGAGAAACGTAATATTCGTTTGCCCTATGAGTTCAGTACCATGTCCCACCAAATCTTGCAAGGTTTTGCAATTTTAAAAAAAGCTTTTGAAACTAAAGAAGAGGTTATCCTGTTTAACCGGAAAATGTTGATTGCCGGAAATTCTTTTGTTAGGGTAAGAAAGAGTTTAATAATAAATATATATATGTATAGAGAGAAGAATAATAATATATATTTTTAATTTGTATTTATTTTTCTATTTTCCTGTTATAGGTTTGTGACTATAATGAGTGGTTCTTTCCTTGCGGCAAAAGGATGACCGATGATGACACAAAAATTTCGAGAGATATTTGCGGGATGAAGTATATTTTACCATTCGAGTGGCACGTCGGATTTCACTGTTCAGAACAGGAAGGAATCTCCTGTCTGAAACAGCACCTATGGACAAGTGTGGATCCCTACCACTTGCCGTTTCAGGCAGGACTTGTCAAATGGCACATTGATGGAGACATTGTTAAGAGGGTGAGTCTTTTTATAATTTTTTTTATTGAAAAGGGGGGGAAAAATTTATAGATAATAAAAAAAATTTTGTTTTTTTTAGTATTTTGGGCCTTATTAAGAATGGAGGTAGCAGATGTAAGGAGAAAGAGAAAAAAAAGAAATATGTAAGAAGAAGAGGGAAAAAAAAAAGACTATTTTGATATGTGTGTCTATTGTTTAATAGGAGTGAATTTTGTATATATAAAAAAAATTTCTGGTCTCTTGTATATATTTTATTTTGAAGAAAAATAACTGATTATCAATAATTGTGTATTTTTTATTTGCTCTTAACTATCTTATCTCTTTTTTATATATAAATTGAAGTAATTTTTGTACATGTTTGTGAGAAAAAGAAAAAAAAAAGAAAAAGGTATTACATAAAAAGAAATGTATATAAAATTTGATAAGAAAACAGAACAGAAAAGAAAATTGTTTATTATATTTTTTTTATACTTGAGTTTCATTTTTATCGGATTCAGAAATTTTAATGTAGTTTCCATTTTCTACTGCAGTATTTACTATGTTTTTTAATTTTGTTTGTTTTCTTAGTTGAAAATATAGGATGTTAATTAGAAGTGAGTTTATTATTAATATTACTATTAATATTAAAATTGAATATTCTTTGAGATCATTTGTAGCTATTTTAGTGTTAATGTTGTTAAATTTTTCTCTAAAAAATGGGGTTTCATGATCGGGTGTTTGCGTATCAGATTTAGTAATTTCTAAAGGTAATATGTTTGAAAGTATATTTTGTTGTTTTAAGGGTATTTCTGATAGTTCGTTGATTTCTAAAGAAAATGTTTTGTTATTAAAGTTAATTGAACATCCCAAAGGTAATTCTAAAATTCCAGAATTTTTTACAATATAAGAGAATTTGTTTTTTGATAAACAGTAAACGTTTAATTTATTTATTTTTGATGTTATATATATCCATGCATTATGCATTTTTAAGGGTATTAATGATAGATTCTTTTGTAATTTGATCAATGTTTTACACTCAGCTTGTGTTGTATTTATGAGAAAACCTAATTCGCAGCTTGGGTTAATATTTGAATATTTGATTGTAGGCATGAATATTTTTTCTAATTCAGTGTGGAAAAAGTATGTTTTGTTATCACTCGATAATCCTATATATTTGTGGTCATTTTTTATGAAAATTGTTTTTGAATTGTGAAAGATTGGGTATGAATAAATTTTGAATAATTGAAATTTTTCTGACATTGATCTAGGTAAGGAGTATATAAAAAATAGATGTTTTTCTGATCTAAGCGACTGAATTTTTAATAATTTATGCAGGTTTTTAGTCGTAATATTTGGGATTTGCAAAATGTTGTTTAGGGGTATTAATGGATGCCATTGATTGTTTAAAGAACAAATTAAAGCTCTTTGAAGTAATTCTAGTGTAGACAAATAGCCAGAAATGCTCTTATAAAAATTTGTAAGTTGTTTGTAGTAACTTGTGTTGTTTGAATTTGTCGAAAATGTTGGAAATAAAATCTGTGTTATGTAGGTATTGTTGTCTGCTGTTTTTAGAGTTATGTTATTAGTTGTTTTTTTATTTTCGATGAAATTAAGGATGCTATTTTTTGTTGATTTTTCTGTTGTTACCTGTATTAAGTTTTCGGTGACTGAAATAGTTTCTTTGATTTCTTCCGTTTTAGTTTCGTATAGTATTTTTTGCTTGTGACAATTTTGAGTTTCTAGGCACATTCTATTGATTTTTTCAAATGATTTGTTAAATTTTTGAAATTGACTAAATAAGGTCTGATAGTTAATATAAAAAATAAATTCTATTTTTCCTATTGGAAATTGCAAAAATTTTAAAGGTTCAAAGTATAATCCAGGTTGATTTAAAAATGGTGTATCCTTTGGTTCGTATTGCGGGGTGATTTTATGAATTCTTATTAGAATGACATAAAGTAAATAAATCGTTTTGCAGTCCATTTCCTAGAACATAGAAAACATATTATTTTCATATTTTATGATATGCGTTATACTTGCGATTTCCGCAATAATAACACTTTTTAAAACTTTTTTTTTCTTTGGTAGGATAGGATTGGGAAGTTGACGGAATAATTGGTTGCATATGTGTATGTTCTTTAACTGTCATTGATCTCTTTTCTTCCGTGATAGTCATTTTATTGAAAGCTTCACATATTGAATTTTCTAAAGAGTCTTGATATTTACTAATGTTATGTAAAGAAGCCAAAACTTTTAATGCTGCTATTGCTTTTGCTGATAAAGGATTTGCTGATAACGCTGATCTTTTTAATTTTCCCACAGTACATATTATTATCCAGTTTACTGTGTCCGCTGATGTGTTTACTTTTATAGTTGCAAATTTTGGATCCCCCTTATGGTTCTCATGGCAAAATTGATTTAATTTCTGAATTGACCGAATTTTAAGTATTGTGGTTGTGTTATTTAATAATGAATCTTTACTATTAGTTAAAATTTTTAATAATTGATGAGCTGCATTTTCTTCTGATAAGAAACTTTTATGGCTTGTACTACAAATTAGGTAATTTTTATATTTTATTTCAGTAATGAATTTTGGTTGTTGAGTTTTATTAATTGAGGATTGATACGTACTTTTGATTGAAAGTTCTTCTTTTAAATTATCTTCTATCAAATCCTTTAAACTGTTTAAAAAATTGATTGCTTTTATATTTTGCATTCTTACAAGTGGAAAGTGGTTGACTTTTTATTAGGATTTTCGCTGGGATTTAGTTGAGGATAAAGTTGTATTATTTCTTCTTTGTTAGTATTACCTTCTGAATTTGCTAGTAATTGTTTTTCTTCCGGTGGCGCAGAAGCCTCTTCGTTGTTTGTTGTCGTTGTTGTCGTAGTTTCGGTAGTTGCTGTTTGATTCTTTGTACCTAGATGTAATAATACATTAGTCACTGAATCCCATATTGATCCTAAAAGATGGAGTGACCATCCAAAGACGCTATAAAGTGCGTAACCGTGGAGAAATGTATCAGCTATGAATTTTATACTTTTTAGTAAGATTAGTATTCCTATAAAACCCGCGCTTACAGATCCAAAATTGGTAAATGTTGTCCAAATTTTTACCCATGCAGAATTTGCTATTTTGTCTATTGTACTTTCGTCTAATATATTCGAGAATCCAAATCCAGGATTAGGGATTTTTTGGCCTAACATTCCGCGTGCTAATGTGTTTAAAATTATTGGTTTTTCGGCTGGTAACATGATATGGTTTCGTAATTTTTCTAGATCTTTTTGTGAATATAATCCGCTGGTAGCGAGATTTGATGGACTTTTATATTCCCATGTTTCTCTTGTTTCTGGTGTTAATATTGCCGGTTCGACTGCTGGTACCAAATTTGGTAACATTTGGAACCATGTGTTTCCTACCATGAACATTGATGGTAAAAAGGAGTTACATTCTATTGGAGTTCCAACTGTTGTTAAAATATGGGTAATTGGTGTAAGGAAATATGTTTTATTTTGTTTACTGACGGGTAATTGCATATAACATTCTGTTGTTTGTCTAAATTTAACTTCTATTGGTATACATTTTACCATATGTATTACTTCCCCAGCTAAAATTGAAATGTAACCCGGTTTTTTCATAACGTGATACGCAAATTCGTCTGGTGCTTGAGTTGCGAGTATCAAGGAATTTTTGAATACTTGTTGTTCTAACAAACGCCTTTTAGTTAAGACATCGTAATAGAGTTCGTACATTTCTTTTCGAATATGACGTTTGACGTATATGAATTTTGAGTTTACATAAGAGAACATGTCCATATTTCGTACTAATGGTTTCTTATTTTCCAGAGGTAATCCTCCTGGTCGGGTTTCTAAAATAATTAATTTAGGATGTTCCGTTTTTACGTAGCTGTAACCGCAAATTATTTCTCTGGCTTTTTCCGCTAAAGCAAAAGTTATATCTTCAGTTTCTAAAGCATATATGGTTTCAATATTTTTCTTTTCTCCCTCTATTGTTTTATTTGCTAAACCTTCGTAAAGTACTTCATATTTCTTCATATTGCATATGTCGTTTGGTATTGTATTCCAAAATGTATTTCCGTTTTCTCTATCAATACATGTTGAGTCGGACATAGGGCAAATTGTACCTGACATTAGGTGAATTTTATCTGTATCTAAGTTGACTGTAGCATAATATTCTTGCATTGTTATCTTAAAATTTCCCTGGACTACTACGTCTTTCCAACTACCATAAGGGTCAGAATAGGTAGTTCCTTTACAACTAGCGCCAAAAGATATAGATCCTGCTATGGTTAAACTACGATAATTGGTTGCATTTACCTTTAAATTATCAATATGCGCGGTGCCACTAGGGTAATAAGAACCTGTAAGATGCATTGATTTACAAACATCGTAAGGTACTTCTTTTATGTATTCAGCATGACCCATGGCCACAGGTGATGAATGTGAATGCATTCCACAATGCTCAGCAACACGCCGGACTTCGACTTTACATTGAATTACCTTGGTTGTTGTGAATCCACTGAGTTGAATTAATTGTATATATGTTTGCTCACTTTTTACTGGTTTCTTTTTAATGTCGCATTCTCCTACATTAAGTAATGATAATGTTGTTATGTTAAGTTCGGTTGATCCACAGTCGTATCCTATTATAGCGTGGGTTGTATTTATTGTCAAAAGTAGAAGAAACAGATGCAAAAGTTTCCTTATTCCAGTTTCCATCATCTGAGAACAGACATCAGATTTTTTTATTTTTCTTGTGCAATGCGTGATAATTTTAGTCTATTTATATGTACTATTTTTTGTTTATTTTTTATTTGTATTTTTATATTTCCTTTATTTAAAATTTCTAACAGTTTATGTGGTCCTGTGTATTGATTGGCAAATTTGTGAATTTTTCCCCCTTGAAGTAAGAAAACTTCATCCCCTACTTTAAAATCTTGTGGATTGCATTTTTTATCATAATAAATTTTTGACCTTTCTTTTGCAGATATTAAATTTTCTTTAGCAATATTTCTCATTTCATGTAATCTTGTTATTAAATCAGTTAAATAATGATCGTATGTTTCTAATTTTTCGTGTTCCAGTGGTGGATCACTAGATGGTAATCGTGCCAATTTTCCAAAAATTAATTCATACGGAGTACATTTGGTACCCTCGTGTACACTGGTGTTGTATGAAAACATAGCGAGTTCTAACCAGTCGTCCCATTCTTCGTTTTTATTTATAAATTGTTTCAAATATTCCCCTAACACGTGATGTGATCTCTCAATCGAACCGTTTGATTGGGGATGAAAAGCGGTTGTTTTAAATTGGCGAATGCTGAATCTTTTAACGTCTCATTAAATTACTTAAAAAATCCGTCCCTTGATCCGTCAAGACTCCTTTGGGTGATCCATAAATGCAAATAAATTTTTTAATGAATGCATCAGCTATTGTACTAGCTTGATGGTTTGGAAGTGCTATTGCCAACGAATATTTAGTAAGATTATCCTGTATTGTTAATATATATTCATTCCCTGATTTAGTTTTTGGAAGTGGACCAACAATGTCCATTGCAATTTTTTCGAATGCCGTGCCTGGTGTATCCGTTATAATCATTGGATCCTTTGTTTTTACGCGTACTAATTTTTTGAGTTGACATTGTAAACAATTTTGAATATACTTCTGAATATTAATTTTCATATTTTCCCAATAGTAATTTTGTCGTATTCTTTCATATGTTTTTGTAACACCTTTATGACCTCCAACTGCACTAGAATGTGCTTCTTCTATTAATTGCATATATTCTTCTTTAGTTGGATATTTAGTGATTCCGTTACATATTATTATTTTCACAACCGAATTTTCAAAAATACATTCAAACATAGATAAAATTTCTTTCCAATTTATGTTATTGACCTGAGCAGTTTTTGCTATACTTATTGTTTTTACCTTTAATTTTTCGGCCTCATTTTTTAATGAAATAATTGATAATTTTATATTTTTTAAAGTATTAGACATATTTTCTTTTATTTCGTTTTCAATAGGAAGGGCTATGTGGTAAAATGCACCTTTTTTTATATTTTTTGCTAGACCCAATTGAAGGTTTCCAAAATTAGGCAACTTTGCGCGTTTTGCTAAAGACCTGGAGCCATTATCTCTAGGCTCTCCGTTAACTGAAATAAAATAATCGAAATTATCTTTACGCATTGGTAACTGATCCCTACAATCTATAATATATTTTTCCTTCTTGAGGTTGAAATTTGTGCAATTTTTATTTTCTTCTAAAATGTCTTCTTCTTCTGATGATTCAGTATCTGTGTTTTCATAACCAAGATCAATTTCTTCCTTTTGAGTTTTTTGATTTCGTTTTTTATATTCAAGATCTGACATAACCTCGTCAGAATATATTTCTTTGTCGAATGTCTGTTTCTTTTAAATTTGTTTTTTATTTCCATCCTTTTCTTCTTTAGTTTTTTGATTTATATATTTAGGATCTGACATAACTTCGTCAGAATAGACTTCATTGTAGAATTTCTTTTTCTTTTGAGTTTGTTTTTTATTTTCTTCATTTAACAATTTTTTCGGCCTTCCTCTTTTCTTTTTGAAAAGGGAGGTATTAAAATTAATATCCTTTTTCGGTCTTCCTCGTTTCTTCTTTTTTTCTTCATGTTTATTTGATTTATCTAGAATCTTGACTTGCTTATTTTCTTCCTTTTTGTTTAAGGTATCTACTTTCTTTATTTGATTTCTTGTAACTACATTGCAGACACTAGGCAATGTACTTTGATTTTTTGTACCTGATAACATGTTTATAAATATTAGAAAGAGATTAATTATAAGATGAACACCTTGTTCAATTTTTTCTTGGACACTTCTTTGAGTGTATTCTTGATTGACTTTTCGAATATTTGTTTCGATTTCATTGATACTTTCTTGATTTATATTTTGGAATTTTTCTTCATTATTTTTTTTAATATTTTCTTCTTCAATATTTTCTTCGACTGGATTTCGAGACAGAGCGTCAGCGTTGACGTTTGTTTTACCTGCTTTGTAAATGACATTAAAATCGTATTCTGCTAATTTTAACTTCCATCTTGTAACTCTTGAACATGGATCCTTCGAATTCTGAAACCAAACCAAAGGTTTGTGGTCTGTTACTAAGGTAAATTTTCTTCCATATAGATATGGTCTAAAATGTTGAACGCAATAAATAATTGCTAATGCTTCTTTTTCGTATGTATCATATTTTCTTTCTGCTTCATTTAAAGTTCGAGAAGTGTATGCTACAGGTTGATCCTTTCCTATTTTTCCTTGTGACAATATTCCTCCTATTGCAAAACCTGAGGCGTCTGTCGTTAGAATAAACGGTTGAGAAAAATCTGGTCTTTTTAAAAGTGGTTCTTCGCAAAGTTTACTTTTTAATGTATTAAATGCCGTTTCTTGTTTTTCAGTCCAAAGGAAAGGTATATTTTTCCTTAAAAGTTCATTTAGAGGATTTGCAATTTTTGAAAACTGGTCTATAAATCTTCTATAATAACCGGCGAGTCCTAAAAATTGTTTTATATTTTTAACATTTTTTGGTACTGGAAATTTTTGCACTGCTTCCACTTTTTTCGGGTCGAGTCGTACTCCATGTTTATCGACAATGTGTCCTAAATAACATACTTCTAACCGTAAAAATTCGCATTTATCGGGCTGTAATTTCAAATTTGCACTTCGTAGTCTTTCCATGAATTTTGAAAATTTTTCTTCGTGTTCTTCTAACGTATTTGCATAGATAACAACGTCGTCTAAATAGACAAATAATTCAATTCCTTGTAAACCTAATAGTACCTGATCGATTAATTTTTGAAAGGTACTCGGTGAATTTTTTAAACCAAATGGCATTCTGTCAAATTCATAATGCCCATACGGTGTTGAAAATGCGGTTTTATGCGCGTCTCTTGGATCCATTTTAATCTGATGAAAACCGGAAGCTAAGTCGAAAACGGAAAAATATTGAGCGTTTGATAATTGGTCTAACAAGTCGATTATATTTGGCAAAGGATAAAATTGTCCTACTGTGCGTTCATTCAATTTTCTAAAGTCTAATACTAACCGCCATTTTTTGTTTCCTTGAGAATCGTCCTTCTTCGGTACTATCCAAATGGGTGTGTTAAAGGGTGAATCGGAAGGTTTAATAATTTGTTGTTCTAATAATTCGTTTACTTGACGTGTCATTTCCTCTTTGTGTACAGGTGGAAATCTATATTGTTTTGTTATAATAGGTGTGTCATCTGTAGTAATAATTCTGTGTTTAATAAGATCAGTTGCTTCTAAATATTCTCCCGGTATGTGAAATCTATCCGAGTATTTATTTACTAATTTTATAACATGTTCTAGCTCTTCTTTGTTTAAATGGTCTAATCTAAGTAATTTTTTCAATTCTTCTACTCTATCTGTTCCTGTGATATTAAAAATTTTTCCTGATTTGTCATTGTTTGTAAACACGTTAATTATTTCTTCTATTACAGTATTTTCATTGTTTTTGAAATTACATTTTTGATTTTCATTTTCTAATTCTTTAAAATCTTCCAGTTTTATATTAAGGACAGGTATTTTTATAGACTCGTTGCGTGTGTTAAATACCTTTAAATATGCTTTACCTTCTGTATTTGTTACAACTGCGTTGCCTAAAAAAACACCTTCGGCTACTGACTGTTTAGGGATAAAACCTATCTTTTTATCTTTATTCAAAATTTTAACATGAATATTATAAACTGATCTAGCTGGTATTGTAAAATAATCGTTTGATTCAAAGTAAAATTTTTGATTATTTATTTCTATGTGTCTTTCTTCATAATTTATTTTTACTTTATTATTGACAAAAAATTCTGTTCCTAAAATACCGTCGTGTTCAATTGGTACATCATTAGATAATAAATTAAAAATTGTCGGAATGCCAAAAATATTAAGTTTTACTTGTCCTAATGTATAAACTGGATGCTCATTAATTCCTGTTAATTTGATGCATTTATTTTTATCAATTTCTTTGTCATTATGAAGTGCTCGAAGTTTTAATAAATTTGGTCCTGCTCCTGTGTCAATCATCATAGTTGTAGATGTTTTAAGTCCATTAGTATTTACTCGAACGTATGGTATTGAATTAGGTTTTGCTAAATTTATATGTTTTGTTGGGAGTTTATTATTACCGGATGCATTAAAATTTTTCAATCTGTCCTCGGAGCATCCTACTGAGGAAGAATTTTGGAGTTTTCCGAATGTTCTACTGGGTGATGCGTTTGTTGTTGGCTATTGTTATATATTCTTTTTCTACATTCACTAATTACATGTCCTGGATTTTTACAATAATTACATGTTACAGTTTGGTTTCTGTGTGTCGGGTTTGATAGTTGAATATTTTTACTTGTGCTTGGTTCTTGTTCTTGTAATTGTTCGTTTTGTTTATTCTGATATCTGCTGTTATATGAATTTTGATATCTGTTTTGGTTTCGATATTGATTCTGATTTTGATATTGATTACGATTTTGGAATTGATTTGGTGAAGTTCTATACTGGTTTTGGGTTTGATTTTGATATTGATTTCGCGGAGGGTCTTTATAGTAATTTTGATGATGGTCTTGAGATGCATTAAATGGTTGATTTTGATTTCTGTTACTAAAACGATTTTGATATTGATTCTGGGGTGTAAAATTTCGTCGTGAATGTATAAAATTTTCTTGCCTTTGTCCTAGTAATTTATTAATTTGAAAACAATTTACTGCAAAATGTCCTTTTTTACCACAGAGTAAACAAGTAATGATTTCATCCTGAGCAACATTTATCTTTGTTGTTTGAGCAAAATCTTTATTGTTTTTAGACAAATATTCATTTTCAATTTTTTGCGTATTTTTTCTTAGTTCATTACGTGATAATAATTTTCTTTCTACTTCTATTGCTTTATTTACTGCATTTTTAAATGTGTCAGATATTCCTACTCGTAATTCTAATTCTGGTCTAAGTCCTCGCGTAAAACAATCAACAATGGTTTCTTCTAGTCCTGTTTTACATGTTTCGTCTACTGTATTTTCGTTATTAATTCTATGCGCATCTAAAATTCTTTCTGCTGCTTCTGCAATTCTTGACCCATAAGATACTACGTTTTCATGTTCCCACATATACATTGCCCCTAATTCCCCTTGTAACTGATATACTGATTTCGCGGGTGCATAAACTGTTTTTAGTCTTTCTGCCAATTCTTGTACTGTGTTAAAACTATGCCCTAATATAATTTTCCTTGCTTCGCCAGAAATTCGACCCCGAATTAATTTTACTAAATTCTTTTCCACATCTACATTTTCTGGAAGCATTGATTTTGCCTCTACACAACCCTCAATAAATATCGATAATGGTATATTTTTTCCGTCAAATAATGGAATTGTTTCCAAAGCGTCGCGTAAAGAAACTTGCTGGTTATTCGGTAAAGCCATATTTTCGAGATTAAATGAAATTTCAGAATTATTGGAAGATATGTCAGAATTATGTACGGATTGATTTTCAAAATTATCGTCAATTTCTTCTATTAAAGTTTTATTTGATGTAGACTGATTATGATTAAATCCAAATTCTTCTAAATTATTTAAATGACTTTCAATTAAAGCTTTTTCTGCCGTAAGTTCTTCGCTATCACTATTATCACTGTTAGAAGTATCGTCACTGTCAAAAAGTTGAGTTGAAATGAATCCTGAATCCGATTGTTTTTCTTTTTGTGAAAAATTAATATTTGGATTTGATTTAGTATATCTTGGTGTACTAGTAAATGGTTTTGATTTGATATTAGGAATTCCGGAATTTAAGGATAGTTTAGGATTTTCTTTTATTTTTGAGCAAGTTAAATGTTGAGAATCAGTATTATTTTCATTTGAATTAGACATTAATTTCAAGTTGCATGATACTTAAAATTACAATTTTTTTAAAAACAAATCATTTGCATATAAATGTAATAAAAGGAAGTATTTTATGCAAAAGATTTTATAAATAAATATTCTCACTCTTCTAGAAAAAATGTCAATAAATTTGCATTAACGAATAAATTGTAAAAAGATAAATGATTATGTTGTACAGATTCTATCGTATTTTTAAGAGGAATCGAACCCCTATTTACAAATAAACTTTTAGGATTTACAATTGCAAATGCACCTAGCAAATATAAGGGAAACGAACCCTTCTTTACAAATATACCTGTATAGTTTAAAATTGAAAATGCTCCAAGCTATAACGGATCATATACAACAGAAATTTTTTATACAAAAACAAATATTTTTAAAATGATATTAAGGATTTTATTTCAAAGATATATACTTTTTATTGACACTTTCAATTTAGTTAGCTCATTGATTTTTGAAAAATAGATCATTCGGTAAATTTGAATTTTATTTAAAATTTAATTGATATTTAAAAAATTTTCATGAATTTTTATGATTGACTTATATTTTGTTTCTAAAAAATTTTAGAAATTTTTTCTCATCGACTTTTATTTTATTTCCCGGCCGATGCACCAAAATTGTGAAGGGCTTCTGTTACGTTTTGATGTACAAAAACCCTTACAATATTCCCTAGTTCCTCCTTTTAAATCAATTTCAATTAAGAACTTGATTTGGGATGAGGATTAAGTCAATGAGAGTACTAAAGTTTATTGTAGAATATTTATTTATGAGGTTATTATAATGAGTAGAGAGATTTACAAAAATGATTTTATAAATTGAGCCTTACTTTCGAAGATGGAAAGATTGATGTTTTACTCGCAGATTTGTAAAAGGCAAGCGATGAAATAGTATTAACCTTGCAGTAGATTAGCCGTTGGGTAAACAGACGAGGATCCTAGTCTTAGATGTCGATGCAGGTGAATTTTGTAGAAAATAGAAACTTCTTGCAGGAGACTTTTAGTTTGTTTTTCTCACAAAACGGTGTGAATTTACGTTATTTTGTAGAGTGACAACTTGGACCGAATAGAATTATCACTTATTAAAAGCAATACGTTACTATGCAGTAAGACTGTAATACTGCAAGTAATTTGAGTAGTTGAATGTGAATAACTACTGACTAGATGGTAAGACTGTGTATTATCAAGTTTGTAAAACTTCGAACTGCACTAGTCAACCTGATGCTCCAATTTATATTGGAAAATTGGGAATGCTCATGGCTGCCTAGAAAAAAGATGTCCGCTTCAAAAAAAGATGGACGCTTAGGAAAAAGATGGCCGTCCTAGCTTCACCTTCCTCTTCCTTCCCCTGCATGAATTCTAGGTTGTAATACTCCGCATTAAAGTGAAAGTATATCGTAGTTCTTGAAATTTGGAAAATGTTTGTCTTTGCTTGTCTCTTCTCCCCGTTCCCTTTACAGGTGTCTAGGTTTGTACTTCCTTCCGCCAAAGAGGTGATATACCGTAGTTGTTGGAGAAGCGTGTCCAAGACTAATATTTGTCAAATATCTTATGTAAACATGTTCTTTCCTTCTTCAGGTGCTCTCAATTATAAAATCATATCTACTTTTGTCTACTATTCGTCTACAATATTGACCACAATAATAAGAGTTCTTATGTTTACAACAATTGATTATAGACATAAATAATAATGTATATAACAATATATATATATAATAATTATATAGGTTACGAACGTAACACTACTTAGAGATAATAAAAAACATTTATAAAATGCATTAGAAAATTGGTTTGACCTTTTAGAATGAGAAATATGTTTGGAAAGAAAAATTTTGAAAAATCGAATAAAAAATAAAATTAATATTTTTTCACATTTGTAGAAACGTAAAATGTTTTAATTTTTGTTGAAAAAAGTTTAAAAATTATTTCTGTTACTTAAAAGGTTATAGACGTTCTAAATTATTCGTACCGCCTTAGTACCTCTTAGTACCCTCTTAATACCACTTAGTACCATTTTTATTTTAAAAGGAAAAAGATATGTTTTTTAGAGATTTGGATCTTAATTGGATTTTTTGCTACTTAGAGATAATAAAAAAAAAATATATAAGGTATCAAAAAAATTGGTTTGACCATTTAGAATCAAAATATGTTTGGAAAGAAAAATTTTGAAAAATCGAATAAAAAATAAAATTAATTTTTTTTCACATTTGAAGAAACGTAGAATCTTTTAATCATCGTTAAAAAATGTTCAAAAATTATTTCTGTTACTTAAAAGGTCATAGGCGACCTGAATTATACTTACCGCCTTAGAACCTTTTAGTACCCTCTTAATACCTCTTAGTACCATTTTATATTTTAAAAGGAAAAAGATATGTTTTTTGGTGATTTTGATCTTAATTGGATTTTTTGCTACTTAGAGATAATGAAAAACATTTATAAAATGTATTAGAAAAATTGGTTTGACCATTTACAACGAGTAATTTGTTTGAAAACAAAAATTTTGAAAAATCGAAAAACAAATAAATTTAATATTTTTTCACATTTGTAGAAACGTAAAATGTTTTAATTTTTGTTGAAAAAAGTTTAAAAATTATTTCTGCTACTTAAAACCTCATAGACGTTCTAAATTATTCGTACCGCCTTAGTACCTCTTAGTACCCTCTTAATACCACTTAGTACCATTTTATATTTTAAAAGGAAAAATATATGTTTTTTAGAGATTTGGATCTTAATTGGATTTTTTGCTACTTAGAGATAATAAAAAACATTTATAAAATGTATTAGAAAAATTTTTTTTGACCATTTAGAACGAGTAATTTGTTTGAAAACAAAAATTTTGAAAAATCGAAAAAGAAATAAAATTAATATTTTTTCAAATTTGTAGAAACGTAAAATCTTTTAATCTTGGTTAAAAAATGTTTAAAAATTATTTCCGTTACTTAAAAGGTTATAGACGACCTGAATTATTCGTACCGCCTTAGTACCTTTTAGTACCCTCTTAATACCACTTAGTACCATTTTATATTTTAAAAGGAAAAAGATATGTTTTTTGGTGATTTTGATCTTAATCGGATTTTTTGCTACTTAGACATAATGAAAAACATTTATAAAATGTATTAGAAAAATTGGTTTGACCATTTACAACGAGTAATTTGTTTGAAAACAAAAATTTTGAAAAATCGAAAAACAAATAAATTTAATATTTTTTCACATTTGTAGAAACGTAAAATGTTTTAATTTTTGTTGAAAAAAGTTTAAAAATTATTTCTGCTACTTAAAACCTCATAGACGTTCTAAATTATTCGTACCGCCTTCGTACCTCTTAGTACCCTCTTAATACCACTTAGTACCATTTTATATTTTAAAAGGAAAAAGATATGTTTTTTAGAGATTTGGATCTTAATTGGAATTTTTGATACTTAGAGATAATAAAAAACATGTATAAAATGTATTAGAAAAATTGGTTTGACCATTTAGAACGAGTAATTTGTTTGAAAACAAAAATTTTGAAAAATCGAAAAAAAAAATAAAATTAATATTTTTTCAAATTTGTGGAAACGTAAAATCTTTTAATCTTCGTTAAAAAATGTTTAAAAATTATTTCTGTTACTTAAAAGGTTATAGACGACCTGAATTATTCGTACCGCCTTAGTACCTTTTAGTACCCTCTTAATACCACTTAGTACCATTTTATATTTTAAAAGGAAAAATATATGTTTTTTAGAGATTTGGATCTTAATTGGATTTTTTGCTACTTAGAGATAATAAAAAACATTTATAAAATGTATTAGAAAAATTTTTTTTGACCATTTAGAACGAGTAATTTGTTTGAAAACAAAAATTTTGAAAAATCGAAAAAAAAATAAAATTAATATTTTTTCAAATTTATAGAAACGTAAAATCTTTTAATCTTCGTTAAAAAATGTTTAAAAATTATTTCCGTTACTTAAAAGGTTATAGACGACCTGAATTATTCGTACCGCCTTAGTACCTTTTAGTACCCTCTTAATACCACTTAGTACCATTTTATATTTTAAAAGGAAAAAGATATGTTTTTTGGTGATTTTGATCTTAATTGGATTTTTTGCTACTTAGACATAATGAAAAACATTTATAAAATGTATTAGAAAAATTGGTTTGACCATTTACAACGAGTAATTTGTTTGAAAACAAAAATTTTGAAAAATCGAAAAACAAATAAATTTAATATTTTTTCACATTTGTAGAAACGTAAAATGTTTTAATTTTTGTTGAAAAAAGTTTAAAAATTATTTCTGCTACTTAAAACCTCATAGACGTTCTAAATTATTCGTACCGCCTTAGTACCTCTTAGTACCCTCTTAATACCACTTAGTACCATTTTATATTTTAAAAGGAAAAAGATATGTTTTTTAGAGATTTGGATCTTTATTGGAATTTTTGATACTTAGAGATAATAAAAAACATGTATAAAATGTATTAGAAAAATTGGTTTGACCATTTAGAACGAGTAATTTGTTTGAAAACAAAAATTTTGAAAAATCGAAAAAAAAAATAAAATTAATATTTTTTCAAATTTGTGGAAACGTAAAATCTTTTAATCTTCGTTAAAAAATGTTCAAAAATTATTTCTGTTACTTAAAAGGTCATAGGCGACCTGAATTATACTTACCGCCTTAGAACCTTTTAGTACCCTCTTAATACCTCTTAGTACCATTTTATATTTAAAAAGGAAAAAGATATGTTTTTTGGTGATTTTGATCTTAATTGGATTTTTTGCTACTTAGAGATAATGAAAAACATTTATAAAATGTATTAGAAAAATTGGTTTGACCATTTACAACGAGTAATTTGTTTGAAAACAAAAATTTTGAAAAATCGAAAAACAAATAAATTTAATATTTTTTCACATTTGTAGAAACGTAAAATGTTTTAATTTTTGTTGAAAAAAGTTTAAAAATTATTTCTGCTACTTAAAACCTCATAGACGTTCTAAATTATTCGTACCGCCTTAGTACCTCTTAGTACCCTCTTAATACCACTTAGTACCATTTTATATTTTAAAAGGAAAAAGATATGTTTTTTAGAGATTTTGATCTTAATTGGATTTTTTGCTACTTAGAGATAATAAAAAACATTTATAAAATGTATTAGAAAAATTGATTTGACCATTTAGAACGAGTAATTTGTTTGAAAACAAAAATTTTGAAAAATCGAAAAAAAAATAAAATTAATATTTTTTCAAATTTGTAGAAACGTAAAATCTTTAAATCTTCGTTAAAAAATGTTTAAAAATTATTTCCGTTATTAAAAGGTTATAGACGACCTGAATTATTCGTACCGCCTTAGTACCTTTTAGTACCCTCTTAATACCACTTAGTACCATTTTATATTTTAAAAGGAAAAAGATATGTTTTTTGGTGATTTTGATCTTAATTGGATTTTTTGCTACTTAGACATAATGAAAAACATTTATAAAATGTATTAGAAAAATTGGTTTGACCATTTACAACGAGTAATTTGTTTGAAAACAAAAATTTTGAAAAATCGAAAAACAAATAAATTTAATATTTTTTCACATTTGTAGAAACGTAAAATGTTTTAATTTTTGTTGAAAAAAGTTTAAAAATTATTTCTGCTACTTAAAACCTCATAGACGTTCTAAATTATTCGTACCGCCTTAGTACCTCTTAGTACCCTCTTAATACCACTTAGTACCATTTTATATTTTAAAAGGAAAAAGATATGTTTTTTAGAGATTTGGATCTTAATTGGAATTTTTGATACTTAGAGATAATAAAAAACATGTATAAAATGTATTAGAAAAATTGGTTTGACCATTTAGAACGAGTAATTTGTTTGAAAACAAAAATTTTGAAAAATCGAAAAAAAAAATAAAATTAATATTTTTTCAAATTTGTGGAAACGTAAAATCTTTTAATCTTCGTTAAAAAATGTTTAAAAATTATTTCTGTTACTTAAAAGGTTATAGACGACCTGAATTATTCGTACCGCCTTAGTACCTTTTAGTACCCTCTTAATACCACTTAGTACCATTTTATATTTTAAAAGGAAAAAGATATGTTTTTAAGAGATTTGGATCTTAATTGGATTTTTTCCTACTTAGAGATAATAAAAAACATTTATAAAATGCATTAGAAAATTGGTTTGACCTTTTAGAATGAGAAATATGTTTGGAAAGAAAAATTTTGAAAAATCGAATAAAAAATAAAATTAATATTTTTTCACATTTGTAGAAACGTAAAATGTTTTAATTTTTGTTGAAAAAAGTTTAAAAATTATATCTGCTACCTAAAACGTCATAGACGTTCTAAATTATTCGTACCGCCTTAGTACCTCTTAGTACCCTCTTAATACCACTTAGTACCATTTTATATTTTAAAAGGAAAAAGATATGTTTTTTAGAGATTTGGATCTTAATTGGATTTTTTGCTACTAAGAGATAATAAAAAACATGTATAAAATGTATTAGAAAAATTGGTTTGACCATTTAGAACGAGTAATTTGTTTGAAAACAAAAATTTTGAAAAATCGAAAAAAAAAATAAAATTAATATTTTTTCAAATTTGTGGAAACGTAAAATCTTTTAATCTTCGTTAAAAAATGTTTAAAAATTATTTCTGTTACTTAAAAGGTTATAGACGACCTGAATTATTCGTACCGCCTTAGTACCTCTTAGTACCCTCTTAATACCACTTAGTACCATTTTATATTTTAAAAGGAAAAAGATATGTATTTTAGAGATTTTGATCTTAATTGGATTTTTTGCTGCTTAGAGATAATAAAAAACATTTATAAAATATATTAGAAAAATTGATTTGACCATTTACAACGAGTAATTCGATTGAAAACAAAAATTTTCAAAAATCGAAAAACAAATAAATTTAATATTTTTTCACATTTGTAGAAACGTAAAATGTTTTAATTTTTGTTGAAACAAGTTTAAAAATTATTTCTGCTACCTAAAACGTCATAGACGTTCTAAATTATTCGTACCGCCTTAGTACCTCTTAGTACCCTCTTAATACCACTTAGTACCATTTTATATTTTAAAAGGAAAAAGATATGTTTTTTAGAGATTTGGATCTTAATTGGATTTTTTGCTACTAAGAGATAATAAAAAACATTTATAAAATGTATTAGAAAAAATTGTTTGACCATTTAGAACGAGTAATTTGTTTGAAAACATAAATTATGAAAAATCGAAAAAAAAAATAAAAAAAATATTTTTTCAAATTTGTAGAAACGTAAAATCTTTAACCCTTCGTTAAAAAATGTTTAAAAATTATTTCTGTTACTTGTAAGGTCATAGACGACCTGAATTATTCGTACCGCCTTAGTACCTCTTAGTACCCTCTTAATACCACTTAGTACCATTTTATATTTTAAGAGGAAACAGATATGTTTTTTAGAGATTTTGATCTTAATTGGATTTTTTGCTACTTAGAGATAATAAAAAACATTTATAAAATGTATTAGAAAAATTGGTTTGACCATTTAGAAAGAGAAATATGTTTGGAAAGAGAAATTTTAAAAAATCGGATAAAAAATAAAATTAATATTTTTTCACATTTGTAGAAACGTAAAATGTTTTAATCTATGTTGAAAAAAGTTTAAAAATCATTTCTGTTACTTAAAACGTCATAGACGATCTGAATTATTCGTACCGCCTTAGTACCTCTTAGTACCCTCTTAATACCACTTAGTACCATTTTATATTTTAAAAGGAAAAACATATGTTTTTTAGAGATTTGGATCTTAATTGGATTTTTTGCTACTTAGAGATAATAAAAAACATTTATAAAATGTATTAGAAAAATTGGTTTGACCATTTAGAAAGAGAAATATGTTTGAAAAGAAAAATTTTGAAAAATCGAATAAAAAATAAAATTAATATTTTTTCACATTTGTAGAAACGTAAAATGTTTTAATCTTTGTTGAAAAAAGTTTAAAAATTATTTCTGTTACTTAAAAGGTCATAGACGATCTGAATTATTCGTACCGCCTTAGTACCTCTTAGTTCCCTCTTAATACCACTTAGTACCATTTTATATTTTAAAAGGAAAAAGATATGTTTTTTAGAGATTTTGATCTTAATTGGATTTTTTGCTACTTAGAGATAATAAAAAACATTTATAAAATGTATTAGAAAAATTGATTTGACCATTTACAACGAGTAATTCGATTGAAAACAAAAATTTTGAAAAATCGAAAAACAAATAAATTTAATATTTTTTCACATTTGTAGAAACGTAAAATGTTTTAATTTTTGTTGAAAAAAGTTTAAAAATTATTTCTGCTACCTAAAACGTCATAGACGTTCTAAATTATTCGTACCGCCTTAGTACCTCTTAGTACCCTCTTAATACCACTTAGTACCATTTTATATTTTAAAAGGAAAAAGATATGTTTTTTAGAGATTTTGATCTTAATTGGATTTTTTGCTACTTAGAGATAATAAAAAACATTTATAAAATGTATTAGAAAAATTGATTTGACCATTTACAACGAGTAATTTGTTTGAAAACATAAATTAGGAAATATCGAAAAAAAAAAATAAAAAAAATATTTTTTCAAATTTGTAGAAACGTAAAATCTTTTACCCTTTGTTAAAAAATGTTTAAAAATTATTTCTGTTACTTGTAATGTCATAGACGACCTGAATTATTCGTACCGCCTTAGTACCTCTTAGTACCCTCTTAATACCACTTAGTACCATTTTATATTTTAAAAGGAAAAAGATATGTTTTTTAGAGATTTTGATCTTAATTGGATTTTTTGCTACTTAGAGATAATAAAAAACATTTATAAAATGTATTAGAAAAATTGATTTGACCATTTACAACGAGTAATTCGATTGAAAACAAAAATTTTGAAAAATCGAAAAACAAATAAATTTAATATTTTTTCACATTTGTAGAAACGTAAAATGTTTTAATTTTTGTTGAAAAAAGTTTAAAAATTATTTCTGCTACCTAAAACGTCATAGACGTTCTAAATTATTCGTACCGCCTTAGTACCTCTTAGTACCCTCTTAATACCACTTAGTACCATTTTATATTTTAAAAGGAAAAAGATATGTTTTTTAGAGATTTTGATCTTAATTGGATTTTTTGCTACTTAGAGATAATAAAAAACATTTATAAAATGTATTAGAAAAATTGATTTGACCATTTACAACGAGTAATTTGTTTGAAAACATAAATTAGGAAATATCGAAAAAAAAAAATAAAAAAAATATTTTTTCAAATTTGTAGAAACGTAAAATCTTTTACCCTTTGTTAAAAAATGTTTAAAAATTATTTCTGTTACTTGTAATGTCATAGACGACCTGAATTATTCGTACCGCCTTAGTACCTCTTAGTACCCTCTTAATACCACTTAGTACCATTTTATATTTTAAAAGGAAAAAGATATGTTTTTTAGAGATTTGGATCTTAATTGGATTTTTTGCTACTTAGAGATAATAAAAAACATTTATAAAATGTATTAGAAAAATTGATTTGACCATTTACAACGAGTAATTTGTTTGAAAACATAAATTAGGAAATATCGAAAAAAAAAAATAAAAAAAATATTTTTTCAAATTTGTAGAAACGTAAAATCTTTTACCCTTTGTTAAAAAATGTTTAAAAATTATTTCTGTTACTTGTAATGTCATAGACGACCTGAATTATTCGTACCGCCTTAGTACCTCTTAGTACCCTCTTAATACCACTTAGTACCATTTTATATTTTAAAAGGAAAAAGATATGTTTTTTAGAGATTTGGATCTTAATTGGATTTTTTGCTACTTAGAGATAATAAAAAACATTTATAAAATGTATTAGAAAAATTTGTTTGACCATTTAGAACGAGTAATTTGTTTGAAAACATAAATTAGGAAATATCGAAAAAAAAAAATAAAAAAAATATTTTTTCAAATTTGTAGAAACGTAAAATCTTTTACCCTTTGTTAAAAAATGTTTAAAAATTATTTCTGTTACTTGTAATGTCATAGACGACCTGAATTATTCGTACCGCCTTAGTACCTCTTAGTACCCTCTTAATACCACTTAGTACCATTTTATATTTTTAGAGGAAAAAGATATGTTTTTTAGAGATTTTGATCTTAATTGGATTTTTTGCTACTTAGAGATAATAAAAAACATTTATAAAATGTATTAGAAAAATTGGTTTGACCATTTAGAAAGAGAAATATGTTTGGAAAGAAAAATTTTAAAAAATCGAATAAAAAATAAAATTAATATTTTTTCACATTTGTAGAAACGTAAAATGTTTTAATCTATGTTGAAAAAAGTTTAAAAATCATTTCTGTTACTTAAAACGTCATAGACCATCTGAATTATTCGTACCGCCTTAGTACCTCTTAGTACCCTCTTAATACCACTTAGTACCATTTTATATTTTAAAAGGAAAAAGATATGTTTTTTAGAGATTTGGATCTTAATTCGATTTTTTGCTACTTAGAGATAATAAAAAACATTTATAAAATGTATTAGAAAAATTGGTTTGACCATTTAGAAAGAGAAATATGTTTGGAAAGAAAAATTTTGAAAAATCGAATAAAAAATAAAATTAATATTTTTTCACATTTGTAGAAACGTAAAATGTTTTAATCTTTGTTGGAAAAAGTTTAAAAATTATTTCTGTTACTTAAAAGGTCATAGACGATCTGAATTATTCGTACCGCCTTAGTACCTCTTAGTTCCCTCTTAATACCACTTAGTACCATTTTATATTTTAATAGGAAAAAGATATGTTTTTTAGAGATTTGGATCTTGATTGGATTTTTTGCTACTTAGAGATAATAAAAAACATTTATAAAATGCATTAGAAAATTGGTTTGACCATTTAGAATGAGAAATATGTTTGGAAAGAAAAATTTTGAAAAATCGAATAAAAAATAAAATTAATATTTTTTCACATTTGTAGAAACGTAAAATCTTTTAATTTTTGTTAAAAAATGTTCAAAAATTATTTCTGTTACTTAAAAGGTCATAGGCGACCTGAATTATTCGTACCGCCTTAGTACCACTTAGTACCCTCTTAATACCACTTAGTACCATTTTATAATTTAAGAGAAAAAAGATATGTTTTTTGGAGATTTTGATCTTAATTGGATTTTTTGCTACTTAGAGATAATGAAAAACATTTATAAAATGTATTAGAAAAATTGGTTTGACCATTTAGAACGAGTAATTTGTTTGAAAACAAAAATTTTGAAAAATCGAAAAAAAAATAAAATTAATATTTTTTCAAATTTGTAGAAACGTAAAATCTTTTAATCTTCGTTAAAAAATGTTTAAAAATTAATTCTGATACTTAAAAGGTTATAGACGACCTGAATTATTCGTACCGCCTTAGTACCTTTTAGTACCCTCTTAATACCACTTAGTACCATTTTATATTTTAAAAGGAAAAAGATATGTTTTTTAGAGATTTGGATCTTAATTTAATTTTTTGCTACTTAGAGATAATAAAAAACATTTATAAAATGCATTAGAAAATTGGTTTGACCATTTAGAATGAGAAATATGTTTGGAAAGAAAAATTTTGAAAAATCGAATAAAAAATAAAATTAATATTTTTTCACATTTGTAGAAACGTAAAATGTTTTAATCTTTGTTGGAAAAAGTTTAAAAATTATTTCTGTTACTTAAAAGGTCATAGACGATCTGAATTATTCGTACCGCCTTAGTACCTCTTAGTTCCCTCTTAATACCACTTAGTACCATTTTATATTTTAATAGGAAAAAGATATGTTTTTTAGAGATTTGGATCTTGATTGGATTTTTTGCTACTTAGAGATAATAAAAAACATTTATAAAATGCATTAGAAAATTGGTTTGACCATTTAGAATGAGAAATATGTTTGGAAAGAAAAATTTTGAAAAATCGAATAAAAAATAAAATTAATATTTTTTCACATTTGTAGAAACGTAAAATCTTTTAATTTTTGTTAAAAAATGTTCAAAAATTATTTCTGTTACTTAAAAGGTCATAGGCGACCTGAATTATTCGTACCGCCTTAGTACCACTTAGTACCCTCTTAATACCACTTAGTACCATTTTATATTTTAAGAGAAAAAAGATATGTTTTTTGGAGATTTTGATCTTAATTCGATTTTTTGCTACTTAGAGATAATAAAAAACATTTATAAAATGTATTAGAAAAATTAGTTTGACCATTTAGAAAGAGAAATATGTTTGGAAAGAAAAATTTTGAAAAATCGAATAAAAAATTAAATTAATATTTTTTCACATTTTTAGAAACGTAAAATGTTTTAATCTTTGTTGGAAAAAGTTTAAAAATTATTTCTGTTACTTAAAAGGTCATAGACGATCTGAATTATTCGTACCGCCTTAGTACCTCTTAGTTCCCTCTTAATACCACTTAGTACCATTTTATATTTTAATAGGAAAAAGATATGTTTTTTAGAGATTTGGATCTTGATTGGATTTTTTGCTACTTAGAGATAATAAAAAACATTTATAAAATGCATTAAAAAATTGGTTTGACCATTTAGAATGAGAAATATGTTTGGAAAGAAAAATTTTGAAAAATCGAATAAAAAATAAAATTAATATTTTTTCACATTTGTAGAAACGTAAAATCTTTTAATCTTCGTTAAAAAATGTTCAAAAATTATTTCTGTTACTTAAAAGGTCATAGGCGACCTGAATTATTCGTACCGCCTTAGTACCTTTTAGTACCCTCTTAATACTACTTAGTACCATTTTATATTTTAAGAGAAAAAAGATATGTTTTTTGGAGATTTTGATCTTAATTGGATTTTTTGATACTTAGAGATAATAAAAAACATTTATAAAATGTATTATAAAAATTGGTTTGACCATTTAGAACGAGTAATTTGTTTGAAAACAAAAATTTTGAAAAATCCAAAAATAAAATAAAATTAATATTTTTTCAAATTTGTGGAAACGTAAAATCTTTTAATCTTCGTTAAAAAATGTTTAAAAATTATTTCTGTTACTTAAAAGGTTATAGACGACCTGAATTATTCGTACCGCCTTAGTACCTTTTAGTACCCTCTTAATACCACTTAGTACCATTTTATATTTTAAAAGGAAAAAGATATGTTTTTAAGAGATTTGGATCTTAATTGGATTTTTTCCTACTTAGAGATAATAAAAAACATTTATGAAATGCATTAGAAAATTGGTTTGACCTTTTAGAATGAGAAATATGTTTGGAAAGAAAAATTTTGAAAAATCGAATAATAAATAAAATTAATATTTTTTCACATTTGTAGAAACGTAAAATGTTTTAATTTTTGTTGAAAAAAGTTTAAAAATTATATCTGCTACTTTAAACGTCATATACGTTCTAAATTATTCGTACCGCCTAGTACCTCTTAGTACCCTCTTAATACCACTTAGTACCATTTTATATTTTAAGAGAAAAAAGATATGTTTTTTGGAGATTTTGATCTTAATTGGATTTTTTGCTACTTAGAGATAATGAAAAATATTTATAAAATGTATTAGAAAAATTGATTTGACCATCTACAACGAGTAATTTGTTTGAAAACAAAAATTTTGAAAAATCGAAAAACAAATAAATTTAATATTTTTTCACATTTGTAGAAACGTAAAATGTTTTAATCTTTGTTGAAAAAAGTTTAAAAATCATTTCTGTTACTTAAAACGTCATAGGCGACCTGAATTATTCGTACCGCCTTAGTACCACTTAGTACCCTCTTAATACCACTTAGTACCATTTTATATTTTAAGAGAAAAAAGATATGTTTTTTGGAGATTTGGATCTTAATTGGAATTTTTGCTACTTAGAGATAATAAAAAACATTTATAAAATGTATTAGAAAAATTGGTTTGACCATTTAGAAAGAGAAATATGTTTGGAAAGAAAAATTTTGAAAAATCAAATAAAAAATAAAATTAATATTTTTTCACATTTGTAGAAACGTAAAATGTTTTAATCTTTGTTGGAAAAAGTTTAAAAATTATTTCTGTTACTTAAAAGGTCATAGACGATCTGAATTATTCGTACCGCCTTAGTACCTCTTAGTTCCCTCTTAATACCACTTAGTACCATTTTATATTTTAATAGGAAAAAGATATGTTTTTTAGAGATTTGGATCTTGATTGGATTTTTTGCTACTTAGAGATAATAAAAAACATTTATAAAATGTATTAGAAAAATTGGTTTGACCATTTAGAAAGAGAAATATGTTTGGAAAGAAAAATTTTGAAAAATCGAATAAAAAATTAAATTAATATTTTTTCACATTTTTAGAAACGTAAAATGTTTTAATCTTTGTTGGAAAAAGTTTAAAAATTATTTCTGTTACTTAAAAGGTCATAGACGATCTGAATTATTCGTACCGCCTTAGTACCTCTTAGTTCCCTCTTAATACCACTTAGTACCATTTTATATTTTAATAGGAAAAAGATATGTTTTTTAGAGATTTGGATCTTGATTGGATTTTTTGCTACTTAGAGATAATAAAAAACATTTATAAAATGCATTAAAAAATTGGTTTGACCATTTAGAATGAGAAATATGTTTGGAAAGAAAAATTTTGAAAAATCGAATAAAAAATAAAATTAATATTTTTTCACATTTGTAGAAACGTAAAATCTTTTAATCTTCGTTAAAAAATGTTCAAAAATTATTTCTGTTACTTAAAAGGTCATAGGCGACCTGAATTATTCGTACCGCCTTAGTACCTTTTAGTACCCTCTTAATACTACTTAGTACCATTTTATATTTTAAGAGAAAAAAGATATGTTTTTTGGAGATTTTGATCTTAATTGGATTTTTTGATACTTAGAGATAATAAAAAACATTTATAAAATGTATTATAAAAATTGGTTTGACCATTTAGAACGAGTAATTTGTTTGAAAACAAAAATTTTGAAAAATCGAAAAACAAATAAATTTAATATTTTTTCACATTTGTAGAAACGTAAAATGTTTTAATCTTTGTTGAAAAAAGTTTAAAAATCATTTCTGTTACTTAAAACGTCATAGGCGACCTGAATTATTCGTACCGCCTTAGTACCACTTAGTACCCTCTTAATACCACTTAGTACCATTTTATATTTTAAGAGAAAAAAGATATGTTTTTTGGAGATTTGGATCTTAATTGGAATTTTTGCTACTTAGAGATAATAAAAAACATTTATAAAATGTATTAGAAAAATTGGTTTGACCATTTAGAAAGAGAAATATGTTTGGAAAGAAAAATTTTGAAAAATCAAATAAAAAATAAAATTAATATTTTTTCACATTTGTAGAAACGTAAAATGTTTTAATTTTTGTTGAAAAAAGTTTAAAAATTATATCTGCTACTTTAAACGTCATATACGTTCTAAATTATTCGTACCGCCTTAGTACCTCTTAGTACCCTCTTAATACCACTTCGTACCATTTTATATTTTAAAAGTAAAAAGATATGTTTTTTAGAGATTTGGATCTTAATTGGAATTTTTGCTACTTAGAGATAATGAAAAACATTTATAAAATGTATTAGAAAAATTGGTTTGACCATTTACAACGAGCAATTTGTTTGGAAAGAAAAATTTTGAAAAATCTAATAAAAAATAAAATTAATATTTTTTCACATTTGTAGAAACGTAAAATGTTTTAATTTTTGTTGAAAAAAGTTTAAAAATTATATCTGCTACTTTAAACGTCATATACGTTCTAAATTATTCGTACCGCCTTAGTACCTCTTAGTACCCTCTTAATACCACTTCGTACCATTTTATATTTTAAAAGTAAAAAGATATGTTTTTTAGAGATTTGGATCTTAATTGGAATTTTTGCTACTTTGAGATAATAAAAAACATTTATAAAATGCATTGGAAAATTGATTTGACCATTTACAACGAGTAATTCGATTGAAAACAAAAATTTTGAAAAATCGAAAAACAAATAAATTTAATATTTTTTCACATTTGTAGAAACGTAAAATGTTTTAATTTTTGTTAAAAAAAGTTTAAAAATTATTTCTGCTACCTAAAACGTCATAGACGTTCTAAATTATTCGTACCGCCTTAGTACCTCTTAGTACCCTCTTAATACCACTTAGTATTATTTTATATTTTAAAAGGAAAAAGATATGTTTTTTAGAGATTTGGATCTTAATTGGATTTATTGCTACTTAGAGGTAATAAAAAACATTTATAAAATGCATTGGAAAATTGGTTTGACCATTTAGAATGAGAAATATGTTTGGAAAGAAAAATTTTGAAAAATCGAATAAAAAATAAAATTAATATTTTTTTTACATTTGTAGAAACGTAAAATCTTTTAATTTTTGTTCAAAAAAGTTTAAAAATTATTTCTGCTACTTAAAACGTCATAGACGTTCTAAATTATTCGTACCGTCTTAGTACCTCTTAGTACCCTCTTAATACCACTTAGTACCATTTTATATTTTAAAAGGAAAAAGATATGTTTTTTAGAGATTTGGATCTTAATTGGATTTTTTGCTACTTAGAGATAATAAAAAAGACTTATATAAGGTATCAAAAAAATTGGTTTGACCATTTAGAATGAGAAATATGTTTGGAAAGAAAAATTTTGAAGAATCGAATAAAAAATAAAATTAATTTTTTTTCACATTTGAAGAAAAGTAGAATCTTTTAATCTTCGTTAAAAAATGTTCAAAAATTATTTCTGCTACTTAAAACGTCATAGACGTTCTAAATTATTCGTACCGCCTTAGTACCTCTTAGTACCTTCTTAATACCACTTAGTACCATTTTATATTTTAAAAGGAAAAAGATATGTTTTTTAGAGATTTGGATCTTAATTGGATTTTTTGCTACTTAGAGATAATAAAAAACATTTATAAAATGTATTAGAAAAATTGGTTTGACCATTTAGAACGAGTAATTTGTTTGAAAACAAAAATTTTGAAAAATCGAAAAAAAAATAAAATTAATATTTTTTTAAATTTGTAGAAACGTAAAATATTTTAATCTTCGTTAAAAAATGTTTAAAAATTATTTCTGTTACTTAAAAGGTTATAGACGACCTGAATTATTCGTACCGCCTTAGTACCTTTTAGTACCCTCTTAATACCACTTAGTACCATTTTATATTTTAAAAGGAAAAAGATATGTTTTTTAGAGATTTGGATCTTAATTGGATTTTTTGCTACTTAGAGGTTATAAAAAACATTTATAAAATGCATTGGAAAATTGGTTTGACCATTTAGAATGAGAAATATGTTTGGAAAGAAAAATTTTGAAAAATCGAATAAAAAATAAAATTAATATTTTTTTTACATTTGTAGAAACGTAAAATCTTTTAATCTTTGTTAAAAAAAGTTCAAAAATTATTTCTGTTACATAAAAGGTCATGGGCGACCTGAATTATTCGTACCGCCTTAGTACCACTTAGTACTCACTTAATACCACTTAGTACCATTTTATATTTTAAGAGAAAAAAGATATGTTTTTTAGAGATTTGGATCTTAATTGGATTTTTTCCTACTTAGAGATTATAAAAAACATTTATAAAATGCATTAGAAAATTGGTTGGACCATTTAGAATGAGAAATATGTTTGGAAAGAAAAATTTTGAAAAATCGAATAAAAAATAAAATTAATATTTTTTCACATTTGTAGAAACGTAAAATCTTTTAATCTTCGTTAAAAAATGTTCAAAAATTATTTCTGTTACTTAAAAGGTCATAGGCGACCTGAATTATTCGTACCGCCTTAGTACCACTTAGTACCCTCTTAATACCACTTAGTACCATTTTATATTTTAAGAGAAAAAAGATATGTTTTTTGGAGATTTTGATCTTAATCGGATTTTTTGCTACTTAGAGATAATGAAAAACATTTATAAAATGTATTAGAAAAATTGGTTTCAAAATTTACAACGAGTAATTTGTTTGAAAACAAAAATTTTGAAAAATCGAAAAACAAATAAATTTAATATTTTTTCACATTTGTAGAAACGTAAAATGTTTTAATTTTTGTTGAAAAAAGTTTAAAAATTATTTCTGCTACTTAAAACGTCATAGACCTTCTAAATTATTCGTACCGCCTTAGTACCTCTTAGTACCCTCTTAATACCACTTAGTACCATTTTATATTTTAAAAGGAAAAAGATATGTTTTTTAGAGATTTGGATCTTAATTGGATTTTTTGCTACTTAGAGATAATAAAAAACATTTATAAAATGTATTAGAAAAATTTGTTTGACCATTTAGAAGGAGTAATTTGTTTGAAAACATAAATTATGAAAAATCGAAAAAAAAAAAAAAAATAATATTTTTTCAAATTTGTAAAAACGTAAAATCTTTTACCCTTCGTTAAAAAATGTTTAAAAATTATTTCTGTTACTTGTAAGGTCATAGACGACCTGAATTATTCGTACCGCCTTAGTACCTCTTAGTACCCTCTTAATACCACTTAGTACCATTTTATATTTTTAGAGGAAAAAGATATGTTTTTTAGAGATTTTGATCTTATTTGGATTTTTTGCTACTTAGAGATAATAAAAAACATTTATAAAATGTATTAGAAAATTTGGTTTGACCATTTAGAAAGAGAAATATGTTTGGAAAGAAAAATTTTGAAAAATCGAATAAAAAATAAAATTAATATTTTTTCACATTTGTAGAAACGTAAAATGTTTTAATCTTTGTTGAAAAAAGTTTAAAAATCATTTCTGTTACTTAAAACGTCATAGACGATCTGAATTATTCGTACCGCCTTAGTACCTCTTAGTACCCTCTTAATACCACTTAGTATCATTTTATATTTTAAAAGGAAAAAGATATGTTTTTTAGAGATTTGGATCTTAATTGGATTTTTTGCTACTTAGAGATAATAAAAAACATTTATAAAATGTATTAGAAAAATTGGTTTGACCATTTAGAAAGAGAAATATGTTTGGAAAGAAAAATTTTGAAAAATCGAATAAAAAATAAAATTAATATTTTTTCACATTTGTAGAAACGTATAATGTTTTAATCTTTGTTGAAAAAAGTTTAAAAATTATTTCTGTTACTTAAAACGTCATAGACGATCTGAATTATTCGTACCGCCTTAGTACCTCTTAGTACCCTCTTAATACCACTTAGTACCATTTTATATTTTAAAAGGAAAAAGATATGTTTTTTAGAGATTTGGATCTTAATTGGATTTTTTGCTACTTAGAGATAATAAAAAACATTTATAAAATGCATTGGAAAATTGGTTTGACCATTTAGAATGAGAAATATGTTTGGAAAGAAAAATTTTGTTAAATTAAATAAAAAATAAAATTAATGTTTTTTCAAATTTGTAGAAACGTAAAATCTTTTAATCTTCGTTAAAAAATGTTTAAAAATTATTTCTGATACTTAAAACGTCATAGACGATCTGAATTATTCGTACCGCCTTAGTACCTCTTAGTACCCTCTTAATACCACTTAGTACCATTTTATATTTTAAAAGGAAAAAGATATGTTTTTTAGAGATTTGGATCTTAATTGGATTTTTTGCTACTTAGAGATAATAAAAAACAGTTATAAAATGCATTAGAAAATTGGTTTGACCATTTAGAATGAGAAATATGTTTGGAAAGAAAAATTTTGTTAAATTGAATAAAAAATAAAATTAATATTTTTTCACATTTGTAGAAACGTAAAAGTTTTTAAACTTTGTTGAAAAAAGTTTAAAAATTATTTCTGTTACTTAAAACGTCATAGACGATCTGAATTATTCGTACTGCCTTAGTACTTCTTAGTACCCTCTTAATACCACTTAGTACCATTTTATATTTTAAAGGGAAAAAGATATGTTTTTTAGAGATTTGGATCTTAATTGGATTTTGTGCTACTTAGAGATAATAAAAAACATTTATAAAATGTATTAGAAAAATTTGTTTGACCATTTAGAAAGAGAAATATGTTTGGAAAGAAAAATTTTGAAAAATCGAATAAAAAATAAAATTAATATTTTTTCACATTAGTAGAAACGTAAAAGTTTTTAAACTTTGTTGAAAAAAGTTTAAAAATTATTTCTGTTACTTAAAACGTCATAGGCGACCTGAATTATTCGTACCGCCTTAGTACCTCTTAGTTCCCTCTTAATACCACTTAGTACCATTTTATATTTTAAAAGGAAAAAGATATGTTTTTTAGAGATTTGGATCTTAATTGGATTTTTTGCTACTTAGAGATAATAAAAAACATTTATAAAATGTATTAGAAAAACTGATTTGACCATTTACAACGAGTAATTCGATTGAAAACAAAAATTTTGAAAAATAGAAAAACAAATAAATTTAATATTTTTTCACATTTGTAGAAACGTAAAATGTTTTAATTTTTGTTTAAACAAGTTTAAAAATTATTTCTGCTACCTAAAACGTCATAGACGTTCTAAATTATTCGTACCGCCTTAGTACCTCTTAGTACCCTCTTAATACCACTTAGTACCATTTTATATTTTAAAAGGAAAAAGATATGTTTTTTAGAGATTTGGATCTTAATTGGATTTTTTGCTACTAAGAGATAATAAAAAACATTTATAAAATGTATTAGAAAAATTTGTTTGACCATTTAGAACGAGTAATTTGTTTGAAAACATAAATTATGAAAAATCGAAAAAAAAAATAAAAAAAATATTTTTTCAAATTTGTAGAAACGTAAAATCTTTTACCCTTCGTTAAAAAATGTTTAAAAATTATTTCTGTTACTTGTAAGGTCATAGACGACCTGAATTATTCGTACCGCCTTAGTACCTCTTAGTACCCTCTTAATACCAGTTAGTACCATTTTATATTTTTAGAGGAAAAAGATATGTTTTTTAGAGATTTTGATCTTAATTGGATTTTTGCTACTTAGAGATAATAAAAAACATTTATAAAATGTATTAGAAAAATTGGTTTGACCATTTAGAAAGAGAAATATGTTTGGAAAGAAAAATTTTAAAAAATCGGATAAAAAATAAAATTAATATTTTTTCACATTTGTAGAAACGTAAAATGTTTTAATCTATGTTGAAAAAAGTTTAAAAATCATTTCTGTTACTTAAAACGTCATAGACGATCTGAATTATTCGTACCGCCTTAGTACCTCTTAGTACCCTCTTAATACCACTTAGTACCATTTTATATTTTAAAAGGAAAAACATATGTTTTTTAGAGATTTGGATCTAAATTGGATTTTTTGCTACTTAGAGATAATAAAAAACATTTATAAAATGTATTAGAAAAATTGGTTTGACCATTTAGAAAGAGAAATATGTTTGGAAAGAAAAATTTTGAAAAATCGAATAAAAAATAAAATTAATATTTTTTCACATTTGTAGAAACGTAAAATGTTTTAATCTTTGTTGAAAAAAGTTTAAAAATTATTTCTGTTACTTAAAAGGTCATAGACGATCTGAATTATTCGTACCGCCTTAGTACCTCTTAGTTCCCTCTTAATACCACTTAGTACCATTTTATATTTTAAAAGGAAAAAGATATGTTTTTTAGAGATTTTGATCTTAATTGGATTTTTTGCTACTTAGAGATAATAAAAAACATTTATAAAATGTATTAGAAAAATTGATTTGACCATTTACAACGAGTAATTCGATTGAAAACAAAAATTTTGAAAAATCGAAAAACAAATAAATTTAATATTTTTTCACATTTGTAGAAACGTAAAATGTTTTAATTTTTGTTAAAAAAAGTTTAAAAATTATTTCTGCTACCTAAAACGTCATAGACGTTCTAAATTATTCGTACCGCCTTAGTACCTCTTAGTACCCTCTTAATACCACTTAGTACCATTTTATATTTTAAAAGGAAAAAGATATGTTTTTTAGAGATTTGGATCTTAATTGGATTTTTTGCTACTTAGAGATAATAAAAAACATTTATAAAATGTATTAGAAAAATTTGTTTGACCATTTAGAACGAGTAATTTGTTTGAAAACATAAATTATGAAAAATCGAAAAAAAAAAAATAAAAAAAATATTTTTTCAAATTTGTAGAAACGTAAAATCTTTTACCCTTTGTTAAAAAATGTTTAAAAATTATTTCTGTTACTTGTAATGTCATAGACGACCTGAATTATTCGTACCGCCTTAATACCTCATAGTACCCTCTTAATACCACTTAGTACCATTTTATATTTTTAGAGGAAAAAGATATGTTTTTTAGAGATTTTGATCTTAATTGGATTTTTTGCTACTTAGAGATAATAAAAAACATTTATAAAATGTATTAGAAAAATTGGTTTGACCATTTAGAAAGAGAAATATGTTTGGAAAGAAAAATTTTAAAAAATCGAATAAAAAATAAAATTAATATTTTTTCACATTTGTAGAAACGTAAAATGTTTTAATTTGATGTTGAAAAAAGTTTAAAAATCATTTCTGTTACTTAAAACGTCATAGACCATATGAATTATTCGTACCGCCTTAGTACCTCTTAGTACCCTCTTAATACCACTTAGTACCATTTTATATTTTAATAGGAAAAAGATATGTTTTTTAGAGATTTGGATCTTGATTGGATTTTTTGCTACTTAGAGATAATAAAAAACATTTATAAAATGCATTAGAAAATTGGTTTGACCATTTAGAATGAGAAATATGTTTGGAAAGAAAAATTTTGAAAAATCGAATAAAAAATAAAATTAATATTTTTTCACATTTGTAGAAACGTAAAATCTTTTAATTTTTGTTAAAAAATGTTCAAAAATTATTTCTGTTACTTAAAAGGTCATAGGCGACCTGAATTATTCGTACCGCCTTAGTACCACTTAGTACCCTCTTAATACCACTTAGTACCATTTTATATTTTCAAGAGAAAAAAGATATGTTTTTTGGAGATTTTGATCTTAATTGGATTTTTTGCTACTTAGAGATAATGAAAAACATTTATAAAATGTATTAGAAAAATTGGTTTGACTATTTAGAAAGAGAAATATGTTTGGAAAGAAAAATTTTGAAAAATCGAATAAAAAATAAAATTAATATTTTTTCACATTTGTAGAAACGTATAATGTTTTAATCTTTGTTGAAAAAAGTTTAAAAATTATTTCTGTTACTTAAAACGTCATAGACGATCTGAATTATTCGTACCGCCTTAGTACCTCTTAGTACCCTCTTAATACCACTTAGTACCATTTTATATTTTAAAAGGAAAAAGATAAGTTTTTTAGAGATTTGGATCTTAATTGGATTTTTTGCTACTTAGAGATAATAAAAAACATTTATAAAATGCATTGGAAAATTGGTTTGACCATTTAGAATGAGAAATATGTTTGGAAAGAAAAATTTTGTTAAATTAAATAAAAAATAAAATTAATATTTTTTCAAATTTGTAGAAACGTAAAATCTTTTAATCTTCGTTAAAAAATGTTTAAAAATTATTTCTGATACTTAAAAGGTTATAGACGACCTGAATTATTCGTACCGCCTTTGTACCTCTTAGTACCCTCTTAATACCACTTAGTACCATTTTATATTTTAAAAGGAAAAAGATATGTTTTTTAGAGATTTGGATCTTAATTGGATTTTTTGCTACTTAGAGATAATAAAAAACAGTTATAAAATGCATTAGAAAATTGGTTTGACCATTTAGAATGAGAAATATGTTTGGAAAGAAAAATTTTGTTAAATTGAATAAAAAATAAAATTAATATTTTTTCACATTTGTAGAAACGAAAAAGTTTTTAAACTTTGTTGAAAAAAGTTTAAAAATTATTTCTGTTACTCAAAACGTCATAGACGATCTGAATTATTCGTACCGCCTTAGTACTTCTTAGTACCCTCTTAATACCACTTAGTACCATTTTATATTTTAAAAGGAAAAAGATATGTTTTTTAGAGATTTGGATCTTAATTGGATTTTGTGCTACTTAGAGATAATAAAAAACATTTATAAAATGTATTAGAAAAATTTGTTTGACCATTTAGAAAGAGAAATATGTTTGGAAAGAAAAATTTTGAAAAATCGAATAAAAAATAAAATTAATATTTTTTCACATTAGTAGAAACGTAAAAGTTTTTAAACTTTGTTGAAAAAAGTTTAAAAATTATTTCTGTTACTTAAAACGTCATAGGCGACCTGAATTATTCTTACCGCCTTAGTACCTCTTAGTTCCCTCTTAATACCACTTAGTACCATTTTATATTTTAAAAGGAAAAAGATATGTTTTTTAGAGATTTGGATCTTAATTGGATTTTTTGCTACTTAGAGATAATAAAAAACATTTATAAAATGTATTAGAAAAATTGATTTGACCATTTACAACGAGTAATTCGATTGAAAACAAAAATTTTGAAAAATCGAAAAACAAATAAATTTAATATTTTTTCACATTTGTAGAAACGTAAAATGTTTTAATTTTTGTTGAAACAAGTTTAAAAATTATTTTTGCTACCTAAAACGTCATAGACGTTCTAAATTATTCGTACCGCCTTAGTACCTCTTAGTACCCTCTTAATACCACTTAGTACCATTTTATATTTTAAAAGGAAAAAGATATGTTTTTTAGAGATTTGGATCTTAATTGGATTTTTTGCTACTAAGAGATAAAAAAAAACATTGATAAAATGTATTAGAAAAATTTGTTTGACCATTTAGAACGAGTAATTTGTTTGAAAACATAAATTAAGAAAAATCGAAAAAAAAAATAAAAAAAATATTTTTTCAAATTTGTAGAAACGTAAAATCTTTTACCCTTCGTTAAAAAATGTTTAAAAATTATTTCTGTTACTTGTAAGGTCATAGACGACCTGAATTATTCGTACCGCCTTAGTACCTCTTAGTACCCTCTTAATACCAGTTAGTACCATTTTATATTTTTAGAGGAAAAAGATATGTTTTTTAGAGATTTTGATCTTAATTGGATTTTTGCTACTTAGAGATAATAAAAAACATTTATAAAATGTATTAGAAAAATTGGTTTGACCATTTAGAAAGAGAAATATGTTTGGAAAGAAAAATTTTGAAAAATCGAATAAAAAATAAAATTAATATTTTTTCACATTTGTAGAAACGTAAAATGTTTTAATCTTTGTTGAAAAAAGTTTAAAAATTATTTCTGTTACTTAAAAGGTCATAGACGATCTGAATTATTCGTACCGCCTTAGTACCTCTTAGTTCCCTCTTAATACCACTTAGTACCATTTTATATTTTAAAAGGAAAAAGATATGTTTTTTAGAGATTTTGATCTTAATTGGATTTTTTGCTACTTAGAGATAATAAAAAACATTTATAAAATGTATTAGAAAAATTGATTTGACCATTTACAACGAGTAATTCGATTGAAAACAAAAATTTTGAAAAATCGAAAAACAAATAAATTTAATATTTTTTCACATTTGTAGAAACGTAAAATGTTTTAATTTTTGTTAAAAAAAGTTTAAAAATTATTTCTGCTACCTAAAACGTCATAGACGTTCTAAATTATTCGTACCGCCTTAGTACCTCTTAGTACCCTCTTAATACCACTTAGTACCATTTTATATTTTAAAAGGAAAAAGATATGTTTTTTAGAGATTTGGATCTTAATTGGATTTTTTGCTACTTAGAGATAATAAAAAACATTTATAAAATGTATTAGAAAAATTTGTTTGACCATTTAGAACGAGTAATTTGTTTGAAAACATAAATTATGAAAAATCGAAAAAAAAAAAATAAAAAAAATATTTTTTCAAATTTGTAGAAACGTAAAATCTTTTACCCTTTGTTAAAAAATGTTTAAAAATTATTTCTGTTACTTGTAATGTCATAGACGACCTGAATTATTCGTACCGCCTTAGTACCTCTTAGTACCCTCTTAATACCACTTAGTACCATTTTATATTTTTAGAGGAAAAAGATATGTTTTTTAGAGATTTTGATCTTAATTGGATTTTTTGCTACTTAGAGATAATAAAAAACATTTATAAAATGTATTAGAAAAATTGGTTTGACCATTTAGAAAGAGAAATATGTTTGGAAAGAAAAATTTTAAAAAATCGAATAAAAAATAAAATTAATATTTTTTCACATTTGTAGAAACGTAAAATGTTTTAATTTGATGTTGAAAAAAGTTTAAAAATCATTTCTGTTACTTAAAACGTCATAGACCATATGAATTATTCGTACCGCCTTAGTACCTCTTAGTACCCTCTTAATACCACTTAGTACCATTTTATATTTTAATAGGAAAAAGATATGTTTTTTAGAGATTTGGATCTTGATTGGATTTTTTGCTACTTAGAGATAATAAAAAACATTTATAAAATGCATTAGAAAATTGGTTTGACCATTTAGAATGAGAAATATGTTTGGAAAGAAAAATTTTGAAAAATCGAATAAAAAATAAAATTAATATTTTTTCACATTTGTAGAAACGTAAAATCTTTTAATTTTTGTTAAAAAATGTTCAAAAATTATTTCTGTTACTTAAAAGGTCATAGGCGACCTGAATTATTCGTACCGCCTTAGTACCACTTAGTACCCTCTTAATACCACTTAGTACCATTTTATATTTTCAAGAGAAAAAAGATATGTTTTTTGGAGATTTTGATCTTAATTGGATTTTTTGCTACTTAGAGATAATGAAAAACATTTATAAAATGTATTAGAAAAATTGGTTTGACCATTTAGAACGAGTAATTTGTTTGAAAACAAAAATTTTGAAAAATCGAAAAAAAAAATAAAATTAATATTTTTTCAAATTTGTGGAAACGTAAAATCTTTTAATCTTCGTTAAAAAATGTTTAAAAATTATTTCTGTTACTTAAAAGGTTATAGACGACCTGAATTATTCGTACCGCCTTAGTACCTTTTAGTACCCTCTTAATACTACTTAGTACCATTTTATATTTTAAAAGAAAAAAGATATGTTTTTTAGAGGTTTGGATCTTAATTGGATTTTTTCCTACTTAGAGATAATAAAAAACATTTATAAAATGCATTAGAAAATTGGTTTGACCATTTAGAATGAGAAATATGTTTGGAAAGAAAAATTTTGAAAAATCGAATAAAAAATAAAATTAATATTTTTTCACATTTGTAGAAACGTAAAATGTTTTAATTTTTGTTGAAAAAAGTTTAAAAATTATTTCTGCTACTTAAAACGTCATATACGTTCTAAATTATTCGTACCGCCTTAGTACCTCTTAGTACCCTCTTAATACCACTTAGTACCATTTTATATTTTAAGAGAAAAAAGATATGTTTTTGGAGATTTTGATCTTAATTGGATTTTTTGCTACTTAGAGATAATGAAAAATATTTATAAAATGTATTAGAAGAATTGGTTTAACCATTTACAACGAGTAATTTGTTTGAAAACAAAAATTTTGAAAAATCGAAAAACAAATAAATTTAATATTTTTTCACATTTGTAGAAACGTAAAATGTTTTAATTTTTGTTGAAAAAAGTTTAAAAATTATTTCTGCTACTTAAAACGTCATAGACGTTCTAAATTATTCGTACCGCCTTAGTACCTCTTAGTACCCTCTTAATACCACTTCGTACCATTTTATATTTTAAAAGTAAAAAGATATGTTTTTTAGAGATTTGGATCTTAATTGGATTTTTTGCTACTTTGAGATAATAAAAAACATTTATAAAATGCATTGGAAAATTGGTTTGACCATTTAGAATGAGAAATATGTTTGGAAAGAAAAATTTTGAAAAATCGAATAAAAAATAAAATTAATATTATTTCAAATTTGTAGAAACGTAAAATCTTTTAATCTTCGTTAAAAAATGTTTAAAAATTATTTCTGTTACTTAAAAGGTTATAGACGTTCTAAATTATTCGTACCGCCTTAGTACCTCTTAGTACCCTCTTAATACCACTTAGTACCATTTTATATTTTAAAAGGAAAAAGATATGTTTTTTAGAGATTTGGATCTTAATTGGATTTTTCGCTACTTTGAGATAATAAAAAACATTTATAAAATGCATTGGAAAATTGGTTTGACCATTTAGAATGAGAAATATGTTTGGAAAGAAAAATTTTGAAAAATCAAATAAAAAATAAAATTAATATTTTTTCACATTTGTAGAAACGTAAAATCTTTTAATCTTCGTTAAAAAATGTTCAAAAATTATTTCTGTTACTTAAAAGGTCATAGGCGACCTGAATTATTCTTACCGCCTTAGAACCTTTTAGTACCCTCTTAATACCACTTAGTACTATTTTATATTTTAAAAGGAAAAAGATATGTTTTTTAGTGATTTTGATCTTAATTGGATTTTTTGCTACTTAGAGATAATGAAAAACATTTATAAAATGTATTAAAAAAATTGGTTTGACCATTTACAACGAGTAATTTGTTTGAAAACAAAAATTTTGAAAAATCGAAAAACAAATAAATTTAATATTTTTTCACATTTGTAGAAACGTAAAATGTTTTAATTTTTGTTGAAAAAAGTTTAAAAATTATTTCTGCTACTTAAAACGTCATAGACGTTCTAAATTATTCGTACCGCCTTAGTACCTCTTAGTACCCTCTTAATACCACTTCGTACCATTTTATATTTTAAAAGTAAAAAGATATGTTTTTTAGAGATTTGGATCTTAATTGGATTTTTTGCTACTTTGAGATAATAAAAAACATTTATAAAATGCATTGGAAAATTGGTTTGACCATTTAGAATGAGAAATATGTTTGGAAAGAAAAATTTTGAAAAATCGAATAAAAAATAAAATTAATATTATTTCAAATTTGTAGAAACGTAAAATCTTTTAATCTTCGTTAAAAAATGTTTAAAAATTATTTCTGTTACTTAAAAGGTTATAGACGTTCTAAATTATTCGTACCGCCTTAGTACCTCTTAGTACCCTCTTAATACCACTTAGTACCATTTTATATTTTAAAAGGAAAAAGATATGTTTTTTAGAGATTTGGATCTTAATTGGATTTTTCGCTACTTTGAGATAATAAAAAACATTTATAAAATGCATTGGAAAATTGGTTTGACCATTTAGAATGAGAAATATGTTTGGAAAGAAAAATTTTGAAAAATCAAATAAAAAATAAAATTAATATTTTTTCACATTTGTAGAAACGTAAAATCTTTTAATCTTCGTTAAAAAATGTTCAAAAATTATTTCTGTTACTTAAAAGGTCATAGGCGACCTGAATTATTCTTACCGCCTTAGAACCTTTTAGTACCCTCTTAATACCACTTAGTACTATTTTATATTTTAAAAGGAAAAAGATATGTTTTTTAGTGATTTTGATCTTAATTGGATTTTTTGCTACTTAGAGATAATGAAAAACATTTATAAAATGTATTAAAAAAATTGGTTTGACCATTTACAACGAGTAATTTGTTTGAAAACAAAAATTTTGAAAAATCGAAAAACAAATAAATTTAATATTTTTTCACATTTGTAGAAACGTAAAATGTTTTAATTTTTGTTGAAAAAAGTTTAAAAATTATTTCTGCTACTTAAAACGTCAAAGATGTTCTAAATTATTCGTACCGCCTTAGTACCTCTTAGTACCCTCTTAATACCACTTAGTACCATTTTATATTTTAAAAGGAAAAAGATATGTTTTTTAGAGATTTGGATCTTAATTGGATTTATTGCTACTTAGAGGTAATAAAAAACATTTATAAAATGCATTGGAAAATTGGTTTGACCATTTAGAATAAGAAATATGTTTGGAAAGAAAAATTTTGAAAAATCGAATAAAAAATAAAATTAATATTTTTTCACATTTTTAGAAACGTAAAATCTTTTAATCTTTGTTAAAAAAAGTTTAAAAATTATTTCTGTTACTTAAAAGGTCATAGGCGACCTGAATTATTCGTACCGCCTTAGTACCACTTAGTACCCTCTTAATACCACTTGGTACCATTTTATATTTTAAGAGAAAAAAGATATGTTTTTTAGAGATTTTGATCTTAATTGGATTTTTTGCTACTTAGAGATAATAAAAAAGACTTATATAAGGTATCAAAAAAATTGGTTTGACCATTTAGAATGAGAAATATGTTTGAAAACAAAAATTTTGAAAAATCGAAAAAAAAAAAAAAATTAATATTTTTTCAAATTTGTAGAAACGTAAAATCTTTTAATCTTCGTTTAAAAATGTTTAAAAATTATTTCTGTTACATAAAAGGTTATAGACGACCTGAATTATTCGTACCGCCTTAGTACCTCTTAGTACCCTCTTAATACCACTTAGTACCATTTTATATTTTAAAGGGAAAAAGATATGTTTTTTAGAGATTTGGATTTTAATTGGATTTTTTGCTACTAAGAGATAATAAAAAACATTTATAAAATGCATTAGAAAATTGGTTGGACCATTTTGAATGAGAAATATGTTTGGAAAGAAAAATTTTAAAAAATCGAATAAAAAATAAAATTAATATTTTTTCACATTTGTAGAAACGTAAAATCTTTTAATCTTCGTTAAAAAATGTTCAAAAATTATTTCTGTTACTTAAAAGGTCATAGGCGACCTGAATTATTCGTACCGCCTTAGTACCACTTAGTACCCTCTTAATACCACTTAGTACCATTTTATATTTTAAGAGAAAAAAGATATGTTTTTTGGAGATTTGGATCTTAATTGGATTTTTTGCTACTTAGAGATAATAAAAAAGACTTATATAAGGTATCAAAAAAATTGGTTTGACCATTTAGAATGAGAAATATGTTTGGAAAGAAAAATTTTGAAGAATCGAATAAAAAATAAAATTAATTTTTTTTCACATTTGAAGAAACGTAGAATCTTTTAATCTTCGTTAAAAAATGTTCAAAAATTATTTCTGCTACTTAAAACGTCATAGACGTTCTAAATTATTCGTACCGCCTTAGTACCTCTTAGTACCTTCTTAATACCACTTAGTACCATTTTATATTTTAAAAGGAAAAAGATATGTTTTTTAGAGATTTGGATCTTAATTGGATTTTTTGCTACTTAGAGATAATAAAAAACATTTATAAAATGTATTAGAAAAATTGGTTTGACCATTTAGGACGAGTAATTTGTTTGAAAACAAAAATTTTGAAAAATCGAAAAAAAAATAAAATTAATATTTTTTTAAATTTGTAGAAACGTAAAATCTTTTAATCTTCGTTAAAAAATGTTTAAAAATTATTTCTGTTACTTAAAAGGTTATAGACGACCTGAATTATTCGTACCGCCTTAGTACCTTTTAGTACCCTCTTAATACCACTTAGTACCATTTTATATTTTAAAAGGAAAAAGATATGTTTTTTAGAGATTTGGATCTTAATTGGATTTTTTGCTACTTAGAGGTTATAAAAAACATTTATAAAATGCATTGGAAAATTGGTTTGACCATTTAGAATGAGAAATATGTTTGGAAAGAAAAATTTTGAAAAATCGAATAAAAAATAAAATTAATATTTTTTTTACATTTGTAGAAACGTAAAATCTTTTAATCTTTGTTAAAAAAAGTTCAAAAATTATTTCAGTTACTTAAAAGGTCATAGGCGACCTGAATTATTCGTACCGCCTTAGTACCACTTAGTACCCTCTTAATACCACTTAGTACCATTTTATATTTTAAGAGAAAAAAGATATGTTTTTTAGAGATTTGGATCTTAATTGGATTTTTTCCTACTTAGAGATAATAAAAAACATTTATAAAATGCATTAGAAAATTGGTTGGACCATTTAGAATGAGAAATATGTTTGGAAAGAAAAATTTTGAAAAATCGAATAAAAAATAAAATTAATATTTTTTCACATTTGTAGAAACGTAAAATCTTTTAATCTTCGTTTAAAAATGTTTAAAAATTATTTCTGTTACATAAAAGGTTATAGACGACCTGAATTATTCGTACCGCCTTAGTACCTCTTAGTACCCTCTTAATACCACTTAGTACCATTTTATATTTTAAAGGGAAAAAGATATGTTTTTTAGAGATTTGGATTTTAATTGGATTTTTTGCTACTAAGAGATAATAAAAAACATTTATAAAATGCATTAGAAAATTGGTTGGACCATTTTGAATGAGAAATATGTTTGGAAAGAAAAATTTTAAAAAATCGAATAAAAAATAAAATTAATATTTTTTCACATTTGTAGAAACGTAAAATCTTTTAATCTTCGTTAAAAAATGTTCAAAAATTATTTCTGTTACTTAAAAGGTCATAGGCGACCTGAATTATTCGTACCGCCTTAGTACCACTTAGTACCCTCTTAATACCACTTAGTACCATTTTATATTTTAAGAGAAAAAAGATATGTTTTTTGGAGATTTGGATCTTAATTGGATTTTTTGCTACTTAGAGATAATAAAAAAGACTTATATAAGGTATCAAAAAAATTGGTTTGACCATTTAGAATGAGAAATATGTTTGGAAAGAAAAATTTTGAAGAATCGAATAAAAAATAAAATTAATTTTTTTTCACATTTGAAGAAACGTAGAATCTTTTAATCTTCGTTAAAAAATGTTCAAAAATTATTTCTGCTACTTAAAACGTCATAGACGTTCTAAATTATTCGTACCGCCTTAGTACCTCTTAGTACCTTCTTAATACCACTTAGTACCATTTTATATTTTAAAAGGAAAAAGATATGTTTTTTAGAGATTTGGATCTTAATTGGATTTTTTGCTACTTAGAGATAATAAAAAACATTTATAAAATGTATTAGAAAAATTGGTTTGACCATTTAGAACGAGTAATTTGTTTGAAAACAAAAATTTTGAAAAATCGAAAAAAAAATAAAATTAATATTTTTTTAAATTTGTAGAAACGTAAAATCTTTTAATCTTCGTTAAAAAATGTTTAAAAATTATTTCTGTTACTTAAAAGGTTATAGACGACCTGAATTATTCGTACCGCCTTAGTACCTTTTAGTACCCTCTTAATACCACTTAGTACCATTTTATATTTTAAAAGGAAAAAGATATGTTTTTTAGAGATTTGGATCTTAATTGGATTTTTTGCTACTTAGAGGTTATAAAAAACATTTATAAAATGCATTGGAAAATTGGTTTGACCATTTAGAATGAGAAATATGTTTGGAAAGAAAAATTTTGAAAAATCGAATAAAAAATAAAATTAATATTTTTTTTACATTTGTAGAAACGTAAAATCTTTTAATCTTTGTTAAAAAAAGTTCAAAAATTATTTCAGTTACTTAAAAGGTCATAGGCGACCTGAATTATTCGTACCGCCTTAGTACCACTTAGTACCCTCTTAATACCACTTAGTACCATTTTATATTTTAAGAGAAAAAAGATATGTTTTTTAGAGATTTGGATCTTAATTGGATTTTTTCCTACTTAGAGATAATAAAAAACATTTATAAAATGCATTAGAAAATTGGTTGGACCATTTAGAATGAGAAATATGTTTGGAAAGAAAAATTTTGAAAAATCGAATAAAAAATAAAATTAATATTTTTTCACATTTGTAGAAACGTAAAATCTTTTAATCTTCGTTTAAAAATGTTTAAAAATTATTTCTGTTACATAAAAGGTTATAGACGACCTGAATTATTCGTACCGCCTTAGTACCTCTTAGTACCCTCTTAATACCACTTAGTACCATTTTATATTTTAAAGGGAAAAAGATATGTTTTTTAGAGATTTGGATTTTAATTGGATTTTTTGCTACTAAGAGATAATAAAAAACATTTATAAAATGCATTAGAAAATTGGTTGGACCATTTTGAATGAGAAATATGTTTGGAAAGAAAAATTTTAAAAAATCGAAAAAAAAATAAAATTAATATTTTTTCACATTTGTAGAAACGTAAAATCTTTTAATCTTCGTTTAAAAATGTTTAAAAATTATTTCTGTTACATAAAAGGTTATAGACGACCTGAATTATTCGTACCGCCTTAGTACCACTTAGTACCCTCTTAATACCACTTAGTACCATTTTATATTTTAAGAGAAAAAAGATATGTTTTTTGGAGATTTGGATCTTAATTGGATTTTTTGCTACTTAGAGATAATAAAAAAGACTTATATAAGGTATCAAAAAAATTGGTTTGACCATTTAGAATGAGAAATATGTTTGGAAAGAAAAATTTTGAAGAATCGAATAAAAAATAAAATTAATTTTTTTTCACATTTGAAGAAACGTAGAATCTTTTAATCTTCGTTAGAAAATGTTCAAAAATTATTTCTGCTACTTAAAACGTCATAGACGTTCTAAATTATTCGTACCGCCTTAGTACCTCTTAGTACCTTCTTAATACCACTTAGTACCATTTTATATTTTAAAAGGAAAAAGATATGTTTTTTAGAGATTTGGATCTTAATTGGATTTTTTGCTACTTAGAGATAATAAAAAACATTTATAAAATGTATTAGAAAAATTGGTTTGACCATTTAGAACGAGTAATTTGTTTGAAAACAAAAATTTTGAAAAATCGAAAAAAAAATAAAATTAATATTTTTTTAAATTTGTAGAAACGTAAAATCTTTTAATCTTCGTTAAAAAATGTTTAAAAATTATTTCTGTTACTTAAAAGGTTATAGACGACCTGAATTATTCGTACCGCCTTAGTACCTTTTAGTACCCTCTTAATACCACTTAGTACCATTTTATATTTTAAAAGGAAAAAGATATGTTTTTTAGAGATTTGGATCTTAATTGGATTTTTTGCTACTTAGAGGTTATAAAAAACATTTATAAAATGCATTGGAAAATTGGTTTGACCATTTAGAATGAGAAATATGTTTGGAAAGAAAAATTTTGAAAAATCGAATAAAAAATAAAATTAATATTTTTTCACATTTGTAGAAACGTAAAATCTTTTAATCTTCGTTAAAAAATGTTCAAAAATTATTTCTGTTACTTAAAAGGTCATAGGCGACCTGAATTATTCGTACCGCCTTAGTACCACTTAGTACCCTCTTAATACCACTTAGTACCATTTTATATTTTAAGAGAAAAAAGATATGTTTTTTGGAGATTTTGATCTTAATTGGATTTTTTGCTACTTAGAGATAATGAAAAACATTTATAAAATGTATTAGAAAAATTGGTTTGACCATTTACAACGAGTAATTTGTTTGAAAACAAAAATTTTGAAAAATCGATAAACAAATAAATTTAATATTTTTTCACATTTGTAGAAACTTAAAATGTTTTAATTTTTGTTTAAAAAAGTTTAAAAATTATTTCTGCTACTTAAAACGTCATAGACGTTCTAAATTATTCGTACCGTCTTAGTACCTCTTAGTACCCTCTTAATACCACTTAGTACCATTTTATATTTTAAAAGGAAAAAGATATGTTTTTTAGAGATTTGGATCTTAATTGGATTTTTTGCTACTTAGAGATAATAAAAAAGACTTATATAAGGTATCAAAAAAATTGGTTTGACCATTTAGAATGAGAAATATGTTTGGAAAGAAAAATTTTGAAGAATCGAATAAAAAATAAAATTAATTTTTTTTCACATTTGAAGAAACGTAGAATCTTTTAATCTTCGTTAAAAAATGTTCAAAAATTATTTCTGCTACTTAAAACGTCATAGACGTTCTAAATTATTCGTACCGCCTTAGTACCTCTTAGTACCTTCTTAATACCACTTAGTACCATTTTATATTTTAAAAGGAAAAAGATATGTTTTTTAGAGATTTGGATCTTAATTGGATTTTTTGCTACTTAGAGATAATAAAAAACATTTATAAAATGTATTAGAAAAATTGGTTTGACCATTTAGAACGAGTAATTTGTTTGAAAACAAAAATTTTTAAAAATAGAAAAAAAAATAAAATTAATATTTTTTTAAATTTGTAGAAACGTAAAATCTTTAAATCTTCGTTAAAAAATGTTTAAAAATTATTTCAGTTACTTAAAAGGTCATAGGCGACCTGAATTATTCGTACGGCCTTAGTACCTTTTAGTACCCTCTTAATACCACTTAGTACCATTTTATATTTTAAAAGGAAAAAGATATGTTTTTTAGAGATTTGGATCTTAATTGGATTTTTTGCTACTTAGAGGTTATAAAAAACATTTATAAAATGCATTGGAAAATTGGTTTGACCATTTAGAATGAGAAATATGTTTGGAAAGAAAAATTTTGAAAAATCGAATAAAAAATAAAATTAATATTTTTTTTACATTTGTAGAAACGTAAAATCTTTTAATCTTTGTTAAAAAAAGTTCAAAAATTATTTCAGTTACTTAAAAGGTCATAGGCGACCTGAATTATTCGTACCGCCTTAGTACCACTTAGTACCCTCTTAATACCACTTAGTACCATTTTATATTTTAAGAGAAAAAAGATATGTTTTTTAGAGATTTGGATCTTAATTGGATTTTTTCCTACTTAGAGATAATAAAAAACATTTATAAAATGCATTAGAAAATTGGTTGGACCATTTAGAATGAGAAATATGTTTGGAAAGAAAAATTTTGAAAAATCGAATAAAAAATAAAATTAATATTTTTTCACATTTGTAGAAACGTAAAATCTTTTAATCTTCGTTAAAAAATGTTCAAAAATTATTTCTGTTACTTAAAAGGTCATAGGCGACCTGAATTATTCGTACCGCCTTAGTACCACTTAGTACCCTCTTAATACCACTTAGTACCATTTTATATTTTAAGAGAAAAAAGATATGTTTTTTGGAGATTTTGATCTTAATTGGATTTTTTGCTACTTAGAGATAATGAAAAACATTTATAAAATGTATTAGAAAAATTGGTTTCAAAATTTACAACGAGTAATTTGTTTGAACACAAAAATTTTGAAAAATCGAAAAACAAATAAATTTAATATTTTTTCACATTTGTAGAAACGTAAAATGTTTTAATTTTTGTTGAAAAAAGTTTAAAAATTATTTCTGCTACTTAAAACGTCATAGACCTTCTAAATTATTCGTACCGCCTTAGTACCTCTTAGTACCCTCTTAATACCACTTGGTACCATTTTATATTTTAAAAGGAAAAAGATATGTTTTTTAGAGATTTGGATCTTAATTGGATTTTTTGCTACTTAGAGATAATAAAAAACATTTATAAAATGTATTAGAAAAATTTGTTTGACCATTTAGAACGAGTAATTTGTTTGAAAACATAAATTATGAAAAATCGAAAAAAAAAAAAAATAATATTTTTTCAAATTTGTAAAAACGTAAAATCTTTTACCCTTCGTTAAAAAATGTTTAAAAATTATTTCTGTTACTTGTAAGGTCATAGACGACCTGAATTATTCGTACCGCCTTAGTACCTCTTAGTACCCTCTTAATACCACTTAGTACAATTTTATATTTTTAGAGGAAAAAGATATGTTTTTTAGAGATTTTGATCTTATTTGGATTTTTTGCTACTTAGAGATAATAAAAAACATTTATAAAATGTATTAGAAAATTTTTTTTTGACCATTTAGAAAGAGAAATCTGTTTGGAAAGAAAAATTTTGAAAAATCGAATAAAAAATAAAATTAATATTTTTTCACATTTGTAGAAACGTAAAATGTTTTAATCTTTGTTGAAAAAAGTTTAAAAATCACTTCTGTTACTTAAAATGTCATAGACGATCTGAATTATTCGTACCGCCTTAGTACCTCTTAGTACCCTTTTAATACCACTTAGTATCATTTTATATTTTAAAAGGAAAAAGATATGTTTTTTAGAGATTTGGATCTTAATTGGATTTTTTGCTACTTAGAGATAATAAAAAACATTTATAAAATGTATTAGAAAAATTGGTTTGACCATTTAGAAAGAGAAATATGTTTGGAAAGAAAAATTTTGAAAAATCGAATAAAAAATAAAATTAATATTTTTTCACATTTGTAGAAACGTATAATGTTTTAATCTTTGTTGAAAAAAGTTTAAAAATTATTTCTGTTACTTAAAACGTCATAGACGATCTGAATTATTCGTACCGCCTTCGTACCTCTTAGTACCCTCTTAATACCACTTAGTACCATTTTATATTTTAAAAGGAAAAAGATATGTTTTTTAGAGATTTTGATCTTAATTGGATTTTTTGCTACTTAGAGATAATAAAAAACATTTATAAAATGCATTGGAAAATTGGTTTGACCATTTAGAATGAGAAATATGTTTGGAAAGAAAAATTTTGTTAAATTAAATAAAAAATAAAATTAATATTTTTTCACATTTGTAGAAACGTAAAATCTTTTAATCTTCGTTAAAAAATGTTTAAAAATTATTTCTGATACTTAAAAGGTTATAGACGACCTGAATTATTCGTACCGCCTTAGTACCTCTTAGTACCCTCTTAATACCACTTAGTACCATTTTATATTTTAAAAGGAAAAAGATATGTTTTTTAGAGATTTGGATCTTAATTGGATTTTTTGCTACTTAGAGATAATAAAAAACAGTTATAAAATGCATTAGAAAATTGGTTTGACCATTTAGAATGAGAAATATGTTTGGAAAGAAAAATTTTGTTAAATTGAATAAAAAATAAAATTAATATTTTTTCACATTTGTAGAAACGTAAAAGTTTTTAAACTTTGTTAAAAAAGGTTTAAAAATTATTTTTGTTACTTAAAACGTCATAGACGATCTGAATTATTCGTACCGCCTTAGTACCTCTTAGTACCCTCTTAATACCACTTAGTACCATTTTATATTTTAAAAGGAAAAAGATATGTTTTTTAGAGATTTGGATCTTAATTGGATTTTTTGCTACTTAGAGATAATAAAAAACAGTTATAAAATGTATTAGAAAAATTGATTTGACCATTTACAACGAGTAATTCGATTGAAAACAAAAATTTTGAAAAATCGAAAAACAAATAAATTTAATATTTTTTCACATTAGTAGAAACGTAAAAGTTTTTAAACTTTGTTAAAAAAGGTTTAAAAATTATTTTTGTTACTTAAAACGTCATAGACGATCTGAATTATTCGTACCACCTTAGTACCTCTTAGTACCCTCTTAATACCACTTAGTACCATTTTATATTTTAAAAGGAAAAAGATATGTTTTTTAGAGATTTGGATCTTAATTGGATTTTTTGCTACTTAGAGATAATAAAAAACATTTATAAAATGTATTAGAAAAATTGGTTTGACCATTTAGAACGAGTAATTTGTTTGAAAACAAAAATTTTGAAATATCGAAAAAAAAATAAAATTAATTTTTTTTCACATTTGAAGAAACGTAAAATCTTTTAATCTTCGTTAAAAAATGTTCAAAAATTATTTCTGTTACTTAAAAGGTCATAGGCGACCTGAATTATTCGTACCGCCTTAGTACCTCTTAGTTCCCTCTTAATACCACTTAGTACCATTTTATATTTTAAAAGGAAAAAGATATGTTTTTTAGAGATTTGGATCTTAATTGGATTTTTTGCTACTTAGAGATAATAAAAAACATTTATAAAATGTATTAGAAAAATTGGTTTGACCATTTAGAACGAGTAATTTGTTTGAAAACAAAAATTTTGAAATATCGAAAAAAAAATAAAATTAATATTTTTTCAAATTTGTAGAAACGTAAAATCTTTTAATCTTCGTTAAAAAATGTTTAAAAATTATTTCTGTTACTTAAAAGGTTATAGACGACCTGAATTATTCGTACCGCCTTAGTACCTTTTAGTACCCTCTTAATACCACTTAGTACCATTTTATATTTTAAAAGGAAAAAGATATGTTTTTTGGTGATTTTGATCTTAATTGGATTTTTTGCTACTTAGAGATAATGAAAAACATTTATAAAATGTATTAGAAAAATTGGTTTCACCATTTACAACGAGTAATTTGTTTGAAAACAAAAATTTTGAAAAATCGAAAAACAAATAAATTTAATATTTTTTCACATTTGTAGAAACGTAAAATGTTTTACCCTTCGTTAAAAAATGTTTAAAAATTATTTCTGTTACTTGTAAGGTCATAGACGACCTGAATTATTCGCACCGCCTTAGTACCTCTTAGTACCCTCTTAATACCACTTAGTACCATTTTATATTTTTAGAGGAAAAAGATATGTTTTTTAGAGATTTGGATCTTAATTGGATTTTTTGCTACTTACAGATAATAAAAAACATTTATAAAATGTATTAGAAAAATTGGTTTGACCATTTAGAAAGAGAAATATGTTTGAAAAGAAAAATTTTGAAAAATCGAATAAAAAATAAAATTAATATTTTTTCACATTTGTAGAAACGTAAAATGTTTTAATCTTTGTTGAAAAAAGTTTAAAAATTATTTCTGTTACTTAAAAGGTCATAGACGATCTGAATTATTCGTACCGCCTTAGTACCTCTTAGTTCCCTCTTAATACCACTTAGTACCATTTTATATTTTAAAAGGAAAAAGATATGTTTTTTAGAGATTTGGATCTTAATTGGATTTTTTGCTACTTAGAGATATTAAAAAACATTTATAAAATGTATTAGAAAAATTGGTTTGACCATTTAGAAAGAGAAATATGTTTGGAAAGAAAAATTTTGAAAAATCGAATAAAAAATAAAATTAATATTTTTTCACATTTGTAGAAACGTAAAATGTTTTAGTCTTTGTTGAAAAAAGTTTAAAAATTATTTCTGTTACTTAAAACGTCATAGACAATCTGAATTAGTCGTACCGCCTTAGTACCTCTTAGTACACTCTTAATACCACTTAGTACCATTTTATATTTTAAAAGGAAAAAGATATGTTTTTTAGAGATTTGGAACTTAATTGGATTTTTTGCTACTTAGAGATAATAAAAAACATTTATAAAATGCATTGGAAAATTGGTTTGACCATTTAGAATGAGAAATATGTTTGGAAAGAAAAATTTTGTTAAATTAAATAAAAAATAAAATTAATATTTTTTCAAATTTGTAAGTAGTAAGGGCCCATTATGGCCAGACATTCGTGACGTCACAGAGTGACGTCACTGGCGCCAGAGTGAGAGAGAAAGAGATAGTGGGGGTAAAGGGTGTGAGAGAGACAGAGGGGAGGTGCGGGGGAAGGGGCGGGTATTTTATAGCCAGACATTCGTGACGTCACAGGGTGGGGGGTAAGGGGAGGGGATAGTGGAATTATGGGATGATTTTTGTGACGTCACAGGTTGTAGTGTGTAAGAGTGGGAGAGTGAGAGGGGGTTAGTGTGAAAAGAGAGATGGCGATAGTTATAGCCAGACATTTGTGACGTCACAGGTTGTGGTGATCGAGGGTGAGGGGTAAGGGGTGGGATGGTGAAATTATAGGAAAAGTTTCGTGACGTCACAGGTGTAATGTGTAAGAGAGAGAGAGAGAAAGAATGGAGTGGGGGTAATGAAAGAATGAGTTGTCGTGTAAGGGATATCCAATCAGATTGCGTCCTATAAGTGACCACAATGGACACTATTATAATAATTTTAGTGGGTGGTAGTAGTCGAATATTGGAGCCAATGAGATGATGTCCTATATACAACAAGAATACAGGTTATTAGAGGAAGGTTTGCAAAGTGCGATAATGAATTCAGAATGGAAATTTGGGTGAAGGTATTGTTGTGCTCGGTCCCAGCATCTGGGACTAGAATAGAGAGTGGTAAACAGATGGAGAGAGGTAGAGGGGGGTAGTGAAGAAGAGAAGCATGAAATACGCGTCTGAATGACTAGCTGGCAAAACAAGGGAGAGCGAGTGATGCGGCAGTGAGTTAGAGGGGCAGGGGGAGAGAAGAATAGGAAAGGAACAAGCTTGCCAGGTATGCAAGTGTTTCCCTAAAATAAGAAATATGCAAAGAGCTGAGAAACTAGAAACTTGAAATATTCTACGAGTTGGAAAAAAAAAAAATTCGTCCAATATTGAAATTTTTTATTTGAATTTAATTTAAAACATTTATAATTATTTAAAATAATTATGAAAAATACTCAATAAATAAATAAAATAATTTATATTAAAAAAAAAAAAAAAATTACTTACCTCAAGATTCGAACCCTCGACTTCTGAGTTGGCTGTCCGATGTGCTAGCCACCTGACCACTAAGGCTGTGTAGAGACTTAATAGACAGATTTAGTGAGTAAAACTTTATTTTTTTTTTTTTATTTTATTTTTTTTTTTTTTTTAGTGTCTGAATTTTCTCAAAACTTATATTCTGAAATATTTTAAAATTTATTTCTTTTATGAAAATAGAGTTTAAATCATTTAATTTTTTTAAATTCTTTTAATCTTTATACATTTAACTATCTTAACTGAATGTGAGGTTAGGTAAAATAAATTACTTTATCTAAAGTTACAATATTTATTTGTTCTTTAGATGTATTTGAACGCACACACACACACACACACACACACACATGCAATAATTTTTAAGAAATTACATTGGGGGAAATAATATTTACAAATATACAATAAAAATAATACTTTTTAATAAATACGCCAACAACCATTTACATCTAATGCTACAGTGTCAGCATCAAAATTATATTCCATATCTGGTGAACTTCCGATACATGCTACGTCAACTCGGTCCACATCAGTGTCCATCATGGTAGAAATGTTAATACATTCATGGCTGTGTTGAAGAAACACAGTTTCCTCAATATCCATCGGAGTTTCTCTTTCATTTTCAGGGTTATAAATTTCCGTTGTAGCAGTAGAGGTAATAACAGATGAGCTCTCTCGTAGATTTTGGTTCTGTGCTTCTTCCTCATGGCCCACGTTAAAATTAGCATAGTTTCGAGTATGAATGCTACTCAGATCTTCTATTCTTCTTTTGTTCAGCGTTTGACCCGTGCCTTCGTTGTCTATATTATTGGATTGTGGTTCATTTGAGGGTAAAGTGTGCCATTCTGTAAACAGAGAGTAAAAATTAAATATATAGAAGAATTATTCTTATATTATTATTATTATTATTATTATTATTATTTAGAATATAAGTATACCTTGAGTATAGTGAACTATTGAGTTCGTAGCGATGAATACTAAGTGAGATGGTGATTTTAGTTAGATAAACATTATGTAAAAAAAAAAAAAATAACAAATAAATAAACATTAATAACAAAATAAATAATTTTTAATAAATAATAAATTACTAGATAATAAATTAACGCTCTACACGAAGTCGTTTATAACCATAAGGCAGAGAATCATAATTATCTACCCTGCGTCGTTTCATATTAACGACTCTACATGTTTTGGTTTCATCACGTGTTACGACCTCGTGTAATCGAGTGGTGCGAATCACTCTTGAGAAAACTGATATCGGGTTTTCATTCAAAATCACTAAGTCGCGGATCGAGTTGAAATTAATTAATTTTGAATTTTTGAAATTTAATGTAATACCCTTAGCCTTGCAAACACTGGGTTCAGATCCGTCAGCTGCTCTAACTTTATAACAGTAAAATTTTGGACCTCCAGAGACGAAAGTTGAAATATAACTACCAACACCATAATCTTTTTCAATTTCGTCGGTTAGATCGCCCAAAAGTGTACCTACTGGAAGTTTGTACTCTAATGGTGTATTGCGACTTACGTATATGCACGAGTCTGTATCATAATATAACACTCTTTTACCTAGTTTAGAAAGATAGCTATACAATTTTAAACGGGCTTGTGCAGTAGTGTAGGCCGCTATTACAACATTTGTGTTGGGTGGAGGAGTACAAGATTCGTTTTTGTACTTCCAGCAAACATAGAGCGAGTGTTCGTTAACGGGTATGATATCGCTAATCTCAATATCCGGACAAGTTATCATTTCTAATAACTTTGAGCGTGTACGTACAACTGATGTCTGAGATAAATTCTCACGCTGTCCAAATTTACCCCAGAAAGAGTTGAGACATAGTTTTGCAACTGAACGCAGTCCAGGATTTTTTTTAATGTTTTCGGGATTTAATCGTATTCCTTCTGCCTGTTCATAACGAGCTAAATATTCTTGTTTTAAAGTTTCATTTGTACAATACAATGGCCAGCCATCCGCTTCTTGTTTTATTTTCAGAAATTTATTTATATAAGACACAAACAAACCTCCTTCGCGGGTAACCGGGTTGTATTGAGTGGTTTTGTATTGCCAAATTTCATAAATTTGAACAATACGATAGCCTAATTTTACGGCTTCTTTTATCTCGTCAGAGACCCATGTACCCTCAAGCACACGCTGTGTCTCGTCTTCGTGAGTGCATTGACCCTGCTCGAGAGAGTCACAGCATGAGCGACAGAGTGTAAACATGAGCTTGCCATGCTGGCGAACAGGTAGCACAGGGTGGTACAAATTACGAGGAGGTAAAATTGAACAGAGTATTAAACCCTCGACATTGGTGAGATTATTATTATCACCTGTTAATTTTCGACAATCTTCACCAATATAAATTTCAGGGTGTCCTACTGGGAACTTTCCAGTTTTGCAAATAAAAGGGTATAAAGAACAAACATCCTTATACTCAATTATTTCATCATTCTTTACATTATAAAATGACTTGGTATTGCCAGTTCGACCACCATAAAATGCGTCGCGTGGGTTTAGTACTCTGTTTTTTTTTAAAATAGGGTGGTTTTTTAAAAACGTTTTTAATTCCTCGTCATTTTCTTTTAAACGATTAAATTCACATTCCCACATTTGAGAAAGCTCATAACCACAATTTTGAATTTTATCTGACGCAGCCAGTGTATTTGCATACCTGTCATCCATTGTTAACTCTGTGTTATTTAGTTTTTGATCCCTATTTATTGTATAGCATTTAATACATCCATGCCAATAGCACCCGTGAAATTGATACACACGACGAGTTGTTTTGGCTGCGTTTTCATAATATCCATCGACAAGGATATTTTCAATAAGTCTGTGTTCTCTGTTTCTTCCTGCGTGTGTGATAGTGATCCCATCCCTTTTCTCAACAGACAAAAGCCATTCGATTGCTATTTTAGATTGATTATTGGCCCATCTATAACCCCCTTTCGGAATAATTGCAATACTGTTTTCTTGCAAACAGTGTGATCTAAAAAATCTGTTACAAGCAGAGGCTATAGTAACAGCGTCAGTGAATGGGCAAACACTACCATACTCAAGGAATATTTTTCGAAATGCTAAACACGCACATCGTAAAATATCCACATCGTTTTTACAATAATCAATTAACTCCTCTCTGAGATTAAATTTATATGAACGATCTGCACTTTTTTCAGCATACCATCTTAAAAATTCTACTCGTGCCTTTTCACTCATTGTATCAGGGGAATAGAATTTTTTATCAGGTAAATTGCCAATATAATTTTTATTCTCAGGGATATTAAACAAATGAGGAAATACCCCCTTTTTTTCCCCCACTCCTTTTAAACCAAATGCAGATGGCAACGCTGATAAGGGAAGATGTAAGTAATTCAAACTATCGATAAAAATAGTTTTATTTACTTGCATCGTAGTAATTTTTGTACCGTTTTGCAAAAGAATGGGATCACTACTTTTAAGAGTATGATGCTTTGCAAGATAAGCGAGGATGAATTGAGAATCATATCCTCGAGCATTATGTGCTATACAAATGATTTTTTTAAATTTTTTAACTGGTCGTAGAACAAGCTCAACAAAATCATGTACAGGGTCTTCACCGTCGAAAATATATTCACGTATACCACACTCCTGACACACTTGTGAGATGTCTTGGTTGTCAACACAAAAGGTGCACACCTGCTGAGCAACGCAAAGGTTTGGTTTGTGTACATTAACAGACTCGGTCCCTTCTACAGTCTGATTTTGCTGAGTTTCAAAGTCAAAAAATGTAAAAATAACAGGGAATTTATGTGTACCATCGGAATTAATTTTATTTGAATCACTCTCCTTTGCCACCGTCATAAAACAATTGTGATTAAATTCGCGATCACATTTGCAAACCTGACAATAAGAAAGACCACAAACATGTTCTTTCGTTTTACTAAGATTAACCAAACGTGAACACGAGTTACAAATTCGCAATGTTGCACATATAGATTTATTAAGTGAATAGGAATCTGGGTGTAAATGTCGATTAAAACATGCGTCATTAAAAAATCGACGTAAACACGAATCACATTTACGCCTACTCGTTTGATCGCAATTAGTCTTTAAGCAAGGTGGTTGTGAAAAACATGCGTGACATTTGTGAGAACATCTGTGTTCGCATTCTCTTCTGTAACTCTGGTTACAGGGAATGCAAAATCCTCTACTCACTGCAGCACCCGTTAAACTTAAAATTGTATCGTAATGACGATTAATACTATTATGCAGTAGATGAACAGAAAATGTCGGGTTCTCCCCTCTTTCAATAAAATATTTAATTCCATCAAAAGCGGGCTCACCCCCACGGGAAAATTCTTTTGAGTCAAAAACTCTTAAAACTACACTCTCTTGAACCAAATATTGTTGAAATTTAATTAACTCATTAATACCACAACCACCTTGAGTATTATTAACATTAGAGTTTCTCATTAAAATGACAGCCAAATTTGTCTGACGCTTCCGGGTATCTTTTCTTACATCTAGCCACTTTTGGTGTACCGGGCCCTCGCGAATATTACCACGTACAGCGTATATTATTCCAGAAACAATTGCACGTGGAAGACATGAAAAATCATTATTTTTTATAGTTAATATGGACCTTTTTTTCACATTTTTTTCAGAAAGCTCATTCCACGCACCACCATTAATGTTTTGTATACATTGAACGTTTAACCTAAAGCTATCGTCAAAAGTAAACTGTTCGGCACTTTGGACTACTGAAAAAAAAATTCCCCAGAAATCCTCGAAATTAAAATCTCTAACTTCTCGAATCGAAAGAAACCCACACGATTTAGTAAAAGTATCAGAGTTAAATTTAATACCGACAAAATCCGAGGGGTCATAATTTACAATAATAGAATTGAAAATTCCCCGCAAAGCAGATTCGACCCATTCGATTGGGTTAATTATTTTATCTGGTAATTTTGCGAATTTAATTAAATAATCGTCACCACGTAATTTAAATTTCTGATTGAAACAACTAGTTTTTTCTATAATTTGAAATTTAGGCGAGTCATTAAAATCACCATCTCTATTATTAATTTCACTTGCGCGAGATGGCCCAGGTGTTGCGTCATTCTGCGCATCTACTCCATACCCTTTTTGGACAGTCACGATTTCTATATACAGACACACACACACAGACAGAGATACAGATTAACACCGTTATAAAAATACTAATAGTATTAAAAAATATTTCTTAGCTTTTTTTTCTTTCATTATTTTAATTCTTATTGATAAAATTTTATTATATTTATTATTACCGAGTGTGTATTGATCAGGTTAACTTTTTAATTATATGTGAATTAAAAGTATTGTCAAAACTAAAATGATGATAAGTAGCTTAAATAAAAAATTTTTAGAAATGAATATAAATTCAGATTTTGAGTTAATTTTTCGAAAATTAATAAAACACTAATTGGATTAATATCATGTTATAAAAATATATATTAAAATTTCAAATCCGATAATGAAAAAATACAATTATATTACACTAGTAATAAATTAAATATTATTAAAAATTAAAATTTGTCTACTCTGTCATTTATACTCTTTTTTTTTTACAAATAAAAATGTACTCACCATTGTTTGATAGAAGGTCAAGATCACCATTAACAAACTCGCGTTCACCATCTTGAGGTCGGGTTATCTCTCTAATCCAGTGTGAGAGGTCAATCGGGGTCCGATTGACAGCCGAATTACCACTTTCACTGTCACTACTAACCAGATCTACAATTTCGATCGGGTTCGTGTCACTGTTTCTGTCAAACGATCTTTCACTGTACACATTACTATTACTATCACTTGCAACTGACACTCTATCCAAAACTACCTCTTCCTTTTCTTCACTTTCCTCCAACCTCAACTCGCGCTGCCTCTCATCCTCAAATGTATCCCCCTCATCTTCATCGGTGAAATATTCTGGAAGTTGAGTACATATATTGTACCTTCCAACTAAATCAAAAGGTGAGATATTTCTTAGGATTGATAGTCTTGATGTTATAGGAGTCGAAGTTGCTAGTGGTGGGGATTCCGGTGTAGAAAATAAGGAAAGTGAAGAGTGTTGCGAATCAGGTGGTGGTAACGGTATTTGCTGAGGTAGTGGTGTTGTTGTTGTTGTTGTTGTTGTTGTTGTTGTTGTTGTTGTTGTTGTTTGTGGTGACGGTGGCGGTGGTGGTGATAATGTTGTACTTGGTAATGGTAAAGGTACCATTTCTTCAACTTGATTAATTACTTCATCTTGAACACGAGTGATAACTGAAAAATAAAATTAATCATTAATAAAATATCAATTTTTATTTATTAGGTATTTATTAATTTTATTTAAGTTTTACTTACCAGAAATGCCATTTCTTTTCCCAAACTGTTCTTCAATTTTTGTTTGAGAATTTATTAAACTCTCTACGTGCATTTTTAACCACTGGTCATTTGCGACCAAAGGTTTCACGGAATTTAATCCCTTCGTGCTCATAAAATTTAACGTTTGACACGTTAAAAGTTGGAGTTTTTCTTTCGAAAAATCACCCGCGTTTAAGCCCGTCTCTAAAATATCGATGAATTTCCGAAACTCGGAAATCGCTTCGTTCATCGCGCCGGTTTGTTCGGAAACTTTTTGGGTATTCATAGCGAATTTGTGTAGTTAATTTTTTTTGGAGATGTTCTAGCTCGATGTCTCAACGGAAACTGTGCTTTTCTCACATTGAGTTTCAGTTTTATGAATTTTCATATTTCCACCACCCCATAGGAGAAGGTTGGACTAGCCAAAAGACTTTTTAATCAGCAGAAAAATGGGCGTTTTCAAATTTATAAGAAACTGCTCAGAAAAAGAGTGGGATATGCTAAAAACTGTTTCTTTATTACCAAAGAAGTGTTGCATATATTGTAAAAACATACCCTTCATATATTCTGAAAAACATACTCTTATTTAAATTTTTATGATGACAAAAGTGAAAGTATGTCTGGCAGAACTTTTATCTTACTCGGTTGATGTTTACACTTGGTCGCGACTTGCGCTACAGGGGTTTGTTAGTGTACAATACAGGCTACCTATTCATTTACATAGACCCTAAATGATCTGTTTCCTACAATATTCGCTTTTCTATTAACGAAATTACAATATTCAAAGTAGAGTTTAATATCTTGCTGAATACAGTTTATATCTTATATTTTTCTGAAAAAAAAAATAAGTTTTGAAAATGTTAAAAATTGTCAGTATAAAATAAGAGAATTTAACATCCTGATTAAATAAATAAATAAAAATAATAATAATAATAATAATAAAACATTTTAATTTGCGTTTACTCAAGACGTATTTAATGCACTTTCAGGTTAAATTTTTCTTTTATCCTATATTTTTATTATTACACGCTGTTTTCTAAAGAATTTAAAAGTATATGTTTTATTAACAATTTTAATTTTGAAAATAATAATAAGAGTTTAAACTTGTATTAACATGATTTTAAAGATAACGTATCATAACCGGATAGTCAAATTCTCTCTATTATGATTATGATAATTGGTATATCTAACACCTGTTATGAGTATAACATGCTCGGACTTGTTTCACACAACATCTATAAAAGAAGTGGTATGATCTTACACTCATGTTATTCTGAAATTTGTATCTCTATAGTCACCATGGCGGGTGTTTTCTCAAAAATCGTGTCTGCTGCCACATATGATTTTGATAGTGACGATACACAAGCACCAGTTGATCTAAGTGTAAATTATTCGGGAGTGCAAAAAAAACGTAAATATCCTGAAGAAATGGCATTTTCAACATCCAACTGCAATAGTGGTGTGAGATCGCAAAAGAAATTTAAACCTTTACCACTTCATCCTATGATTTTTGTTACGAGTTATGACTTGAATAACTCTTGTTCAAAAAAAATATCTGTTGGTCTTGAAATACAAGATGAAGGAGATTTTTTACCAGCCATTCATTTCACCGATAAACGATCTCGTGGAATTTCGTTACATTTTGAAGAATGGTTGGATCTACAACAAAAATTTGATATAATTTGTGCATATCTGGATGGAAGAAGTAATTATACATCATGTGGTGGTGATCCTCGTCCAGAAGCTGTTAGAATTGGCAGATGTGTATTAATTTTCACCACTTCGTATAATACACGAGCAATTTTAATTGGTAAATCTACTGGTGATGATTATGATGAAAACTCACTGCTGGACATCACGAATGGGAAGAAGGAGTATCATTTTTCCAACAACATTGTGATGCAAATGGCTACATTTGAAGGGTTAACCAAGTTGGTTATATGTATCGACGAGCGTGTAAAACAGTTGCGAAGAATTGCTGACGACGTTAAACTGTGTAAAGACATTTTTATTAGTGAGATGTCTTCTTATTTGGATTCGCAAAATATTGTGAAACCATCTAGTGAATTTATAACCCAGTTATTGAATGTAAAATTTCCATTTTTTAAAGAAAAAGTTAAAGAACAGTTACCACTTGAGTTTGTAAACCGTTACTTTGAAATTGTGTTTTGCGAAATTTCGTGTATTTTAACATCGTTTCTGTCTCTAGCTATAGGTCAGAAGTTACGAGAAAACAAAAAAAAAAAAGAAGCGAATGACTCTTAAAAACTATTTTTCGTCATTTTGTTCAGATAATATGTTATTGTAAAATTATTATTATCATAAACAATTTTAACCTTACACAATTTATGTTATTGTACACAATTTAAATGAAATAAAATTATTATTCAATATAACGAATATATACATGTGAGTCGTGTGTTTTTTCTTGTAAACCTTTTCACCTAGTTAAAAGTCTATCAAAAGTAATAAAATAATAATAATAAAAATGCTATCTTGAACTATTTTGATTTAAACTTATTAATTTTCTCTCACTACTGTAACATTTCAATGTTTAACAAAAACAATAATTCTGAAATACTTCTTTAAACTTTGATAAATCGTTAAATTAAAAACAAAGTGTGGAAGGAAAAAAAAAAAAGAAGAAGAAAAAGATGGAAAAAGGTAAGCGTAGCAGCGGGCGTCGGCGTCGGCGGGCGTCGCGGCGCGTCGCGGTCTCGCCTTGACAAGCTGATAAAAGGCGAGATGCGCATGACGCCGAAAATAAGCATGAATTCGGCGTACAAACCAGGCTTAAATAAGCTTATCAAGCCTGGTGTGCGTGCGGAACCAAAATCAGCTGATGTGGTTCCGAACTACATATACGCGCATGCGCTAGCATATCATTAATTACTTTTGTTTAGAAATAATTTCTTAAAAGGAGTATCAAATTAATTATCTACTTAGTAAGAAAGATGGATACGAGATGGAAACACCCGTTTACATCAATGATTTGTGGTCCAACTGGTTGTGGAAAGACATTTTTTGTAAAAAAATTTTTAAAAAATATTCATAGTATGTGTAATGTACATTTTACTCGTATACTGTTTTATTATTCAGAATGGCAACATGGGTACTCTGAATATGGTAAAAAAATAGAATTTAAAGAAGGATTACCACAACCAGTTGATTACTCGAGTGATAATGAGTGGCCAAAATTAATAATTATTGACGATCTTATGCGAGAATCGTCAAATAATACAATTGTCGATCTCTTCACTAAAGGTAGTCACCACAAAAATCTCAGTGTAGTTTTTATCTCTCAAAATCTGTTTCATCAGGGTCATGGACAAAGAGATATCTCGCTGAATGCAAATTATATTATTGTCTTTAAAAATCCTAGGGATCGCGCACAGTTTCAACATCTTGCTCGCCAAATTTACCCTGAGAATCCACGCTTTTTACAAGAGGCTTATCACGATGCAACCTCAAAACCGCATGGTTATCTTTTTCTTGACCTTAAACAGTCGACACCTGATAATTGTCGTTTCAGAACCAATATATTTCCTTCAGACGATTTTTCTTACGTTTATTTGCCAATAAAAAGTATAAAAAGACTTGATACAAATGATCAGGTACCAGTTGTAAGATTGTAATGGCGTCGAGTGTATGTAAGTGTATTGGCGTGAAAAACGCTGCCGCATTAAATGCAATATATCATCTTGATACTAGTCAAAAACGAGCAATTTTATCATCAGCCAATCATAAATTAATCAAGTGTATTTGTGAGTGTGCGTTAAATATTCTAGCTGGAAATATACCGTTAAAATCGTCTGAAAAACAAAAATTGAAAAAACACAGAAAAAAATTACGAAAATTAGCAGAACCATCGGGAAATTGGAAAAAGAAAAAACATTTTATTTTACAAAAAGGGAGTGGGTTTTTACCATTACTACTTGCACCAATTATTGGTAGTGTTCTATCAAACCTATTTGCATGAGGAATATCAGAATTTTAGGTTATGGAACACGCAAGAAAAATGGTATTAGTTCCTAGCGAACAAATTGAAAAAATACAACAACAACAATCTTCTTCTTTAACTAATACTAGTAATTTTCATACTTTTACAAATAATTCTAATACCGGGGCTAATATGAAAACAAAAAATCACACTGAAAATATTTTTGCTGATAATGTATTTCAAACACCGTCTAACAGTATCCAAACACCTGGAAATGTTACGAGTCGACTTGACAGTGAAATGAGTCAAATTTTAAATTCACCATTTTTTAAAGATGAACGTGAGAAATGGAATATGTACCAACAAGTATTGCAAAAATATCTTTTTTACAAAAATTTTAAAACGAAATCAGAAAGTACAAGTAAAAAAAATGTAAAAAATTCTGACGATGATAAAAGTAATATAGATGATAATAATGATAATGATAATACTGAAGATTCAATTAATATTGCTGATATTCTTGCTACTGTACCCAAAACTTTTAACCTCAAAGGAGCATCACTATTACAACGTCTTAGTAAACCCGATTTACGTAACCGTTTCAGATGGAACGAACGCGGTACTGTTTTTATTGATGGTAAAGAATTAGCAAAATCTAATATTGTTGACTTGATAAACGATGCATTAAGATATAGAAAAAGTGTGAATCCTGTGGGAAGACATCAGTTTGTCTCTTTCCTTCATGAGATCGGTATTTCACGTGAAATTGTGACAAATGGGGAATACTGGAAAAAAACTGTAATGACAGGTTCTTCAAATATTCATTTACAGAAAGTGACAACTCGAAATTCTGTTCCACAGCATCCGCTTTTAACAGAAGATGAAGATTCATCATCCTCAACTGATAATGACTATAAGAATAATAATAATAATCACAGCTCACAACGACACAGGAGTAGGAGTCGAAATCGTATCAGGCAAAATTTAAAAAAAGAAGAAAAAGGTAAATGGTTTTCTCTCTTACTTAAACCATGAAAATTTTAGAAGAAATTTATTACAATCCATTACATGAGGCTTCTTTTTCTGGAATTGAAAAACTAGTAAATGCAGTGCGTGGTAAAGTGTCAAGAAAAAATGTAATTGATTGGTTAAAAAGTCAAGATGTGTATAATTTACATATCCCTACACGTCGAAAATTTCAACGTGCTTTTTATAATATTACAAATATTGATGATCTTTGGGAAGTTGACTTGGTTGATTTAAAAAATTTGAAAGATTATAACGATAATTATGTATATTTACTTGTAGTAATTGACGTGTTGAGTAAATACGCATGGGTAGAACCATTGAAAAATAAATCTGGAAATGAGGTGAAAAATGCATTTGAACGTATACTCGATAAAAACGAGAGAAAGAGAATTCCTCAATGTGTGCAAAGTGATAGAGGAAAAGAATTTTTAGCTAAAGAGTTTCAACAATGTTTATTAAAACACGAAATAAGGTTTCGCCCTGTACGCGATCCAAACCATAAAGCAGCCATAGTTGAAAGATTTAATCGTACACTTAAAGAACGTATGTGGAGATATTTTACGTATCTCAATACACATCGATACATAGATGTTTTACAACAAATTGTACATGCGTATAATAATGCACGACATTCAGCTACAAAAATGCGTCCATCTGCAGTGACTTTAAAAAATGCAAGAGCAGCGTATTTAAATATTGTTAAAAAATATGATAAAAATTTATTACACGGTGAGAAAAAAGCTAAATACAAACCTGGCGATTATGTACGAATCAGTAGAGAGAGAGGTGTGTTTGAGAAAGGTTATGAAGCAGGTTGGACGGAAGAAATTTTCGTCATAAAGCGTGTTTTTAAAGAAAGAGACCACTCACCTGTTGTCTATGAGCTGAATGACTTGGCGGGGGAGGTTATAGAAGGACATTTCTATGAACGAGAACTTTCAGTCGTTAAGAGAGAAAATATTCTTAGAGATACTGAATTCATTATTGAAAAAATAATTCGAAGCAAGGGTAAAGGTACAAAAAAACAATTACTTGTAAAGTGGCAGGGATATCCTAGTAAATTTAATTCGTGGATACCTGCTTCTGATTTAATGAAAAAATAAACGAATAAATAAAATTGATGTACAATAATGGAATCAGATCAATTTTATTTAATCTTACCTAGTAATAGCAGTATGAAATATTTCCCTCATAACACAACTACACATTTTATTACTCAACTTCCTCATGAAATTAGACTTAATGGTCGATGGGCTATTGCACTTACAGAAATACAATTTCCTCGCACATTTTTACATATAAGAGATGAAAATTCAGATAAAATTGAAAACCGTATTGCACTAATGTCACTGGTATCAAACGCTGACAATGAGGCAAAAAATTTTATTAATAAAAAAAATAAAAAAGAATTAACAATAGATGGAGAAAATTTACTTGAAAAATATAAACTACCCTTTCTTTTGAAAAGTAACACTGAGACAAATGAAATTGCTGATAACACTATTAGAGATGAATACAATTCAGCTGGTGTGCTTACTGGTGCATGGTGTCAACCTGTAGTCTCTATTTTTAGGCCAGGTGTGTACAATAAAGTTAAAGACCTAATAGCAGCGATAAACCAGACGGAAATTGGACAAAAGCATATAATGTTGTCTTTTAAAGACGATGGAAATGGATATGTCAAAGTTGAAAGAATATGTAAAAATGAATGTAAATTGGATGGACAGCATTTTCTAGTTATTAGTGAAAAGGTATCTCGTATTCTCGGTTTCTCACCTGAGAAAATATTACCCAGCAGTTCCTATTATGCTAAACACCCTGTCAGCATGGCACGTGGACTACCGGAGAAGATGTTTGTCTATTGTGACGTATGCGAGCCTCGAATAACAGGTGACGTGCAGACACCTCTCTTACGAATTATTCCTGTTGATACTCGAAATTATATTTTCGCTTCTACACAAGTTACTCAATTATCATCTCCGAATTATATTCCACTTATTCGCACACAATTCCGCACAATAGAAATTGATATAAGAGATCATGTTGGCTTGCCCATACCATTCGAGTTTGGAACTCTGACAGTGACACTACATTTCAAAAAAATTGATTAAGTAAAATGTCTCATTATATCGAATATTACACCACGCAGGTTGGAAAGGGGGGAATATCAAAAATTTATGTCGGATCTCCATATCAGAGAGGTCACGGCATTGGCAGTTTTCTTGGTGGGCTTTTTCGTCGTGTATTACCAGTATTGACACGAGGTGCACGTGTTGTTGGTAGAGAAGCATTGCATGCAGGTCTTAACACGCTTGATGATGTTGAGAGTAATATACCATTTAAACAAGCAATAAAAACACGCTTTAATGAAAGTCGTGAAAATTTAAAAAGAAAAGCTTTTGATAAAATTGAAAATCTCATGAATGGTTCTGGTTATAAAATTAATACAAAAAAATTGAGAGCTCAGTTGAATAATGTACTTGGAGAGGTAAAGACCAAGCGTAAAGTAGCTGTTAAAAGAAAAAGAAAAGTAAGCAGGAAAAAGACTAGTACTAAGAAAAATAAAAAAAAAACAACAAAAAGAAAAACTCTAAAAAAGAAAAAAATTAAAAAAACTACAAAAAAAAATAAGAAACGGGTAGTAAGAAAAAAAGGAAAGAAGCCTAAAACACAAAAAGTAAAAAATCGAAAATTTATTGACATATTTGATAATAAATAAATAAAGTAAAAAAAATGTCTTTTCTACACTCTCACTCTTGTGAATGTTTGAAAACAGAGCTTGACCTATTCTCACTACCACCTACACAAACATCTATCGAGACCTCACAATGGATTCACTATAAACCAGTTTCTTCGTTAAGCGACGACTCCCCTATAGAATTTGTTATACCTGGTCATGGAGAAGAATACATAGATCTTGCGCACACTATGCTAAGCATACGTGTTGATTTAAAAGGGAATAATACTGCCGAGTTACCTAATGACACACTAAAAAAAGTTGGTGTTGTAAATAATTTAATACACTCATTATTTAACCAGGTTGATGTATATTTTAACCAAAAACTTATCTCACCACAAAACAATGCATATGCATACAGAGCTTACCTGGAGACCCTGCTTAATTACGGCCCACAAGCAAAAAATAGCCACCTAACCTCATCTCTGTGGATTGTAGACACTGCGGAGAAAATGGATGATATAGATAGTACTGACACAGGTCTTGAAAAACGAAGAAAATATTTATCTCATGATGGGTCAATCGATTTGATTGGTCATTTCCATTGTGACATATTTAACCAAAATAAGTTTCTTTTAAATGGAGTGGAAATGCGTCTTCGTTTAGTGCGTAACAAAAATTCTTTTGTCCTGATGGATCCAACTAACCGATGTAACATTCACATTACCGAAGCATCTCTTCTTGTACGTCGTGCAAAAATAAGTCCTGGTATTTTACTGGCACATACAAAAGCACTTTCTCATGGTACGGCAAAGTATCCAATCACACGAGTAGAGGTAAAATCTTTTACATTACACAATGGTGTACATGGTGACACCCTTGATAACGTTATCCTTGGTCAACTACCAAAAAGAGTAATAATAGGATTTGTTGATAACAAAGCCTTTAATGGAAACACAAAACTTAATCCATTTAATTTTAAAAATTATAAAATTAATTTTCTCTCACTGTATGTTGATGGTATGCAACTACCATCCAAACCTCTACAACCTGATTTTAGTAAAAAAAAACTATTTGTCGAGGCTTATCAAAGTCTGTTTACTGGTACAGGAATACATTTTCTGAATGAGGGTAATGACATTGATCGTTCTGATTACAGTGAAGGATTTTGTCTTTTTGCTTTCGATTTAACGCCTGATCTATCTGCAAATTGTTATTCACATTGGAATCTTGTGAAAAACGGTAGTGTGAGAATTGAAGTTCGTTTAGAGGAACCATTGGAAAATACTATAAACTGCATTGTATATGCAGAGTATGATAATGTATTAGAAATAGACTCGTCGCGACAGGTTATTGTTGACTTTGGTGCTTAGAGTAACATATGGTATTTCTAAATTTGGAAATTTTCTCTTATCTCTATTACATCAGTTTATCAGCTATTGCATCACTCATTAAAATGTATATAAGCCAGTAGAAAGAAGTTCATTTCTTTCTTGTCTGCGGAGTAGTGTGGACAATGCCTGTGCATTAAATTACAATATTATTGTTAAGTGATGGATTTCGTTATTGATATCCAGGGTTTTCGTGGTGCTAATGGAGAATTTATGGAGAAAGAAGTGGCTGTTGTTGCATTAAATGATAACTTTGTTGGTCATTGGATATCATCACCACCATTTCCATTTACCGAATTATCACCCGGTGCGAAACAACAAAATAACTGGTTAACTTGCTCCTTCCATGGTATTGAATGGTTCGAAGGAGACGTGCCACTTAAATTTTTACACGCAAACTTGCGCAATGTTGCAAGAACAGCGGGAAAAATTTATACTCGAGGGCAAGAAAAAGCAAAACTACTACAGGACATTATGAGTCGTCAGATTATTAACTTGGAATTATTTACATGTCCAGGTTTCAAGAATCTTGAACAAACTAGTGAATTCTGCCTACATCACGGATTTAAAAAAGAAAAAACTTTTGTTTGTGCTGTGAACAATGCCTATAAAGTGAAAAAATGGTTACTACAACAAAAATCTGATCCAGTTTTAATATTACCACCAATTGGTACTGATATGGCTGAATACGGTGGCATCGATACACCAAAAACATCGCTAAAAGAAAAAAAAAATTTCTTTTCACTAATTAATAAAAAAAAAAAAAAATGTCAACTTTGATGATGAAAGTCTTTTAAAAGAAAAATTAAAAGCAGCAGGAATTATAACAGCTGGTATAGAAATGAAATCACCCACCTCAGTCGAGGTAAATAAAATACTGGAAAATTTTCCACCACTTGAAAGCCCATTTTTAAAAGTCAAAAATGAACAGTCTTCAGATTTTGCAAGTGCTTCATCAAATTCCACGAAGCACAATTGGGGTGTTTCCAGCGGATCGGATTCCGAGGGTCATGATGAAACCGGTCTCTATTATTGTTAATACTGATGGATATCGAAAACCTGGAACGCACTGGATCGCCATCTTTATCGATAAACATGGCCGAGGAACCTTCTTCGACAGCTACGGTTTTCCGCCTCGTATTCCTGAACATGTTGATTGTTTGCGTCGAAACTGCACCGTATACCAGTGGAACACAGAACAATTACAAAGTTTCTCTTCTGATGTATGTGGTCAGTTTTGCATTATGTTTCTCTTTTATATGTGCAGTGGTGTCAGTTTGTGTGATTTCATTAAACTTTTTACCACAAATTTTGTGAAAAATGATTCTATTGTTTATTGTTTTTATAGACAACTTTTAAAAAAGGTTAATAATAATAATAATAATTGTAATAATATGTTTAAAAAAAAATTACACAGTTTCCAAGGTGGATATTATTTTCACTCTCACAGTAATAATATTCACCTTCATCGCTGTGTCCAATCGTGCTCGTCTCGAAATACTTGTTAAATGTATAGAATAAACTCGAAAATATGCTGCGTCGCTTGTGAACATGTTGTTTGAAATGTTTTTACGTCTCTCTGTGGTCATTCTAAAATATCTTAATAAATGTACACGTAATAATTAATTATAGTTCTCTCGTCACTCAACCTATCTTATGTTATTAATTAGTTCATATAGTTTGGTTATGTTAGAATGTAATTTTTTTTTTTTTTAAAAAGGACAAATAAATATCGTAACTTTAAAAACAGTATTTTATTTCACCTAACCTCATATTAAGTTAAGATAGTTTAATATTTCGTAAAAGAAATAAATTTAAAAATATTTCAGAATATAAGTTTTGAGAAAATTCAGACACTAAAAAAAAAAATAATAGTTTTACTCACTAAATCTGTCTATTAAGTCTCTACACAGCCATAGTGGTCAGGTGGCTAGCACATCGGACTGCCAACTCAGAAGTCGAGGGATCGAATCTTGAGGTAGGTAATTTTTTTTTTTTTTTAATATAAATTATTTTATTAATTTATTGAGTATTTTTCATAATTATTTTAAATAATTATAAATGTTTTAAATTAAATTCAAATAAAAAATTTCAATATTGGACGAATTTTTTTTTTCCAACTCGTAGAATATTTCAAGTTTCTAGTTTCTCAGCTCTTTGCATATTTCTTATTTTAGGGAAACACTTGCATACCTGGCAAGCTTGTTCCTTTCCTATTCTTCTCTCCCCCTGCCCCTCTAACTCACTGCCGCATCACTCGCTCTCCCTTGTTTTGCCAGCTAGTCATTCAGACGCGTTTTTCATGCTTCTCTTCTTCACTACCCCCCTCTACCTCTCTCCATCTGTTTACCACTCTCTATTCTAGTCCCAGATGCTGGGACCGAGCACAACAATACCTTCACCCAAATTTCCATTCTGAATTCATTATCGCACTTTTCAAACCTTCCTCTAATAACCTGTATTCTTGTTGTATATAGGACATCATCTCATTGGCTCCAATATTCGACTACTACCACCCACTAAAATTATTATAATAGTGTCCATTGTGGTCACTTATAGGACGCAATCTGATTGGATATCCCCTACACGACAACTCATTCTTTCATTACCCCCACTCCATTCTTTCTCTCTCTCTCTTACACATTACACCTGTGACGTCACGAAACTTTTCCTATAATTTCACCATCCCACCCCTTACCCCTCACCCTCGATCACCACAACCTGTGACGTTACAAATGTCTGGCTATAACTATCGCCATCTCTCTTTTCACACTAACCCCCTCTCTCTCTCCCACTCTTACACACTACAACCTGTGACGTCACAAAAATCATCCCATAATTCCACTATCCCCTCCCCTTACCCCCCACCCTGTGACGTCACGAATGTCTGGCTATAAAATACCCGCCCCTTCCCCCGCACCTCCCCTCTGTCTCTCTCACTCCCTTTACCCCCACTATCTCTTTCTCTCTCACTCTGGCGCCAGTGACGTCACTCTGTGACGTCACGAATGTCTGGCCATAATGGGCCCTTACTACTTTTGTAGAAACGTAAAATCTTTTAATCTTCGTTAAAAAATGTTTAAAAATTATTTCTGATACTTAAAAGGTTATAGACGACCTGAATTATTCGTACCGCCTTAGTACCTCTTAGTACTCTCTTAATACCACTTAGTACCATTTTATATTTTAAAAGGAAAAAGATATGTTTTTTAGAGATTTGGATCTTAATTGGATTTTGTGCTACTTAGAGATAATAAAAAACATTTATAAAATGTATTAGAAAAATTTGTTTGACCATTTAGAACGAGAAATATGTTTGGAAAGAAAAATTTTGAAAAATCGAATAAAAAATAAAATTAATATTTTTTCACATTAGTAGAAACGTAAAAGTTTTTAAACTTTTTTAAAAAAGGTTTAAAAATTATTTTTGTTACTTAAAACGTCATAGACGATCTGAATTATTCGTACCACCTTAGTACCTCTTAGTACCCTCTTAATACCACTTAGTACCATTTTATATTTTAAAAGGAAAAAGATATGTTTTTTAGAGATTTGGATCTTAATTGGACTTTTTGCTACTTAGAGATAATAAAAAAGACTTATATAAGGTATCAAAAAAATTGGTTTGACCATTTATAATCAAAATATGTTTGGAAAGAAAAATTTTGAAAAATCGAATAAAAAATAAAATTAATTTTTTTTCACATTTGAAGAAACGTAGAATCTTTTAATCTTCGTTAAAAAATGTTCAAAAATTATTTCTGTGACTTAAAAGGTCATAGGCGACCTGAATTATTCTTACCGCCTTAGAACCTTTTAGTACCCTCTTAATACCACTTAGAACCATTTTATATTTTAAAAGGAAAAAGATATGTTTTTTGGTGATTTTGATCTTAATTGGATTTTTTGCTACTTAGAGATAATGAAAAACATTTATAAAATGTATTAGAAAAATTGGTTTGACCATTTACAACGAGTAATTTGTTTGAAAACAAAAATTTTGAAAAATCGAAAAACAAATAAATTTAATATTTTTTCACATTTGTAGAAACGTAAAATGTTTTAATTTTTGTTGAAAAAAGTTTAAAAATTATTTCTGCTACTTAAAACGTCATAGACCTTCTAAATTATTCGTACCGCCTTAGTACCTCTTAGTACCCTCTTAATACCACTTAGTACCATTTTATATCTTAAAAGGAAAAAGATATGTTTTTTAGAGATTTGGATCTTAATTGGATTTTTTGCTACTTAGAGATAATAAAAAACATTTATAAAATGTATTAGAAAATTTGGTTTGACCATTTAGAAAGAGAAATATGTTTGGAAAGAAAAATTTTGAAAAATCGAATAAAAAATAAAATTAATATTTTTTCACATTTGTAGAAACGTAAAATGTTTTAATCTTTGTTGAAAAAAGTTTAAAAATCATTTCTGTTACTTAAAACGTCATAGACGATCTGAATTATTCGTACCGCCTTAGTACCTCTTAGTACCCTCTTAATACCACTTAGTATCATTTTATATTTTAAAAGGAAAAAGATATGTTTTTTAGAGATTTGGATCTTAATTGGATTTTTTGCTACTTAGAGATAATAAAAAACATTTATAAAATGTATTAGAAAAATTGGTTTGACCATTTAGAAAGAGAAATATGTTTGGAAAGAAAAATTTTGAAAAATCGAATAAAAAATAAAATTAATATTTTTTCACATTTGTAGAAACGTAAAATGTTTTAATCTTTGTTGAAAAAAGTTTAAAAATTATTTCTGTTACTTAAAAGGTCATAGACGATCTGAATTATTCGTACCGCCTTAGTACCTCTTAGTTCCCTCTTAATACCACTTAGTACCATTTTATATTTTAAAAGGAAAAAGATATGTTTTTTAGAGATTTGGATCTTAATTGGATTTTTTGCTACTTAGAGATAATAAAAAACATTTATAAAATGTATTAGAAAAATTGGTTTGACCATTTAGAAAGAGAAATATGTTTGGAAAGAAAAATTTTGAAAAATCGAATAAAAAATAAAATTAATATTTTTTCACATTTGTAGAAACGTAAAATGTTTTAATCTTTGTTGAAAAAAGTTTAAAAATTATTTCTGTTACTTAAAACGTCATAGACGATCTGAATTATTCGTACCGCCTTAGTACCTCTTAGTACCCTCTTAATACCACTTAGTACCATTTTATATTTTAAAAGGAAAAAGATATGTTTTTTAGAGATTTGGATCTTAATTGGATTTTTTGCTACTTAGAGATAATAAAAAACATTTATAAAATGCATTGGAAAATTGGTTTGACCATTTAGAATGAGAAATATGTTTGGAAAGAAAAATTTTGTTAAATTAAATAAAAAATAAAATTAATATTTTTTCAAATTTGTAGAAACGTAAAATCTTTTAATCTTCGTTAAAAAATGTTTAAAAATTATTTCTGATACTTAAAAGGTTATAGACGACCTGAATTATTCGTACCGCCTTAGTACCTCTTAGTACCCTCTTAATACCACTTAGTACCATTTTATATTTTAAAAGGAAAAAGATATGTTTTTTGGTGATTTTGATCTTAATTGGATTTTTTGCTACTTAGAGATAATGAAAAACATTTATAAAATGTATTAGAAAATTGGTTTGACCATTTAGAATGAGAAATATGTTTGGAAACAAAAATTTTGTTAAATTGAATAAAAAATAAAATTAATATTTTTTCACATTTGTAGAAACGTAAAAGTTTTTAAACTTTGTTGAAAAAAGTTTAAAAATTATTTCTGTTACTTGTAAGGTCATAGACGATCTGAATTATTCGTACCGCCTTAGTACCTCTTAGTACCCTCTTAATACCACTTAATACCAGTTTATATTTTAAAAGGAAAAAGATATGTTTTTTAGAGATTTGGATCTTAATTGGATTTTGTGCTACTTAGAGATAATAAAAAACATTTATAAAATGTATTAGAAAAATTTGTTTGACCATTTAGAAAGAGAAATATGTTTGGAAAGAAAAATTTTGAAAAATCGAATAAAAAATAAAATTAATATTTTTTCACATTAGTAGAAACGTAAAAGTTTTTAAACTTTTTTAAAAAAGGTTTAAAAATTATTTTTGTTACTTAAAACGTCATAGACGATCTGAATTATTCGTACCACCTTAGTACCTCTTAGTACCCTCTTAATACCACTTAGTACCATTTTATATTTTAAAAGGAAAAAGATATGTTTTTTAGAGATTTGGATTTTAATTGGACTTTTTGCTACTTAGAGATAATAAAAAAGACTTATATAAGGTATCAAAAAAATTGGTTTGACCATTTAGAATCAAAATATGTTTGGAAAGAAAAATTTTGAAAAATCGAATAAAAAATAAAATTAATTTTTTTTCACATTTGAAGAAACGTAGAATCTTTTAATCTTCGTTAAAAAATGTTCAAAAATTATTTCTGTTACTTAAAAGGTCATAGGCGACCTGAATTATTCTTACCGCCTTAGAACCTTTTAGTACCCTCTTAATACCACTTAGTACCATTTTATATTTGAAAAGGAAAAAGATATGTTTTTTGGTGATTTTGATCTTAATTGGATTTTTTGCTACTTAGAGATAATGAAAAACATTTATAAAATGTATTAGAAAAATTGGTTTGACCATTTACAACGAGTAATTTGTTTGAAAACAAAAATTTTTAAAAATCGAAAAACAAATAAATTTAATATTTTTTCACATTTGTAGAAACGTAAAATGTTTTAATTTTTGTTGAAAAAAGTTTAAAAATTATTTCTGCTACTTAAAACGTCATAGACGTTCTAAATTATTCGTACCGCCTTAGTACCTCTTAGTACCCTCTTAATACCACTTAGTACCATATTATATTTTAAAAGGAAAAATATATGTTTTTTAGAGATTTGGATCTTAATTGGATTTTTTGCTACTTAGAGATAATAAAAAACATTTATAAAATGTATTAGAAAAATTGGTTTGACCATTTAGAACGAGTAATTTGTTTGAAAACAAAAATTTTGAAAAATGGAAAAAAAAATAAAATTAATATTTTTTCACATTTGTAGAAACGTAAAATGTTTTAATTTTTGTTGAAAAAAGTTTAAAAATTATTTCTGCTACTTAAAACGTCATAGACGTTCTAAATTATTCGTACCGCCTTAGTACCTCTTAGTACCCTCTTAATACCACTTAGTACCATTTTATATTTTAAAAGGAAAAAGATATGTTTTTTGGTGATTTTGATCTTAATTGGATTTTTTGCTACTTAGAGATAATAAAAAACATTTATAAAATGTATTAGAAAAATTGGTTTGACCATTTACAACGAGTAATTTGTTTGAAAACAAAAATTTTGAAAAATCGAAAAACAAATAAATTTAATATTTTTTCAAATTTGTAGAAACGTAAAATCTTTTAATCTTCGTTAAAAAATGTTTAAAAATTATTGCTGTTACTTAAAAGGTTATAGACGACCTGAATTATTCGTACCGCCTTAGTACCTTTTAGTACCCTCTTAATACCACTTAGTACCATTTTATATTTTAAAAGGAAAAAGATATGTTTTTTAGAGATTTGGATCTTAATTGGATTTTTTGCTACTTAGAGATAATAAAAAACAGTTATAAAATGCATTAGAAAATTGGTTTGACCATTTAGAATGAGAAATATGTTTAGAAAGAAAAATTTTGTTAAATTGAATAAAAAATAAAATTAATATTTTTTCACATTTGTAGAAACGTAAAATGTTTTAATCTTTGTTGAAAAAAGTTTAAAAATTATTTCTGTTACTTAAAACGTCATAGACGATCTGAATTATTCGTACCGCCTTAGTACCTCTTAGTACCCTCTTAATACCACTTAGTACCATTTTATATTTTAAAAGGAAAAATATATGTTTTTTAGAGATTTGGATCTTAATTGGATTTTTTGATACTTAGAGATAATAAAAAACATTTATAAAATGTATTAGAAAAATTGGTTTGACCATTTAGAACGAGTAATTTGTTTGAAAACAAAAATTTTGAAAAATCGAAAAAAAAATAAAATTAATATTTTTTCAAATTTGTAGAAACGTAAAATCTTTTAATCTTCGTTAAAAAATGTTTAAAAATTATTTCTGTTACTTAAAAGGTTATAGACGACCTGAATTATTCGTACCGCCTTAGTACCTTTTAGTACCCTCTTAATACCACTTAGTACCATTTTATATTTTAAAAGGAAAAAGATATGTTTTTTGGTGATTTTGATCCTAATTGGATTTTTTGCTACTTAGAGATAATGAAAAACATTTATAAAATGTATTAGAAAAATTGGTTTGACCATTTACAACGAGTAATTTGTTTGAAAACAAAAATTTTGAAAAATTGAAAAACAAATAAATTTAATATTTTTTCACATTTGTAGAAACGTAAAATGTTTTAATTTTTGTTGAAAAAAGTTTAAAAATTATTTCTGCTACTTAAAACGTCATAGACGTTCTAAATTATTCGTACCGCCTTAGTACCTCTTAGTACCCTCTTAATACCACTTAGTACCATTTTATATTTTAAAAGGAAAAATATATGTTTTTTAGAGATTTGGATCTTAATTGGATTTTTTGCTACTTAGAGATAATAAAAAACATTTATAAAATGTATTAGAAAAATTGGTTTGACCATTTAGAACGAGTAATTTGTTTGGAAAGAAAAATTTTGAAAAATCGAATAAAAAATAAAATTAATATTTTTTCACATTTGTAGAAACGTAAAATCTTTTAATCTTTGTTAAAAAAAGTTTAAAAATTATTTCTGTTACTTAAAAGGTCATAGGCGACCTGAATTATTCGTACCGCCTTAGTACCACTTAGTACCCTCTTGATACCACTTAGTACCATTTTATATTTTAAGAGAAAAAAGATATGTTTTTTGGAGATTTTGATCTTAATTGGATTTTTTGCTACTTAGAGATAATGAAAAACATTTATAAAATGTATTAGAAAAATTTGTTTGACCATTTAGAACGAGTAATTTGTTTGAAAACATAAATTATGAAAAATCGAAAAAAAAAAAAAAAATAATATTTTTTCAAATTTGTAGAAACGTAAAATCTTTTACCCTTCGTTAAAAAATGTTTAAAAATTATTTCTGTTACTTGTAAGGTCATAGACGACCTGAATTATTCGTACCGCCTTAGTACCTCTTAGTACCCTCTTAATACCACTTAGTACCATTTTATATTTTTAGAGGAAAAAGATATGTTTTTTAGAGATTTTGATCTTATTTGGATTTTTTGCTACTTAGAGATAATAAAAAACATTTATAAAATGTATTAGAAAATTTGGTTTGACCATTTAGAAAGAGAAATATGTTTAGAAAGAAAAATTTTGAAAAATCGAATAAAAAATAAAATTAATATTTTTTCACATTTGTAGAAACGTAAAATGTTTTAATCTTTGTTGAAAAAAGTTTAAAAATTATTTCTGTTACTTAAAACGTCATAGACGATCTGAATTATTCGTACCGCCTTAGTACCTCTTAGTACCCTCTTAATACCACTTAGTACCATTTTATATTTTAAAAGGAAAAAGATATGTTTTTTAGAGATTTGGATCTTAATTGGATTTTTTGCTACTTAGAGATAATAAAAAACATTTATAAAATGCATTGGAAAATTGGTTTGACCATTTAGAATGAGAAATATGTTTGGAAAGAAAAATTTTGTTAAATTAAATAAAAAATAAAATTAATATTTTTTCAAATTTGTAGAAACGTAAAATCTTTTAATCTTCGTTAAAAAATGTTTAAAAATTATTTCTGATACTTAAAAGGTTATAGACGACCTGAATTATTCGTACCGCCTTAGTACCTCTTAGTACCCTCTTGATACCACTTAGTACCATTTTATATTTTAAAAGGAAAAAGATATGTTTTTTAGAGATTTGAATCTTAATTGGATTTTTTGCTACTTAGAGATAATAAAAAACAGTTATAAAATGCATTAGAAAATTGGTTTGACCATTTAGAATGAGAAATATGTTTGAAAAGAAAAATTTTGTTAAATTGAATAAAAAATAAAATTAATATTTTTTCACATTTGTAGAAACGTAAAAGTTTTTAAACTTTGTTGAAAAAAGTTTAAAAATTATTTCTGTTACTTAAAACGTCACAGACGATCTAAATAATTCGTACCGCCTTAGTACCACTTAGTACCCTCTTAATACCACTTAGTACCATTTTATATTTTAAGAGAAAAAAGATATGTTTTTTGGTGATTTTGATCTTAATTGGATTTTTTGCTACTTAGAGATAATGAAAAACATTTATAAAATGTATTAGAAAAATTAGTTTGACCATTTACAACGAGTAATTTGTTTGAAAACAAAAATTTTGAAAAATCGAAGAAAAAAATAAAATTAATATTATTTCAAATTTGTAGAAACGTAAAATCTTTTAATCTTCGTTAAAAAATGTTTAAAAATTATTTCTGTTACTTAAAAGCTCATAGGCGACCTGAATTATTCGTACCGCCTTAGTACCACTTAGTACCCTCTTAATACCACTTAGTACCATTTTATATTTTAAGAGAAAAAAGATATGTTTTTTAGAGATTTGGATCTTAATTGGATTTTTTGCTACTTAGAGATAATAAAAAACATTTATAAAATGTATTAGAAAAATTGGTTTGACCATTTAGAAAGAGAAATATGTTTGGAAAGAAAAATTTTGAAAAATCGAATAAAAAATAAAATTAATATTTTTTCACATTTGTAGAAACGTAAAATGTTTTAATCTTTGTTGAAAAAAGTTTAAAAATTATTTCTGTTACTTAAAAGGTCATAGACGATCTGAATTATTCGTACCGCCTTAGTACCTCTTAGTTCCCTCTTAATACCACTTAGTACCATTTTATATTTTAAAAGGAAAAAGATATGTTTTTTAGAGATTTGGATCTTAATTGGATTTTTTGCTACTTAGAGATAATAAAAAACATTTATAAAATGTATTAGAAAAATTGGTTTGACCATTTAGAAAGAGAAATATGTTTGGAAAGAAAAATTTTGAAAAATCGAATAAAAAATAAAATTAATATTTTTTCACATTTGTAGAAACGTAAAATGTTTTAATCTTTGTTGAAAAAAGTTTAAAAATTATTTCTGTTACTTAAAACGTCATAGACGATCTGAATTATTCGTACCGCCTTAGTACCTCTTAGTACCCTCTTAATACCACTTAGTACCATTTTATATTTTAAAAGGAAAAAGATATGTTTTTTAGAGATTTGGATCTTAATTGGATTTTTTGCTACTTAGAGATAATAAAAAACATTTATAAAATGCATTGGAAAATTGGTTTGACCATTTAGAATGAGAAATATGTTTGGAAAGAAAAATTTTGTTAAATTAAATAAAAAATAAAATTAATATTTTTTCAAATTTGTAGAAACGTAAAATCTTTTAATCTTCGTTAAAAAATGTTTAAAAATTATTTCTGATACTTAAAAGGTTATAGACGACCTGAATTATTCGTACCGCCTTAGTACCTCTTAGTACCCTCTTAATACCACTTAATACTATTTTATATTTTAAAAGGAAAAAGATATGTTTTTTAGAGATTTGGATCTTAATTGGATTTTGTGCTACTTAGAGATAATAAAAAACATTTATAAAATGTATTAGAAAAATTTGTTTGACCATTTAGAAAGAGAAATATGTTTGGAAAGAAAAATTTTGAAAAATCGAATAAAAAATAAAATTAATATTTTTTCACATTAGTAGAAACGTAAAAGTTTTTAAACTTTTTTAAAAAAGGTTTAAAAATTATTTTTGTTACTTAAAACGTCATAGACGATCTGAATTATTCGTACCACCTTAGTACCTCTTAGTACCCTCTTAATACCACTTAGTACCATTTTATATTTTAAAAGGAAAAAGATATGTTTTTTAGAGATTTGGATTTTAATTGGACTTTTTGCTACTTAGAGATAATAAAAAAGACTTATATAAGGTATCAAAAAAATTGGTTTGACCATTTAGAATCAAAATATGTTTGGAAAGAAAAATTTTGAAAAATCGAATAAAAAATAAAATTAATTTTTTTTCACATTTGAAGAAACGTAGAATCTTTTAATCTTCGTTAAAAAATGTTCAAAAATTATTTCTGTTACTTAAAAGGTCATAGGCGACCTGAATTATTCTTACCGCCTTAGAACCTTTTAGTACCCTCTTAATACCACTTAGTACCATTTTATATTTTAAAGGAAAAAGATATGTTTTTTGGTGATTTTGATCTTAATTGGATTTTTTGCTACTTAGAGATAATGAAAAACATTTATAAAATGTATTAGAAAAATTGGTTTGACCATTTACAACGAGTAATTTGTTTGAAAACAAAAATTTTTAAAAATCGAAAAACAAATAAATTTAATATTTTTTCACATTTGTAGAAACGTAAAATGTTTTAATCTTTGTTGAAAAAAGTTTAAAAATTATTTCTGTTACTTAAAAGGTCATAGACGATCTGAATTATTCGTACCGCCTTAGTACCTCTTAGTTCCCTCTTAATACCACTTAGTACCATTTTATATTTTAAAAGGAAAAAGATATGTTTTTTAGAGATTTGGATCTTAATTGGATTTTTTGCTACTTAGAGATAATAAAAAACATTTATAAAATGTATTAGAAAAATTGGTTTGACCATTTAGAACGAGTAATTTGTTTGGAAAGAAAAATTTTGAAAAATCGAATAAAAAATAAAATTAATATTTTTTCACATTTGTAGAAACGTAAAATCTTTTAATCTTTGTTAAAAAAAGTTTAAAAATTATTTCTGTTACTTAAAAGGTAATAGGCGACCTGAATTATTCGTACCGCCTTAGTACCACTTAGTACCCTCTTGATACCACTTAGTACCATTTTATATTTTAAGAGAAAAAAGATATGTTTTTTGGAGATTTTGATCTTAATTGGATTTTTTGCTACTTAGAGATAATGAAAAACATTTATAAAATGTATTAGAAAAATTGGTTTGACCATTTACAACGAGTAATTTGTTTGAAAACAAAAATTTTGAAAAATCGAATAAAAAATAAAATTAATATTTTTTCACATTTGTAGAAACGTAAAATGTTTTAATCTTTGTTGAAAAAAGTTTAAAAATTATTTCTGTTACTTAAAACGTCATAGACGATCTGAATTATTCGTACCGCCTTAGTACCTCTTAGTACCCTCTTAATACCACTTAGTACCATTTTATATTTTAAAAGGAAAAAGATATGTTTTTTAGAGATTTGGATCTTAATTGGATTTTTTGCTACTTAGAGATAATAAAAAACATTTATAAAATGCATTGGAAAATTGGTTTGACCATTTAGAATGAGAAACATGTTTGAAAAGAAAAATTTTGTTAAATTAAATAAAAAATAAAATTAATATTTTTTCAAATTTGTAGAAACGTAAAATCTTTTAATCTTCGTTAAAAAATGTTTAAAAATTATTTCTGATACTTAAAAGGTTATAGACGACCTGAATTATTCGTACCGCCTTAGTACCTCTTAGTACCCTCTTGATACCACTTAGTACCATTTTATATTTTAAAAGGAAAAAGATATGTTTTTTAGAGATTTGAATCTTAATTGGATTTTTTGCTACTTAGAGATAATAAAAAACAGTTATAAAATGCATTAGAAAATTGGTTTGACCATTTAGAATGAGAAATATGTTTGAAAAGAAAAATTTTGTTAAATTGAATAAAAAATAAAATTAATATTTTTTCACATTTGTAGAAACGTAAAAGTTTTTAAACTTTGTTGAAAAAAGTTTAAAAATTATTTCTGTTACTTAAAACGTCACAGACGATCTAAATAATTCGTACCGCCTTAGTACCACTTAGTACCCTCTTAATACCACTTAGTACCATTTTATATTTTAAGAGAAAAAAGATATGTTTTTTGGTGATTTTGATCTTAATTGTATTTTTTGCTACTTAGAGATAATGAAAAACATTTGTAAAATGTATTAGAAAAATTAGTTTGACCATTTACAACGAGTAATTTGTTTGAAAACAAAAATTTTGAAAAATCGAAGAAAAAAATAAAATTAATATTATTTCAAATTTGTAGAAACGTAAAATCTTTTAATCTTCGTTAAAAAATGTTTAAAAATTATTTCTGTTACTTAAAAGCTCATAGGCGACCTGAATTATTCGTACCGCCTTAGTACCACTTAGTACCCTCTTAATACCACTTAGTACCATTTTATATTTTAAGAGAAAAAAGATATGTTTTTTAGAGATTTGGATCTTAATTGGATTTTTTGCTACTTAGAGATAATAAAAAACATTTATAAAATGTATTAGAAAAATTGGTTTGACCATTTAGAAAGAGAAATATGTTTGGAAAGAAAAATTTTGAAAAATCGAATAAAAAATAAAATTAATATTTTTTCACATTTGTAGAAACGTAAAATGTTTTAATCTTTGTTGAAAAAAGTTTAAAAATTATTTCTGTTACTTAAAAGGTCATAGACGATCTGAATTATTCGTACCGCCTTAGTACCTCTTAGTTCCCTCTTAATACCACTTAGTACCATTTTATATTTTAAAAGGAAAAAGATATGTTTTTTAGAGATTTGGATCTTAATTGGATTTTTTGCTACTTAGAGATAATAAAAAACATTTATAAAATGTATTAGAAAAATTGGTTTGACCATTTAGAAAGAGAAATATGTTTGGAAAGAAAAATTTTGAAAAATCGAATAAAAAATAAAATTAATATTTTTTCACATTTGTAGAAACGTAAAATGTTTTAATCTTTGTTGAAAAAAGTTTAAAAATTATTTCTGTTACTTAAAACGTCATAGACGATCTGAATTATTCGTACCGCATTAGTACCTCTTAGTACCCTCTTAATACCACTTAGTACCATTTTATATTTTAAAAGGAAAAAGATATGTTTTTTAGAGATTTGGATCTTAATTGGATTTTTTGCTACTTAGAGATAATAAAAAACATTTATAAAATGCATTGGAAAATTGGTTTGACCATTTAGAAAGAGAAATATGTTTGGAAAGAAAAATTTTGAAAAATCGAATAAAAAATAAAATTAATATTTTTTCACATTAGTAGAAACGTAAAAGTTTTTAAACTTTTTTAAAAAAGGTTTAAAAATTATTTTTGTTACTTGTAAGGTCATAGACGATCTGAATTATTCGTACCGCCTTAGTACCTCTTAGTACCCTCTTAATACCACTTAATACCATTTTATATTTTAAAAGGAAAAAGATATGTTTTTTAGAGATTTGGATCTTAATTGGATTTTGTGCTACTTAGAGATAATAAAAAACATTTATAAAATGTATTAGAAAAATTTGTTTGACCATTTAGAAAGAGAAATATGTTTGGAAAGAAAAATTTTGAAAAATCGAATAAAAAATAAAATTAATATTTTTTCACATTAGTAGAAACGTAAAAGTTTTTAAACTTTTTTAAAAAAGGTTTAAAAATTATTTTTGTTACTTAAAACGTCATAGACGATCTGAATTATTCGTACCACCTTAGTACCTCTTAGTACCCTCTTAATACCACTTAGTACCATTTTATATTTTAAAAGGAAAAAGATATGTTTTTTAGAGATTTGGATTTTAATTGGACTTTTTGCTACTTAGAGATAATAAAAAAGACTTATATAAGGTATCAAAAAAATTGGTTTGACCATTTAGAATCAAAATATGTTTGGAAAGAAAAATTTTGAAAAATCGAATAAAAAATAAAATTAATTTTTTTTCACATTTGAAGAAACGTAGAATCTTTTAATCTTCGTTAAAAAATGTTCAAAAATTATTTCTGTTACTTAAAAGGTCATAGGCGACCTGAATTATTCTTACCGCCTTAGAACCTTTTAGTACCCTCTTAATACCACTTAGTACCATTTTATATTTTAAAAGGAAAAAGATATGTTTTTTGGTGATTTTGATCTTAATTGGATTTTTTGCTACTTAGAGATAATGAAAAACATTTATAAAATGTATTAGAAAAATTGGTTTGACCATTTACAACGAGTAATTTGTTTGAAAACAAAAATTTTTAAAAATCGAAAAACAAATAAATTTAATATTTTTTCACATTTGTAGAAACGTAAAATGTTTTAATTTTTGTTGAAAAAAGTTTAAAAATTATTTCTGCTACTTAAAACGTCATAGACGTTCTAAATTATTCGTACCGCCTTAGTACCTCTTAGTACCCTCTTAATACCACTTAGTACCATATTATATTTTAAAAGGAAAAATATATGTTTTTTAGAGATTTGGATCTTAATTGGATTTTTTGCTACTTAGAGATAATAAAAAACATTTATAAAATGTATTAGAAAAATTGGTTTGACCATTTAGAACGAGTAATTTGTTTGAAAACAAAAATTTTGAAAAATGGAAAAAAAAATAAAATTAATATTTTTTCACATTTGTAGAAACGTAAAATGTTTTAATTTTTGTTGAAAAAAGTTTAAAAATTATTTCTGCTACTTAAAACGTCATAGACGTTCTAAATTATTCGTACCGCCTTAGTACCTCTTAGTACCCTCTTAATACCACTTAGTACCATTTTATATTTTAAAAGGAAAAAGATATGTTTTTTGGTGATTTTGATCTTAATTGGATTTTTTGCTACTTAGAGATAATAAAAAACATTTATAAAATGTATTAGAAAAATTGGTTTGACCATTTACAACGAGTAATTTGTTTTTAAACAAAAATTTTGAAAAATCGAAAAACAAATAAATTTAATATTTTTTCAAATTTGTAGAAACGTAAAATCTTTTAATCTTCGTTAAAAAATGTTTAAAAATTATTTCTGTTACTTAAAAGGTTATAGACGACCTGAATTATTCGTACCGCCTTAGTACCTTTTAGTACCCTCTTAATACCACTTAGTACCATTTTATATTTTAAAAGGAAAAAGATATGTTTTTTAGAGATTTGGATCTTAATTGGATTTTTTGCTACTTAGAGATAATAAAAAACAGTTATAAAATGCATTAGAAAATTGGTTTGACCATTTAGAATGAGAAATATGTTTGGAAAGAAAAATTTTGTTAAATTGAATAAAAAATAAAATTAATATTTTTTCACATTTGTAGAAACGTAGAATCTTTTAATCTTCGTTAAAAAATGTTCAAAAATTATTTCTGTTACTTAAAAGGTCATAGGCGACCTGAATTATTCTTACCGCCTTAGAACCTTTTAGTACCCTCTTAATACCACTTAGTACCATTTTATATTTTAAAAGGAAAAAGATATGTTTTTTGGTGATTTTGATCTTAATTGGATTTTTTGCTACTTAGAGATAATGAAAAACATTTATAAAATGTATTAGAAAAATTGGTTTGACCATTTACAACGAGTAATTTGTTTGAAAACAAAAATTTTTAAAAATCGAAAAACAAATAAATTTAATATTTTTTCACATTTGTAGAAACGTAAAATGTTTTAATTTTTGTTGAAAAAAGTTTAAAAATTATTTCTGCTACTTAAAACGTCATAGACGTTCTAAATTATTCGTACCGCCTTAGTACCTCTTAGTACCCTCTTAATACCACTTAGTACCATTTTATATTTTAAAAGGAAAAATATATGTTTTTTAGAGATTTGGATCTTAATTGGATTTTTTGATACTTAGAGATAATAAAAAACATTTATAAAATGTATTAGAAAAATTGGTTTGACCATTTAGAACGAGTAATTTGTTTGAAAACAAAAATTTTGAAAAATCGAAAAAAAAATAAAATTAATATTTTTTCAAATTTGTAGAAACGTAAAATCTTTTAATCTTCGTTAAAAAATGTTTAAAAATTATTTCTGTTACTTAAAAGGTTATAGACGACCTGAATTATTCGTACCGCCTTAGTACCTTTTAGTACCCTCTTAATACCACTTAGTACCATTTTATATTTTAAAAGGAAAAAGATATGTTTTTTGGTGATTTTGATCCTAATTGGATTTTTTGCTACTTAGAGATAATGAAAAACATTTATAAAATGTATTAGAAAAATTGGTTTGACCATTTACAACGAGTAATTTGTTTGAAAACAAAAATTTTGAAAAATCGAAAAACAAATAAATTTAATATTTTTTCACATTTGTAGAAACGTAAAATGTTTTAATTTTTGTTGAAAAAAGTTTAAAAATTATTTCTGCTACTTAAAACGTCATAGACGTTCTAAATTATTCGTACCGCCTTAGTACCTCTTAGTACCCTCTTAATACCACTTAGTACCATTTTATATTTTAAAAGGAAAAATATATGTTTTTTAGAGATTTGGATCTTAATTGGATTTTTTGCTACTTAGAGATAATAAAAAACATTTATAAAATGTATTAGAAAAATTGGTTTGACCATTTAGAACGAGTAATTTGTTTGGAAAGAAAAATTTTGAAAAATCGAATAAAAAATAAAATTAATATTTTTTCACATTTGTAGAAACGTAAAATCTTTTAATCTTTGTTAAAAAAAGTTTAAAAATTATTTCTGTTACTTAAAAGGTCATAGGCGACCTGAATTATTCGTACCGCCTTAGTACCACTTAGTACCCTCTTGATACCACTTAGTACCATTTTATATTTTAAGAGAAAAAAGATATGTTTTTTGGAGATTTTGATCTTAATTGGATTTTTTGCTACTTAGAGATAATGAAAAACATTTATAAAATGTATTAGAAAAATTTGTTTGACCATTTAGAACGAGTAATTTGTTTGAAAACATAAATTATGAAAAATCGAAAAAAAAAAAAAAATAATATTTTTTCAAATTTGTAGAAACGTAAAATCTTTTACCCTTCGTTAAAAAATGTTTAAAAATTATTTCTGTTACTTGTAAGGTCATAGACGACCTGAATTATTCGTACCGCCTTAGTACCTCTTAGTACCCTCTTAATACCACTTAGTACCATTTTATATTTTTAGAGGAAAAAGATATGTTTTTTAGAGATTTTGATCTTATTTGGATTTTTTGCTACTTAGAGATAATAAAAAACATTTATAAAATGTATTAGAAAATTTGGTTTGACCATTTAGAAAGAGAAATATGTTTAGAAAGAACAATTTTGAAAAATCGAATAAAAAATAAAATTAATATTTTTTCACATTTGTAGAAACGTAAAATGTTTTAATCTTTGTTGAAAAAAGTTTAAAAATTATTTCTGTTACTTAAAACGTCATAGACGATCTGAATTATTCGTACCGCCTTAGTACCTCTTAGTACCCTCTTAATACCACTTAGTACCATTTTATATTTTAAAAGGAAAAAGATATGTTTTTTAGAGATTTGGATCTTAATTGGATTTTTTGCTACTTAGAGATAATAAAAAACATTTATAAAATGCATTGGAAAATTGGTTTGACCATTTAGAATGAGAAATATGTTTGGAAAGAAAAATTTTGTTAAATTAAATAAAAAAAAAAATTAATATTTTTTCAAATTTGTAGAAACGTAAAATCTTTTAATCTTCGTTAAAAAATGTTTAAAAATTATTTCTGATACTTAAAAGGTTATAGACGACCTGAATTATTCGTACCGCCTTAGTACCTCTTAGTACCCTCTTGATACCACTTAGTACCATTTTATATTTTAAAAGGAAAAAGATATGTTTTTTAGAGATTTGAATCTTAATTGGATTTTTTGCTACTTAGAGATTTTAAAAAACAGTTATAAAATGCATTAGAAAATTGGTTTGACCATTTAGAATGAGAAATATGTTTGAAAAGAAAAATTTTGTTAAATTGAATAAAAAATAAAATTAATATTTTTTCACATTTGTAGAAACGTAAAAGTTTTTAAACTTTGTTGAAAAAAGTTTAAAAATTATTTCTGTTACTTAAAACGTCACAGACGATCTAAATAATTCGTACCGCCTTAGTACCACTTAGTACCCTCTTAATACCACTTAGTACCATTTTATATTTTAAGAGAAAAAAGATATGTTTTTTGGTGATTTTGATCTTAATTGGATTTTTTGCTACTTAGAGATAATGAAAAACATTTATAAAATGTATTAGAAAAATTAGTTTGACCATTTACAACGAGTAATTTGTTTGAAAACAAAAATTTTGAAAAATCGAAGAAAAAAATAAAATTAATATTATTTCAAATTTGTAGAAACGTAAAATCTTTTAATCTTCGTTAAAAAATGTTTAAAAATTATTTCTGTTACTTAAAAGCTCATAGGCGACCTGAATTATTCGTACCGCCTTAGTACCACTTAGTACCCTCTTAATACCACTTAGTACCATTTTATATTTTAAGAGAAAAAAGATATGTTTTTTGGTGATTTTGATCTTAATTGGATTTTTTGCTACTTAGAGATAATGAAAAACATTTATAAAATGTATTAGAAAAATTGGTTTGACCATTTAGAACAAGTAATTTGTTTGAAAACAGAAATTCTGAAAAATCGAAAAACAAATAAATTTAATATTTTTTCACATGTGTAGAAACGTAAAATGTTTTTATCTTTATTCATAAATGTTTAAAAATTATTTCTGTTACTTAAAAGGTCATAGACGATCTGAATTACTCGTACCGCCTTAGTACCTCTTAGTACCCTCTTAATACCACTTAGTACCATTTTATATTTCAAGAGAAAAAAGATATGTTCTTTAGAGATTTGGATCTTAATTGGATTTTTTGCTACTTAGAGATAATAAAAAACATTTATAAAATGTATTAGAAAAATTGGTTTGACCATTTAGAACGAGTAATTTGTTTGAAAACAGAAATTCTGAAAAATCGAAAAACAAATAAATTTAATATTTTTTCACATGTGTAGAAACGTAAAATGTTTTTATCTTTATTCATAAATGTTTAAAAATTATTTCTGTTACTTAAAAGGTCATAGACGATCTGAATTATTCGTACCGCCTTAGTACCTTTTAGTACCCTCTTAATACCACTTAGTACCATTTTATATTTTAAGAGGAAAAATATATGTTTTTTAGAGATTTGGATCTTAAATGTATTTTTTGCTACTTCGACACAAAAAATTAAAATTTTTTTCATTTTTATAAAATAATATTTAATTTTTTTTTTACCTATTATTGTATATTTTAAAAGTTATATTTCTTATTATATTTTTCTTATTTAGGCAAATTTGCGTATTTTTGTCTTTTTTTATTTAAGATAGATATATTTATAAATAATAAATTTGTTGAATAGTGTGATTACAATTTATAATTTTCACAAAGTTTCGTTATCTCATTTATAATATATACATCATAATCCAATTTTCCTTTTTTGCTATGTTAAACCCTTTTCAATATTTGTACATACGTTGATCGTATTGTATCAGATTTTTATTTGTGTGTCAGGATTTCTTCGAAATGATTACGAGTTGCGCCATCTGTTGGGTGCGGTGTGCAGCAATATGCGTCTTTATCGACTCGCTTGGATGTGGTGACTTTTGTTGCTATGGTTGTCTAGTAACTCTGCTTGTGGTCAGCATGGATTCCGCGCGCCGGCGCAGTGAATCAAATTAATGACAAGTTTTTCTTTTTCTGTTTTCACATTAATTTTTGCTCTATTTTCAGTTTTTATACCATTTATCGATGCAAAATTAAATGCCGATTCCTAATTATAACATTAAACATTGAAACTTATGCTTATTTTAACATAAAACATAAAATAAATTAGGTTGGTACTAAGAGGGTACTAAGTGGTACTAAGAGGGTATTAACTAATACCCACTAATACTGGCTGTCTCGCTAGGGCAAGCACAGTAAAATCTGTTAAAAAAAAATGATATTGTTTAATAGTAATTAATACAAAAGTAATAAATTTAATAATATAAAGTTTCTAACTTTGAAGTTGAAAATTTCTATTTATGATTTGCATCAGCGGTAACTTATAGTGATAAATTTTTTTCTTCAGTATTAAGGAACTTTTTTCCCCACAGTTTGAAACTCATTAACTTCGCTAAGAGTTAGCTCCCTTAGCTAACCTTAATTGCTATTATATGGGTAGCTATGTTTGTTAGCTAACACAGCTAATAATTAGCTTGCTTCTAATTCTGCTCTCTGTAATAGCTAATTCTTAGCTACTATGGCTAAAAATTTGCTATCCATAAAGCATCTAACTCATTTTTCTCAGTAGGGGATAGAGAACAGGGGGAACGGTTGACGACCGTAGCACATGATAATATGCCGAACGCAACAATAGAAATAAATAACGTTTCACTATTCTTCTTATGATTCTTTATGTACTAAAAGAAAAACTTTTTCAGTACAAGTTGCTGATTCAAATCATAAATACAAATTTTTTACTTCGAATTTAGAAAATTCATATTATTGAACTTATTGCTGTTGTATTAATTATTATTAAACAATATCATTTTTTTAAAAAGATTTTACTGTGCTTGCAGGCTTTACCAGTATACACTGCATACTTGTACCAAAGTTTAATCAATTTTAATAATAATAAACAGCTGAGAAATGATGTGATATTTATTAAAAGATAATTGATTATTGCATCCATCTACTCTATTGTTGTGCCCTCCATGCTGCCTGCTCTTTGCTCGTGCCCATGTTGCCAGTTTCTATGCTCTATCTGTCAACCTTGAAGTTTGGTTGTGATCGCCGGTATCTTTTTGTTCTGTTCCTAGTCCCTCAACTCAGATATTTATACTACTTGACTAGAGACTTATTTTCTCAGCGTAATAGCTTTTTTATATTTTTAAGTCATTTTCCTTTTTCTTGTAATTATTCAAATTTAAGGATGTTCCAGAGCCAAGCTATCGCATGACAATAACAGATGATATATATCAAACGTCAATTTTTACACATAAAAGTTTGACACAATACAATGCATGATATAAAAACGCTATGTAAATAAGAAATTGTACATATTTATAGTTTCTAAGTCACTTGGAACTATTTTATATTATTCCCAAAGACGGTGACAATGTGTATACTAGAAAATTTGATTGTAATGAAACAGATGATTGAGAAAAGACAGAGCAGAGTTTCACATGGCGATGCCTAGTGGCTCTGGAACACTCTTAAAGAATTTATTTTTTTCAATTTATATATCCACGTGTTTCTTTTATACACGGAAACTTATTAATATAAATAAGCTATAATTTATAAACTTCTCTTTTTATGTTTCAGGTTAAGCTCCGTAGGCCCCTCAATAGATTGTTAATTTCAGCATAATAATGATAATAATAATATATTAATACAAAAAGCAGTATTAGATGTGATATCACATGTGATATAATTGTAATAAAGATTATACTCTAAAAGGGACAAGGAATACTTTTTATTTATTTATAAGTCTACGCATTGAGTTCATTCATATACTTTTAAACAAAAAAAGTAAATATCCTTAACATGTTCATCATTACATAAATGGTTGCTTTATTATTTACTTGAAGTTGAAGGTATTATATTATATTATATTATTATTCGTAAAAATAGTATTCGATAAAGTTGACGGCCAATTTTTGTCACACTCCATCACATGTCCTTAAATTAATGGTATACTTCCGATTTCAAAATGATTTTCTTTTATTGTCTCAGTAAATTATTACACTGAACTCTAATTAAGGGGGGGGGGTAAGGGTTTTAGCGTTAAAAAACACCTTTTTTGACAATTTTTTTTAGAAATATGGATAAAACAAATTTATTCAAACCTTTTATGCGTTATTAAGTATCTTTTCAAGAACATGCTGTAATTTTTTTATGTTAAAATATTGACAAACAAGCCGCTGAGAAAGCTTTTCCAAGAACGTCCTTGGAAAAAGACGATTTGATGTGTTCACTGTATCTCAGCTAAAAATTGTCTAAAACCAAAAACCTTTAAAATTTAGTCAAAGTATCATCAAATCCTCCCCCCAACGGTCCCTGATTATAATTTTTTTCATTTTTAAATTTTTGGTGGTCATTTGAAGTGAAAATTGTTACTTTTCACGAAAAATTCCGCCATTTTGTAAGTGGAAAACCCCCTTAATGTAAAAAGAAAATCTAAAACTCACCGTTGGGGGGAGGTATTTTATATGTAGAAAGTGTGTTCCAAGTTTGAAAAAAATCAGTAATGTAGTTTTTAAATGGCAGTGAACACCGACTTTTAAAAAGTGTTTTTGAGAAAAATGTATTTAAGGAGGATAGGTTCACAACGGTAGTCAAGATAACTAATTTTTTTTTAAATGTTCAAATATGAAATAAATTTTAATATGTAAATTAAAAGTTCATTTTTTAAAATAATGTTGTGTACATTTTTATGTAAAAATCTGTAAATAATTAAAATTTTAAGAAAAAACAGTAATATTTTGAAGAACGTAGTGCTTTGCAGTTAGAGATCTGGCAACATGGCATGAACAGCTGATGCGAGCGCATGCGAATTATTATTTTATATATTTAAAAGTTTTAGGTATAACTTTTCATTGAAGCTTTAATTAAAGTAATTATTAAAGTTTAAAAAGTTTAATTTTAAAGCGACTATGCTAAACAAATTGAAATATGTGATTTAAATACAGGACTTAGTTCAGGTTGTATAAACAAGAAAAATCAAACGTTAATTTAAACTAATATAAGCGTTGCGTTTTATTTCTTAAAAAGTTTTATGTATAGCTTTCAATTAAAGCGCATTTTTAATAAACTTTGTTTTGTGTTAAAAACCATTAAGAAAGTGATTACGCTAAAAAAATTAAAATATACGATTTTGTATGTTCATGTTATAAAAGCAAAAAAAAAAATCAAACTTTACTTTAAATATAGGGGAGAGTGGCCATCAACGTACCGGGGTTTTTTCAAGGTCATATTATTTATTCTATTTCACTAATTTCAATCACTTCTTTGCATCAATATAAAACTACAACACTTCTCTAGGTAATGCACACATATTATACCCGATTTATTTTGATTAAATAATAAAATTTAGGATTTTTCTAAACTAACAAGCTATTTTCATTTTCAACAACCTGGGTACACAATGAACCACCTCTATAAAAACACTAAAAATATTCAACAATAATAATATTGCATTTTCATTTTGTAAAAAAACTTATTTTCTATCAAATACTATAAAAAATTATTACTTAACACTTTTTAATTTATAATGTATAACATAAATATACCTCAAATTTAAGTTAACTAGCTAAAATGGCATTTTAGTTTTGCTATGTTGAGAAGAGTACTGATAACAATCGCTGTCACATGCTGTACGCATGCCTAGTTTTATAATCAGGCATACCACTCTGGAAATCGAAAATACACTGAAATTCCAGGTGGTTCATTGTTCCCTGGTACATTGAATCAACATGACATTTGCAACAAAAATGGTTTTTATACTTTAATGCAATATTTCAAAATCTTTTTCTCATTAGAATATTGTAGTTCAGGCCCGATACAAAATAAATCGTAAGTTCATTTATTTTTAAATTGCCTTATTTCAATTAAAATACGTGTTTGTATTTTAGGTAAATTTTTTCTTCAGAGCATCAAAAACAGTTTTTTTCAGTTTTCTCTATAAAGAATAAATCCACATGTCTCAAATTTATGGACGTAGTGTGTTTATGCAAACTTCATTTATATTTAAAATTAGGAGAATTTTTATTTAATTGTTTCTGAGAAAATTGAAATGGTTCATTCAAAAAACTGGTACATTGATGGCCACTCTCCCCTAAGCGTTGTTTTATGTATTAAAAACTTTTATGTCTAGTTTTTAATTCAAGCGTACTCTTTATAAACTTTATTTTATGTTTAAATCTTTATTTTAGCGATTACGCTAAAAAATTAAAAATATGTGATTTTGAATTAAAATTTCGGCTGTTAAATCCAAACATTAGCAAAATTATTTTTGAATAAAAGAATTATTAACTAAAAGGCATTATTATATTTTCAATTCATAAACTACAGTTTACTCATTTCCAAAAATTCTGTCTGTTATAATAAAGTTTTGAAACCCTAACTTTTTTAAAAATATTTTCTTAATCCGAAATATTATGCAATAATTATTAAATACACAGAGCTTTTCAAAACTTTTAATAATAAAATAATATGTAATCATAATGTAACATTTCATATTATTTAATTAATAACTTATTTATTTTAAAGATAAATATAAGATACTAAATGCATTAATATTTTTACGTAAAATGAAGAGACAATTTAATAAATGGTTTTTTTTTCACTTTTTAAAATAGTGTATTTTTCAGTACTCAGCTTTATTTGAATTACCGCGCTACTCCGCTTCTCCCACCGTTCTCTTCCCACCGCTCTCAACAGTTGCGATGTTGCCACGCACTCCTCGTCACTCACATAAAAAAAAAAAATTACAAGTAACTTTAGGTTTTGGATAAATAATACTCTGCAACTAAACAGTCGATTTCGTTCTCTTTGAAGTATTATGTTCCTTAAACATTGAATTAATTTTGCTCTAATTTTGAGTTGAATCTCTCCGCTGTGTCAAAAGTTATTAACCAAGTTGTAATTTTTTTTTCATTTTTTTTGCGGTTATTAGCTCAATGCTAAATACTGAGCAAAATAGTGAACTTTGGCCGTCAATATCTCGAAAACTATACAGTTAAATTGGCTCAGATTTAACAATAATATGCATTAATATGTCATTTAATTTTGCTGCAAATTTCAAACGAATCTCTATGATTTATGATTTTGAACTAACCTCCTTAAAGACCAGATGTACAAAAACTGTACTTAAAGCTTGGCATTGATTTTAAACATTAAAACGCAATTTAAAAAATTTTTCAATAAAAATTTTTTGTGGCTCAGAAATCGCTCTTTCAAGTAGTGTATTGGAAAATATTCCAAATTTAAAAATAAACAAATTACAGCTGATTATTTAATAAAAAACATGAATTTTGAAGCCTAGACCAACGGACGTTCAAATATTCATAACTTTGTCAATTTTGCTTCGATTGACTCGAAATTTTAACACAATTCTCTAGAGATATTATGCCTTCAAATAAAAAAAAATGCAAAAAAATTGTAATACCTTAACCCCTCCCCCTCTTTAATTGGATAACTCGGGCGTGTGTTCAAATTAATGAACAGTCAACTGACACGCTTGCTCGTAAATTAAGAGAGTAAACAGAGAGAAAGAAATCTAACCCACTTCCTTCCTTCCTTCCTTATTCCGTTTTAGCACTTGCTGTTTCCAAATAATGAGAACGTTTACACCACCTAGCATAAAGTAACTAACATAAAATAAGGCATACTTAAATCGTGTTACATACATATTCGATTCTACTCAGAACACCAGTGCCAGGTTTGCCAACATTATATTAGATCCGTACTGATAGGTTTGACTTTATAATTTTTAATTTATAGGTTAGGAATATAAATATTCAAATATAATGTTGGAAAACCTGGCTACTGATGTTCTGCGCAGACGCAAATATATGTATGTAACACGATACTTTATGCAAGGTAATATTTATCCTCACATTTGGACATTCAACACTAAGAGAAAATTTTTCTTGGGTTTTTTTTTCTGAAAAACTTTAATATTAATACATAAAAAACAAATTTCCAGCATTGTTATATAACGTAAGACAATAAAATCTGCATTAGAAATAAAAATGTAGAAACGGAGAAAAAAAAACATTATTCCTTATATAGCTTTCTTTCTTATATAGAAAAGAGAGGTTGTAGATTTGTACCCCACAACACTGAAAAAAATATTTGCAAGAAACTACCTTAATTATGGGTAGATCTATCTTATTTTATTGCGGATTTGGGAACTGTCATGCAGTTTTGTGTTTTAACCATAATGATTGTTTCATGGAACACTTTATATTTGTGAAACAAGTGACAAGTAGCATACTGATGAATTATGAGAAATTCATGCGTATAATTGTCAAAATTCCAAAGAACATGTCAACCATAGTCAAATGTCTATTCAGAACACAGTATTGTTTGCAGTGTGTGTCTCGGATTTTTTCTGAAAATCTATGATATTAATGTAAAGAAGGTTTTATGTTTAAAGTTTGAAATACCCAGTAAAAAAAATTGAATACCACGTCCCGGGAAACCATTCACCACTTGACGAGGTGGTACATGGTTTCGAGCAAAAACCATTTACCACCTGTCAACTGGTATATGGTTTCGAGTAAGGTGATAAATGGTCCACTAATTTAACGTATTTATGAAAGAAATATGATTTTAACAGACAGCTAAATGGTTGCTGATCAATAAATAAACTGTGCAAAACCTGGAACTATGACGCTGTAATTGAAGTAGATTTTTCCCAAGAATAAGATATTTAAACATACTATAATTTCTCAATACTTAACCTCAAAATACGGAATTAAACTTAGACATACTTACTGGAAACCATACTAGGTAATTTAAACGCCGTTATCTACTTTACAAAAATAATTTCCGGACCCTCGGAGCAAATTGGTCTTTCGCAACAAAAAGGGGAGGTAACTCCAAAAGGGGTGTCGGGCGCCAGTTCGTTAAACAAAATCAAAAGCAAAAAAAAGAAATCGAAGAAAGGGGAAAATTAGATAAAGTTAAATCGTAATACTCTAATTTTACTCAGAACGCGGAAACGGAAAAAGTCAGTTATTCTCTCAGACATATACAGTCTTCTTGAAAACAAAGATCCGGGAACTCAAAAATTAGGCATCTAAAATGAATACCGAGCCATTCAAATTAGATCCGCAAGCGATACGATATGATAAAAGTCAGTTATTCTCTCAGACATATACAGTCATCTTGAAAACAAAATGACGGAAACTCAAAAATTAGACATCTAAAAATGAATACCGAGCCATTCAAATTAGATCCGTAAGCGATACGATATGATACGATACGACAAGATACGATAGGATACGATAAGATACGATAAGCTACGATAGAAGATAAACGATAAGATACAAAAAAAAATTAAATTCGAAAAAGGGAGGGGAGCGGTAACGAACAACCATTAAAATATAGTAAAAATTCGCATAAACGATAAAACTTACAAAACCTCTAAACCGTGGGACAACTCGATTGTCAGATCTTGACACGATTCTCCAGCTGATACTCATAACCTCAAAATAAGATACGAAAAGTTTGACCAATTCCTCCGAAAAGTCTCAGAAATACCGGGCAGTCAGGTTTTACATGGAGAGAGGGAGTGGTTCGAAAAAGAAATCAAGAGAAAAGTTCAATCCAGAGCCATCGATATAATTTAAACAAACAATTTATTTAATTTTGCAGAAAGTTTTCCACTCAACAATAATAATTTTACATCCATTACTCCGAAATCTCAAGAAAGCGGATGAAAAGCGCCAGTTTACAACTATTATTCCAAATTCTCCAAATGACGGATTAAAAGCGCCAGTTTACAACTAATTATATAAATTTTTAAAGATCGAGGCAATACATTAACTTGTAGTCACTATTTATGACTCCTAAAATTTGTCATTAGGGATTCGCAGATAAATAATAAAATAAAAGATTATTCATGAAAAGCTCTTACAAGTTTGCATCAAATTCAAGGTGACCATCGCATAAAGTTATAAACAAAAAAAAAGGGGAAGGCGATATTATAACAAAATAATCATGTCTAGAAATAATACATCTAAATTTTCTGTAAATAAATCAAAAAAATAAGGGGGGAATATAATCAGAGACAGGTGACCCATACATCTCACAATATCGATATACTTTCATTAACATTTCGATAAATGATCCAAAAATCATTGGTAAACTCAATAAATTTTAAATAAAAATAATTATCAGTAAATAATGATAAGATAATTTGATTTGAATAACTTAATATATTACAATTCTAAAAATATGCAAATAATTATTTAATTTTCCAATCTGACATTTTCAAATAAAATTCGAATTCATAAATTCAGAACTAATTTTTTTGACTGTTAAATCCCATAGTTTCCAAAATTAAACAATCCCATAAATTAATTTTCATTTCCCTAAGGATCGAATATAAGTTATTCAATCAATCACTATATTCACAAAACTGTCAATTCTCTCTCGATAATCAATTTCGATCCCATCTCAGATGAAATGAAAATAAATAAACCGATTTACAAATAATTATAGTTCGTCTGAAGTTATTATCGACATTCGAGGGCAAACCAGAACCAATGGTGTGAGTTTTAGTTAATCGGAGTTTGTTCATAATTCATTTTATTTTTGAATAAAAGAGAGAAAAAGAATTGCGACATAGGTTTATTTTATCTCAAAACAAAAGAAATAGAAAACTAAGAATTAAAATAACTTCATTCAAATAATTTCTTTCGGCGTCATGAATGAGAACCTACAATCACGCATCAGTGCCTCTCATTCCTATCACGAGAATTTTCATCTTTACGTAGAAAATTCTTTTCCTCTCTAAATCGAAAAATTACCAAAAAAATTAGTTTGAGAATTAAATTTGTAATTTAAAACATTTCCCGAATATAAAACTTTATCGTACATGACATTTGGACGGATCGGTTACAACTCTCAATTAACTGTCTCACTCAGACATTATTTTATCTTTTAATAAGAAATCTGAATATATTTCGTTTTCGACTAATACAAAATGGCGGATTTAATTTTAATATGGTGACCAGACGGGGTAAAAAGTAAAGGGGGAAAACAAGCAAGCTAAGGCGTCATTGGCGGCCATTTTATTCGCATACAATTTGTAATTTCATTTATTTACGACAAGATTCTAAATTTTACGGGGAAGATAAAAGGAAAAAGGTTACCGATTAGTCATTCAAGTGCATTAGCTTGAGTGACGACTCTCTACATGGTGAATTTTCACACACAAATGTCAACGACTCGACTCTAAATTTTATTATAAAGAATTGAATAGACGGAAATTTAACACATTTTATGACGAAAAATTCGTTAGAAACTGGTCAGAAAAGCCAGGGTGGATTTTACACATTTGAGGGACTCGAATTTAACACTTTACATTATCACGGAAAAGAAGAAAATCGCGAAACACTCCTGAGAAATAATCACTCTAACCTAGTATGAAAAGAAGCCTACTTACATCGTAATAATCCTTTGGATTAATCTATTTTATATATATATTTTCGTTTTTGACAATAAATTTGGCCACTTTGGCAATTCTCAATATAATATTTTCTATTAATGCGCTGCTCCCACCAGCGTACGTCTTTTCTGTCGAATCGTTGAACAGAGAGTGAGGAAAATCTACTTCCGTCCTCAACATGTGCTCCGCTATTCTCTATCTCTCTTCGTCTCTCGTGCTTCCGCTTTCTGTCCTCTGTTATTTTGTACCACTGGAGTCAACTGGAGTGTCTCCCATCAGGGCAGAACCGTCGAAGGGTATCTGGACTCTTCCTCCTTCTTCTGGATTTGGGAACAATGCCGGTGTTGCTTTTGTATTTTTCCCTCCTGGATCGTCCTCACTCCGACCGGATTCTCACGGAGTTGAGGATTTCTGCTCGGAAAATCCTCACCCGAAATCAGGAAACAAAGCTACTGACGGCAGGGCCGTAGCATCAGGGTTTTGTGTCGATGGACCAAAAATTAATATCAAAAGTCTTCTTAAAAGATTTTAACAAGTGTACGTCATCTGTACAATCATCGGAGTGCCAAACATCCGATAAATTTAAGAAACTTGGCGGATTTCTTAAAATAATTGACATTTGATTTCGTTTGCTCGAAATCAGTTAAGGTTGGGTTCCTGTGGCGGTAGATTTGAAGAATCTTAAAATCCAGCGTCAATGTATTGATTTTCCGCAGAGTGGCGACATCTGTAGCGCACGAGGCGAGCTGCACGGGGCGGGCTATTCAAATTCGGCTCTTGGATCCATAGTCAATACGTTGATCGTTCAGGCGGTGGCGACAACTACAGGCAGCGGAGAGAACGAGGATTCCGGTCGAGATTGAATACGGAGTTGATGATCTCGGTGTCTTGATGTCGATACTTCGTGGTGAAAATGGGACGCAGCAGCAGACGATACCTCGGTATTTTGACAGAGTGTAAACAAGATAAAGTCGGAATTAATATACGGTAGTTTATTGTTAATATTAAATCGGTTCTGGTTTGCTCGTTTTTTTGACGCTCGTGGGTGGGGCTTCGCGTGTGTTTAAAATGATTAAAACGATTTCGTGTGAGCGAAATTTACCACGTCACAACACCTCCCTCCCTAACGGAGGCCGAAGCAGGCCTCTTGCGTAGGCAAGCATGACCCTCCCAGGAGTGAACCAGCAAACCAAGACCGTTACTTATAAAAAAAGGAATTTAGCAAGAAATAGTCTTAAATTAAACATTCTGACCAATAACTCGAATATTTCTTCTCTCAAAAAAAAATATTATTATTGAACTGTAAATTAAAGGGGAACCATGAAGGGGTAATTTGATTGGAATTGGCGTCTGTTATGACAAAGAAACTCAGCATTTATTGGTATCAAAATAAAGTTTTATTTATTATCAAAGGATTTAAGCAAAATTTGTTTTATTACATGAGATGTTCTGAATTTAAATATAGTTGTATTCTTAGGGGAATTTACAAATTTGGTAGCCGACATTTTGGGGATAAATTAAAATTAAATGAGGAAATAAAATAAACGAATCTACTAGGAGTAAGGTAACCATCAGAACTCTGAGATCTTCTATAGGGTTCGAACTTTGTTCGAATATAATATTTTCACGGATATCATCCGGTAACTTTTATTCTTTGGCGAGATTCAAAAAGTTTTAATCTAAATCAAATAAGGGGTGGTGTAGCGTAACCAACGAAGAAAATAAAATAAAATATAAACGTAAAAAAATTGGAAAAATAACTCAATGTCCTTGGTGAATCTACAACCTTTCTAGTGAGCGTGTGGGCTTCGTAGATGAGCCCGAGATCATAAGTTTTTCTCAAGTACGGAGTGGAAACGGACCGATTGCTCCACTTAGGACGAGATGCTGGATGTAACACACTCGGCAAACATCTGACGTGGTATTTTTTTCTCCGCATTCCTCGCAGAATGGTTCCGTAACAGGGTATGGGCACTCTCGGAATCCGTGGAGGGGATGTTCGCAATTCCAACAACCTCTCCTGGGTTTTCTTCTCAACCAGTAGAGTACATCTGCATCCAAGTTATCAGGGACTGGGATTCGGATCGTCAATAAGGATGGAATGTGAGCGGTAGAGTGATTCTCGTATTGGGGAGAACAGACGGGACTCTTTGCGGAAGAGCGATGATTCTGAGATTCATGGGATTTGTGGTTATATCTTGTCTTATCGGAGCGGGAGTGGGTGGCCTTCGTACGTCTAAGGGGATTGTCATTCTCGAATGAATTCGACCTCTTAGTTTGAGTCGACGATCCTGAGGTACCAGGATTTTGACCTACGGATATCCTTAGAGGTCGTTCCTCATTTCGACTCACTCTGGTATGTTCGTTGGACAATTTCTCGCGGGTACTGGTGGCTAGAGCATACTTCAATAGCGAATAATCTATAGATTGGGTCTCTCTCAGTTCGGCTAATGAGAGGTCTGTCTGTATCCCCTTTTCTTCGTAGTTAGCGACATCAGACTCTCCTATTCTTTCCCTTAGGCGATAACTTTTCAACTTTTGCTCTACTATTCCCTTTTCCCAGACGCTAGCGATATATTTCTCTTTTATCAACCTTAATTCTGTCTCAGCACGACTCCTGGCTTCCATTGACAGCGAGCAGGCTGATTGGGCGGCTTGCAAATCTTCTTTTAAGATATCCGTCTTCTGGGCCATTTCTAAGGCTTGGGTTCGCAATTTCAAAATGGTACTTTCATACACCGGGGCTCGTTTGCTCTCAATCCGCAACTCTGCTCTTGAGACATCCAGCTCTGACTGCAACATCTCTTTCTCTCGGGTGAGAGTCTCTATAATTCTCTCTTGCTTCTTAATCGTGGCCCGAAGTCTCTCTGCTTCTGTCTCGGGCATCTCGACAATAGGGGGTAGGGTGGCCATCGTTAAACGTTGGGGAAAGTATTTTTAATCGGTAACCAATCGTGTATCTGAAATCAAGAAATTTCAACGGGATTAACATAAGCTTTTAAGTCCTGTATATGATATTTACCAATTTTATTATGGGAGAAATCACTTAATTCATATACAGTAGGGGACAATATTTTAGAAATTTTAAAGGGTCCAATAAATTTGGGATATAACTTGGCGGAAACTTGCTTTACTTTGGAGGATAGGGACCGACATCGCATTAGTACTAAATCGCCTATATCGAATCTCAACTGCCGGTGTCGCAGATTATAGTGCTTAGCTTGCTGATGATGAGCTTTATCAATGTTTCTGGTCACCCAGTCTCGAAGTATTTCTAGCTTTTTCATCCTTTCGCTCCACAATTTCGGTTCAGACGCTTCTATTTCCGCTTTCGCGATCTCGGGGTCTCGAAGTGAATTTAAGGGTTTCGGATCTCTGCCACTATTGAGGAACGCCGGGGATATTTTTAGGGAAGAATGGATAGCCGTGTTGTACGCGAACTGGAATTCACCAAGATTCTGGTCCCACTTACGATGATCTTGATCGATATAGGACACGATCATCGTCTTAAGAACCCTGTTGACACGCTCAACAGGATTCGCCTGAGGATGGTATGGTGGCGTGGTTATATGATAGATGTTATATTCCTGTGCCAGTGATCTTAGCGTTCCGTTGACAAATTCAGTTCCATTATCCGTCAATAAAACCTTGGGGGCTCCCCATCTGTGAATGATAGAGGACAGAAAAGCTTTCTTAACTAGCTTACCGTTGGCCGATCGTAGGGGAATTACTTCGATCCATTTCGTGAATACATCTTGGAAAACCAGAATGTACTGAAAGGCGGATCGACTGGTGGGAAAAGGACCCATTATATCCGCAGCCACGACTGTCCACGGCTCTTCAACAATTCGCTGTCCTAAGAAACCGGCGGGTAGTTTTTGCTCGACCTTGCATGTTTGGCAAGTCTCACATCTTCTGACGTACTCGACAATTTCTTGATAGCTTCCAGGCCAATAATAGCTGCGTGCTAGTCTATTGTAGGTCTTTTCGACTCCGAGGTGTCCAGCTTGTGGATCGTCATGAACTTCTCTTAAAACTCCTAGCCGTTCGTCATCAGAGGGCACCAACTTCCACGCATTTAGGTCATCCATGAGATCAGCAACTACTGGATTGGGATGATAACGGTAGAGCTTGTCGTCTGAAATCTTCCAACCGGGGAACTTATTTGGAAACTGGGACACGGCTAAAAATCTGCGAGTGTACCACGTGGGTTCTTTATCGATGAGGGAACATAGGACATCTGGTTCGCTGTTTTCTAACTCCGAAATTTGATCTTCATAGATTCGGGACAGCGCATCCGGCACGTGATGCATAGCGCCTTTCCGATGTAGTATGACAAAATCATATTCCAAAAGAGCGAGGGACCATCTTGCTAACCTTCCAGTGGGGTTCTTTAGGTTATGCAGCCAACGCAAACTACTATGGTCGGTCAGGACTGTAAAATGGTAACCTTCGAGGTATGCTCGATACTTTTGTATAGCCCAGATAACGGCAAGGCACTCTTTTTCCGTTGTGCTGTAGTTTCGTTCCGCTGGCAACAACGATCTGCTGGCATACGCGATCACATGCTCTACGCCTTCAACTGTCTGCGTTAGCACAGCTCCGAGTCCCGTGTTGCTGGCGTCCGTCTGCACTTCAAAGGGTATATTAAAGTCTGGGCAAGACAGGATGGGTGCATCAGTCAAACAACGACATATATCTTCAAATGCAACTTGTTGCTCCTCAGTCCAGATCCATTTTTGCTTCTTCCTGAGCAGTTTGGTCAAAGGTGAAGCAAGGCTAGCGTAGTTTGGTATGAACTTCCTATACCAGGATGACATACCCAAAAATCTGCGAATTTCTTTTAAATTTCTAGGGACGGGGTAACTCACGATGGGGGAAATCTTCTCGGGATCGACTTGGAGACCTTTTTCATTAACGACAAATCCCAAGTAGTGAACCTGCGTAGTACAGAACTCACTCTTCTTGATATTAATCTTTAAGCAAGCTTTCTTAATGATATCCAGAATTCTTTTTAACCATTTTAGGTGCTCTTCGAAGGTAGGCGTGGCGATGATGATATCGTCTAGGTAGGTAAAGCAATATGGCTCCATGTCTGCGGTGATCATCTTATCCATCATGCGCTGGAAGGTGGCCGGTGAATTGGTAAGGCCAAAGGGCATCCTCTTGAAGTGAAACAGTCCTCTTCCAGGCACGGTGAAAGCCGTATATTTTCTACTTCCAGGGGCTAATGGTACTTGAAGAAATCCCTTATGTAAATCTATCTTCGAAATATATTTAGCCTGTCTTAATTTCGAAAGAATGGATTCCATTTGTGGCAAGGGGTAAGCATCGCGTTTGGTCACGGTATTTAACTTCCTAAAATCGAGGCAAAATCTGTATGTAGAGTCTGGCTTTTTCACCATTACGACAGGACTTGACCATCCACTGTTCGAAGGCTCGATGATATCATCTTGTAACATTTCATCTACTTCGTTCGTCATCGCTTCCATTACTTTAGGGGAAACTAAGTAATGTCGTTGCTTAATGGGAGTTTCACAGGTTACTTCTATTTGATGCTCGATTAGGTCAGTCAATCCAGGCTTATCGGGATACTCCGGAAGCTCCTTTTCTATAAATTCTTTCAAAATATCTGTCTGTGAATTTGTCAGCTCCCGAATTCCGTTGCACTCGTCGATTTCCTCTCCTGACGATTCAATTTGATATCTTACGTTGGGACTTTCACTAAAGGCCCACAACCTTGTTCTGAAATAGATTTCGATATTATACAAATTTAAAAAATCGAGTCCCAATACTAGAAAGACTGGCAAAGAATTTAATATTCGCACCGGGAAAGCTTTGGCTTTGTGTTTTATTTTTACTGGGAGGATGATTTCTTCCGAGGTCAACACTATCTCTCCATTGGCGACTTTTACTGCTCCTTTCCGCTTAGTAATCTCCAGACCAAGTTCTTTTGCAAAGCTTGGTGCTGATGAGTCTATGAAAGATCTCGTCGCACCGGGGTCTATCATTGCTTTGATTAACTTTCCCATGATATTGACAGTCGAGTACAAGAGGGGTTGACTCCCTGGGATCTCGTGAGGATACGGTATTTCTGAGAGTCTAAAAATAGCAAGGGAATCAGTTTCTGACGGTAATTCTGTTCTTGGATGACCTTCGGTAGGGGAACTATCTACAAGGGGAAGTGAAGTATCCTCTAATGCGGGCTGGATATCTTCTTCTTTATCTACAAATGACTTGGGAAGATTTTCGCAGCTGAAAGCTTTATTTTCAAGAATGGACTGATAACAAGGAACTTCATCTTCAGGGATGGCTCCATCATTAGGATTTTTATTTTCAGGAATGTCTTCGCAACTAGGATTTTTATTTTCAGGAATGTTTTCAAGGATTCTTTCATGACTAGGAATTTTATTTTCAGGAACATTTTCTAGACTAGGATTTTTATTTTCAGGAATGTTTTCACAACTAGGATCTTTATGTTCAAGAATATGCTCAAGACTAGGATTTTTATTTTCAGGAATGGGGGATTCGAGGTGACCTATAGGATTTATTTTGACTTCTGATATTAAAGGAACAATTTGGGACTCAGGTTGGGAGAAGTGAGGATTTAGATCGTGGCTTTGGCCATCTTGGGGCCCGTCAGTCTGTGATAGAACCGCTTCGGCCCTTGTTAGCGATTCTACTCCTCGTTTCCCGAACATCTCTGGCAATTTGGCTTCGTCACTCCTTTGCTACCACAAGAAAAACAGACGATCTGAGGAGGTTCTGTACAATCTCCTCTCCGGTGTCCTGGTGCATCACAATTCCAGCAGACAATTTCGCGTTTCTTGTCTTTGGGGCTTATCTCCTCTTTTCGAGTAACTGTATTGCTACTGGGATTCTCTAAGGGTATCTGTTTCTCCCTTTTCTTTGGGTCTTGCTTGTTATCCTTAATCTTGTCAACATCTCGGGTGGCCGTCGGTCTATTCTTATTCACTGTTTCGTTTCTCTTGGTTTCCTTCGCGTAATATGCCTCGTCTTCAGATTCTTCACTAGAGGATCCTATTTCGTATTCCAAATAATTCAAATTCTCTCGACGACGCGGTATACTCCTGGGCGTTGGGTCCTGATATGCTAAGTCTGGTAGTAGTGATCTATCGGGTCTGGGTGGAGGTCTAAAAGTTTTGGCTACACGGAAAGCTTTCTCGGTCGCGACAGCTAGCTGTTCTAGCTGATTAAAGCTTCTAATTGAGGCTCTAGGGATAGTCAGATGGAGACGGGGGAGCATGTTTCTGTGTGCGAAACTCACCTCGTCGCTCTCGGATAAGCGTGGGGATACCCTATTTAACATAGACAGCATACACGTAAGGTAATCGGCGACTGGTTCATTCTCACCTTGTGTTCTGCGGTGAATCTCTTGAACGAGTTCGAACTGGAAGTCCGGATCGCAGAATCTTTCTCGACATGCCACTGAGAAATCCTCAAAATTAAACCATTGTTGTTGGTGGACTTCGTACCACCGTGCTGCTATACCACTCAAAAAGAAGGGTAACAGCTTTAACAGCTCCTCATCATTAATGTAGATCATTGACCTCCCGTTCTCGATTCGTTTGAGGAACGAATTTGGATCTTCGTTCCTAGCTCCCGAGAACTGAAGATTCCATTTACGCATGGTCTCATAGGATGATGCTAAAGGGTTATAATTATTTCTCCTTGAGTAGGGTTCCGGCATGCTTCGATAGGTGGCCTGCGGTCGAGGATTTTCTCGATAATTAGTAAAATCGAAAGATCTACGTGGTGGTGCAGTATTCCCAGGAGGATAAGGATTACCTTCGGGATAGTCAGAATAATTTTCGAAAGGACCTCGTTGATTTTCGGAATCACGAGTCCGAGGACCACTGTTCCTCATGTTACTTGGATAACCGGTTTCACGGTATGGATTTTCAGTATCCTGTGGATATTGAGGACCTTGGTCAGGTTGTGCTCGGAAACTCTGGCGATATCTAGAATCTTCGAATTCAGAATGCTGACGAGGAGCATGACGGGGTTGATGCGCGTCATCTTCTGGATAATTATGGTGACCATTCGAAAAATTAGAATTTCCTGGACCTCTACTTTGTCGATTGGAAAACTCGGATTGATAATATCGTTCTTCACGACGTTGTGATTGCTGGGAATTGTCTCTATTATAACTTGGATAGTTTGGGGGTAGATTCTGATTTCTAAGGTTTTCGCGGGGATCTTGTGACCATTCCGGTGGGTCACGTATACGTCTCGAATTTCCCGGATGACTTGTCTCGCCTCCCGGAGTCATTGGGATTTGACTCGAATCTGGAGGGCAGTGATAGTCTTGCGGTGCTTGATTAGAAAAGGGGTGATTTCGAGAATTTGTTGGACGGGTACGATTATCATGAAATTCTGGACGGGTTGAACGATTTCGCGGGAAGTTAGATTCTTCATTCCATTCTAAATCACCTTCGTGGGTACGACCTCGTCTCGGAGGGGGAGCAAAATTAACACGTGACGTTCGTTGTGTAACATCGTCTAGTAAATCTTCGAACTCATAATCTCTCGCGAGATTCCTCGGGGTTGGTCTCGTTCTACGACTTTCTTGGCCTTGATAGGTAGATTCTCGTCGGGGGGTATGATCGTCAGGGTGTCTTGCGTTAGTGTGACATGTATGATTATCACTCGGCAATCTTCCTTCGGGTGCTAATCTTCTTGGAATTGCTCCCCGTGAGCCGTTTGTCGTATTTGGATTTGGTGGGGGTCTCGGTCTTGAGAAAGTGTCGTCGTCTAAAAAGATGGAATCGTTAATCAAAGGTCGATTTTGGGCTCTGGTGTTATAACGACGATTTCTACCTACGTTTTCATCACGTAAACTTTCTCTGCGAGTATTATCTTCCCTATTATCCGTATCATCTCTTTCCGAACCTGTCATAAAATCGCGTTCCGCCTCGAACATAGCATCGACTTGTTCCTTAGCGTTAGTCTGTGCGCCTAGCTGATCTCGTAAATGTCGCAATAATCTTTCACGTAATACTGGTCTGGATCCATCGAACCGTAACCCGCGGTTCTGTAATTCCAATAATAAGGATTCTTTATTCATTCTCAGAACCTTCTGTTGTAGTTCATCGAGCTTAGTGGGGGAAATGGTAGGGGGGACCGTCGAATTATTTTGTCCTGTACCGTCCTCTGTCTGTGAGGGGTGAGTAGAGGAAGCTTGATCCGTATTCGCGCTATCAGGTGGGGGAAGGTTCGAAGAGGCAGCTTTTTGCTTGTCAGCGCCTGTTGGTGGGGGAAGATTCGAAGAGGCAGCTTTTCTTTTGTCAGCGCCATTTGGTGGGGGAGGACCAGTATCGCCTTGGTCACTCATTCTTAAATTTTTCTTAGACCTTGGTTATCAGTAATTTTGAAAAACCTCAAAATTCTAATTTTTAAAATTGTAGTAGGGGAATAATAAGGGAGGCCTTTCGTATTTGATTTAATTAAGGGGTTAGATTTTATAACCATCAAATTTCAAAATAACAATAAACATAAGAGACACCAATTCTCAAATCAGCACACAGGATATCATCATATTTTATCAAATATCAAACAATAACTTAAATGGTAATAATCTTAAGCACTAAGAATATCGAGAATATATGACCTCAAATTTTATTTCAATAATATCAATATCTGGATTAACTCTTTTATTATATCGATATTGTAACTTTTGGAGTGAGAGAGTTGTAACCGAACACGCACCAAAACATCAATATAGCGAAGAATAAATCAGAAGATTCAGATTCTTATTTTAATCTGAACCGGTCTGTCGAAAGGGGACTTGGTCTCTGAGACCAAAAATTCCAAAGAAAAAATCAAAACCAAGATTATATTTTTAAATTCTTCCATTTGGTTCAATGAAGGTCATCAACCAATTTTCAGACTTATTGTCTATTGTCTTTATCTCATAGGAGTCTATTGTATGTTTTAAATTTTATTATATAAACAAAAGAAAATTCTATTACCTAAAAAAAATTTTTTTAATGGTTTAATTTTTAACCAAATTTTGAAACTACATTAAATTTCTTGTCAGAACTAATTATTCTTTAGGCTTGACCACAATATCAAAAAAAAAAATTATTTTAAGTTACTATTTTCTAAGATTTGTTAATGGTATATCAATGACAAGCGATTGGATTCTCTGGTCGCTCTTCTGGGTCAAAAGTGTTCAATTCATACTGTTTTAACTTGCTTTAGAAGCAAACAGGATTATTATTAGTAAAAATTAATTTCATTATTATTGGTTAGTTAATTCAGGCTTCAAGCAAAATCTCTATTAGGGTCCATATCGTTCTTCACGTCGGAACCATGACTCAAAAGGAAAGGTTTACACCATTCACTAACAGCTTCACAAAAAAATTAATTTTATCCTTCAAAAAAATAATTCAAAAATTTCATAACAAAATCGAGGAGTCACTTAATTGAAGTTCCCAAAGCTTCAAGACTCTCCACAAAAAAAAGGCTCATTACTCAAAGAAATATCAAAATTTACTTTCAATCAACAAAATTCAAAAAAAAATTCTAACTTATTTTCTCAAAATAGATAATCGTAAAATTTTTGGCTCCAGATGAAATTCTCTCAAGATTTTATTGGCGTTTGCCCCACGTTGGGCGCCAATTTGTAATTGAAGTAGATTTTTCCCAAGAATAAGATATTTAAACATACTATAATTTCTCAATACTTAACCTCAAAATACGGAATTAAACTTAGACATACTTACTGGAAACCATACTAGGTAATTTAAACGCCGTTATCTACTTTACAAAAATAATTTCCGGACCCTCGGAGCAAATTGGTCTTTCGCAACAAAAAGGGGAGGTAACTCCAAAAGGGGTGTCGGGCGCCAGTTCGTTAAACAAAATCAAAAGCAAAAAAAAGAAATCGAAGAAAGGGGAAAATTAGATAAAGTTAAATCGTAATACTCTAATTTTACTCAGAACGCGGAAACGGAAAAAGTCAGTTATTCTCTCAGACATATACAGTCTTCTTGAAAACAAAGATCCGGGAACTCAAAAATTAGGCATCTAAAATGAATACCGAGCCATTCAAATTAGATCCGCAAGCGATACGATATGATAAAAGTCAGTTATTCTCTCAGACATATACAGTCATCTTGAAAACAAAATGACGGAAACTCAAAAATTAGACATCTAAAAATGAATACCGAGCCATTCAAATTAGATCCGTAAGCGATACGATATGATACGATACGACAAGATACGATAGGATACGATAAGATACGATAAGCTACGATAGAAGATAAACGATAAGATACAAAAAAAAATTAAATTCGAAAAAGGGAGGGGAGCGGTAACGAACAACCATTAAAATATAGTAAAAATTCGCATAAACGATAAAACTTACAAAACCTCTAAACCGTGGGACAACTCGATTGTCAGATCTTGACACGATTCTCCAGCTGATACTCATAACCTCAAAATAAGATACGAAAAGTTTGACCAATTCCTCCGAAAAGTCTCAGAAATACCGGGCAGTCAGGTTTTACATGGAGAGAGGGAGTGGTTCGAAAAAGAAATCAAGAGAAAAGTTCAATCCAGAGCCATCGATATAATTTAAACAAACAATTTATTTAATTTTGCAGAAAGTTTTCCACTCAACAATAATAATTTTACATCCATTACTCCGAAATCTCAAGAAAGCGGATGAAAAGCGCCAGTTTACAACTATTATTCCAAATTCTCCAAATGACGGATTAAAAGCGCCAGTTTACAACTAATTATATAAATTTTTAAAGATCGAGGCAATACATTAACTTGTAGTCACTATTTATGACTCCTAAAATTTGTCATTAGGGATTCGCAGATAAATAATAAAATAAAAGATTATTCATGAAAAGCTCTTACAAGTTTGCATCAAATTCAAGGTGACCATCGCATAAAGTTATAAACAAAAAAAAAGGGGAAGGCGATATTATAACAAAATAATCATGTCTAGAAATAATACATCTAAATTTTCTGTAAATAAATCAAAAAAATAAGGGGGGAATATAATCAGAGACAGGTGACCCATACATCTCACAATATCGATATACTTTCATTAACATTTCGATAAATGATCCAAAAATCATTGGTAAACTCAATAAATTTTAAATAAAAATAATTATCAGTAAATAATGATAAGATAATTTGATTTGAATAACTTAATATATTACAATTCTAAAAATATGCAAATAATTATTTAATTTTCCAATCTGACATTTTCAAATAAAATTCGAATTCATAAATTCAGAACTAATTTTTTTGACTGTTAAATCCCATAGTTTCCAAAATTAAACAATCCCATAAATTAATTTTCATTTCCCTAAGGATCGAATATAAGTTATTCAATCAATCACTATATTCACAAAACTGTCAATTCTCTCTCGATAATCAATTTCGATCCCATCTCAGATGAAATGAAAATAAATAAACCGATTTACAAATAATTATAGTTCGTCTGAAGTTATTATCGACATTCGAGGGCAAACCAGAACCAATGGTGTGAGTTTTAGTTAATCGGAGTTTGTTCATAATTCATTTTATTTTTGAATAAAAGAGAGAAAAAGAATTGCGACATAGGTTTATTTTATCTCAAAACAAAAGAAATAGAAAACTAAGAATTAAAATAACTTCATTCAAATAATTTCTTTCGGCGTCATGAATGAGAACCTACAATCACGCATCAGTGCCTCTCATTCCTATCACGAGAATTTTCATCTTTACGTAGAAAATTCTTTTCCTCTCTAAATCGAAAAATTACCAAAAAAATTAGTTTGAGAATTAAATTTGTAATTTAAAACATTTCCCGAATATAAAACTTTATCGTACATGACATTTGGACGGATCGGTTACAACTCTCAATTAACTGTCTCACTCAGACATTATTTTATCTTTTAATAAGAAATCTGAATATATTTCGTTTTCGACTAATACAAAATGGCGGATTTAATTTTAATATGGTGACCAGACGGGGTAAAAAGTAAAGGGGGAAAACAAGCAAGCTAAGGCGTCATTGGCGGCCATTTTATTCGCATACAATTTGTAATTTCATTTATTTACGACAAGATTCTAAATTTTACGGGGAAGATAAAAGGAAAAAGGTTACCGATTAGTCATTCAAGTGCATTAGCTTGAGTGACGACTCTCTACATGGTGAATTTTCACACACAAATGTCAACGACTCGACTCTAAATTTTATTATAAAGAATTGAATAGACGGAAATTTAACACATTTTATGACGAAAAATTCGTTAGAAACTGGTCAGAAAAGCCAGGGTGGATTTTACACATTTGAGGGACTCGAATTTAACACTTTACATTATCACGGAAAAGAAGAAAATCGCGAAACACTCCTGAGAAATAATCACTCTAACCTAGTATGAAAAGAAGCCTACTTACATCGTAATAATCCTTTGGATTAATCTATTTTATATATATATTTTCGTTTTTGACAATAAATTTGGCCACTTTGGCAATTCTCAATATAATATTTTCTATTAATGCGCTGCTCCCACCAGCGTACGTCTTTTCTGTCGAATCGTTGAACAGAGAGTGAGGAAAATCTACTTCCGTCCTCAACATGTGCTCCGCTATTCTCTATCTCTCTTCGTCTCTCGTGCTTCCGCTTTCTGTCCTCTGTTATTTTGTACCACTGGAGTCAACTGGAGTGTCTCCCATCAGGGCAGAACCGTCGAAGGGTATCTGGACTCTTCCTCCTTCTTCTGGATTTGGGAACAATGCCGGTGTTGCTTTTGTATTTTTCCCTCCTGGATCGTCCTCACTCCGACCGGATTCTCACGGAGTTGAGGATTTCTGCTCGGAAAATCCTCACCCGAAATCAGGAAACAAAGCTACTGACGGCAGGGCCGTAGCATCAGGGTTTTGTGTCGATGGACCAAAAATTAATATCAAAAGTCTTCTTAAAAGATTTTAACAAGTGTACGTCATCTGTACAATCATCGGAGTGCCAAACATCCGATAAATTTAAGAAACTTGGCGGATTTCTTAAAATAATTGACATTTGATTTCGTTTGCTCGAAATCAGTTAAGGTTGGGTTCCTGTGGCGGTAGATTTGAAGAATCTTAAAATCCAGCGTCAATGTATTGATTTTCCGCAGAGTGGCGACATCTGTAGCGCACGAGGCGAGCTGCACGGGGCGGGCTATTCAAATTCGGCTCTTGGATCCATAGTCAATACGTTGATCGTTCAGGCGGTGGCGACAACTACAGGCAGCGGAGAGAACGAGGATTCCGGTCGAGATTGAATACGGAGTTGATGATCTCGGTGTCTTGATGTCGATACTTCGTGGTGAAAATGGGACGCAGCAGCAGACGATACCTCGGTATTTTGACAGAGTGTAAACAAGATAAAGTCGGAATTAATATACGGTAGTTTATTGTTAATATTAAATCGGTTCTGGTTTGCTCGTTTTTTTGACGCTCGTGGGTGGGGCTTCGCGTGTGTTTAAAATGATTAAAACGATTTCGTGTGAGCGAAATTTACCACGTCACAACGCAAATAGCTTATGTCATGATAAAAAGGAAAAATAATTTTTAGGTTATTTAGATTACATATGGCTAACACCCTACCAACTCTGTTTGAATGTAACGCGCGAAATATTGTTTTTTCTTAAAAATATAAAACTTGTTTTTATATATATTTTAAAAAAACTAAGCAAATATAATAAAAATTATACTAATTAATTAGAATTTAGCTAGCGAGGTTAATTTCGCTAGTTTTAAATTAAAATAAGAAATAATATCCAATATTAAAAATTTTTAAATACAATAAATTTGATTTATTATTATTATTTTAAATTGAAACATGGCAAAAAAAGCAGTGAATATAATAAATTATATTTATAAAATTTATTTTAATTAGTTACGACTTATGCATAAAATAAATTAAATGAAATTAATTTTCGAATTTTTTATTTTGTTAAAAAACTTTCTATCTGAAGTTTAATTGACAATTATTTCAAAACAATTATTTGAAAAATTAATAAAAGAAAGGCAGCAAATATCATTTATTTTAATTAAGTAGAATTTATTTATTCCTAAAGTTTATTTATAGGTATTAGGTATATGCAATTAAATAAGAATTCCTTTTTGTTTAAAATTTTTTCAAAATACAAATTTGAAGTGTACTTTATAATTATTTCAAAATTATTATTATTATTAGTATTATTATTATTCTTTGTGAATATTACTATTTGTAAAATTAATAAAATGAAACAATAATAATTTTGAAATAATTTTAATTAAAATGAAAAAGTCATAAATTAAAATTTTTAACGTAAATAAAATCCTAATATATTATTATTATGGTTTTAATTTAAAACATTTAAATAAAGCCACAAATATATATATTATTATATTAATAACATTTGTTTATAGTTTTTTAGACTTTATTTACACAAAAAATATAATTAAAAACAATATTTTTCTTTAAAATCGAATTTCCCACTTTCAGATTGCAATGTAATATTAATTTATTTTAAAATTGTTGATATTACTTTGAAATTAAAATTTAGCAATAATAAAATTTGAATCGTTAATGTCAATAACATTTTTTTATTTATTATCTCAATTGAAAATATTGCAGAAAATCAGCAAATATAATCAACTATATTAAAAATAATGTAGATTATAATTAATTAGAATTTATATTTATATTTATATTTATTTACTCTCCTTTTTACAGGTTCGAGTCTTACATTCTTTCTTAACTTGCTTACAACTCACTTAATCTATATTACAACTGTTTAACTTATATCTACTATTTACATATTTACTCTTCGCTCTTATACTATTTTACTTAACTGACTGCCAAGTGCCTGGGCTTTTGTTTCCTGTTCCTTTTACCATTTCAGGGTTTATCCACCTCATCGCCCACCCTTTTATAAAACTCTATTTTCACTCTTTCCTTACTCAGTCATATTCCACATCCTAATGATAACCATTCACTCATTTCTCTCCATATATTTCTCATCCGCTCCTGCCAACATCTCCATTCACCCACTAACGCACTTTATTCCTTTTTCTTGCTCTTTTTACCTTCTCCCTTCCTCTTCTAACCTATTTCCAATCCCACTTTAATAACCCCTACTGTATCCTCTTTCACCAGCCATTCCACTCCATCCACCCAAACACTTTCTCTATTCACTTTCACTACCCTTCCGTTTCTTCTTTCCACCCACGCTTTTTGTTCCAGCAGCCATTTTATTCTTCTCTCTCTCCAGGTTCTATCAATATCTATTCTCTCTACACTTCCTTTCAACCTACATTTTAATCTCATTACTTCCATCCTATCATTCTCATCTTCTAACTCCACAATCCACAATTTCGGTTTATCCACATCCTCACCTCTTACTCCCTTAACGTTCTTAATCCTAACCTTCGCTCCAATTCTTGACAACAGTTTTTCTACCTCCTCCTTGCCTTTTCTTTACTCTACCTTCATCCCTCTAATCACAATATTTCTTTTTCTTTTCTCCTTCTCCATAACTTCTACTCTCATCGATAATTCCCCCATTTTGATTCTTATATCATCATCTGCTTTTTTTCTACTCCCCACCCTTTCTTCTACTCCTTCATTTAATGTTACCCTCTCCCTTTCTACGAGTTCTTTCTTCCTCTTCTCTTCACTCTCTATTATATCTTTCTCTAACTCATCCATTCTCTTCCACATATCATCCGCCTTCTTATCCCAACTTGCCTCCCACTGTTCAACTCTTTCTAAAATTGCTTTCACTGCCATTCGTAATCCCTCCATTTGTTTTAACCTCTTTTTCTCCAGTTTCCTAATTTCCTCCATTTCATCCCAGGCTTCATTAAACTGCTCATCATTCTCATTCACTGTTGTTTTGATTAGACTTAGTAAAACTTGACAATCCTTGCATTCAAAACTTTTCTTATCCAATCCCTTTTCAAATTTTCGCGCCTTAGACTCATTCCCGCCTTTACCACTTGCATCATTGCCTTCCTCTTTATTCGACATTGTCAAGCTCTACCTTATCTACCCAGAAGCGCTATCTTTTATCTTTGTCACTCTCTCGCTCTCTCACTCTCACTCAACACGCTTTTATCCTAACCTCACAATTTCGCCTCCTTTCTCACGTCTTTTTACCATTCATTTCACACTTACTTCCACATACACTTTTTTCATTCAACTCACATCCATTTACTCTATACTCACCAATCACTCCACTACCCTCCCTTCACTTAATATTATCAGATTTTCCAAAAAACTATTTCCCCTTCACAAAACGCGTCAACTACTCATCGGTACCGGAAACGGAAGCCTAATTAATTAGAATTTATTTATAAAAAACATTAAAATTTATAAAACAAAATTTTTTTTTTAAATTTAATTTTCTCTTTCTTACCTGATATTTAAAATAAAACTATGAAATAATAAATAAAATTTAAAAAAAAATAACTTTAACATTATTACCTACCTTTTTTGCTTTAAAAGTTTAATTTCTTATTTGTAATTTGCAAATTAATTTCGATACATTTTTAATTTATATTTTCGTAATTTTTGTTTGGAATTATTTTTAAATTATTAATTTTTATTTTTATTAATATTAATAATTAATTTTATTAATAATTCATATATAAATAAATTTAAATACTAATAATAATACATCAAATTTATTGCATATTAAAATTTTTTAAACATCTGTTTTTATTTGTTTAATTTAAAATTATTTCAAACATATAATTTGCTTTTATTTATTTTACAAATTTTAATAATTTTGAAAAAACTTTAAATTAAAATTAAGAAATTAAATTTGTTATAACAATTAAATATTCGAATTAATTTTAAATTAAGGAGGAATCGGACAAACAATCGGAACAAAAGTTAGTCCAAATGAATAATTTTGATTTATGATATAGAAAACACATAAGTTAGTGTAATTTTTTTCAGGGGAAGTGTAAACACTTGTAGTTTTTACAAAATGAGCCGTTAAAAATTGCAATTTCATGAAAATTTAAAAAAATTGACAGGAAAAACGATTATTCAATTTGAGGTTCAAATTAACCCAAATTGAATAATCGTTTTTCATGTCAATTTTTTTTAATTTTCATGAAATTGCAATTTTTAACGGCTCATTTTGTAAAAACTACAAGTGTCCACACTTCCCCTGAAAAAAATTACACTAACTTATGTGTTTTCTATATCATAAATCAAAATTATTCATTTGGACTAACTTTTGTTCCGATTGTTTGACCGATTCCTCCTTAAACATCTTTTTTTAAAAATTTTAATATGCATATTACAATTTTTTATACATCTTTTTTTATTGTTTAATTTATATTCTTAATTTATATATAATTTAAATTTTAATATAATTATTAAAATTTTTTAAACATCTTTTTTTATTGTTTAATTTACATTCTTAATTTATATATAATTTAATATTAATAATATTAATATTAATTTATATATAATTTGAATTTTAATATGCATATTAAAATTTTTTAAACATTTTTTTTTATTATTTAATTTAAAATTAATTCGAATATGTAATTGTTATAACAAATTTAATTTCTTAATTTTAATTTAAAGTTTTTTCAAATTTATTAAAATTTGTAAAATAAATAAAAGCAAATTATATGTTTGAAATAATTTTAAATTAAACAAATAAAAACAGATGTTAAAAAAATTTTAATATGCAATAAATTTGATGTATTATTATTAGTATTTAAATTTATTTATATATGAATTAGAAGAATTTAAAAAAAATCCTATTTTTAATTAAAAACTTAAATTAAAATTATCTAATAATATAGGTAATAATTATTATTGTTTGTTAAATTAATAAAAATAATATATTAATAATTTAAAAATAATTCCAAACAAAAATTACGAAAATATAAATTAAAAATGTATTGAAATTAATTTGCAAATTACAAATAAGAAATTAAACTATTAAAGCAAAAAAGGTAGGTAATACCTATAAATAAACTTTAGGAATAAATAAATTCTACTTAATTAAAATAAATGTTATTTGCTGCCTTTCTTTTATTAATTTTTCAAATAATTGTTTTGAAATAATTGTCAATTAAACTTCAGATAGAAAGTTTTTTAACAAAATAAAAAATTCGAAAATTAATTTCATTTAATTTATTTTATGAATAAATCGTAACTAATTAAAATAAATTTTATAAATATAATTTATTATATTCACTGCTTTTTTTGCAATGTTTCAATTTAAAATAATAATAATAAATCAAATTTATTGTATTTAAAATTTTTTAATATTGGATATTATTTCTTATTTTAATTTAAAACTAGCGAAATTAACCTCGCTAGCTAAATTCTAATTAATTAGTATAATTTTTATTATATTTGCTTAGTTTCTTTAAAATATATATAAAAACAAGTTTTATATTTTTAAGAAAAAACAATATTTCGCGCGTTAAATTCAAACAGAGTTGGTAGGGTGTTAGCCATATGTAATCTACATAACCTAAAAATTATTTTTCCTTTTTATCATGAAATAAGCTATTTGCGTCATAGTTCCAGGTTTTGCACAGTTTATTTATTGATCAGCAACCATTTAGCTGTCTGTTAAAATCATATTTCTTTCATAAATACGTTAAATTAGTGGACCATTTATCACCTTACTCGAAACCATATACCAGTTGACAGGTGGTAAATGGTTTTTGCTCGAAACCATGTATCACCTCGTCAAGTGGTGAATGGTTTCTTGGGACGTGGTATTCAATTTTTTTTACTGGGTAGTTAAAATATGCATTGTTATACTGTTAGAATTTGAAATACTAAAAGATTTTTGTTCTTATTACATAATTTTAAACGGAATTCACTTACAAAACTCATTTTTTTTATTTTCAAACATTATTTTTTTGATGAAAATATCTTTTCAAAACTTTGAAGCATAAATATATTACTTGCAAATGTTGAAAAATAATTACGTTAAACGTTATCGGTATAATTTGCCTGAAATAAAGTTAGTTGGATGTTGTTTATTTAAATTTAGTTTTCAAATAACTGGAAATGAAAATATTTTTTAAAAATTAAGTTTAATAGAAAATCCAAACAAACCTGGATGAGTAGAGAGCGCACAAAAGTGCGTCCGAAACGTAAGCGAGTAAAGAACGTCGGCTTAGCGCAACATCGTATTTATTTAAAAAAAAAAAAAAAACAAGAACGTATCTATCCATAAGAAGAGGCAAGAAAGTATGAATTCATAAATCAACCTTTTTAATCAAACTTTAAGTGTCATTAACATCAATATTCAAAATGATTAACCTTTGTAAGATAAGAATAACATAAGTATACAGTGAGAAAAATATTTAGTCATAGCAACAAAAATTTGGTTGAGCCAACTATATTATTTGGTTGTTATTTAGTCAACCAAACTATTTGGTTGAGACAACTAAATTATTTGGTTCAGTGTTGTTTGTTGGCATAACAAAAACTTTTGGTTGTCAAAATAGTATATTATGCACCAAGGGTGTAAAACCCAAGTTTTTTGACGAGTATAATGTTCGATGAACGAGTCAAAGCGTCGGTATTGCTTTTTATTTAGATTTTATTTATATTATTATCGGCAGCTTACTTACAAACTAATCACTTATTTTTTTATTGTTTGGTTGTCACAACAAAATTATGTTTGGTTCAACCTAATAAGAGCAACGAAATAATATTGTTGCCCCAAACAACTTGTTGTGTTACGCCAATCATATCGTTTTGTTATACCAATCAAAACATTGTTGATGCAACCAACAATGGTCAACTAAAAAAAATTTTTGTTAAAACTAAACCTTATTTCTCAGTGTAGAAAAGGTATGCAAAATGAAATAAAATTAAAGTCATTATTAATTAAATTTAAAATTATAAATACAACTTGAAATTTTACATAGAATGTTTATTTTTGAATTATTACAGTCTTGCCTCTGTTTGTGGATAGAAACGTTCATGTTTCCATTTCTCATTAAGTAGTTCTTGCTTAGTTTTTTGGAATAAATACGATGTTGCAGTAAGCCGACGAGAAACATCAACGTAAACAAAGCGAAAAAATTGCAAACCTTCCAAGCGGTTCTTTCTATTTCCCTATAAATTTTGTTTTTTAATAATAAAAAAAATGTTAAAAACAATTGTAATTAGTGTTGTAGAAGATATTGAAGTTATTTTCTAACCAAAATCAATTTATGATTATAAAGTAGAATTAAAAAGTGTTGTGCCTGCGAGATAAATATCATGTTTGTGTAAAACTCAGTTAAAATAAATATTTTAAAAAATATATATGTATTTAACGAGTGTTATCACATTTTTTCAGGTGAAAGGCAGAAAAATAGCATGTCATGCAATTCAAGTGGGTCATTGGAGGGAGCTTCTTGCAAAAAGACCAACTCTTTCGGAAGAGATTTGTTGCAGACACAATCGGAGCCTAACATTAACGGACAGAACCTTACTTTACTCCATGAAAAAGACAGAAGTAATAATGAAACATCAGTAGTAGCAGTAGAGGAAATTAATTCTACAGAAGATGTTCCACAAGAAAATTTGAAAAACGAAAACGGAATACATAAAAATTTAGAGCACAATGAAATGGCGGAAATTACAAACGAAAAATTTCAGAATGAGGAAAGCGCACGAGACAATTTAGAGAATGAAGAAATGGCGGTAGTAAGCGAGGATGGAGGAGAACGCGACAATTTGGAAAATGAAAAAGTAACAGAAGTAGGAAATGACACAAAGACAGGCGAAAACTTAAATAACAAAGAGATAGAAAGCAATGATAATAAAAAAGGAAGTAAAGAAGAAAAAGAAGAAGACACAAACGAAGATCCAGTAATGTCTGAAATGGCAGAAGTAAAAAGAAAGGTAAAAGCAAGCAACAATGTTGCGGACAAGGAAATAGCGGAAGGAGGAAGAGAAGAAGTAGAAGGTGTTAGTCGAGAAACAGAAAGAGGAGATTTCGAAGAAGGAGAATATGTCAATCACGAAAGACATGTAGAGGGAAACGACAATTTAGCGATTGAATCAACTACTGATTTAGTAATAGAAGCAGGAAATAACACAAAGACAGGCGAAAACTTAAATAACAAAGAAATTGAAAGCAATGATAACAAAAGAAGAAGTGAAGAAGAAAAAGAAGAAGAAGAGACAAACGAAGATACAGTAATGGCTGAAATGGCAGAAGTAGAAAACAAGGAAAAAGCGAGTAACAATGTTGCGGACGAGGAAATAGCGGAAGTAGGAAGAGAAGAAGTAGAAGGTGTTAGTCGAGAAACAGAAAGAGGAGATTTCGAAGAAAGAGAATATGTCAATGAAGAAAGACATGCAGAGGGAAATGACAATTTAGCAATTGAATCAACTATTGATTTAGTAACAGAAGCAGGAAATAACACAGAGACTGGCGAAAACTTAAATAACAAAGAAATTGAAAGCAATGATAACAAAAGAAGAAGTGAAGAAGAAAAAGAAGAAGAAGAGACAAACGAAGGTACAGTAATGGCTGAAATGGCAGAAGTAGAAAACAAGGAAAAAGCGAGCAACAATGTTGCGGACGAGGAAATAGCGGAAGGAGGAAGAGAAGAAGTAGAAGAAAGAGAGGAAGAAGGTGTTAGTCGAGAAACAGAAAGAGGAGATTTCGAAGAAGGAGAATATGTCAATGACGGAGAACATGCAGAGGGAAACGACAATTTAGCGAATGAATCAACTACTGATTTAGATAGCGAAGAAGAAGTAGACGATAATTCAGTGCAAGAAGACTCAACAGAAGAAGAAAGCTCTGAAGATTTAGACTACAACTTGGCGAACGATGCAGTTGCTGATTTAGAAACTGATGATGAAAGCTCGGAAGAGTCGGAAGATAATTTAGGAGACCACGTAATTGAAGATCCAGAAGACGAAGAAGATGATAATCATCCTGATGACAATTTAGGAAACGAAGTAGGAGCACATTTAGAAGACGAAGGCGGAGGAGATGAAGATTTTGAAAATGAGAGCGAGTCAGAAGATGAGCTCCAAAATGACAATGGTGTGAATGAAGTACGAGATAACACATCGTTTCGTGGTTTTCGACAACTGGGAGGTATGCGTGCTCCATTAAGAAATTCTCCTGACATAAGGGCAATAGATCTGCTGTTAATGACTTTAGCAGAAGCCGTGCGTTTTCGCAAAACTTATGTGCACATCGAACATTCGTTACAATGGATAAAAGATTTATACGTTCGTATAAACGTGCCTACAACAAAAAAGACTCTGTGGAAGACTATTGGAAAGGATGAGTCTAATTTAATTTATACATTATACTGCGAAAAATGTCGCGATTTGATTGGAAATGGTAAAAAGGTGACAATTGCTTGCACATGTGGTTCTTGTGGTCCTGGAATGCAACAAACATTTGTTGCAACTTTTGTACAAGTACCTTTGACTCCTCAATTAAAGGATCTTTTAAAATGTCCAAAAGTATATAGTGCTCTAAAATATAAGGAAAATAGGGTCAAGACTAATGAGAACGCAGCAGAAGATATCTTTGACTGTGAAGCTTATAAGAATCCGACTGAAGAGGGAAATTTCTTATCAAATCCCAACAATTTTTCATTAACATTATGGACCGATGGTGCGAGTGTAGCAGACTCATCAAAAGCGTCAATGTGGCCGATACTGATGCAAATAAATGAATTTTCGCCACATGCAAGAAAGAAACACACTCTTTTAGCAGGTTTATGGATTGCTAAAGAAAAACCTTGTGTATTTGCAATTTTTAAGTCCATCGTTGAAGAGCTTAAGGAACTGTACAACATTGGAATAACTTGGTTCAGCCCAGATGGAATTGAGATACTCAGTAAATTTATTGTCCTTATTTTCACAGCGGATTCCGTTGCGCGACCAATGGTTCTACGGATGAAGCAATATAACGGGATTAATGGTTATACAATTTGTTTAGCGACAGGCGAAATTGTGAAAACAGAAGAGTTTTTCGTGCGGAACCATCTGAAATGCGTACTGATGAGTCGACAAGACACAATGCAATAGAAGCCGTGCTAACTAGAAGTGAGAAGAACGGTATTCTTGGTTGGTCGCCGTTAGCGTCTATCCCATTATTCAACCTGGCAATTGGTCCAGTCGTTGATCTATGTCATTGCGCTTATATTGGGATGACTTTTAAATCGCTAGATTTGTTTCTCAATGACTCAGGCAATGAATGGTACATTGGTACTCCAGCAAATAAAGCTATAATTAATAGCAGACTCGCAAAAATAAAAACACCAACGAAGTTATCAAGACGAACTCGTGACATTTCGTCATATAATCAGTGGAAGGCTTCTGAACTCCGAAACTGGTTACTTTATTATGCACTTCCTTGCTTGGAGGGCATTTTACCGGAAAGATATTTTCAGCACTTCACTATGCTTGCGGAAGCCATATTTATCTGCAATAACAGATCAATCACGGAAATGGAAATGAATTTGGCAGAAAGGTTGCTGGATAGATTTGTTTCGGAATATGAAGAACTGTATGGAATGGTGAATATGTCTTTCAATTTACATCTTTTGACGCATCTTCCCATTTCAGTTCGAAAGTGGGGACATGCTTGGGTATACTCTACATTTGTATACGAATCAATGAATAAAAAATTCGTAGATAGCATTACCAGTCCTGTCCACAGAGTCGAAAAGATTGTGACACGTTTCTTCATGGAGAAATTCGTCAGGTATGCTACCGAAGAATATAATATTAATTATGTAACCCGAGAGAGAATACAAAAGCTGCTAAAGATATCAGTAGAGAATGTGCCTCCAGAAATGCCAGAAGGGCATTATGTTATTGGAAGAAAGAAAGCAGCTTTAGAACGCCTGAACGATGCCGAAATAATCCTTATCCAAAATACACGTTTGAGAATTGATCAAAACATTGAAGTGAGTCTATTTGAAAAAGCGACAATACATGGTGTCGATTTTCAAGTAGAAAATAACAGGGATACAAAGTTCTGCGATCATGTAGCATTCTGCCGCGGTTATAAATTTGTTATCATAGAAAAATTATTATCCTACAGACATGAAGAACAAACCTTCGCTGGCTTCATTGGAAGAGAATTAAAGCATGAGGGACAAGCATATAATACAACCCACATGAAATATGTAACCCCCACCGCTACCAGATGTTTTGTGTCGTATAAAGATGTTTTAGGACCAGCAATTATTATGCCCAGCACAACGTACAATGTCGCAGTAAGCATCAGCAACATTTGGGAAACCGATTGAACCCAGTTTAACACCTTGATTTTTGTATATATTGTAAGTATATTTTATCGTTTCAAACTTTTGCATAAATTCTTATCTCATCTAACAAACTAGTAACTCAGAGCTATGCTGAACAATTATAATTTTGTACAAAACCCAATTGTCTTGACTCGCAATAACCCGAAATTTAAGTATGTATGTGAAGCTGGCTCGCCATTAGTACTTAATTGTCTTTGTTCGGAGTTCTGGCTGCCCTTGTAATAGCTTTAGAGTTTCTTATACATTTTAAAAATAGCTATAGCCAGTAAATAATAAAAAAATCGATTTAACAGTATAAGGGGGTCCAAAAATTTCGAAAACATTCAAATACAAAATGTTTTTGCACTTTTCAAAATTTAAAGCTTCAAGATTTCTAATCAAAGCTCTAAAAAGCCCTCCAAAGAATTCAACAAAAAACTTTAATAAAGTTTTTTCCATAGTTAAAATCCAAAAAACTACACAACTTTGCATATTTAAAAAGATATCGAAATTTTTACTTTTTCATAGATCAAGCTTTGTGATCGATAGAATTAACGATTTTCCAAGAGAACGTTTTGAGAGGAATAGGTAGTCAGGAACGCTGAAGTATACGATTTTTCTCGATTTTTTTTTAAAAGCAGGGCTGTTATTGGTTTAAATCATGATTTAAATCATTGGAAAATTTCTATTCAAATCATGATTTAAATCAAAAATTTACAATCTTCCGGATGTCTAATACTGCATGCATAACATCACAAACCATAAACAAAACCCAGAAATTTGTGGATAAATCTTAAAAATTTTAGTTTTAATATTTTAATCTTTATAAAATTTAAAAAATTGTGCTAATACAGATGATCGAAATACCTACGATTTACAAATTTTTGGTATGAAGACAGCAAAAAAATGTATTACATTTTTATATCTTCATGTCATTATAATTATGTAAATTCCAATTAAGTCATATTCCGATTTGTTCTAACTTTTAAATTTCAATTAATTCAAATTTAAATGGATATTAATTAATGCAAAATAATTGAATAATATTAATAATTTTTTATATTTACAATAATCCTTTTTTTTAATATTCTTACAAGATTTCCAAGAGATTTCAATTTTTCGAAACTACTTATATTAATTTTTATCTTATAATTTCTTATTTTTACAAAATTTTAAGTTTTTTTATACTTTTACTTTTGGTATTTTTTATTTTTTGTCTTTTTATTTTTGGATTTTATTTATTTTTCATCTTTTTATGCAAATTATTTAATATTATTTTAAACAATTCCGTTATTATAACATTCACTAAACTTTTTATTTCGTTGATTTTCATAATTATTTCCATATTTTTAAAAATAAATACTCTTATTTTGTTTGTAAGTTTATTCAATTTTTTTCAGAATAGAATCTTGTCTATTCTTTGCGAGATTTTTTGCAAACTTACTTATTCTTCCATAAAGTTTTTAGATTTTCTTTATTTTTCTACATTTATTTTTTAGACTTATTTTAAGTGTCACAATATTATAAAAACGTGTTTGGTTTAATTTGCTTAAACTTTTATTATTTTTAAAGGATTTTTAATTTTCTTTTGTCGACTTTTTTTTATTTATCTTTATATATGGTATACAATTTTTAGTTTTATTTTTTGTACTTTTTACATTTTTTTAGTTTGTTAGATTAAAGAAAAAAAAATTTCTCTATTTTCTTTCTATTTATTTAATTTTCTGAAAGTTTCACAATGTTTTAAATTCTTTTTTGCGTTTTAATCAATTCTCTAATTTTTGTTATCATTTTTCTATTTCTAAGAAGCATTTTTCCTTCTTTTCAATTGTTTATTTTTTATTTTATATATAATTACGAATTTTTGAAAACATTTAATTGGTGCTTTTTTTTACATTTTTAAATTTCCTAATTTTCTAGCTTTTTTGATTTTTCATTCAATTTATAAAATAATTCTCTAATTTTGCTAATTTTAAAATTTTGTTCTCTTTAGTAATATATTTTAACGTTTCTTAATTATATTCTTATTTCATATTTTAATTTCAAAAAATGTCCTTAAATAGTTTAATTATTTGAAAAGAGTTTCTACTTATTTTTATATAATTATGTCACTGTTGCATTCTTGTGTTGTTTGTTAATTTTTAGGGTTTTGTGGTTCGGCACCAAAACCCTTATAGTGAGACTTTGTCGTCTGTCCGTCCGTCCGTCGTTCACAGCCAATAGCAGTCAATTTTAGGTTGTATGCGAGAGAGAGGGTGATAGTGAGAGACAGAGACGGAAACACACGAACCAATAGCTGTCAATTTTAGGTTGCGTGCGAGAGAGAGGGTAATAGTAAGAGATAGAGACGAGGGAAAAAGAATTACCAATAAGGATGAAATGTGACTTAATATTTAATACATTAATACCTAAGATTTTTTTTATTAATTTTGAGACCAAAATTTCTTTGAATTCGTTAACGTTTCTTTCTTTAATTATTGACACTTTGAGACATATTTTAAATTGAATTGATAGTTCGATGAGACATTGATATTTCAGTTTGATCCGAAGCCTCATGTACTATGATAATATATTTCATTTAAATAATCATATACTACACAAAATGAGAATTTTTGAGATACAAAATTGGTTACCTCCAGGTAGTGCATGTTGGAAACAATATGCTTGTTATTATTTAAGTAAGTAACAAAACAAATATAACAATGATATTTGCTGAAACCAAATGTATTCATAATATATTATAGAAGAGAAACAGAAATAGGGAAAGAGAGGAGATGGTTTTTTTTACCATTTTTTGGTTTGTGTGTAAGAGTTGTGTGTGATCAAGAAAAAGCCACGAAACCCTCAATTTTAGGCGCATTGCGCCTGCTTTTTGTACTGTTTATTTCTTTATTTCTTTAATTATCTACGTACAAATAAACATTTGGAGATTTTAAATACTGATTATATTTTTTAAAAAAATCAATTTTTGATTTAATAAAAAAAATCTGATTTAAATCAAATAAATCCGATTTTTTTTTTCAAAATCATGATTTTTATCAGCCTTGTTTAAAAGAAAACAAAAGACGATTTTTTATTTTAAGTTTTTGCATGAAATTAATCTATATTAAATAACATTTCTGAATTAAATTATTAAAAAATAATAAAAACTATAAAAGTTATAATAAATTTATTCGAACACCTAAAAAAAAGGTTTTTTGTGGTGGACATCATAAATCCCAACAGGATCATATAAAATAAAAAATCAAAAAACTTTTTTTTAGGAGATAAGCTTCCTTAGTACCTACTTGATCGAAGCACATTTTAAAAAAAAAATTAATTTTTATAGCACTTTAAAGTGAGAATCGGGATTTATGGTTTATGTTTAAAAAATTGATCATTTTTATTTTTTTAAAAAACTGCAAACGTTATAAAAAAAAGAGTTGCGAAAAAGTAATATTACCCGGAGAACGGTAATGAGAACGAGAATATAACCGACCGAAATTCAAATCGAGAATTTATGAGAATTTAGATTTTTTTATTTATTTATCAAGTTAAGTCAAATTTTCTCAATCAATTTAAGAAAATATAATCTCTAGTGTAATTCTAATAAGTAATGATTTGAATTTGCATTGATTAAAAGTTTAATTAATCTACGGATCAAATAGTCTCTAAATTTGAATTAGTTAAAAATAACTAATAATTAGTAAAATCGTAACTGAGTTTTTATTTCAGCAATTAGTTAAAAATAACTAATTATTGTTAGTAAAAACATAACTAAAAAATAGTTAAAATTTGACTAATTGAATTAGTAAACATAATTTTACTAAAATATTAGTTATTTTGACATAACCTAAAAATGAATTTGACTAATAATTAATTATTTGTTACTAAATGATTAGTAGAAATATAACAATTGGAATTAGTGACTGAGTTTTTGCTTTCAAATTAGTTATTTTTAATCATTCTTTTCTCTTATGATTTCAATTACTTATATAAACTACACTTTTCAACTACTTTATTATTTTCCAATTACTTTCTGCAATTTTTAATTATTTTCATTGTTTCTCACTTTTTCCCCTAAATCTTAAATCTACCTTCCGCAAAGTTAAATTATTTTTTAAAATTTTTTTAATCACTTTTTTAGTTTTAATTATTTTTTCTTCGCCAATAAAACAATTTCATTATTTGTGACGCGTCGCGAAGAAAGGCACCTAAGAAGGAAAAAATCGATTTTCGGATTTTGATAATATTAGGTTAATTAAACGTTCCTTTTTCATTATCAAAAGTCAGAATACATTTTCATTGAATATTTTTCACGTACTTAAGACTTAAGCATCAGCGATTTGCAGGGACGGCGGAGCCGGGGGGGGGGGGCACAGGGGGCAATGACCCCCCCTAGAAATACCTCGAGGGGGCAATGTATGGGCTTGCCCCCCTCTGAAAATTGACTTATAATTTTAATTTTTAAATAAATATGTAAATAACTTTTTAAAAAAGTACAATCTTCTTAGTTTTAAGTTCAATAACATTTTATACAATAATTAATGTAATTATCAGGGTTGCTATGACTTTCTTAGAACAAAATTCCATGACTTTTCCAGGTTTTGCAGACCTTTGATGTGCATTTTTTGGTCCGAGTCTTTACTTTAATGTATTCCTACGTATATTTTTCTACACTAAATCCGCATTCAAAGTCAAAATGATTAGATTAACTAAAATTTTTTAGATAATCTTAAAAAAGCGATTTTTTCGTGTTTTCATCAATTTTTTTTAAGATTATTTCAAAAATTTTAACCAATCTGATTATTCAGTGAAAAAAAGTAAGTAGAAATACACTCCCGTGTAGAAAAGTTCCCAGTAATTCCCAGTTTGTACGTGGGCGCAAGTTGGGGTCAGCCTGGAGTTCCCAGTTTTTATCAAATACATAAATTGTTACTAAATAATAGTTTCAATACTAAACTTATCGTCAATCTGGCTTTATATATTGCAATTTCCCTTCATTTCAGTTTAAAAATTCATGAAATTCGGTCAAAGCGCTCAAAGTTTCCCATGCAAAATGCATGGGGAAAAAAACTTTTTCATAGAATTGATATAAAACCCATGAAAATTAACATTTTTCGATCGGATAAAGCTGTTTCTCCTCAGGAAAGTTTAAAGAATAAGATCCAATAATTTATTTAAGAAATTTTTTATTATTAACTATTTTTTAAAGAGCCATAAAAAATCTCCATAAACGAAAAAAAAGAATGTAAGATCGTTAAAAAATATTCATTACGACTTTTTAGAACATTTTCTACCAAAACTTCCTTTAATTACATAAAAATTAGTTACGAACAATTAGTGGATGTATTTTTTAATTTGTTTGAACAAATTAATATTGTTTATCTGAAACTTTTTATCTAATAGAGTTAGAGAGTTGTAACTTTTTTCTAATATTGCATCTATTTAAGTTAAGTAAATCCTAATATTAGAAAAAAACTAAAATATAAAAATATAAAAATTGTTTAAACAAATTAATATTGTTTATTTGCAATTTTCCATCTAATTGAGTTACAGGGTTGTAACTTTTTATTAATTTTGCAGTTTTTCAATCTTAGTAAAGGCTAATATTAATTGTAAAGTAAAATCAACAATTATAAAAATTGTTTAAACAAATTAATATTGTTAATATCAATATTGTAATACAGTTCCCTAACTGTATTTAAGTTGCGAATAAACAATATTAATTTATTTAAAAGAGTTTCATAATTATGGATCTTCGTTTACTATAAGTTTTGGGTGTTTATAGGCTTAAAATTTACAAAATTAAGAAAAAGTTAAACTCTCTAGCTTAATTCGATGAATGATTGCAAATAAACAACATTAGTTTGTTTAACCAATTTTTATAATTGTGGATTTTCGTTTATTATTAATATTCAGCTTTGGTATTCTTAAAAAGTTGCAAAATTAAAAGAAAATTTTAAATCTAAAGCTCAATAAGATAAAAAGTTGCAAATAAACAATATTGATTTGTTTAAACAATATTTGTGTTTGAGGATTTTCGTTTATTATTAGTATTGGGCTTTTATAGGTTTGAAAAGTTGCAAAGTTAATAAAAAGTTACAACACTCTAGCTCTATTAGATGAAAAGTTGCAAATAAACAGTATTAATTTGTTTAAACAATTTTAATAATTTTATATTTTAGTTTTTTTCTAATGTTAGGCTTTACTTAACTTATATAGTTGCAACATTTGAAAAAAGTTACAACTTTCTAGCTCTATTAGATGAAAAGTTTCAAATAAACAATATTGATTTGTTTAAACAAATTAAAAAATACATGCAACAATTGTTATTAACTAATTTTTATATCATTAAAGAAAATTTTGGTGGAAAATATTGTTGAAAGTTGTAATGAATATTTTTTAACTATCTTACATTTTTACGATCTTTTTTAGTGAATTGGCACTAACCGGGTTGAGCATTACAAGCCCACTAATTTCCCAGTGGGAAGACCCAACTGGGGCCCACCTTAAATTTGGGAAACCCATATGGGGCCAACTGGCGCCAACCCAACTTTTCTACAGTAGCTACTGTAGTGTCTGAGACAAACTTTTGTTTGTGAGGCTGTGATATCATCCTTCGAGACAGTTTTTAATCAAATTTTAATAAATCTGGATTTGTACTTAACAGAATTTTAAGTTTAGCGAATTTATATTTAATTTAATTTTTATTTTACAAAATTTTGTTAACACAAACTTCTTATTTAAAGAATTTCTATTTAACCAAATTTTAATTCAGCAGAATTTTCTTTTAATTAAAGTTTGAGTAAGACGAAATATTAAATAGTTCAGGGTATCCGACAAAAATGGAAATTTAGCGTTTTATTAATTATATTAAATAACAATTAATGCAACTAAAATATGGGATAAATAATGAAGATTTGGTGAAATGGATATTCTAAAATTAAAAAATTCGTCTTATGAAAAATTCTACTCAATAACAATTCTGTTAAATAAAAATTTGGTTTAATTTCACCGCTACAAAAAAGCTATCCAAATAGTAGCTAACTCATTTTTCTCAGTGTAAGACAGTGAAGAAACGCTAAGATATAGTAATTTACGAAAAAGTGGATAATTTAAAAAAAAATACTATTAACCAGGATTATTTTGTGCATAAAACATGCTTCATTCAATTTCAAAATTTTTAAAAGTAAGCATTTTTAATAGTAATTCCAGAAAGCGTAGCAACCCTGATTATGTGTATATATATATATATATATATTTGTCTATATATGTATGTCTGTGTAGGTATATATATATATGTATATGCATTGCCCCCCCCCCTAGAAAAAATACCTTCCGCCGGCCCACAGTGGGGCAAAACCTAACAAGAGGCGTCAAAATTCTGTAACCACGCTAATTGTTTATAAAAATGAATACAACTTGGTGACATGAAGCCTCAAGCATCACAGAATTTGAAACCCTTGCCGCATTTCCAAAATTAAAAATGGCGTCTGAGCTGTAAGAGCCTTAATTTGGTTATTTTCGTATTTTTTGAAACTTATGTACATTGAAACTGCAACATTTTACATAAATAAATTGGGGAAAGATTGACTACGGTATATTTTGGGACTTAGGCATTACTCTTTACGAATTTTCATTGGAACTTTCAAAATTCAAAATGGCAGATCCAAGATGGACGATCAAAGGACAAAAATGTTTATAACTGTATACTAAAAGGAATTATTTTTATGAAAGTCTATACCCCAAGGTTATTTTGGCCGCTGATTACGAAACTGAGGTCAGATTTTCAAAATTCAAAATGGCCGATCCAATATGGCGGTCGAAATTCTGAAAAATGAGGTTATAATTCTGAAACTCAGTATCCCGACATTTTTTAAGTCGCTGATTACGAATCTGAAGTCAGCTTTTCAAAATTCAAAATGGCCGATCCAATATGGCGGTCGAAATTCTGAAAAATGAGGTTATAATTCTGAAACTCAGTATCCCGACATTTTTTAAGTCGCTGATTACGAATCTGAAGTCAGCTTTTCAAAATTCAAAATGGCCGATCCAATATGGCGGTCTAAATTCTGAAAAATGAGGTTATAATTCTGAAACTCAGTATCCCGACATTTTTTAAGTCACTGATTACGAATCTGAAGTCAGCTTTTCAAAATTCAAAATGGCCGATCCAATATGGCGGTCTAAATTCTGAAAAATGAGGTTATAATTCTGAAACTCAGTATCCCGACATTTTTTAAGTCACTGATTACGAATCTGAAGTCAGATTTTCAAAATTCAAAATGGCCGATCTAATATGGCGGTCAAAATTCTGAAAAATGAGGTTATAATTCTGAAACTCAGTATCCTGACATTTTTTAAGTCGCTGATTACGAATCTGAAGTCAGATTTTTAAAATTCAAAATGACCGATCCAATATGGCGGTCATAATTCTGAAAAAATAGGTTATAATTCTGAAACTCAGTGTTCCGACGTTTTTAAGTCGTTGATTAGGAATCTGAAGTCAGACTTTCAAAATTCAAAATGGCCTATTCAATATTTCTGTCGAGATTCTGAAAAATTATGTAAATATTTTTGAAGCTCAGTATTCCAAAATTTTTCGAGTTGCTAATTAGGAATCTAGGGTCAGAATTTCAAAATTAAAAATGGTGGATAGAACATGGAGGTTGGACTTATTGAGTATTTGATATTTATTTTTAAGAATTAGTTTCTCTACTAACTGAAATTGTTGAGCTGGTCGTTATAACATTCTTTGAGTATATAATTTGCATTCGTTAAGTAAAGAACTAAAAATAAGGAGATTATGCTTACAAAATCCTCAGATTTTTATTCAGATGTACTTATAATCTATTTTTCCAATCAGAATAACTTTTGATATTTTTTAATTTAAACCTTAAAATGAAAATAGAAACAATCAAGAGTATCCATTAAACATTGAAAACATTCACTTTAAAAGTGAAATTATTTCGGACATAATGTAACGAAAAGGAACAATGCAATAAATATTAACGTAAAATAATCGAAAGTAGGTTGCAATTAAGAAATAGTAGAAATGAAAAAGAAAGAAATAAAATTTAAAAAAGTAAACAGCATCAACGAAGTCTACTCTAGTTTAAGAAAAAAGACTGCCTGAATACTTGAAGTTTCCTACAAATGAAAAAATAGTTATCCAGACATTCTTTTTTTATTACACTTATTTTGTTACCATGGTGAAGAGCTAAATATCTTTGTCAATCGTCAGTTGGCAATTTACGTATAATAAATTATATTTATTATTCTAACTTTGAGTTGTTGGAGAACGAGGTTCTTTACTTCAAAATGTCGGTCTTCTCAATACAAGTGAAAGAATTATGTGAATGGATATGGAATGATGCAAACAAGAGTAAAACAGTGATAGATGTAATAATGAGTAGAATTGAAAAAACGTTTAATTATGATCCTCGTGATGCACATCAATTACGTACCTACTTAAATACACATTTTATCAGACGATATAAAAGATGCTGGGTTAATGTTCATCGAATGCGTGGAAGATTTGAAAGTAAGTACAAAGATTTTATGGATGAAAAATTGGAGTATAAATTTCAGAGTCCATCTGAACAAAAATTTGACAATTTATTATCAGAAAGTTCTACATCTCTTGCTGGTCGTCCACGCGTAAGTGATGAAGATTGTAGCCGAAGAACAGAACAAAGGCGAGCTCAACAACTTCGCACTGACTATGACCCAAAAATTTTATTAAAAGCAGTATCACCTTTATTAGAAAAAGAGGCTGAAGTTAAACTTCCTGCTGTTGAAAAATATGATTCTGATTATCTAAATAAATCTTTGGCTATGTATATGGATGTTGGTTTGACAAAGTCAAAATATGAAACTCTTCGAACCCATAATAACTTTTTATCAGGAAATAAACAGTTACCTCCTTATAAAACTCTTTCATCTGCAAAATTAGCATGTTTTCCAGATAATATTGAAATTAACGAAAGTGGTGCTAAAATTAAACTACAGTCCTTGCTTGATCACACCTCAAGTAGAATTTTTTCTTTGTTATCAACCGAACAATTGAAGAAAATAAATCACAATGCAGCTGAGTTATGTGGAAAATGGGGTTTAGATGGTGCTTCAGGTCAACAAGCTTTCAAACAGAAGTGGTCAGAAGCAGAAATTAATTCAAAAAATAGCGATTCTTCAATATTTATGGTATCGTATGTACCTCTCAAACTTACCTCTTCGGATGGACAGGTATTGTGGAGGAATGAGCGACCATCTTCCGTAAGATTATGTAGGCCTGTTGAATTTCAATTCACGAAGGAAACCGTGGAAAAAACTAAAGAAGTTTATGGTTATTATTCGTCGGAAATATCTCGCTTGAAGAATACGTCTATTGAAATTAAAAAGAAAAAGTATGATATTTCTCATCAGCTGTATCCTACTATGATTGATGGAAAAGTTTGTAACGTTCTGACTGAGCAAGCATCTTCTGCTTCATGTAATATATGTCGTGCAACACCAAACCAAATGAATGATTTAAATGGCTTAAAAAATTTGACTATTCAGGAAAAAAATTATTACTATGGTTTGTCAACCCTTCATTGCCGAATCAGATTTATGGAGTGCATTCTACATGTTTCGTATAACTTGGATTTTAAAAAAGCGTATGCTTCAGGTAGTGATAAGGCGTTAAAACAATCTCGGAAGAAATCTATTCAAGAAGGTCTTCAGTCAAAATTAGCAATTCTCGTAGATGTAGTAAAACAGGGTCATGGAACTACGAATGACGGAAATACTGCTAGACGTTTTTTCGAAAATCCGGAAGCGGTAGCTGAAGTTACTGGAATTAACCTTGAACTAATTCAACGGTTTGCAGATATTTTGCAAATATTGACTTGTGGACGTGAAATCGATTGTGATAAATTCGAGGAATATGCATTCAGTACAGCTCAAATGTTTGTTGAATTGTATGGTTGGTACAAGATGCCTCCATCAGTTCACAAAGTCTTGATCCACGGCAGTAGCATCATTCGAGTTTTTGGATTACCCATTGGCTGTCTATCAGAAGAAGCTCAAGAAGCAAATAACAAAGTTTTTAAAGGAGCTCGAGCAAATTTTAGTCGAAAAATTTCAAGATCAACATCAAATGAAGACACAATTCACTTTATGCTTATCTCGTCTGACCCAGTAATAAGTGCATTACGTGTTCAAAAAGAAAAAAAAATTAAAGAATTAAGTAACGGTGCAAAAAGCTTATTAAAATTTGATGACACAAGTGATGAGGAAGACTCAGAAAGTGAATAAACTGATTAAACTGGTTAAAAACAATTGTCGAAGCATTCTAACAGGGATGGTTCTTTTCCGTTTCTTCTTTCGATTTTAAAAGAAATCCATTTTAAATTACTGTAAGTTGCACCTCAGATTCGAAATCATTTAAAGAAACATTAGACAATTTTTTTTTAATATTAAATTTTGGAGTATGACGACCATCATATTGGATCGGCCATTTTGAATTTTGAAAATCTGACCTCAGAATTGTAATCAACGACTTAAAAAATGTCGGAATATACTGAGTTTCAGAATAATAGCCTATTTTTCAGAATTTCGAAGGCCGTGTTGGATTGGCCATTTTGAATTTTGAAAATCTGACTTCAGATTCGTAATCAGTGACTTAAAAAATGTCGGGATACTAAGTTTCAGAATTATAACCTCATTTTTCAGAATTTAGACCGCCATATTGGATCGGCCATTTTGAATTTTGAAAATCTGACTTCAGATTCGTAATCAGTGACTTAAAAAATGTCGGGATACTGAGTTTCAGAATTATAACCTCATTTTTCAGAATTTAGACCGCCATATTGGATCGGCCATTTTGAATTTTGAAAAGCTGACTTCAGATTCGTAATCAGCGGCTTAAAAAATGTCGGGATACTGAGTTTCAGAATTATAACCTCATTTTTCAGAATTTTGACCGCCATATTAGATCGGCCATTTTGAATTTTGAAAATCTGACTTCAGATTCGTAATCAGTGACTTAAAAAATGTCGGGATACTGAGTTTCAGAATTATAACCTCATTTTTCAGAATTTAGACCGCCATATTGGATCGGCCATTTTGAATTTTGAAAAGCTGACTTCAGATTCGTAATCAGCGGCTTAAAAAATGTCGGGATACTGAGTTTCAGAATTATAACCTCATTTTTCAGAATTTTGACCGCCATATTAGATCGGCCATTTTGAATTTTGAAAATCTGACTTCAGATTCGTAATCAGTGACTTAAAAAATGTCGGGATACTGAGTTTCAGAATTATAACCTCATTTTTCAGAATTTAGACCGCCATATTGGATCGGCCATTTTGAATTTTGAAAAGCTGACTTCAGATTCGTAATCAGCGACTTAAAAAATGTCGGGATACTGAGTTTCAGAATTATAACCTCATTTTTCAGAATTTCGACCGCCATATTGGATCGGCCATTTTGAATTTTGAAAATCTGACCTCAGTTTCGTAATCAGCGGCCAAAATAACCTTGGGGTATTGACTTTCATAAAAATAATTCCTTTTAGTATACAGTTATAAACATTTTTGTCCTTTGATCGTCCATCTTGGATCTGCCATTTTGAATTTTGAAAGTTCCAATGAAAATTCGTAACGAGTAATGCCTAAGTCCCAAAATATACCGTTGTCAATCTTTCCCCAATTTATTTATGTAAAATTTTGCAGTTTCAATGTACATAAGTTTCAAAAAATACGAAAATAACCAAATTAAGGCTCTTACAGCTCAGACGCCATTTTGAATTTTGGAAATGCGGCAAGGGTTTCAAATTCTGTGATGCTTGAGGCTTCATGTCACCAAGTTGCATTCATTTTTATAAACAATTAGCGTGGTTACAGAATTTTGACGCCTCTTGTTAGGTTTTGCCCCACTGTGCGGCCTGGCGATTTGTACAGAATCTAATGGCGCGCACGCGGCTTCTTTTCACTCTCCTGTAAAATTACCGTTTGGCTTCTTAGGTGCTTTTCTTCGCGACGCGTCACATTTATTGCTAAATTTTATATTATTTATCGCAGAATGAAATCAATTTTTTTAATTCACTAGTATTGTTTTTATTTTGCAGTTATTATTTTCAATTTTTAAGAATTTTCATTATTTCGTAATTAATATCCTGAATTTTAAAATACGTATCCTAATTCTGAATTAGTTTGTTTATATACTACTTTCTCCAATTTTTTATTGTTATTTGTATTAATACTTCAAATTATGTGATTATTTTTTGCTTAAAAAAAATCGCTTTATAAATTTGATACTTAAGGAATAAAATGTGTAGTATAATTAAATATTCTTTAACGTTTATGATTTATTAAATGCATTTTAAAAATCATCGTCTGACCTATGAAGGAATTTTCGTTCTTTTCGTTATAAAAGTGTCTCATTCGTGGTCGGAATAATCCTTTTATATTTTACTTTTAACGATATAAAAAATAGCTTTTTTTTGTATATTCAGTTAAATATATCTACATTTTTAATGAATTAAATCAATGCAGTTTAAAAAAGATTAATTTTCATTGAAAATAAATAACCGCAATAATAGAAACGTCTTTTTTTGTATGGGCTTGCATTTTCCCGGATATATATTCTCTTGCAGAACTGTCAAAGTAACCTCCATAACCCTAGAAGTGAAGATGATTTGACAAATAAAAAGATTTTGTTAAGTTCCTTTAACGTGTTGTTAAACAGTTTAAATGAAGGTAGTAATAGTTCAATTAATAATTATGAGTGTAAAAATAATTATTCTTACGTAATATGTAATATTAAAAAAGTATTATGTAGCAGTCAGTTTGTTTTGATTTTTTTAAATTCAAAACAAACCTACTACGGCACTGAGATTATTTATTATAAAAAGAAAAATTAAATAAAGGTAATTCTTTAGTTTTTTCTCATATTGTATTTTTGCTTGCATGTATTTGCAGAAATTTCGTAGAATGAAAATATTAAATATCTCTCTTAACGGTCAAACGTTTTTAAGAATAAAATTATCAATAAACTTGGACTTTAAGTGGCTAATCCTATGAAAAAAATAAATCGCATTCCCTCTATTTTTCTCTAACTACACTATTTTACCATTTTATTGACAAAAAATGATTTAGTCATGCATGATATTTAGTGTACGTCAATATTCTCAGCCGCGATATTTGACGCACGATAATACCTTCACATGCAATTTAAGAACCGCGATATTACATGCACTTGATTTTTTTTTAAATATTCTATTTAATTATGAAAATGAAATCCTGCAACATTTTTAATTTTTTTCAAAGAATAAATATTGTTAAATTTTGTTTTAAAGCAAAAAACAACACGGTATCTATTTAATTAAGTTTTTTGGAACACTCCAAAGTTCGATATATCTAAAAATTCGCGATAATATCCACACTTACCCTATTTTCATCATATCTCAATTATTTTTTTCAAATTTAAATTATTTTTATTATATTTTAAATTATTTCTCTAAATTCTTAATTATTATTCCCATTTTGTAAAATTATCTTTCTCATATGTAAATTCTTTTCTAAAATTTTTAATTATTTTTATTTGTTTTCGTAATTTACAAAAAATTTTTTTAACTATATTGATTGTTAATTATTTTTAACCTTCTACAATGCTTTTCTTCAATTTTTAATTATTCTCATTTTTTTCAATTAATTACTTAGATTTTCAAGTAATTTTCTCAAATTTCAATTTTTTTTTATTTTTATTATTTATTTTTAATTATTTCATAAAATTTTATTAATTAGGTTACACGCATCATAAATTTGGGCGTTGAAACCAACAAACGGAATTTTTAAAAATTTTGAAAAAATTCTACAATTTTTACAATTATTTATTTCAAATTTTATTAATTTTTGTCAACTTATCATTGTTCTTATCATATTTCAATTGTTTTCTTCAAGTTTCATATTTTAAATTCATTTTTCAATTATTTGCCCCAATATTTAAATATTCTTATTTTTTTAAATTATTTACTAAAATTTTTAAATACCGTCAAGTGGGTCTATTTTGTGCACAGAACCACTCTTTTTATACTCTATGCTTTATTAAAATTTAGAATCTGGAAAAATAAAGAATTTATCTATTCAGTTATGTTGTAGACATCCTTCTAAAGGTGTCCTATGAGTTAGCTGACAACAGAAAATTGTTTGTCTGAGTTATAGAAACTCAAAGTTGTGCACAAAATAAACCCCCATGTGGTTATTATTTCCAGATATTTTAGAGTACAATTTTAAAGAAAAACAAAGCCACAAATTTTTTTTTCTAGGAATTGTTAAACTAATTTGAAACTAAAACACTAAAATTTCACAAAATACCAAAATTTTACTATTTCGGTATCTGATATTTCAATTGTTTATCTGAAATTTTTATTATTCTATTCAATTTTCAATTATATCTACGATTTTCTTGCATTTTATGTACCTATATTATGTAATTTTTGCAATTATTTCTCTTAAATTAAAAATTGTTCTTTTCAATTTTAAATTATGTTTATCTTTTTTCATTTATTGTCTTCATTTTTTTGGAATGAACTTCCCAGTAAAAAAAATTGAATACCACGTCCCGGGAAACCATTTACCACTTGACGAGGTGGTACATGGTTTCGAGCAAAAACCATTTACCACCTGTCAACTGGTATATGGTTTCGAGTAAGGTGATAAATGGTCCACTAATTTAACGTATTTATGAAAGAAATATGATTTTAACAGGCTGCTAAATGGTTGCTGATCAATAAATAAACTGTGCAAAACCTGGAACTATGACGCAAATAGCTTATTTCATGATAAAAAGGGAATATAATTTGTAGGTTATGTAGACTACATATGGCTAACACCCTACCAACTCTGTTTGAATGTAACGCGCGAAATATGGTTTTTTCTTAAAAATATAAAACTTGTTTTTATATATATTTTAAAGAAACTAAACAAATATAATAAAAATTATACTAATTAATTAGAATTTAGCGAGCGAGGTTAATTTCGCTAGTTTTAAATTAAAATAAGAAATAATATCCAATATTAAAAAATTTACAAAACAATAAATTTGATTTATTATTATTATTTTAAATTGAAACATTGCAAAGAAAGCAGTGAATATAATAAATTATATTTAAAAAATTTATTATAATTAGTTACGATTTATTCATAAAATAAATTAAATGAAATTTATTTTCGAATTATTTATTTTGTTAAAAAACTTTCTATCTGAAATTTAATTGACAATTATTTCAAAACAATTATTTGAAAAATTAATAAAAGAAAGGCAGCAAATATCATTTATTTTAATTAGGTAGAATTTATTTATTCCTAAAGTTTATTATTATAGGTATTAGGTATATGCAATTAATTAAGAATTCCTTTTTATTTAAAATTTTTTCAAAATAAAAATTTGAAGTGTACTTTAAAATTATTTCAAAATTATTATTGTTATTAGTATTATTATTATTCTTTGTGAATATTACTATTCGTAAAATTAAACAATAATAATTTTGAAATAATTTTAAAGTAAAATCAAAAAGTCATTAATTTAAATTTTTAACGTAAATAAAATCTTAATATATTATTATTATGGTTTTAATTTAAAACATTTAAATAAAGCTACAAATATATATATTATTATATTAATAACATTTGTTTATAGTTTTTTAGACTTTATTTACACAAAAAATAAAATTAAGAACAATATTTTTCTTTAAAATCGAATTTCCCAATTTCAGATTGCAATGTAATATTAATTTATTTTAAAATTGTTGATATTACTTTGAAATTAAAATTTAGCAATAATAAAATTTGAATCTTTAATGTAAATAACATTTTTTTATTTATTATCTCAATTGAAAATATTGCAGAAAATCAACAAATATAATCAACTATATTAAAAATTATGTAGATTAAAATTAATTAGAATTTATCTATAAAAAACATTAAAATTTATAAAACAAAATTTTTTTTTTAATTTAATTTTCTCTTTCTTACCTGTTATTTAAAATAAAATTACGAAATAATAAATTAAATTTAAAAAAAATAACTTTAACATTATTACCTACCTTTTTTGCTTTAAAAGTTTAATTTCTCATTTGTAATTTGCAAATTAATTTCGATACATTTTTAATTTATATTTTCGTAATTTTTGTTTGGAATTATTTTTAAATTGTTAATATTTATTTTTATTAATTTAACAAACAATAATAATTATTACGTATATTATTAAATAATTTTAATTTAAGTTTTCAATTAAAAATAGGATTTTTTTTAAATTCTCCTAATTCATATATAAATAAATTTAAATACTAATAATAATACATCAAATTTATTGCATATTAACATTTTTTAAACATATGTTTTTATTTGTTTAATTTAAAATTATTTCAAACATATAATTTGCTTTTATTTATTTTACAAATTTTAATAATTTTGAAAAAACTTTAAATTAAAATTAAGAAATTAAATTTGTTATAACAATTATATATTCGAATTAATTTTAAATTAAACATCTTTTTTTTAAAATTTTAATGTGTATATTACAATTTTTTAAACATTTTTTTTATTGTTTAATTTATATATAATTTAATATTTACATTTATTTACTCTCCTTTTTACAGGTTCGAGACTTACATTCTTTCTTAACCTACTTACAACGCACTTAATCTTAATTACAACTATTTAACTTATATCTACTATTTACATATTTACAATTTCTACTATCTAAACCTCGCCAGTGCCGGGCTTCCGTTTCCTCTTACCTCTCTTTCTCATCTATTACGACTTTACATTTACATTAAATTAGCTGTCTTTGACTCTCCCGTGATACTTTTCCCTCTCTCCCTCCGCACACACTCTCTCTCTTCTTTTTTCCACCCTGTTCATCCACTTCACTCCTTGCCCATTTCCATCTAGAATCCACATAACTCTCTCCCATATACTCTTCCCTTCCTCATCATTTCCTTCACATCTGTCCAACACGTGTTCCCAGTCTTCCAACTCATAACCACATACCCTACATAGCTTTTGATCCTCCTCCATCCAATACCTACTCTCATCACTCCTTCCCCCATTCTAAACTTTAACACTCTTCCCTATTTCTTCTCCTTCCTCAGATTCGTTAAATAACTTGGCTCCCCCTCCTCTTTTATTCTCTGATACCATTTATTGTATCTGGACTCCACTATCTTTTTCCACCTGTTTTCTCTATCCTTCTCTATCATCGCCCTTTCTATTTCCCCCCAAGTCTGCAAACCTTCTCCTGTCATCTCCTTCCTTGCCTCTTTCCTCTCTACTTCCCACCTTGACATTTCCTTACTACCTCTTTCTTCTCTATCTTCTATCATCCTCCAACATCTTTGCGCTATTCTGCTTCCCTCTCCCCTTTCAAACTTCTCCTCCAACCCCCACGCTCTCTTCCTTTGCCTAACTATCATCTTTTCCCTTCCAACTTCCTCTCTTAACATATATCCTGGACATCTATTACTCACCCCCATGGTCCATCTCAGGAACCTTTCCTGCATACTTTCCACTCTTTTCCTCTCCGCCCAGCTCCAGATCTCTACCCCGTAACACATTACCGACCAAACCAACATATCAAACAGCCACAATCTTCTCCTCCAGTCATTCCTAAATCTTCTCTTACCAATCCCCCATACCTGTCCCATGATCTTGCCTGCTCTCTCAATTCTTTTGCTCACATTCAGCTCCCCTCTTCCATTATAACTAAACCAGTATCCCAGGTAACAAAACTCGTCCACCTCCTCCACCACTCTGCCGTTCACTCTAAACTCCTCTTCCCTACCTTCCCTTCTCCCTCTAAATCTCATCACTTTCGTCTTCTCAACATTTATACACAAATCTCTTTCACACACATACTTTTCGAACTCCTTTATCATTAGCCTCATTCCTTTCTCGTCCTCCGCTAATAAGACCACGTCAGTCGCATACGCCAGTGAGTAAAGCCTACTTCTGCCTAACACCACTCCTCCTTTTCCCTTTTTCTCTAACCTTTCCTCTAAGTCCGCAAGCGTTAAATTAAAAAGCAGAGGGCTCAACGGGCAGCCCTGTAGTAGACCCCTTCCCACCCAGAACTCTTCTCCAAGCCTTTCTCCTATTTTAACTCTCACTCTTGTGTCCGTATAAATTTCCTTTATCCTCTCTATCAACCCTCTCTCTATCCCCCTCTCCTTCATGACTCTTCACAAAATGCCTCTATTCACCGAGGGAAACGCTGCCTGAAAATCGACAAACAGCGCCACACATTTACCTTTTTCCGCTCGCCTTTTGTTCGCAATAAAGTTTACTACATAAATATTATCCATAGTTCCCATCCCTCTCCTAAAACCCGTTTGATTATGTGGCACAGACCCCAGACTTTCTTCCATTGTTTCCAACCTTTTCCTTAATATTTCCGTGTAAACCTTATATCCAACGGGCATTAGTGTAATCCCTCTATAATTCTCCAACTTTTTTCCCTCTCCCTTTTTCCTTATCGGTACTATCCATCCCGTCTTCCATTTCTCCGGCCACCCTTCCCCCTTCCATACCTTATTCACAATTCTCCACATTTCCTCTTTTACACTCTCCCCTCCAAATTTCAGACTCTCATTCTCGATCCCATCATTTCCTGCCGCTTTATTCCTTTTTAGTCTATCAATCGCTTTATTTACTTCCTCCTTACTTATCTCTCCTCCTTCTCCTTGCTCCCTTATCTTTCTACTCTCGCCTCTTACCCTTCCTTTCACACCTCCACTCAGCTCTCTAAAGAACCTTGTCCACTCCTCCATTTTTATATTCTTATTAATTTCTTGCCTCCTGCCTCTTTCCCTGTTAATTATCTCCTATTCTCTCCCTTCTCTGACCGCTACTTCCACCTCCTGTTCGTATCTCACTCTTTCTAACTCCCTCTTCATCCTCAACAGCCCTTCGTGCTCCCTATGCCTCGTATTATACTCTCTCTTCTCTATTCTTCCATGTCTCCACTCTCTAATACTGTCCCTTAACCTTCTTCTACTCCGCTCACATTCCTCGTCCCACCAGCCTGTATATACTACTGTCCCCTTTATCTTTTCTCCAACTTCCCGTTTACCCTTATTAATTCTCTCCTTTAGATTCCCTAAAAGCTTGTCTACTCCAACCTCGGTTTCCTCCTCCTTTTCGACTTCCTGCATTCTCTCTTCATACTCTCTTAGTATATTCAAATCCCATTTCCCCATCTTCCTTACCCTGTCACTCCTCTTTTTATTTCCACTCCTTCCGAACCTTCTCTCTTTTTCTGCCTCCATCTCTACTATTAACGGGAAGTGATCCGAACCCACCTCTCTACCTACTTTCAATCCTCTTATCTTATTCCTACTTCTTTCTTCCGTTATCACATAATCAATCACCGTCTCACCTTTCTTCACGAACGTGAACTCTCCCTCCTCGTCACCTTTCGTGCACTCATTACAAATTGACCATCCATTGTCTCCTAACAACCTCAGTAGCTTCTTGCCTTCTTCATCTATTTCCGTATGCCTCGACCTTCTACTAAACTCCTCCCTCTCCTCATCCCAAACTGCGCCTCCTAACGGTCCTGTCCAAGCGTTCAAACCCCCTCCACCAAGTCTTCTCTCCCTCTTTCCAACCATTCCTCCAACACCGACCAACCTTCTTCCTCTCCTCTTCTCCTATACACCCCTACTACGTACATTCTCTGTTTTCCTAGTACTACCGAACGCACCATGCAGCCCTCTTTCCCTTTATTCTCATCTATCTCCCCTACTTCCTTAATCTCTTTCCTCACTCCCGATATCATTCCTCCTGACCACCTACCCACTTTCTTTTCTTTCTTCGCTCCCTGTATCTCCCATCTGAAACCCTTCGGCAGTTTTTTCTTTATTCCTATCCAATCCTTTTCTCCTATCCATGTCTCACTCATCACAATGATATCCCATTTCTCCAAAGTTTTCCAAAACCCTGTATCCTTCCCTTTCAACCCTGCCACGTTCCAAAACACTATCTTTACTCCTCCTCTTCTCTCTTCTCCTATTCTACCTCCGTTACCTCCCTCCGTTCGCCAGCTCCAAACCCCTGCTCTCCTACCTCGCTACCCCTTTCCCTGTTCAATCTTCTCCTGATGACATCCGAAACCTTAACTAACTCCCCCCCTTCTTCCTCTACCATCCATTTTTCTCCGTCCATCCAGAAGCCATCTCTGCCCATCCTTATCTGCTTCCCCTTCCTGTACTCCTCCCACGCGACCTGTTCTAACTGCCTGCTCATTTTTCTTTCCTTCTCCGTCCTATCCATGTCAATCCAAATTCTCCTTCCTTTCAACATCTTTTTCTTCTCTAAAACCTGCCTTTTTTCCCTTTCACTTCCCAGTTCTACCCAGTTCCTCTACCTCGTCTCTACTCGAATTCCGACTCTCACTTCCTGAGGAATCATAGCTGACATTTAGCCAGGTTTTCAATCCAGCAGGATTCACACCACCTGCTCCGCGCAGCCTATCTCTATTGCTCCGTCTGCCTCGCATTGCCTTACTCAAAGCCTGACTGCCTACCAGCGTAGTATCTAGTGACTCGCACGACTCATCGCTGTCGCCTCCTTCCCACTTATCACCTACTGCCGTCTCACTCTCACCGCCTTCCCCCGTCCTCGCGCCCGCCTCTAGCTTGCTGGACTCAACTTCTATTCTCTTTTCACCCTCCTGCTGCCCTATCTCGCCTTTCGGCGGCGATCTTACTACATTTATTTTAAGGTTTTCCCGCCTAACCCCCCCCCGTTTCTCTAAATTTTTCCTAACCTAAAACCCACTAGCCACACTTTTCTCTACCCTCAGCCACACACCTCAACAACTTTCCTTTTGTTCTTTAACAACACTCGCTCACTAACAATCACACCTACCTTTTTACCAAAAGCCTTATTAACTCCACACTTTTCACTTCTAAATATCAACCAAAGAATCGCAGCTAAAAATTTTCCAACTACACGCGAACGGTACCGGAAACGGAAGCCTATATAATTTAATATTAATAATATTAATACTAATTTATATATAATTTGAATTTTCATATGCATATCAAAATTTTTTAAACATCTGTTTTTATTGTATAATTTATATTCTTAATTTATGTATAATTTAATATTAATTTATATATAATTTGAATTTTAATATGCATATTAAAATTTTTTAAACATCTTTTTTTATTATTTAATTTCTTAATTTTAATTTAAAGTTTTTTCAAAATTATTAAAATTTGTAAAATAAATAAAAGCAAATTATATGTTTGAAATAATTTTAAATTAAACAAATGAAAACATATGTTTAAAAAATGTTAATATGCAATAAATTTGATGTATTATTATTAGTATTTAAGTTTATTTATATATGAATTAGGAGAATTTAAAAAAAATCCTATTTTTAATTGAAAACTTAAGGGCATGTCTAACATTGTTGACTAAAATATAGAATTCTACCTTATCCCCCATATTTAATTTGTTCATAACATGACTGTTTTTCAAAATTATGAATAAAACAAAGATTCATGACACTCTTTATGACTTTCTAACACGATTCCCAAAATTTCAAATCAATATCGTTTTTGGTTTAGGCTAAAAGACGTCCAAAAAAATTTAGGAAATTACCGACATTTTAAAATATTGGTAACATTTTTTGGACGTCTTTTAGCCTAAACCAAAAACGATATTGATTTGAAATTTTGGGAATCGTGTTAGAAAGTCATAAAGTGTGTCATGAATCTCTGTTCTATTCATAATTTTGAAAAACAGTCATGTTATGAACAAACTAAATATGGGGAATAAGGTAGAATTCTATATTTTAGTCAACAATGTTAGACATGCCATTAAAATTATTTAATAATATACGTAATAATTATTATTGTTTGTTAAATTAATAAAAATAAATATTAATAATTTAAAAATAATTCCAAACAAAAATTACGAAAATATAAATTAAAAATGTATCGAAATTAATTTGCAAATTACAAATAAGAAATTAAACTTTTAAAGCAAAAAAGGTAGGTAATAATGTTAAAGTTATTTTTTTTTAAATTTAATTTATTATTTCGTAATTTTATTTTAAATATCAGGTAAGAAAGAGAAAATTAAATTTAAAAAAAAAATTTTGTTTTATGAATTTTAATGTTTTTTATAAATAAATTCTAATTAATTTTAATCTACATAATTTTTAATATAGTTGATTATATTTGCTGATTTTCTGCAATATTTTCAATTGAGATAATAAATAAAAAAATGTTATTTACATTAAAGATTCAAATTTTATTATTGCTAAATTTTAATTTCAAAGTAATATCAACAGTTTTAAAATAAATTAATATTACATTGCAATCTGAAATTGGGAAATTCGATTTTAAAGAAAAATAGGGGAGACCGGGGCTACTTGGCGCACTTTTCACTCTTTGTTGATTGATTCTGCCAATTTTGTGTACATGAAAACTATATTGTACAGAAACTTTGCTTAACATATCAGCTTTGATTTCAAAAAATAAAAGTTCCAAAAAAAGTTGTACTTTTTTTTTAGAACAGACTTTTTAGAGAAAACCAAAGTGCACCAAACAGCCCCGGCCCGGGGCTGCCTGGCGCACTACCCGGGGTTGCTTGGCGCATGAATTAAAATGTGTGATTAATAATCAAGCAATATGTTTCATTGTTAAAATAAGTCTTCTAAGGAAATATTATCTTGAAAAAATGTGAATTAATTTAAAATGGAAGGTTCATTTTGTTCAAAAAGTGAAGTTCACGAACCTAAAAACTACAAATATCTGGAAACGTAAAATTATGAGATTATAATAATAATAATAATATATATTAAACACTTTTTTATCTTAAAGGGTTATTCTTCGTACTGATAATAAAATAAAAGTGTTACCACATTGAATTTAATAAATTTTTATTAGTCACTAGATGTAGCTTATAAACTTCTAGCGTTCCGAGCGCGCCAACCAGCCCCGACCCTACTGCGCCAAGTAGCCCCGGGGAGACTATTTATACATTTTCTTCGTTTTTATAAAAACTGTAAATATAAATCAAAAAATTTTAATTGTTTCTTAAAAGCAACTGTTCAGAACACAAAACCTTAATTTTTATTCTTTTCTGATTGCATTTTGTAAAAAGATATAACAAAAAAATTAAGGCGTTAAAACTTACTTTTGAGTACCAAAAGTAGTTTTTTGAATTTATAGTCCAGAATAATCAAGCAATAATAATGAAATTATGTGTGAAGTTACAGTTTATCAAGTATATTAATTTGACCGAAGAGAAAAATTAATTCGACTTTACACTTTTGAATAAACTCAAGTGCGTCAACCAGCCCCTGCGCCAAACAGCCCCGGTCACCCCTATTGTTCTTAATTTTATTTTTTGTGTAAATAAAGTCTAAAAAACTATAAACAAATGTTATTAATATAATAATATATATATTTGTAGCTTTATTTAAATGTTTTAAATTAAAACCATAATAATAATATATTAAGATTTTATTTACGTTAAAAATTTAAATTAATGACTTTTTGATTTTACTTTAAAATTATTTCAAAATTATTATTGTTTAATTTTACGAATAGTAATATTCACAAAGAATAATAATAATACTAATAACAATAATAATTTTGAAATAATTTTAAAGTACACTTCAAATTTTTATTTTGAAAAAATTTTAAATAAAAAGGAATTCTTAATTAATTGCATATACCTAATACCTATAATAATAAACTTTAGGAATAAATAAATTCTACCTAATTAAAATAAATGATATTTGCTGCCTTTCTTTTATTAATTTTTCAAATAATTGTTTTGAAATAATTGTCAATTAAATTTCAGATAGAAAGTTTTTTAACAAAATAAAAAATTCGAAAATTAATTTCATTTAATTTATTTTATGAATAAATCGTAACTAATTAAAATAAATTTTATAAATATAATTTATTATATTCACTGCTTTTTTTGCAATGTTTCAATTTAAAATAATAATAATAAATCAAATTTATTGTATTTAAAATTTTTTAATATTGGATATTATTTCTTATTTTAATTTAAAACTAGCGAAATTAACCTCGCTAGCTAAATTCTAATTAATTAGTATAATTTTTATTATATTTGCTTAGTTTCTTTAAAATATATATAAAAACAAGTTTTATATTTTTAAGAAAAAACAATATTTCGCGCGTTTAATTCAAACAGAGTTGGTAGGGTGTTAGCCATATGTAATCTACATAACCTAAAAATTATTTTTCCTTTTTATCATGAAATAAGCTATTTGCGTCATAGTTCCAGGTTTTGCACAGTTTATTTATTGATCAGCAACCATTTAGCTGTCTGTTAAAATCATATTTCTTTCATAAATACGTTAAATTAGTGGACCATTTATCACCTTACTCGAAACCATATACCAGTTGACAGGTGGTAAATGGTTTTTGCTCGAAACCATGTACCACCTCGTCAAGTGGTAAATGGTTTCCCGGGACGTGGTATTCAATTTTTTTTACTGGGTTCTAAAAGTTTCAAGTACTTTTCTGAAATTTTTGTTATTTTTCCTTTATTTATTCATTTCTAAACTATATCAGCTAGAGACTACCAATCTGGTACACATATGTAATTTCACCTTGGATTTACGAAAATGATATGGAAAACGCGATTCGAGCTCATGAACATGCCGAAATCCAGCAAAAACCTCTTTTTTTGACCTAAAATGCAAAAAAATGACCATGTCCACCCCCCAATCTTCCAAACTTTTTGACTTAGAATGCTGCAGTTTGGTACACATATGCAGATTTACGTGTGGATTACAGGAAAATTATAGAGAACTTTCGTAAAGTTGGTCTTCATAGTGTTTACTAGCCAAAAAATACGATTTTTTGGAAAAAATTCGAAAAAATGACCATGCCCCCCCCCCCCTAATCTTCCAAACTATTTGACTTAGGATACTGCAATTTGGTATTTTTAATCTCTGCCTCATATGATTGAAAAAAATTAGAGCGGTACGGAACCCTTCGACTTGGTACGAGAGTAACTCATACTTGCTCGATTTTTTATTATTTTTTAAAATTTTTAATCACTTCCATTATTTCTGAATTAATTTTCCAAATTTTTAATTATTTATCTCAATTTTAAGCATTTTTTCAATGTTCAATTATTTTCTCCAATTTTTCATTATTCTAATTTTTTCAAATTTATAAGATTTGGAAGTTATTTTTCCAAAATTAAATATGATTTTTTAAATTAATTTCAAAAATTTTAATTGTTTATTTTTCAATTAATTTGCAAAATTTGATATTTTTTTCAATATTATATTTAAAATATTTACAATTGTTGATAACATAAGGTGGAGAAACTAATCGCGCGACAGCGTGCGTTGTTTAATCTAGTTACGTAAAAGAAATTAAAACATTTATAATTTCCTGTAGAACACTGTTAATAATTTTTATATTTTAGAATAATTTTTACACTAAACTGTCAGTTGTAATGATGATTATTTTGTTATTTATCCATTTTCATTTGAACAAATTGTTTGTGTTTCAAAATAGTGGAGCTCATTCAAACATAGAAAATTTTCATAAATTCTCCGGAAGGAGAATATTCTGGGTTATATTCTCGAGAATGTTACCGGATTTTTAATTACCGAGAATTTTGCAACTCTAAAAAAAGTCTTCCGATCAAGTACGAGCTAAATATATATGAAATATGTGCAAAAAATTGCAAAACATTCCGTGCGTAATTTCTTAAAATATAGTGTCCACCGGCTCTAAAAATGTATGTTTGAGGAAAACGCGTTCAACCTTCATGCTATACCGCAGTGGTTTGAAATCAGAATTTGATGTTCAAATCAACTTTTGGAGAGAACGGATACATGTATTTTCTATTTCCTTTCTTTGAAACATGTAGTAATGAATTGTTAAGAGACAATATTTTGAGACTGATTTGAACATCAAATTCTGCATTCAAACCATTGTGAGCAGCAAGAAACGACGCGAAAGGCACGGGTCTGATAGGCTGCGCACAAAACGCGCTCTCTTCTAATATTGCGCGCATCGACTTGAAATTTTGCGACAATATTTCTAAGATGCTATACTGGAACAAAAAAAAACTTCAAAAAAATTGGTTTTTTAAATTTTATGACTGTTTATGCCCCCTTAACGGATTTTAATAATATTTGGAATGCTTATGCAGCTCATTAATTTCTAAATTTAGAGAGTGCATGGATTTTCCCAAAAATCCAAATGGTCGAATTTCCAAATTGTCAAATCTCTAAATTATGGAATGACCATTTTGATGAACATCGAAATTGTCAAATATCCTTTTTTTCGAATCTCCAAATTGTCGAATCTGCAAATTCTTAAATCTCCAAATGGTTAAATATCCATTTTATCAAGTATCACTTCTGTTGAATTTCCAAATGATGAAATATTCAAATGGATATTACAATCTATACCAAGCCAACACATTTTATAAATAGCAAACTCACATCGACCATTTGGAAATCCTTCAAAATGAATATTAGACTATTTAAAAATATGACAAAGTGGATACACCTCACTCTTTTCATATACAACTCTTCGGGCTGGGACTTTCATATAGTGAATTGTAAACAACGCCGCGAAACGCACTGTCCTCGCGCCCGGCTTCTTACAAGTAACAGTACCCAAGTGCCATACGCCAATTTTTTTTCAACTTGACAAACAAGTAAAAGTTTTAAGGGTAGTAGAGTAGAGTAGGTACAGTTTTAAGGGTAGAAAACACCCTTAATTGAATTTAAGAGATGAAACTAGTATCTGCTAAAAATTACTAGAATAACAGGAAACTTGTTACTCGGGGGTTTTTGGGGTCGCTGATTACGAATCCGGTGTTAGTTTTTAAATTTCAAAAACTAACACCAAATTCGTAATCAGCGACCCCGAAACCCCCTGAGTAACAAATTTCAAGCAACTCCGATTGATTTTTCATTTTATTTTATTTTAGACAGAGAGAAATATATATGCTACGGCGCAACATCTCATTGTACGGGATAAAATATGGACTATAGGGGATAACATATAAATTGTATCGTTTAGCATCTGTAATAGTACCGCGTAACACAACCTCTCTAACATCAAAGATAGTAAAATTCTTACTGTCTATTTCTCTCAGTGTAAATGAGTCGAATTTTGAAATGTTAGAATATCCATTGGACCGATGCCGAATCCACATTTATCAGAAATTTTATTTGTACAAATTGTTTATATAAAGTTATTCTGAAAAAGCCTCTAGATTTTGTTAACCCTTTAAGGACGGGACGGACATTCTTTTTTACACATTTTCAACATTAGTTTTCTCTGTTTTTGGAGGTATACAAAATTATAGGAATCACCATTTCTGACGTATTTTTTATCGATCTTCCCGAATCTGTTGTCAAAATTTCAACAACAAAAAATTTCAGAAAGTTATGGACTCTTTTTTAAAACAAATGTGAAATTTTGACAATTTTGTTTAAAAAATGATTTTGTTTCATATTTTCAATAATCAGAAAAATGTTTCTACTTGAAATATCGCGTCCGTAATATTCAAGCTTCAAAATGACGAACCGTATTTTTAAAAATATCAAGATGGCGAATAGAAAATGGCGTCGAATTTTTTTTTCAATGTATGAGCACTCAGTGTAAGCATCATTAAAAATTTTTTTATTTTCATGACACCAAGTGTCTAAATGTTTTTTGGGGTCGCTGACTGCAAATCTGAAATCAGATTTCAAATATTCAAAATGGCGGATCCAATATGGCGGACGATATTTTGAAATTCGATCGGATTTATTTGAAACTTGTAACTGGAAGGTTTATGGGGTCGCTGATCACAAATATGACTTAAAAATTTTAAAATTAAAAATAGCGGATCCAATATGGCGGAGGATATTTTATCAAATTGATCGGATTCGATTGAAACTTGCTCCCCGGAAGTTTTTGCAGTCGATGAACACGAATCTAATGTTACTTCACTTTACGCACAACTCCTCGTGGTTTGAATCGGGCATCATAAAAATACTTTTTATGGCTGAAGGTCATGAAATATTTCATCAGAAGGTTGAAAGAAAACATCAGCCAAATTGGATCTGTAATTTAAAATTTTTGTAATTTGTCATCAGAGTCGTGATCAGCGAGCCCCAAAAATCCCCGAGTAACAAGTTTCAAACAATTCCGACTGAATTTCAAAATATCGTCCACCATTTTGAATTTTAAAATTTTGTCATGAAATTCGTGATCAGCGATCCCAAAAAACCTTTAGACACTTGGTGTCACGAAAATAAAAAAATTTTTAACGATGCTTACACTGGGTGCTCATATATGGAAAAAAAAATTTCTTTCGACGCCATTTTGTATTCGCCATCTTGATATTTTTAAAAGTACGGTTCGTCATTTTTAAGTTTGAATATTACAGACGCGATATTTTAAGTTGAAACATTTGAGGCGCATGAATATTCCCTAAATCTCATTAAGTGTAAATCCCATTGAGCCTAAAATCACAAAGCCTAAAATGCATTCAGCCTAAATTCCATTTAACCTAAATCTCATTAAACCTAACATCCATTCAACCTAAATTCCATTTAACCTAAATTACATTTAACCTAAAATTCATTCAGCCTAAATCCCATTTAACCTAATATGCATTCAGCCTAAATCCCATTTAACCTAAAACGCATATAGTCTAAATTCCATTTAACCTAAATTCCACTTAACCTAAATCCCATTAAACCTAAAACGCATTTACTGTAAATTCCATTTTACCTAAAATGCATTCAGCCTAAATCTCACTTCACCTAAATCCCATTTACCCAAATCTCATTTAACCTAAATTCCACTTAACCTACATCCCATTTAACCTAAATTTCATTTAACCTGAATTCCATTTAACCTAAATCCCACTTAACCTAAATTCCATTTAACCTAAATTCCATTTAACCTAAATCCCATTTAACCTAAATTCCATTTAACCTAAAGCCCATTTAACCTAAATTCCGTTTAACCTAAATTTCATTTAACCTAAACTCCATTTAACCTAAATCCCATTTAACCTAAATTGCATTTAGTCTAAATTCCATTTAACCTAAATTCCATTTAACCTAAATTCCATTTAACCTAAATCCCACTTAACCTAAATTCCATTTAACCTAAATTCCATTTAACCTAAATCCCATTTAACCTAAATCTCATTTAACCTAAATTCCACTGAACCTAAATCCCATTTAACCTAAAACGCATTTAGTCTAAATTCCATTTAACCTAAAATGCATTCAGCCTAAATCCCATTTAACCTAAAACGCATTTAGTCTAAATTCCATTTAACCTAAATTTCACTCAACCTAAATCCCATTAAACCTAAAACGCATTTAGTGTAAATTCCATTTTACCTAAAATGCATTCAGCCTAAATCCCATTTAACCTAAAACACATTTAGTCTAAATTCCATTTAACCTAAATTCCACTTAACCTAAATCCCATTTAACCTAAAACGTATTTAGTCTAAATTCCATTTAACCAAAAATGCATTCAGCCTAAATCTCACTTCACCTAAATCCCATTTAACCTAAATCTCATTTAACCTAAATTCCACTTAACCTAAATCCCATTTAACCTAAATTCCATTAAACCTAAAACTTTTTTTAATTTAAGGATAAATATAGTTGAATCAAGAAAAGTTTTAGGTTAAATGGAATTTAGGTTAAATCGGATTTAGGTGAAGTGAGATTTAGGCTGAATGAATTTTAGGTTAAATGGAATTTAGACTAAATGCGTTTTAGGTTAAATGGGATTTAGGTTAAGTGGAATTTAGGTTAAATGAGATTTAGGTTAAATGGGATTTAGGTGAAGTGAGATTTAGGCTGAATGCATTTTAGGTTAAATGGAATATAGGTTAAATGGGATTTAGGTTAAATGGAATTTAGGTTAAATGGGATTTAGGTTAAATGGAATTTAGGTTAAATGGGATTTAGGTTAAGTGGAATTTAGGTTAAATGAGATTTAGGTTAAATGGGATTTAGGTGAAGTGAGATTTATGCTGAGGGCATTTTAGATTAAATGGAATTTAGATTAAATGCATTTTAGGTGAAATGGGATTTAGGTTAAGTGGAATTTAGGTTAAATGAGATTTAGGTTAAGCGGAATTTAAGTTAAATGGTATTTAGGCTGAATGCATTTTAGGTTAAATGGAATTTAGACTAAATGCGTTTTAGGTTAAATGGGATTTAGGTTAAGTGGAATTTAGGTTACATGAGATTTAGGTTAAATGGGATTTAGGTTCAATGGGATTTAGGTTAAATGGGATTTAGGTTAAATGGAATTTAGGTTAAATGGAGTTTAGGTTAAATGGAATTTCGGTTAAATGAGATTTAGGTTAAATGAGATTTAGGTTAAATGAGATTTAGGTTAAATGGAATTTAGATTGAATGGGATTTAGGTAAAATGAAATTTAGGTTTAATGGAATTTAGGTTAAACGAGATTTAGGTTAAATGGAATTTAGGTTAAATGGAATTAAGGTTAAATGGAATTTAGGTTAAATGGAATTTTGGCTGAATGCATTTTATGCTTTTTGAATTTAGGCTCAATGGGATTTAGGCTAAATGAGATTTAGGGAATATTCATGCGCCTCAAACATTTTCCCGATTATGAAAAATATGAAAAAATCATTTTGAAACAAAATTCTCAAAATTTCCCATTTTTTTTCAAAAAAGAGTTCATAACGTTTTGAATTTTTTTTTGTTCTAATTTTGACAACAGATTCTGAAAGAGCGATAACAAATACGCGAATATACGGTGATTCCTATAATTTTTTATATCTTCAAAAACGGAGAAAATTAATGTTGAATATGTGTACAAAAAGTGCCCGTCCAGTCCCCAAAGTGTTAAGGAATAATTCAGAAACATTTAAATTCGATTAAAAACAAATTAAAAGGATAAAACTTGTAACTTATATATTTTGGAGCTCATTTATGCGTCCTAGTTTCTTAGCTTTTCTAAAAATTTGTTAAAGATATAGGTAGGTATTAAAAAAATTTATTTTTTCTTTTGTCACAATTACAGTTGTTAGGCAGCTTATAACTACTGATGCTCTAATAAGCTCTTTACAATTGAAGCATACTATTTAATTGTTCAAAAAAGTGTTACCGGGAAATACCAAAAAATGACCAGGAATTTAAAAGAATACAACTTTTTGTAATTTTTCCGAACTTTAAATTGACAGAACTCATATTTGATAGTACTTTTAATTTAACGAATTCTCCTTTGATCGGCCTTTCGACTCCCCGAACTCACCTTTGCATTTTTCCGAACTTCCAATTCCTCATACCCGCATTTGACCGTATACTTTCAACTTCTCGAACTCGTAGTTGTCTGAACTGTTTCTTTGATCTTTTAACTTACCGGAAGCGCATTTGTTCGAAGTTAAAAGTTCTGACTAATAGGAATTCAGGTTGTTGAAAGTTCTGACTAAGACTGGTTTGAATACTTGGAAGTTTCGAAAAATGCGAATTCGAGGCCTTGACATTTTGTGCAAATTAGAGTTCTGTAAGTTACAAATTTTATTTAAACTGTATTATTATTTAAAAATAAAATAATTTCTCTAAAAAAATTTAAAATGTTTATAACATGAATATAAGATTCGAGATTATGTTTTCTTTATTCTCTTTTTCGTTTCTTTTTCTAAAAAATTTATTTCTACAAAATTCATATGCTAATGCTTCACAATATTCTTACAGACTAATCGATTTAATAAGTGGATCTTCAATGGAACAAAATTTGTACAAGAAACACTCGAAAGATTATGTTCTGCAACCTACACATCCGTAACGAACGCACATCAAATATTACGCAATTTCTCATCGAATTTTGAAAATTGTACAAGACAATGACTATTAGGTCTTCTTCTTCTATTTCTTCTTCTACATCTACAAGGTCGCCTCGATATTGCCAATTCAAATAGTAATAATTCAGTCAGATTAGGAGCTTAAACCATGATGTCGTATAAGGAGACTCTTCTCGCGTAAAAAATGTAAGGTGGTTTCCCTTTTTTTTATAAATTTGTGACGGCCTAAACTCAGGGCCATCTAGTTTTGAATTTTGAAAGCACAAGTGGAGAACATAGCGAAAAAGTTATTAACTCTAAACTGTCATGTCGTATGCTAAACAAATAACATTGAGTGCTTACAGTTCTAAACTCTTTCGCTAGATTCTCCACCTAAGAGGCATGAATAAAATATGATCTTTTCATAACGCAGTCTTAAAAATGGCGTGATTCGGTTCTCTGTAGATAACCAGAAAGTCACAGATTTGAGAATGATTCACTATGTGACGTCAGAGTGCAAACAAGTACAGTCCAAATCGCATGTCCCCCACTTTTCTACTTTTCTTGCACGCACTGTTTGACCAACAGAACAGAGTCGATATCTTTAGGTTGAGTAGTACATCTTCAAAATCTAACCTGATTGTATCACTAGCGCGGCGTGTTGACAAGTAAAAAAGTGTGAGACATTCAATTTGGATTGTATTTGTGTACACTCTGACGTGACATAGTGAATCATTCTTAATTCTGCAACTTTCTGGTTATCTATACAGAGAACCGAATCACGCCTTTTATGACTTTGTTATGAAAAGTATCGTTCGTAACTGCGTGAACAAAGCAGTCGTTTTGAAACTCGCGCAATTTTTGCAACTCGTTTCACTCGTTGCAAAAACATTGCTCTCGTTTCAGAAACGACTGCTTGTCACGCATGTTACGAAATATACTATAAACGCATCTGTTCGGACTTTCAATTCATAGAATTTCATTAAACAAAGCTTTCATGAAAACGTATATTCATTTTATAAAATTTGTTTTTAATTGAATGTAAATTAATCAAAGTATTTACTACGTAGAGTTTTTAAGTAACCGAACTTATATTTAGCATCAGTTTCATGTTATAGAATCTTAACTTAGACAAATTTTCATTCGTCATAATTTTGATTTACACGAATTCATATTCGATAGAAGATTTAAAACGCCTAATTTTTATTTGCTCGAAAATTTGGCCAAATGGACATTCCATCACTTAAAACTTTGGCTAAGTTAACATTCTGTTAAATAAGAAGACGATTAAACACAAGTACCGTAAAATAAAGATTATGATAAATATGATTTCGATGACTTGAAAATTCTGCTTTGTACAAATCCGATTTAATTCACATTGGAATGAAAAGAAGTTCTATAAAATAAACATTTGAATACATACAATTTTTTTAATGAAATTCTGCCAATTGAAAGTTCAAACTAATGAATTTTAGAACATGTTCATGCGCCTTTGCTAGTTTTTTATTATTAATATATTTGTTTATTCCAAACAATAACTACTTTATTAGAAGTTGTAGTTATTTTTCTATTATGATCTTATAGAATATTTGTACAAATAAAATATGTCAATATAATAATAATTGGCATATTTTATTTAAAAAAAAATCTATTCATATTTTTAAAAATTGATTACAAATTTTTTTGCAGCAAATACATTGCATGATTATAATGGAAATACAAAGTCTAAGAGATACATCCTAGTCAGAAAGCCGTCTCCTACTCTTAGATTCGAAAGATCTAATATCGAAAATGTTAAAATACGAAAGCACCGAATCTACAAGATATTGAATCTCCAAAAAGCCGAATCTCAAGAACACCGAAAATTGCGGAAAATAAAAATTGTGCGATTTGCAATTACATTAAGAAACAACAAATTTTGTTATTTATGAAGAAAGTAGTTAATATAGACAACGTTACTTGTGTAATTTGAATTACTCGCTTTGAAACGTATGTGTGCTTCGAAAATAATGTTTTTAAATATTCGTTTTATTAATTTGTATCAACAAATTCAAAATTTAATGATTTGGAAATTTACTACATATTTCTATTCAACAACATTATTCAAATAATGTCATAAATGTGGAACAAAAGAAAATTGAAATTAAAAATATTTATCGTTTTTTTAAAAAGAATTTACATCCTTCCATTTACGGGACGCATTGTTATCCCACATAGTTTATTAGTTCGAATTTTGTAAGATAAAATTAGTGTTGTTCAAAGAAGAGAAAATTATGACAAATGATAAAACGACTTTTAAAGAGTTCTATGGAATGATAATTAGTGAAAATTAAAGTTTGTATAAATAAAAAATTGGTCAAATATAAATCGTACTATTCCAAAACTTCGTTCACTAAATATTTTCTTTTATGAAAATTCTGTTACATGTGAATTTTATCACATGAAAATTTTATAGGATAAAAAATTGATAAAATAGATTATTTGCTACAGATTTAAAATTTTTATTAAATAGGAATTTTTGTGTAATAGAAATTGGAACTCGTAAAATTGGGACTAATGAAATTTGGGAAAAATTCATGAGTGTGCTTTTCACCTAAATCGAAGAACTTATGATAAAAAAGATACTTTGATTAATGGAATTATTGTATTGATTTGTTAACATATTTCTCATGTATCAGAATTTACTGATAATAACTATTCAGCTCTGTGTAAATATTTTCATTGTGACAAATTGCCGAAAAATCGTCGAATAATTGATCGAACATAATTCGTGGTAATTTCAACGTTAAATTAGAAATCCAATGAAAAGTGTTCGTTAATATATTGATTCGAAATAATTTTGTTACAAATTGTTTTTTTTTAATAATAAGTTGAAACTTATTTTAAAATCCTCTGTTATCTTATATAGAACCAGCTTTGTATATCAAAGTTTTTTTATCAAGAGATGTAAAATAAGTATATAAAACTAGCACATGCTACTTCATGAAAATTTACATTTTCGTTCATATAAAAAATGTATGACTTGCTAGATGACAAAATATTTTACGATAAAAGTGACAACTACATGTGCAAAAAGTCTTAAATGATTGTTCTACACATATTACAGAACGACTTCATATTCCGTTTATTTAAAATATAAATATTACACGTGTTATAAATAATATATTTTATGTAAATAAAAAAATTATTCAAATTGTCCACTTCAGTTAATTTTTATTTTCCTACTTACTAATGTTTTTTAAAATTTTTTTAAAACCAAACAAACATTTTTTTAAAAAATGAATGAAATAATTGTTTGAACTGACGGAAACTTAAAATATTTTTACTTTTGTTTTCTTATGCAGCAGATTGTCTGTATGTCTGAGGAATCGAGGGAAATGACTGAAATTTAAAAAATAATTTAAAATCCTGAAATTTTGTAGAAATATTAAAAACGATCCTCAATTGCGTAAAAAAAATAACTAAAATTTTAATTTCAATTTTACATTCATCAATAATTCGAAAATTTTATTTTAAAAATAGCCAGATGACAATTCTCTAAAAATTTTGATTTTAAAGAATGTAAAAAAAATTAATTTTTAACAAATTCAAATCATTATAATTTCAATAAAACTCAAAGGCCAATCAAGCCTGATAACAATAGATATCTTAGGGATATTTTTGGATATTCCAAGGATATCTAATGCATGTTTTCAAGATATTCGAGAAAACGGAAATTTCAATATAATTTGGACATCTTCTGGGTGTCCCAGGAGAAGATTAGGATATCCTCATAGTATCCACAAGTAAGGTACACTGTATATCCTAAATATATCTTATAAAAATACTAAGGATATCCTTGGGACATTCTTACGATTCCCACGAGCAGATGTCAAAAGTTAATTATTTTGTAATTTATTTTTTTTTACAATTTACCTAATTATTCTGTTAATTTCTAATAAACGCATGAAATATCATCTTTTTAATTTCTTAAAAATTTTTTTTTTTTTTTAAGTGTTTAGTTTTTATCTAATAATTTCTAATATTTTTAAAACATTTATTTCGTATGTTTTTCATGTATTTTTTCTTTATTTCTAATTTTGTAAAAACTTTTGTTCTTTTATTTTATTTTATATAAATTCAATCTCCTAATCAATTTTTTAAATTCCTTATCTTTTTTCTATTTTTAAAAATATTTTCCATCTCTTAAAATAGTTATCATTTTTTCATTTAAGTTTTCATTCTTTAAAATACATTTGCTTTGCTTTATTTTTAAAATAATTCTTTAACTTTCAGAATTATAAGGCTTTTTTACATAATTTTCTTATTTAGTTTATATTATTTTGAAAAAACATTTCCGTATGGTTACTTTTTTAAAGAAAAGTGTTTTGAAATCTATCCCAAAAAATTCAAATCATCGAATCCATTTTGATGAATCCTCAAATTAATGAGCATAAAAAAAATTTGCAAAAAATTTTTAACGAGAAAGAGGCAAGAGTTTGCATTTAATGCCCCCTCCCAAATCATTAAAAATTTATTGACTCATCAGTCATGTCTAATAATGAATCTTACAATATTTGATCAAAATTTTTTTGACATTTGAGAAATCGAATATTTAGAAAATCTTATTTTTTCTAATATATTATTACCATTTTTATTAATAATTGTATGAAAATAAAAGTGCAAACACAAATACGTAATTTCTGTTCTGTGTTGACGCCATCTGCCTTCTGAACTGAGAAGGTTCGCTGATGGTAACAGATCTCTCGCTCAAGGTAAATCGCGTTACACAATATAGACAATCCTGTCGATAATAAGAACTGTTTGTTGTGTCAAATATTATATTTAAGTAAAAAGCTTTATTTATGAATTTCAAAATTTAAGTATAATTTATCAATAACGAAAATAACTTTACTGATTTTTGTCTTCGATTTAGAAATCTTAAAAAGAATGATAAATTGGCAAGTGTCGATCACTTTGTGTATGATTATTAAAACTTATGGTTGTTAAAAAATGAAAGTCTGCGTGTTAGTCGAAAAAAAAGTTATTTTATGAATAAAAAATACAACGCGTGAGGTGAAAGAAAGAAAATAAAAACACAAATTCAAATTTGTCACCGCAGTTATGTTCATCCTGCCGCCCTCTGTCGTCAATCTTGACAATCTCACCGTAACTTGACAAAATTCAGTCACCATCAAGTCGATAATAGTAGTCTTTTGTCATATTACATATTTATGTAAAAAGCTTTATTTATGTTTTTCAGCGTTTTATTTAATGTTGTTTATGAACACATTACTCTATTTTTACCGTATTTTCCCAAAAGGGTATTAAATTTATCTCTTTTATGACTAAAAATTACAATTTCTTACATAGAATATGCCCATATATATTTACATTTTTTAATAATAATTAACCGTTCTTTTCAACAAATACCAATGTAGAAGTCTTCTTTCAACTACAATTTATCAATTACGAACTTAACTTTACTGATTTTCGGTCTTTAACATATAAATTAAACCAAAAATCGTAACAAGAATTATTTCCTGTTAGGTCCTGTTACAAAGGCTTGGCCTACTCGCTAGGGCTTACATGTATTTAATTGATATTTACTTCATATAATTAAAAAAAACGTAAATATATTAAAAATAAGCCTGTTGTCTAAGACGGGCCTCATGAACTTATTAAACTTTCCATTAAACCGAAATCTTCTTCACCATGTGAAGGTACGGTGCTAACAGTGATCATAGCCTATAAATGCAAATAAAAGTTTTCAAATTCAAATTTTTATGCATTTGCCGCTTCCTATTTCTAACCTCAAAAATTACTTTTAATTACTAGAAAGAATGTTAAACAAAAGCTATTTTTATGCTGTAAAACAATTAAATTCTGAAACTCAATGGAAAATTATTTAAGATTCTACAGTTTTTTCACATAGATATTATTCTAATGTCATCAAAATCGTATTTTATATAAGTGTCATATTTGTTGTCTTTTTGCTTTTATTTCACCGAATTTTCTGATATAGGGCTTTAAAAAGGCATGTATTTTGCTTAAGAGTATTTAATTAATAATTAATAATTGGAGTATATTTATTGTTCAGTAAGTAGATTTAGGGCATTTCAAAAAGGGCCCGTCTTCCCTTACTAGGTAGTCTATGATGGTCTAGTATAAACTTTTTTTTGAACATCAAAATTAATTGTTTTTTAAACAATTATAAAGGTTTTTGTCTTATCAATTATTTAGAGGAAATGTTAAAAATAAACATATATACATTCGCGTTCCCTTCTTAATTCACTAACTAAACAATTTTTTACAAAATATGGATAGGGGCCCGTCTTAAGCGACTTTCCCCTACCTAGATGTATAATATGCTATTGCAGAAAAATGGAGATAGATAGAGCGTTTTTGAAAACAATACGCTTAATTTCTCCCCACTTCACTGTAACTCAAACCGCTAAGGTGAAATCTATTAAAAAATTTTTAATCTATTTGTCCATGACACTTACAATGAAACCCACCTCAGTTATATTCACTGCTCCATAATGAAATTGGAAACGTATGGGACATTCTACATCAAACCGTTCCACCTACAAAAGCCAATCTAAAAAAAATATTTTTATATTAAATTTATTTCATGGAAATTAAATTATCTATAATATGTTATCCACTACTTTAAAAGAGAATTCAATGATCTTTCAATTAGTCTTTACAGTTTTAATTTTTTTTTTTTCACACGAGAAATTCGTATTGAAAATCTGAAACTATTAATATTTCAAAACTCCCCTCCTTAGATTTTCTTGAAACTTATGTGAAAATAAAGCTTACATATTGTAGTTTCTAATTGAGCGGCCGGGAAGAAGAACTCAAAGGCCTTGTCTGTTTTTTTTTTCGTGAGATAAAATGATGGCAAAATTGTATGGGAAAAAGAATTTGAGAAAATAAAATATGAAAAATTGTAATCGATACAGCATTTGAATACGCACACTTTCTCTTAATACTATTTTTTTGTCTGACTTTTCTTTATTAAGATAAAAATTATAAACTGACTTTATTTTTTGAGTTAAAACTTGAAAATAATACAATTTTAATAATCAACTCGTCATATCTCACAAACCAATGGATGGAAAAAGGTTCAATTCCACTTATTTACTCTAAAAACAATGCAGATTCTATTAAATTTGTTCAAATGATAATAAAAGTTTAATTTATTGGTGACTTTTAACAATAAAGTAGTCGCTGTCGTAAATTTCTCGACTTTTTCCTTACTGACTTTGAGCAGAAAGTCATAGTGAGGAAGTATTGAATTTTGTAAACTTAAATTATACAAGTTATTTAGTAGGGTATTAGAAAGTTGTACCAAAAATAATTTTTTCGATTCCTTAATTGTTTCAGCTTTTATGAACAATTTAGTTTGTCACTTATTTTATGTCACGCGTGAACTACAATCAGCTGACTGGCAAAGCTCCGAGCTGTGAGCGGAAGAAGGACGCATGCAAGCGTAAGAGAGATAGAGAGAGAGAGAGAGAGAGAGAGAGAAAGCGTCAATAAAGACTTACAAGCAGTGTTTGTTTTCTGAATGGATTTCTTTAAATTACAAAATATATCACGAATGAAAAAATAGTACATTAGTCTAGTTAAACCTTTAAACAAGTTTTATAAAAAACTGTTCTCAAAAGTGATTAACGAAAGGAATGTTCAAAAAATTTAGAAATTTTATTTGTAATATTTTAATTTAAAAATATATTATTTAAGACAAAGAATATCATTTAAGAATGATCACTTTTACAATGTTGACAAGTTTGTTAAAAAATTATTGTTACAAATTTTTTTTTCTTAACAATGTTTAGAGGTGTCTTGAAAATAGTTATTTTCAATAAAATAATCATTGTACATCTAAAATCTTATTAATGACTTTAACGAATTGTAATAAGTTAAAAAAACTTTTTTATTAGGAGCTGCCATTTTAACAGTATGTTATTCTAAAAAATTGTTGCGCTTTCTCTCTCTTACGGTTGCATGAGTTCTTCTTCCGCACACAGTTTGCAGCTCAGCCAGTCAGCTGATTTCAGTTGACGCATGACGTAAAGTTAATGATAAACTAAATTGTTCATAAAAGCTGAAATAATTAAGGGATCAAAAAAATTCTTTTTTGTAAAAGTTTCTAATACCCTATTGAATTACTTGTATGATTTAAGTTTACAAAATTCAATACTTCCTCACTATGACTTTTTGCTCAAACTCAGTAAGGACAAAGTAACGACAGTGACTACTTTATTGTTAAAAATCACCAATAAATTAAATTTTTTTTATCATTTCAACAAACTTAATAGAATCTGCATTGTTTTTAGAGTAGATAAGTGGAGTTGAACCTTTTTCCATCCATTGGTTTGTGAGATATCACGAGTTGATTATTAAAATTGTATTATTTTCAACTCAAGAAATAAATTCAATTTATAATTTTTATCTTAATAATTGAAAGTGAGACAAAAAAAATTGTATTCAGTTAAAATGTGTGTATTCAAATGCTCTATGGAATACAATTTCCCATTTTTTATTTTCTCGAATTTTTTTTTCTAGATAATTTTTCCATCATTTTATCTCGCGAAAAAGAGGACAGACAAGGCCTTCGAGCGTATATCGAGTGTCTTCTTCCCGGCCGCTCAAATGCTTTGGATTTATTATGGACATTTCAGAGGACTCTTTATTAAAAATGATATAAAATATGTGTTTTGAAAAATGTTACATGAAGTGAAGTTAAATACTAACTCAGTATATCCAACTAACGTCACAGTAAATTGAGATTTAACTTAATTTCATGTAAGATTTTTCAAAACACGTCTTTTCCATCGTTTTTATATTAAACTCCTTTAAAATGTTTGAAATATAGAATAGCCCGTATGTAGCAGCATCTAACGACAAATTCACATGTGTACCTTCTATTGCACTTTCTTAAAATATAACATAATTTTTTTTTTTAATAAAAGATTAATGACAAAAATTAATAGAGCATTTTCTTTTCAGATCAAACAACAATAATACTAGAAAGAAAATTAATGCAAAAGCGAAAAAAAGATTGACGGAAGACAATAAAAGGGACAGCAATGAGAAAATTAATGAAGGAAGTGAAAAAGAAAAGTTTAACGATAACAAAGATGATTTAAATGAAGTAAATTCAAAAGACATATACGAAGAGAAAGTGGATCAGTTTAAAGATAAAAATGACTATGCATTAAACGAAGATGACGATGGCTTTAATGAAGATAACGAGTATGACTTGAAGGAAGAGAAAAATGGTAAATCGCATGAAAGGGAAAATAATGAGTTACAGTTAGGTAGAGACTTTGATTCTTTTGAAGAAGAAGAACGTTATAACTCGATGAAAGAGGATGATGCAGAGGCAGATGAAGAGTCAGATGAAGAGGAAAATAATGACTTACAGTTAGATAAAGAATTTGATAATTTTAAGAAACGGAAAAATTTTAACTCGCTAGAAGAGGAAGATGATGAGTCTGACGAAGAGATAAACAATGACTTACAATTACGTAAAGGATGCAATGATTTTGACAAAGAAAAACATGAAGAGTCAGATGAAGAGGAAAGTAATGACTTACAGTCAGATGAAGTATTTTGGTAATTTTAAAAAAAGAAAAAATTATAACTCGCAGGAAGAGGTAGATGATGAGTCCGATGAAGAGAGAAACGATAACTTACAGTTAAGTAGAGGGTGTGATGATTTTGAGAAAGAAAAATTTAACTGGATGGAAGAGGATGATGAAGAGGCAGATGAAGAGTCAGATGAAGACGAAAATAGTGACGTACAGTTAGATGAAGAATGTGGTAATTTTAAACAAATGAGAAATTATAAGTGGATAGAAGAGGAAGATGATGAGTCAGATGAATAGAAAAACGGTGGTTACTTGTTAGGTGGAGAGTTTGAAGACTTTAAAAAAGAAAAGAGTACTATGTCGCAGAAAGAAGAAGATGATGAGTCAGATAAAGAGGGCAAGTGGGAAGAAGATAGTGCATAATACTGTTAAGACTGATGAAGATAAAACATAAACATTTATAACGGTTATTGAAACGTTAATAATGTTAATAATATAATTATCAGTTAATGATAACATAGTTATTTTGATAATATAATTATTAAATATATATATTCTTTAAGTAACGGTAATAAAATTTATTTTGAATTGCAAATAATGTTTCAGAGTGCTGTAATCTCTTTTAAAAATGTTTAAATTGCAAATCGTTAGTAAACTCTCATTTAACAGCTTTTTGAATGTGACATTGTCTAAACATTCTATACTATGAATATATGGTATGAATATATGAATCTCTTAATATTGTAATTAAAAATTGTTACTACATTCACATTTAGCATTTACCAGATTTTAAAATGTGAATTTTTCTAATCGTTTTATACTAATACTTGGGAAAGTTAAAACATTTAAAAAATTAAAAATTATGTACTTTGAATTACGAAAAATAAATTATGAATTCATTCTAATACAATTATACACTCGAATCTCTCCATAAGGATCTTCTTTATAACCAACGTTCTCTTCAACGGGCACTGATTCTTTCCACAGAACGAGAAATGTTACCACTCCTGCATCCCCACTTGTTACAAAAGAGATGCGCAGACTAACATGCGCACTATTGATAAACATAAAAGATTGTAGGGAAGGGCTACCCTTATTTCTAGGCGGGGCATAGTAATAGAGAAATTATAAACTCCCCAGCTTCTTGTTATGCAGCGATTCAAGTGTATGTATACTTTCATTCAATCCTGTAGTAACATAAACCAAAATACATTTACATATTTTGGCTCCATTGCATGGATGGAGAATGATTTCACTGATGTAGGAAAAACCTTTTTTCTACTTTTTGAAATGATGTAATTTTTTTAGAATTATTCAAATTTAATATTTGGACTCGTTCTAATTGTACACAGACTTTAAATCATAGAAATTAGAAGAATGGAAAAATAGATTTTTAAAATGTAGTGAAAAGTATATTTTCGAAGCTTCGCTTAAAGATATTTTTAGAAGACTTTTCATTTCTTAAGCAATTTTAAGTTATATAAATTAATTTTTAATTTTTATTTCTGGAAATTATTCTTAATCAGATACTAACTACATTTTTGAAATCAAGAGGGCAATAAATTTCAAAGTCAATTTTAAGCAGCTAAGAAGATTCATTGTTCGAAATTTTTTCAAAACAATAACTAGTAACAAAGATTTTTAATGATAAATTTTTTTATAATTAAAATATGCATATATAGGCGATTCCACGAGAGATTTACATGCACATTTTAAATTCTGCCAATTTTTTTTTCATTGTTCAGTAAAAAAAAAAGTACGTAATTTTTTTAATTTTTTTTTGGTAGCTTATTTTTCGAGTTATGAATTTTTAAATTTTTTGTTTTTTAAAAGTATACCTACTTTCAAACAGATATATCTGTCGAACTGTGCACTATAGAAAAACTTTGCCACAAGAAAAGAAGTTTAGGTTTTCCTTGACTTATAAGTAATTTCAACAACCAAAAAAAATAAATTTCATTAAGAAAATGTCATTTTTTTATAAACAAATTAATTTATTATTTAATTTAAGGGATTTTTTAAAAAATTTTATCTTTTAAAGATACTTATGATGAATAAAAAAAGTTTGCAGAAGCTTCCTGTGTGGGCCTGATGATCTTAATGGGTTAAAATGAATTTCTTTTCATTCCCTATCCAAAAGTGCACTGAGAAACTAATTTGTTTTGCTGTTTTAGGAACCCATTTGAGCGTCCGGGAAGAAAAACTCAATCTACGCTCCAAGGTCTTGTCTGTCTCCTTTTTCGTGAGATAAAATGATGGAAAAATTATGTGGAAAAAAAAATTCGAGAAAATAAGAAATGGAAAATTGTATTCCATAGAGCATTTGAATACGCACATTTTTCTTATTCCCATTTTTTTGTCTGACTTTTATTTATTAAGATAAAAAATGTAAATTAAATTTATTTCTTGAGTTGAAAATAATACAATTTTAATAATCAACTCGTGATATCTCATAAACCAATGGATGGAAAAAGGTTCAACTCCACTTATCTACTCTAAAAACCATACAGATTCTACTAAGTTTGTTGAAATGATAAAAAAAGTTTAATTTATTGGTGATTTTTAACAATAAAGTAGTCGCTGTCATTACTTTGTCCTTACTGACTTTCAGCAAAAAGTCATAGTGAGGAAGTATTGAATTTTGTAAACTTAAATCATACAAGTAATTCAATAGGGTATTAGAAACTTTTACAAAAAAGAATTTTTTTGATCCCTTAATTATTTCAGCTTTTATGAACAATTTAGTTTATCATTAACTTTACGTCATGCGTCAACTGAAATCAGCTGACTGGCTGAGCTGCAAACTGTGAGCGGAAGAAGGATTCATGCAAGCGTGAGAGAGAGAAAGCGCCAATAAAGACTTACAAACAGTGCTTGTTTCCTGAATGGATGTTTTTAATTTATGAAATGTAGTAGGAATGAGAAAGTATTACTACTAGGGTGGCCCAAAAAAAAAAAATTTGATTTACAAGAACCTTACCCTCTCCCCATTTTGTTCTTTAGCGTAAAATATGAGATACGTATTTTTTTATTTCTTTATTTTTTAATACTAATCCGTGCCGCAAAGCCTTCAAAATTACCATTGAATTCCCATAGGAAAAATGCACTTTTTCGTAAATTTGAAATAAAATCGCGAAAATTGAACCTTTTTCTTTCTGTAAACGATATTTTTGTTCATGAATGTTCAAATAATAAAAATCTGTCGTATATTTATTAAATAAATTATTTTAACTATTTTTTATGTGACTGTAATAAAACCCCATAAACGTAAAGAAAATGGAATTTATTAAAAAAAATATTAATTATTATTTTAAATGTTTTTTCTTTATTCATTGTTGTTATTATCAAAATATATATTATTGTTTATGTTTTACCAAGTTACATAATTTGTTTAAACAATTTATTGTTGTTATTTCCCTACAAAGTGACAAATAAATCGAGCGTTTTTGCAATTTTCTTTAACTTTCTAACTTTAGACGCCTAATAAAAACATAAATTTATATATATTTATGTTATACAAATATTTATTATCAAATTAAGACGCTAACAATTGTTTAAACAAATTATTGTTGTTAATTATTAACTTTTTCAGAAAAGCTTAAAAAGAGTTGAATTTTTTTCCTAATTTTGCAACTTGCTTTTCTTAAATCAATCACATGTTAATAAATTAAATAAAATCATAATAAAAACAATTATTTAAATAAATTATTGTTGTTCTTTATAACTTTTCAAAAATGTTAAAAAAAAGTTGCAAGTTTTTCTTAATTTTGAAAATTTTTTTCTTGCATCATCCACATTTTAATGAAATAAATAAAAATTATTATTATTATAACAATTATTTAAACAAATTATTGTTGTTATTTTTTAACTTTTTCAAAAAAGCTTATAAAGAGTTGTTGTTTTTGCTCAATTTTTGCAAATTGATTTTATTAAACAAACCGCATGTTAATTGTAACGCGGTAAATTTTACCGGTTCCAGTTTGTTTAAATTTCCACTTTTAACACTAGACACACGCCCACTATCCACGGAACTCAACCAGCCGTACCGAATCCGAAATATTTAATAAGAAATTTGTATTAATTGCGCGAACAACGTTTGTTTGTTTACATGTAATTCTTCGGCACAACGAGGTAAAAACTACTGTCAGCTGAGATTCATCGCAACGTCTTCCAGTACAAAGTCAAACCTTCACACACCGTCAGGCTTATTATTTCGTTTCTTAATTATCTCTTTCTTCGTACTTCGTCTTCTCGTTAGCGCGCAGCCTTTTTGCAGTGTATCGACTAGGTAATCATAGATCACGGCCTAGGATTCGAATTGACCGCCCTACGCCCTTTCAGCTCACGTCTCAGTCAACATTGCAGTCTTTCAGCCCTTTTCTTACTGATCTCACTCGATGTCGCCACCTACCCGAAATTTATCGATTTTGGAATGAAAGCAATTCTGATGTATCAGATTTTCTTATTGTGTAACCACCTCATGTTGTGTCTTTGGATACTGGCAACCTGCGATTTTGCTATTTTAGAGAAACTGCCAAGATTCTCTAAATTAATCGGGCAACTTGGCGGCCCGATAGCATAATCAGGGCGAAAACTATCAAAAATTCAAATGAGAAGATTCCAGAGTCAAAATTTGATCCGTTGATCCGAAACTCTAATGCTTGGGCCCTGCCGTTTGTAGGCGTGTCTCCTGGCTTCAAGAAAAGGGTTTCCAAGCAAAACCTGGACCTTGTTAGAGTCAGGTCTCGTCGAAGACGGTCTGGAGAGTCGACGGCTCTGGAGTGTAAAAGAAGATATTTCATAATAGGACAAAAAAAGTATAAAATGGATAATGGGTAAGGGCCCTTCAATATCTTATACAGCCCTTAAGGACGCAAGTCACCGGCAACACCTTAAGTCATGTAGAGATAACATGGGAAGGACGAATGTGTGAAGAAAAGAGAAAAATTACATAGAAGAGCACATGGTAAAAACGGAAATAAAGATTAAGCATTCTACGTTCTGCCTCTGATGGATTCAGATGGAAAGTCGGCGTGTGGATTCACGTACCGGATGGAAAAATTATTGTTCCACGTAAAACATTTGTAAAATTTTGAATTGTTTTTAAAATCATTTATATAAATAGAGTGGAAGTGTCTACAAAAGTTTTCATGTAAGTAGTTTTCTTGTTTCATAATTTGCAATGTTTCTGCCAGGATGTAATTTATTATAAATTTTCTGTATTATGTTTAAATAATGTTAAAATTTCGGGTAGAATTCCTTATCGCTTTTCGTACTAGATAAATATTATTTCCTTTTTTTTGTGAGTGTTTCTAAATTAATGATGTAAAATTGTAAAAATAAATTCTTAATTTTGAGTCACCGGAAGTAGAACGTAGCGTCGTTCACCACGTGTTCCCAATTTTCTTTTGTAGAATCTAATTTCTTAGTTTCAGAAAAAATTGTTAAATTTCAATTATAATGTTTCAAGTGGTGAACTACAACTTTTACAATTTTATTTATGCAAAATTTAATAGAAATACTAATATTATAATGTGTGAGTAGAGAGTAGGCTATAGAGATGCGGTCACGGCTGGTTTTAGGTTATTTAATATTTAATTGAAAATTATTAGTATTGATTTACAGGAAATAAATTGGAAATGTTGTATAAAATTGAAGTGTCAGACTGTACTCTTAGCAGAGTACAGCTGTGCTAAATAATAGTTGCGGCAGGACAAGACAAATTTAGATGTATTAATTTCTCAAAAAATTATTCTCAGTGATCTTAATGGACTAACATTGTTTTAATTAACTAATTATTTATCATGATTAAATTTGTTTTAGGACAATTATGTAATTTTACCTAAATTTCAAATTCAGGAAATTTTATAAATCTTATTAGCTTGAAAATAATATCTGTATATTGCGGTTGAATTTATAAGTATACCATTGTTTTATTGATTTACAAATTCCTTTTTTTTTTGGTTAAAGAAATTTCAAATGTTCTATTAAGTTTAAATTATCATTGATGTTATTTACATATAATTAATTAATTAATAATAATTAATTTTGATTCTTTTTTTTTGAAATTATAATTTTTTTTATTGTTTCCGGTATTACTTCAACAGAAATTTCTTTAATTTAATCCCTCGCTTTATTTCGAGTTTGATGCCTTGTTGCTCACTCATCGTGATTAAAGATCAACCCTAAATTTTTTGTAATAAACAAAATATTTTATTTTGTTCATTTAAAATTTCTTTTTGACGATAATGTGTGACTTGTAAATTCAACTCAATATGTCCTGTCGCATACTATAATGAAAGAGCACGTTTACCGTCCAGCATGGTAAAATATACCATGCTGCATACCAATTGTGGTAATGATGTGAATATTTGGCACAATGAAAATCATGTTTAAACCAATAGTCTTTTATAAACTTCGTCCCCCATTTAAGAATATTAGTAAAATTTTATAATTTAGTCAGTTTTTCTCCATTTTCAGGTCTTGTATTTCCCTATCGATTCCCGTTACTTATGTCTTATTAACTATTAACTTTTAGCTTATTTAGATTTCTTTTCACCCTATCGTTGCCCGATTTTGGTTATATCGAGTCAATTATTTTGAATAAATTGTAACTTTTGGATTTTGTTAAATTTAAATATTGAGTTTTCTTTCTAGTAATTTGTGGACAATCCGGAACCCTCCCCTCTTTCCTTTACACTACTGAGAGCCGAGTATTTCCTACAGCTTTGAGATCTATCGTGTTTAATTTGTAAATTTTGATTCTTTTTCGGTCGGAGAATTGCGATTAACATCAGATGAACAGTCACCACGCGCAATTTAATATTATTTACAAGTAGATCTTGTTTTTAATCTTCTTAATCGTAGTCGGTTGTTCGTTACTGACTCGATTATTTTAAATAATTTTGTGATTATGAAGTTAGTAGTTTCTATGCACAGCTCGGTGTGATAGAAATGGTGTATATTTTTTTGGTTTTGCTATTGAGGGTTATGTCGTGTATCTTCCCGAATAATCTTTCTTCTTCTTCTTTTTTTTTTTGGATTTGGTTTTGCTTAAATACCGTGTCGGGTCCGTAATAACCTTCGTAAATAATCTTTTTCTCTAGTTTCAGCTTGATTAAATTTTGTTTAAAAACCGTGTCGGGCCCGTAATAACCTTCACGTATGATTATGTCACGTCGGGACCGTAACAACCTTCGTGATTAATAATTTTTTTTTGCTTCTGTTAGATTAACCGCTTAACCGCTTCCTCGTCGAGTCGTTATTCTTAATTTCGTGGATTTTGGATATTGATTATAGATCGATTTTTAATTAATTTTTTTTTTTGCAACGAACTGGCGCTCAACATAGTATTATTTACAAATTTAAACATTTACAGTGATTTGGAGATCTCAAAGCTGGGATCTTAAGGTACAGTCACACCTCTGCCGGTTGCATGCATGCCCATCCATGCAACCGGGAAAGCGTTCACACCTCTATTTCCCTGTTGCCTGCCTGCCGGAAAATTGGCGGACGATTTAAAGTATAATAAAATTGAATATTGTATATTAATATTTGTAAGAGAACAAAATTAATTTCTAAGTATGTTTATATACGGAAAAATTACAATTTTAATGAATTGATAGTTATTACTGCGAAATAAATAGTAAAAAAGGTGAATGAAAGATTTGCCAAGTTTTGAAGTGTGTCTGCTGTTATGGTCACGTGACAAGCAGTACGTGCAGATAGTAGAGTGACCTATGCCGGTGACAGGTGTTGTTTGTGCCGTGTAGCAATCTATTTACACTTAAATTGAAACTAAAAAGCTTCTTGTAAGTATTCACTTTATTAATTTAATTTAAGAAAGCTTCTTCAATTTCATTTTTTATTATGTTATAATTCCTTAGACAGTAGATTGGAAGTTCCTTTTCTTATAAGTTTTCAAGGCTATCTTTATTTTCATTTTATTTCTATTCAACATTTCTGTATGTAAGATTAGTCAATGTATTCAGAAGATTGTTTTTAATACTGACTCTTCAATTGCTTGAATGTGTAGATTAATTTCGTTAAAAGGAGGTTATACAGGAGACTTTTCTTGTTGCACACGGAGTTATGGATGTGGATCACATAGACTCGAGCTTCTCGTCATCATCAGATTCAGATGATGAGAGTCGCCTGATAATAACGCTCTTACAACTTCGTCGTCGAAGACAGAATAAGAGAAGAAAATTTCGAGTGCATCCTTTGTGGATGAGCAGAAAAGAGAAAGGTAACAATTGCAATCGATTACATTATGTTTTCAGTGGCATTAACCGTTGACATTTTAACACATCCCAAAAAGCGTTATTCAGGGGAGACACATTTGTTTATAAACATATTTTCGATTAACATTTATCCAGCATGGGTGAAATTCAGAAACAAATATTTTTACATGTTCTACAGTCTTTAAATATTTTTGCAAATCAAAATTTTTTTTCGATTTTTTCGTAATTTTGTTCGCAATTCTAAAGAAGCTTATAAAAGAAGGGCGTTAAATAAATTTAAAATTTAAGCACATGTCAGAAAAGACAGAGCAGTATTTCAATTTCTTTCTGACAGGTTTAAAATTTTTGTCTGGGATAATTTTAATTTACAATTATATAATACTATGAAGAAGTGCAAAATAAATTTTTTTTTATATAAATAAGTTATTATTGTTATTGTAATTATCCTCTAAAAAAAACAATGGAGCAAAATTACACTGCTGCAATTTTACAGGTGTTCACAACAATTTAATCATGGAAATGGCGTTAGTTGACGGGGTCCTCTTTACAAATTTCACAAGGATGTCAGTTGGGCAGTATGAAAACCTCCTTCAGTTCATTGGTCCAGAATTGATAAGTTGTCCAACTTGTCGAGACATTATCAGTCCATCAACTAAATTGATGGTGACATTAAGGTAACTTTATGAACTACTGCATGAACCTTTATCCCAAATACTGTCCGGTATTTGTCATCTGAATTTACTCCAGTTTCTAGAATCGTGAGAAGTTAATTTAAATTTGTAATTCATCATCAAAATCTTTCTCGCATAATATGCAGGGTTGCCACAGGTCTGGGAATTCATGGAAAGTAGGATAGAGTAAGGGGAACTGAAGTAGGTCAGGTAAGTAAGGTATAGGTAAGGGATTTTCATCAAAACTATTAGAAAAATTAAAAAAAATCTCTAAAATCAATTGAAAAATATATTTTTCAACAATTTACTAATGATAAAAAATTTACTACATAATCATTTAAAAGTCATATTTTAAACATTTTTAAAAATAAGTAATTGTTGCAATGTGAAACATATTAATCTTTCACAATATTATAGTAAAGAGACGAAAAAATATTTTTAAAACGTCAAGAAATGTCTGTGATAAGTTAGGGAATATTGTAATAAAATATTTGTGGCTACCCTGCATGCTGAATAAAAATTTTAAACTACTTTCAGCGAGCAAAGTTGTTAACAAGAAGATTAGAAATGTCCAAATTCCAGAAATCGGTTTTTTCGTGGAAAACTGTTTTTCGATATAGTGGAAATTTTATAAATTAACTATATCATACAAAATTTTTTTCTATTGCAATATGCTAAATCAAATTTAAACATAAATTTCAGGATGAAGAGTTGATAAGACAGAAGAGAGTATGTCAGTAGTTGGGAAATATAGCTTTTGAGAAAAAAAGGACAAAAATGTATCCCTTCAATTTTTTTTAAATACAGGGTGTCTACAGAAACATGATTTTTAAATTCCCGGCAAATTCCCGGTTTTCCCGGATCTAAAATCAGATTTTTCGCGTAATTCTTTTATGTACAATTAATATCTACATTATTGAAATAGTAAGAAAATTAAGAGCGTAATATATAAGTTTTTAAATTGAACTTGATCTTTGAATAAAATAATTAAATAACTGAAAAATAATAAAACTGATAAAAACTTAAAAATGATACATGAAAAATTATAAAACAAACTAAAAAAAAAAAAATTACGAAATGTTAAAAATAATTTAACCTTGAAAAAGAAGGAAAGATGATAAAAATAATTTAAAATTAAGTAAAAAATTTATGATTTAAAAAAAAGACGTAAAAAATGACATAAATAATTGGAAAATGGAGAAACAGAATAAAAATTAAAAATCAATAATTGACAATTTTGAGATAAAACTTGAAGTTCCACTTAATTAATTATATAATTAAAAAACTAATTGCAATATCCCAAAAAATTTGAAATTTGAAGAAAATACTTGAAAAATGATAAAAATAATTAAAATTAAAAATAGAAAGCTATTGAGAAATGACATAATTAATTGAGAAATGAAAGAAATAAATGTAAATTAAAGTATTGTCAAAAGTATTGATAATAATTGAAAAATGAATGAATTATTTGAAATTTTTAAAATCACTTAAAAAACGAGAAAAATAATTACAATAGGGGAAAATAATCGGGAGATAGCAAAAAGAAGAGAAGTTTGAAAAAAATAATTGTGAAATCACCAAAATTTTAAATTTGAAGAAAACACTTGGAACATAATAGAAATATTTAAAACTTGAAAAGAAATTGAGAATTGACAAAAAACAATTACAATTGAATCAAGAAATTAAAAAATCCATGATAATAGTTTAAAACTATAAGAAATTAAATACAAAATTTGGAGAAAGTAATAAAACAACGTCGACAATATTGACAACAATTGAGAAATTACTAAATTAATTGAAAATTTTCAAAAAACAATTAAAAAATCACAAAAAAAAATTGAAAGTAGGAAAAAATAGTGGAGAAATGAAAAAAAAGAAATTTGAATAAAATAATTTGAGAAATTACATTAAACTTAAATTTGAAGATAAAATTTTATCTTAAATTAAAATATTATCTTTTTATCTTAAAATTTAATATTAAGAAAATGATAAAAGTCTGATAAGAATAATTCAATAATGACAGGAATGATTGCTAACTGGTGTAAATAATAAAGAAAGTGTAAAACTTAAAAAGATTGAAATTAAAAAAAAGGAAATTGTCAATTGGTGTAAAGTATTTACAAATTATTGATATATAATAATAAAATTATTGAAGAAAATTGATAAAATTTGAAGAAAAAATTTAAAAACTGTGTAATAAATTAAGAAATTGATGACCATAACAAAAAAGATTGAAAATAATTATTAAAATTTAATAATAAAAAAATTTTAAATGTTGAAACAAATAGAAATATGCAGTAAATAAATGAAAAATAATAAAAATAATTGAAATTTGATGGAAGAAATTTCAATACGAGGAAATTAATTGACAATAATGGTTTAAACATTTAAAAATCGTAGAAATTAATTAAGAAAATGAAGAAGTAATTAAAATTAGAAGAAACTATTTAAAGAATGTAAAAATTTATTGAAATTTGAAGAACATAATTGTATATAATAATAAGTAAATAATAATGTCTGACATATTTGATCCGCCATTTTGAATTTTGAAAAGTTGGTAAATCCTGAATCGTTTTCACTATTAGAGACTTCGAAAATGAGTACTTACAGCGAAATTCAAGAATTATAAAAACGAATGAATCACATTTTTAGAAATTCCCGGATATAATTTATTTCCAACCAATTTATCGGGTTTTTCCCGGTGAAACTTAAATCCCGGCCAATTCCCGGTTTTCCAGGATTTACCGGTGAGTAGACACCCTGAAAATATTTTATCTTTGGATATTTTCCTCTTATAATATGCTGAATTGCATTTTTTTTAAAACCCATCAGGGAGCACATTAGCTAAGATAATAATAATTTATTCTTCACTTGGCGATTTAAAATAGAATGTTAAATATTTTAAACTGATAAAGTCTGAAGTTTCATTACAGATTAAATTACAGAGCCTCCTGTTGCTGACTGCATATAAATATTGTCTATGAGATTTGTAATATGCAGTATCTTTACCTATCAGCAGAGTGAATAGGTTTCTTGTTCATTACAGCTTCCTCATTCATTGCAGGTTTCTTGCTACTGGAGAAAGTATTTCCTCTCTTCATATGCAGTTTCGCATGGGAAAATCGACAGTACAAAAGTGCATATATGACACTTTAGAAATTTTGTGGAATAAGTTGCATGTTGTTGTACTGAATGCTCCAAAAACTCATGAAGAATGGAAGATGCTTGCAGACGTTTACGAGGAGAAGTGGCAATTCCCACACTGTTGGGGAGCAATGGATGGAAAGCACATCGTAATGCAGGTAAATATTCCTTTACCTTAATTCTTCGATATTGATACTTGAAGAGGTCGAGTCCATACACAGTGATCACACCAATTTTAGTCAGATTGAGTAATATATTGAAGATATTCTTGAAAATATTTTAATTCAAAATTTTTAGTATTATTTGTTTTGTGTCATCATAAATTGCGTACTGTTCCAGCAATTTAGATAGATTTCTTTTTATTTACTCTTATTTTAGTTTTCTTTGAAGACAAAATTATAATAAAAAAAAAATTGTTTATAATAAAATTTTTATAAGCAAACATTAAAATTATTTATCAAAAAATTTAAAAATCAACATCATAGCTTTGAATTTTTTAAGAAATTCATAAAGATAGCCTTTAAAGTGCTTAAAAAATTAAGTCAAACAACAAGATGGTATGTCTTATAATTTTCGAAAAACAAATTATTCATTTACGCTAACGCGGACTTGTTTCACCGCTAATCAGCGCGTATCTCTGTAGTGACATAAATTTTTGTATGTCTATATTTAAAATAATTATAGCTACTGCATTCTGTTTTCTTTATAGCATTAAGCAAGTATTACTAATATTTTTTTGGTACATAGACATTTCAGTTTAATCAACTTCAATGCATAATGATGTCACAATTTCAATAAAAATAATCGCCTTATTATCTTATTTTTATGCTTGTACTGTGGGCTGATTTAGGAAATATTGTCTTTTTATTTTTTTTTTCAATTAAAATTGATTACTTAAATTTTCACTAATTTCAGGTATATTCGTAAAGAATTTTCTGAATTGAAAACTTTAATTACAAGTAGCTTACAAATAATTAAATATATTATATAAATATAATTAATGCAGATAGAACAAAACCTATAAAACTTTATAATTAAAAAAATTCGTAAAAAATAATATAAGTAAGAAATAAATATTTACAAACTTGATGAATTATAGGAAATTAACAAAATTAACTAAATATTATGAAAATAATTGAAACTTCAGAATAACGATTGAAAATTTATTAAATCAAAAATGAAAATAATTATTGCAATTACAAGCATGGTGAAAGAAATGAAAATAAGTTAATAATTAATATAATAATTTAAAAATGAAAAAAGAAATTTGAAAGTAGTTAAAGAACAGTAATTAATTAAGAGGAGATATTTTTGAAATTTTTACTCACTGAAAAATAATGTATAATACATTATATATAATGTGTAATACATTATATTATATAGAAATGAAAATACAATATTTGTTTCTCCATTTTCGAATTCTTACTTTTCAAAAAAATTTATATTTTTCAAAACCCATACTATTAAATCTAAGGACTCATAAAAAAAATTTTTAAATAAATTGTCTATAAAAATAATAAAAGTAGTTTCGGATTTCAAGATCAAGAAGGAGAAACCAAAATAATTTAAACAATTTTTGTGGGGTGCCAATTTTGTTACTATTATATTCTTCAATAGAGAATTAAGATTTATTATAAAAAGATAGAAGACATTTTTTTTAATAGTTTCTTCCTGTATAGAATGTAAAGATTTCTTTTAAAAAATACAAATTTTTAACATTTAAACGATAGGTTCTTGAAAATCATTTAAAAATAACACCAAAAAAATTGTCGATGGAAAACAATAAAAATTGTGGAAGTGGTTAAATTTTCAAAATTTACATTTCTTTAAGAATAAATTAATATCTCCAACTCCGCAAATTATTCGTTTTTCTATTTTTGAAATTATCCAACATTTGTAGATCACAAATTGCATAAGCAGATAAGAATGGCACCTCTGAAGATCAAGAATTTCGATGAGCTAAAATTTCACCAGTACCAACACTTAAATAATTATTCTCTTCAATTTTTATTTTCAATATCTTTCTTCACTTTTAAATTACTTTAATTATTCAATTATTTTCATTCCTTTTGCCCTGCTCAGTTAATAAGATATTTTACAACTATAAGATAGACCATCATGATCTTTGGCTTACATTTTTATGCACATTAAAGGCTATTTTTATGAATTTTGTTAAAGAAATGGGGGATATGATTTGTTTTTAAATAAATAATTTTTTGTTGCTAATAGAAATGTAATTATAAACAATTTTTTATTTCTTATAATTTTATTTAAAAAAGCATTGACATACGTTTAATTACAAAACTAATCTAAATTGTTAGAAAAATACGGACTTCATGATGAAACATAGAAATATTAATCAAAATTTTGAATTTTAATATTTTCAAAAATATTTGCAATTTTTAGAAATTTAAAAAAGAAATTGAGATTTTTTTTTTACCCCTAAAGTAATCCAAGCCACTGATTTAATAAATATTACTCAATGTGACTGACATTGGTGTGATCACTTGGTATTGACTCTATCAGGAGTTTCTGTAATTTGACGGAATATTTTATTTCTGATATTCATACTATGTGGTAAAATGTAAATACCCCTTGACAAGCTCGAAATTAACATAGTCGGGTATGAAATTCCAATTTCTCATCATTCGCAATACAAAATTTTCAATTTTGAACCTTCTTTTATGGACTTTTAACGTAGCAAAAATTAATGATATTCTAAGGTTGGGACTATTGACAATGAGAATTCCATCCATTTCTTGACAATGTAGTAATATTTAAATAATAATATGTTATGATATCTTCCTTTTCTAACAGTACAGTGATGGATTCTATTCTTCAATTTTAGGCTCAACCTAACAGCGGTTCCATTAACTACAACTATAAAAGGCAACATAGTCTCAATTTGATGGCAGTCTGTGATGCAGATTATAAATTTATCGTCGTTGATGTTGGAGGAAGGGGAAGAGAGAGCGATGGAGGAGTTTTTAGGAGAAGTAATTTTGGTAAGAAACTCTTTAATCGACAACTGAATCTGCCACCACCATCAGCCATCTGTCCAGGTGGTCCAATTTTACCTTACTTCTGCGTGGCAGACGAAGCTTTTCCGTTGGATGTGAGCATTATGCGTCCTTTTCCCGGTAGATCAACTGGTCGCTTGCCACATGGTCAGAAGATCTACAACTATCGACTCAGTAGAGCAAGACGAACAATTGAGAATGCCTTCGGTATAATGGCTTCCCAGTGGAGAATCTTTCGAGTGCCAATAAATGCTCGAGAGGAGCACATAAAAATAATAGTCTTAGCTGCAGCTTGTCTTCACAATTATCTTCGAGACGCGGAGAAAGACTTTGCCGAGGATGAAAGACGTTACTGCCCTCTTAACTTAGCTGACAGATTGGAAAACGGGGTTTTAATTGACGGAGAGTGGAGGCAGAACGTCCAAATGGATGCATTTCTTCCCCTTCCTGACGATCTAATGCAGAATCTAAGCGGGATTCGAATTCAAGAAAATTTAATGAATTACTTTTTGAATGAAGGAGCCGTACCCTGGCAGGAAGAACGAATTGAGTTGGGTGAGTTCTGATGGAATGCTATAAAAATGTCAATTTTCAGATAACTTGAAGAACAACAATATTCTTTGTAAAATTCAAATGAATAAAATATATTTAGTTTAAAAAGAACTACTGAACAGTTAAATGCTGTCACATTATTTTCAGTTAATTAAGGTTAATTTTTCCAAAATTGGATACATACATTTCTCAGAGGCATAGGCGGTCAAACCCCCGTGCAAGCCGGGCGTCTGCCCAAGGCGCCCATTTCCTGAGGGCAGAAAGAATGGTGTAATACAAAATTAACATTAATTTTAAAGAGTTTATTGTATAAAGATGAGACCATAAATTGTAGGGAGGCTCAGGGAGGCCGGACCTCCCCATTTCTTTTAGGGTTATTTTTTAGAACCATTACATTTTTTTCTTAATTAAAAAAAAATAGAGTCGTTGATTCGTAAATTCAATTAAAAATTTTCGTTCTTAATTTCAAAAAATTTATCTTCAATTTCATTTTTTGTGTTCCTAAAAAAAGGGTTTAAATTTCAGTAAACTATAAATGAAATTCACATAATATAACATAATGTTTTGTTGAAGGAGTTAACAAATTTTATAATATTACACTTTTCTGACAAGAAGCTAAGATTAATTTATATAACGATTTCCAGGAAATATCCAGAAATAAATATAATTTTTCCAAGATTTCAAATTCAGACTTATAAAGTTAAAATTTAGAGAACCACCCATAAATGTTTAAATTTATAAATTTAGCAAATTGACAATCTGGAGAGCGGAACGGTTTTTTAAGAACTCCTAGGATTGATTCTTAAAACGTTTTTACGACAATTTTCTAGATTTTTATTAATTCTTCACATATGCAAATTTTAAATCCTTATAAACATAAAATCAAGAGAGAAACTAATAAAAAATTTAAATTACATAATTTTAAAACATTAACTAATTTAATGAAATAAAACAATGATTAATGTAAATAACGATGTCTAGAAGTTATTTAAATTAAAGTTAATTTGTCCTCGAATTTAAATTGAGAATTGTTCAAATTCAGGGAACCTAATAAAAATTTTCAAATATATTGGTATCAAATTAATTCTAAATAATTATTCGAAGCAAAGTTAATTTTTCATCATTTTTAAATTAAAGCTTTGAAGAATAAAATGCATAGAATAAAAAAAATGGTTAAATTGATAATTTCAGTAAATTAACAATCTAATATCAATTTTTTCCAAAAGTAACCAAAAATAAATTTACTAAACGATTTTTAGGAAAGATTCCATATGAAAGTTCTTTTTTTATTCATTTACACTTCATATTTGCAGATAACATAGATGGAATGCAGTAAAACAATTATGATTCATAGCTGCAGTAAATTAAAATTAACTAGCATAACACAAACTTGAGGGCAATCGGAAAATTTTGCAATTTTTTTTAAAATTCATTTCTTAAATTAATTGTAGGAGCTGTCAGAGAACATGTATGTGATTGGATTTGCTAATGTATTAAAATTAATTATTGCATAACTTTTATGTCATTCTTTGGGTTATTTTAACAAAAATTTAAAATGTTTGAAGAATTAATAAAAATTTAGAAAATTTTCGTTAAAACGTTTTATGCATCAATCTTAGAAGTTCTTCTTTATACCGTTGAGCTCTTTAAATTGTTAATTTACTGAATGTATGAATTTAAAGGTTTTTATTGCGTTCTCTAAATTTTAACTTTAAGTCTTAACTTTAAGTGTAACTTCTCCCTGATCCATTTCAGTTTGCCGGACTATTCCCTGATTCCACTGACCCGTGGCAACACACATTAGTTGCAGTCGTAATCTCATCCTCCTTCAATTCAATATCTTCTTTCTGAAGCCAGTGGGTTTATAAGATTAAAAATGAAATAAGAAATGTCTGTGACTGAACAATTATAGTATATATTTCTTAGACAATGGTAATAGAATTAAAGACAATAATACTGCAACGTAGATAATTATTGAAAAACGAAGTACTTAAAAGTATTCCATAAACAACAAAGGAAATAATAAGATATAAAAAATACATAGTTTTCGTTTTTGCGTCCGACGAACACCGGTAGACCATAAATTCATTAACTATTTATCTATGACATTTATCGCCTTAAGAAAGAATAGTTCTTTCTGCACAAATTGTGGAACTGAATGATTCTATTTGCAACTTTTTTCAATGAAGTGTATTATGCACAATTAAGAGTTCGAGATATTGGATGAAAAATTGTATAACCGTATAAGCATGTATGTAAGAATTCGCTAAAGCAGTATGCATACAGAATAAAAGATTTCCCTTTTTTATCGAGATTTGAGAAAAACAATTTATGCTAGATCTTCTAAACATTTGTACAAAACGTAAAATGTTTAAATAATTTACTAGAAACGTTATAGAAAAATAAAACTTTTTCAGCACTTCTTATTTGAAATTAAAAGATGATATATATATATAAAATAAATTGTATCAATGAACTGTATTTCAGATAGGACTGAAACACCCTACACACATTATGTTTATTACGATAAGAATGAGAAATCTTTTTTTTTAACGAATTCTAAGCACTATAAAGTTTCTGCATCTGTCCGACAATCCTCAGAACTGATTTCACAGAAATGAGCATATAATTCAAATTTAATTATTGAAGAAGCTCCTTTCAAACCGTACTTCCTCTCTGTACACGGTTCAGTAAACAGAGTTCAACTAGGATATATTGGACTGAAAGCTGATGAAAATTTTTGGCACAACGCCAATTATAAATGTCATTTTGATAATCATAATTATGATTTATGGCAGTCTGCATTATACTTATACCTAATATTTGGTTCTCTCATGGCAGTCTCAAGTTCGCACATTGTAGGACATAAAATTAACTTCATAGCAATATATGCTCTATTTCACTCCAATTATCTAACAATATTGACGTAGTGATATTTCTCTATTTAACTAATTAACAGCTTTGGTAGAAAAGGAAATTATTCGTCACTGTCATCCACTTATGACAATGAACTAAAGAATACGCTTCTTATGACAGTGGCTTTCTTCAAGTAGGTATTGCTGTAAGTGTTAGAGGGACATAATCTGAGAATAATGGTTTTTGCAGAGTAGTTAATTAAACACTTTCTTCAATAGTGATAGAAGTTAATCATTAATTCCACATTGCTCTTACTGGATACTGGCAATATTGGAATGGAGGTAGTACACCTATTTCTAATTTGTTACTTCTGTCCTTTCATGACAGGAGGAAGGTCACCCTTTGAAATTAAAATATTCTTTGAGATTTGTCTTTTATACTGCATCTGTTATTAATGTACAGAATAATGTTTAATCTTATTGCTGTGGAAGACAAATAATAATGAAACGAACAGATTATCACAAAACGTTCTCCATGCGCTTCTCGGCTATATAGGAAGTAATGAAACTCTGCACCTGTAGCCTCTTTGTGTCTTCAGTGATTTCTGCTAACTCACTAGCCAGCCATACACCCCACTGCTCAATTGCATTTAGCTCTTTCCTGGAAGATTTCAATGATTTTCTTGTGACTAACTCCAAGACAGCAGATTCTAAAGGATCCTCGTTTGGTTTGCGTCTCTTACCTGGAAATTGTATCCAATTGTCATTACGTACATTCTCTTCAATTGCATAAATATTAAAGTTAATAAAATTGTATTGAAAGCAAAATACTTGAAGAGTTCGTTGAAATGAATCCAAAGTTATTGTTTCCAGTTCTAGCAGAGCCATCCTCTTCTGAAACACTCGGGTAATTTAGGTCTTCTTGTGATGAAGTGCCTTCACCTGCAACTTTTCTTCTTTTGCGAGGGGGAGATACATTTGATTTTGTACTGCAAGAAGCAGTTATATAATAAAAGTTTTGAAATAGAAAAAAATATTTTTGAAGGAGCCTGGCTGAACATTAGCTTGTGTCAATTAACGAAACCTTACAGTTCTTTAAGTCTCATCCCTGAAAAACCCTTTTTTAGTGATAAAATAGTTCTCAAATTTTTGCAGATATTTAAAAGTAATCGACATTTAGGCCAAGGATTTCTTCGAAATTGGTAAAATATCATGTAACTTGTCTACTGTTATTGCTTATACCAAACTCGGGCAGAATTGTATAACTTATTGAATAAATTGTTTCCGTTACAATTTTAACATCAAATTTTACCAAAAAACAAGTTGGGTTTTTAGTAAGTGGAAATAATACAATTTCAATAAAACTGCCACCATGTTTTTAATCTGCAATATTCTACAAATTTGTTAATGCATTCATGAAGAGGAATAAGAACTCGATCAAGCCGTAAGAAGAGCAACAATTAAGTAAAAAAATTAATACGCTTTTCAGATATTTGTCCTTACACTTCGAATCGAATAAAGTTACGACTACAGACCGTTTGAATGCTATAATCCCATGGAAAAAAATGTTTCAGCTAAATAAACAAAATACGCCCCATTTAACAGTCTTTCAAAAACAACAGTGTGTGAAATAAATTTCTTTTTCAGTTCCAGAGTATTTCCAGTAAAAAGCGGACAATCAGTCGTTGCTCGACGTCATTGAAATCGGTCTTTAACCTCTATAACAATTATTATATAACAAAAATTGAACTTTATTCTGATAAAATTAAGAACATATAAGAATGTGCAACTGAGTTATTAAATTTAAAAAGAGTATATGAAAACATGTAGCTGTTTTAATAATACAGCCACAGGAAAAAAAAGCAGTGTCGTGTTCGCCGGACTGCAGTAGTCATTCCCTATGTATTTTGATGAGCTGAACACCAATCCGTCATCAGAATTGGCCTAGCACGTCTATGTTTGACTCTAACCTCGAACTCAATAAAATGACCCATTTCCGTAATTAAAATCTTAACCAGACTCAACTTTAAAACATGCCTGAACCCTATAAGAAGCTTCATTTCTGACCTTTAAAACGCTTTTTTAAGAATTATTTGACGATGATTTTTAACGAAGTTATGATATTTGACTTATAATTATTTTTTTTCATTGCACCCCACATCAGTAAATGATGTGTTTTTAACATTTGAAAAGAAGACATGTTTTAAGTCAAACATCATAACTTCATTAAAAATCATCGTAGAACAATTTCTAAATATGCGTTTTGAAAGTTAAAAATACAGCTTTCTACTGGCTCTTGGCAAGTATTATAGTTAAATGAGGTTCAGATTCTAATTAACAGAAATTGTCATTTTATTTATTTTGAGGTTAGGGTCAAACCTAGAAGTGCTAGGCCAATTCTCATGACGGATTCGTTTTTAGCGCTTTAAAATACATAGAGAATGACTAGTCTAGTCCGCCGCGCACGACACTTTAAGATTTTTCCGGGGCTGTGTAATTGTAAGGCTCGGACGGAAAATGACAGGCTATGAAAATTGCAATTGTAATAATAAATTATTATAATTAATTAAATTAAAAAGAAAAAGCCCACAAATTATTTTTAAAAAAGTAGATTTAAATGAAGCGTTAAAAATAAAACAAAAAAAGTTATACGAGTGCATTTTTAATGAAAACCGAAGTTAAAAACAATAAAATATTTGACAAATTTGTGATCAATTATAAATGTCATGTATGTAAATCTAATCGTTTTGAGATAAGGAATATGAATTTGCTTTTTTATAGAGAAAGCCGCCTGATAGTTACGATTGATTGTTTTCCAAACATTGTCTAATTAGAGTTTTTTTCAGCAGAAAAGCTTAATTTTAATTTATCCAATGAACAGTTTCCGACAGTTAGTTCGATTTGTAATTTGCATTTCTTTATTTCTTGATTGAGTGATATTTAGATTCTTTTTAGTTTAGTGCGTCAATTTCGGATGAATGATTTTAAATCCAGGTGGCATAAGAATATCATAGACGTCAATTGTAATTTTGCATCAAGTCACCAAAGGTGAACGTCCTCCAAGAAAAATATATTTTTTCTATTTACTAGATTTCTTAAGCAGACCAATAAATATATGGACATTTTAATTCGACCTCAGTTAATTGTAATAAATTATTATTTTTGGAATTATATAAAAAATCTTGTATTTCTCAATTCTGATTTATAATAAATATTTCAATTTTCCTATTTGTCAGATACGATTTGGGCCCTTTATCATAACGTCCAAAGTTAAAGCTGAACGATTAAAAAAATCAATTTATTAAGAAATTAAGGATCTTTCACTGTTATATTTATGAAGTTGTTCGCCTTCAGCTTCAAGCGTAGGCATTAAGATAAACGACGGATTTTTCTATTCTCCTACTACATATGTAAATGCAATACATACGTTCTTTCTGCAGTTGCTGTAACATCATCCAAGAACGATAAAGAGTCATCGAATGCCCACTTCTTTGCAGAGACACCTGCAGAACCACTGGGGGGATATTTCCTTTTCCTTGTATATGATCCTTTTAAATTAGTAAAACGTCTTCTCGTAAGTTCCGAACCCCAACCTACATATCCATAGAAACATTATACATAAATATCACTGTAAATTTTTTGTTAATAGCAGAACTATAATTATTGTGGGGACAGTTGGTTATGTAATCTCTAGTGGCACGAATCTTTGAACATCTTCATAATTACATTATAATGGAAGTTTATGTAAAGTTTTGTCACATGTTTGTGAGAAATAAATTTTTTTAAAAAATAATTTCATACTGACACCTTAAATATAGAAAATTTAAAAATATATGGTACTAACCAAAAATACAGAAAATACGAAAAAATTGAAATTACATTTCTCGATGGTTTCAATACAAAAATAAACTGAACTTATTTATATTAAATTAATTATACTATCAAATAAAATTTTGTCAATTACTTTTAATTTATTACAATGTGCTATAAATGAACAAAGTCAAAGAAATTTTAGAGAATAACTCCGATTTTATTCCTAAGTTAAAATTAAAAAATTTCCATACTACGTTACAAAAAATCAGATAATTATTTTAAATAGTTTTTAGAACCAAATATTTTTTATTCATACAAAATTCAATGCAAATTTATTTTATTCCGAACTTCTATTGATATTAAATTTTTATTTTTTTAAGTTTCTTTAAGCAATACGAAATTCGATTACTAACAAACCATTCTCCAAAATGTCTGTCGATATAAATTTTAATTTTTCCAAATTGAAAAACTTTCAACTTCTATTGAATTTAATTATTTCAAACTTCAATTATAATAAAAAGTTATTGTGATGTAGGTAACCGAAGTTTTAAGATTTATAAATCAAGTTTAATAATTTTAATTGAAATCAATTTGTGAAAGTGAAAGATTGAAGTAATTATTGTTTTTTAGAAAATAAAATAGAAATGAGTTCATTTTATTTTATTTCCATATTTAACTTTTACAAATTAAATGATATTAAAAATTTTTAACATTATCTAATTAATATGAATGCAAATTGTTTCAAATTTTATTCAGTTCACTCTAAAAACATGTGACTCGAAAGTGTTCTTTAAATATGATATTATGGTATATTTATTGTATCTGAGTTGTGAAAAGTGTATTGAAATAAGATATGTCAGTATGAATTATTCAAATTTTTATAATAAAAAACTTCAATTAATATCGAAAACTTTTAATGTTTAAAGCTTCAATCAATTCATGTTTAAATTATAATAAACTTATAAATAATTTTTAATTTTAACAGTGCATATTTAAATTAATAATTTCAAACCTCAGCCAATATTAAAATCTTCAAATTATAAAGAATGTATATTATAATATTAAAACTTAAATTAATCTAAACTTTATGATTACAATTTTCACTATTTAAGTCTAAAAATATTTTAAAAAATTCTAAACAGTGGAATCTGCAATTATTTGCAGATATAAAAACTATTAATTTCAACTTATAGAAATTTGGAAATTTAAAATAAATTCAATCTTCTATTTAATCCAAACTTCAATCAATTAATACTTGAATTTACCGATTCTAATTTTTCTAATGATTAAAACTTCTTTTCCTGAGAATTATTTGAAGCAATTTAAAATCTTAATTTCCAAAAATTTAAATATCATTCAATTAAAACTTGTACGCTGAAAATTTTCAGGAATTTCTTTATTAACCGAAAATATATTTAGTCTAACAAATGTACCTAATTATACCAAAGAAAAAGCAATAAATTATAAAGACGACATTTAAAAGCTTTAGAAAATATTGCAAAACTGTGCTCGCTTTCTTCAATTTAATTTTATGATATTTATTTATATTCTTCTTTATGTTGTATTCAATAAAATTACAATTAAATCTTGGAATATATTAGAAACATTAAATTACTTTAAATTATTTATATCAACATATTGTGTCACTAATGTTCATATTATGCTTAAATTTTTTTTCATCTTTCTTAGAAACTTTACAGTAGATTAAAATGGAACTCGCATTTATATTGTAATACACTAATGTTAAAAGTAGAATATAAATTTATTACTTAATTGCACTTTAAAATGCAGGAGAAGTAATAAATAAGTAAGTAAAATTAGAAATCATGTATAAAATTACATTATTTCAAAATTTATTGACTTAAGACAAAAGAACATCTGTAGGCTTTAACAGAATGCAAGAATGAATGAATAAAGAATGCGATTATTATTATTACGAAGCAAAAAAAAAACGCACCCACTACAGTGGGTAGTACATAGTTTAAATGCAAAAAATATACTATAAACCTATTTAGATAAAATTCATGAAATATCATCAGATTAAATGTTGTGAAGTAATTTAGATTTATTAAAAGTTGTTACAAATTAATAAATAGAAAAAAATTTTAAAAAATAAATTAAAATTCCTTCCCCAGTTAAAAATAAAAAACTTTATTGTATATTAAAAAAAAAAAAGAATATTTCTCTTTCAATAGTGTTGTGAATAGAATATACTTAAACTTTTATGCAAACTTAATTTATTCCAAACATTTTTTGGCACTAATAATTCCTTATTATTATTTTTTTACGCAATTCAATTAATAACAAACCATTCTTTAAAATTTATATCAAAATATTTTCATTCTTCCAAATTAAAAAATTCTCAACTTCTATCAATTGAAATTGAAAATTTTTCAAACTTGAATTGATCAAAATTGAAATGTAACTAAAGTTTTAAAATTTATAACTCATTTTTAATTTAATCCATGGGAACAATTTTTCAAATTACCTTTACAAATTAAATTAAATTACAAATTTTATACTTGATTTTATTAATACGAAATTTAATTGCTTCAAACTGTAGTAATTAGTATAAGAACTATGAATGTTTAAAATTTTAGTAATATTAAACTATAATTATTTAAAACTTTTAATTGTTCGAATGTGATCAATTCATGGTATAATTATTATGAACTTCAAATATTTTAAAATTCTCACAATTTATATGTTGGGCGTTCAAACTTAAACCCGTATAATTATAAAAATTTAAAGAAATTTTGAAATTTTAAAGAAATTTTGAAATTTTAAATTAATCCGAACTTTAAGATAATTCAAATTTTATAAATTGATATTTCAATTTATCGATTCTAAATTCTATTATTAATTCATAATTCTAGTAATGAATAGTTATTTCTCTTTAATTATATGAAATTATTTTAAGTATTTGATTTTTTTGATCAGCGCTTTTTATTATGAAAATTTTGAGATTTTGATCCTGATTTTAATGAATTTTTAGCCTGACGGGCTTGGCAAATCTATTATATAATGAAAACTATATTTCAGTCAATTTTATTTCTTGTTCTTACAACTGAACTGATTAAAATTATAATTGATCCTAATTTAAAACCTATAATTAAAGTAGAAATTAAATAACTTTAGTATGTTGCAGTAGAAAAATAAGAATTTTGATATAAAAGTAGAACATTTATTTGGAGAAATTTAAATTGGTACTTATTTTTATTTGAAATAGAAAATAAGATTTCAATTTAAAAAGAAATGATTGAAAGAGGAATAAATTATAAAGAAGGTATTTAAAAATCTGACAAAATATTTGATAATAGTGCTAGGCTTTTTCACATTATATCATGATATTTCATTCTTTATTGTTATTTATATTGTTTTCTTTATAAGTAATTAAAAAAACGAAATTTTGTTATGAAAATTAATCATATATTATTATAAATTATAACATAAAATATTCATTAATTTTGATATTAAGTTTAAAAATTTTTAAATCTTTATTAAAATATGTAAAGTAACTTTTAATAAGAAACTTTTTTATTGTAATATATTATTATTTTTATTATTATTGAAAATAAACTATATAAATGTGTCAATTGATTTAAAATGTAGATTCATGAAAATGAATAATTAAATAAATAAAATTGAAAATCTTATAATTCATATAAAAATACATTTTTTCAAAACTTATTGACTTAAACCAAAAAACATCTATTGTTACAAATTTCAAGTGTGGACAGAATGAAAGAATGAGAGAATGAAGTTTGGGATTATTATTATTAATTTGCCTTAACAAAATTGTAATCCATTTTGATAAAAATTTATGTCGAGGCAGAGATTAACTGAAATCTGCTTTTTTCACAAGTTGAACCTCATATCTAAAATGGATCTCATTACTCATTTATAAGTTAAATGGATGTGTTACCTTTAAAGTAAGAAGCAATTTTAACCCATGCCTCAGCAATTGCACCGTTACTTCGTCTACATATTGGAAGCCGATAGTCCCATATAATAGGTTCCCTTCTTACAAGCTCTACCAAGTAGGACATATTTCTGTGGCTGTATGCAGCATCGCCTGCTTCATCTAATTCTATATCGAATCCTACATCTCTGTTAACAGCAGTCTCGGATTCTCTTGGTATATCTCTTGCATTGCTCGTCGACATGGGAAACTCCTCCTTTGTGATTAAGTAACGTTTAATTAGTGTCATTTATGTTACACCAGAATGGGGCACAAATTAAAATCTAATGGAAAATAATTTCTAATATGACGACAATTTCAAAAAACAATTTCAACCAAATAAAGACTGCTGATTTTTAGTAATTGCAATTAAAAAATGTTAGATGAAAAGGCCCCTGTTTCGTCATTTAGAACAGTTCTAAAATTTCCCATAAACAAAAAGTAGAATTGACTGAAATGTTTAGAAATTTCAATATATATTAATTTTTCCTCGGCAATATCCATGCTTCTCCCAGTGTACATAAACTCCCTAAGAATTTAAGCTTTTCCATAAATTCCCGGTGAATAGACAACCAATTTGTATGCAGTTTATATTTAAAATTCATTAAATCTTGATGTCATTAAAAGAAATCTAATTTCAAGCAATTTTCTGAATACAATTTCTTTAATGAACAAAATAACTAAGAACCGAACGTTTTAAGCCAATTGTAATATTAGAATAATGGGGAAGGAAATATTTTGTCTTATATATTTTTTATTAGTTGTTAATTAGTACGAATTGGAAGTAGCAGAAAATGGAAAGGCATATTCTCAATTGATTAATATTATGAAATTACAAATGGTCAATGAGTCTTACTGAGTACTCCCCCGTGATGTATGGTTCTGAACCTCCTTCTGATGAACTTATTTTTTCTGGTTGATAATCTATTACATTCCCCATTAGCATTATCTCTTCATCAGCTGCACCAGAGAAGCAGGGATGCTCTCTTATACTTTCAAGGGTTAGAGATTTGTCACACAAACCGCAAAATACAGAACTCAAAATCTGAAAGGTGAGACATGTGAACATAAGTATATAAAATAAATGTCAAAAAGTAAATTTTTATTTACATGAATTACATTGACAGTCAATTAATTAAATCACTTTAATTTCAATCATTATGTAAAAACGGAAAAAAAAGTTAATTATGAGGATGTGTAATACTGCATGTAAAAAATTGTCAACCGCAATATGTTATTTTTGTCAGTCCTGGTAAAACTATAACATTGAAACTTTAACTTACTCCATTGTATTGCGTGTCCGCCATTCTCAGTATTCAATGACACTAAAAACAGAAATTTTTGGCAAATATTTAAATCAATTTACAACAATAAACATTTTCTACATTAAGAAAAATAATTTGTCAGAATCATTTGGTGGAAAGTGAATACTTACAAGAAGCTTTTTAGTTTCAATTTCAGTGTAAATTGATTGCTACACGGCACAAACAACACCTGTCACCGGCATAGGTCATTCTACTATCTGCACGTACTGCTTGTCACGTGACCATAACAGCAGACACACTTCAAAACTTGGCAAATCTTTCATTCACCTTTTTTACTATTTATTTCGCAGTAATAACTATCAATTCATTAAAATTGTAATTTTTCCGTATATAAACATACTTAGAAATTAATTTTGTTCTCTTACAAATATTAATATACAATATTCAATTTTATTATACTTTAAATCGTCCGCCAATTTTCCGGCAGGCAGGCAACAGGGAAATAGAGGTGTGAACGCTTTCCCGGTTGCATGGATGGGCATGCATGCAACCGGAAGAGGTGTGACTGTACCTTTAATTTGGATGTAGATTCTAGGCGTGACCATCTTTGAATTTGATTTTTGTTGCCATATTTTGCTTTCTTTTGTCGCTTTAACAATTTTTGGATTTCTTTCCTTATATTGGCTGATATAGTAAGTATAGACTTAACTTGATTTTATTCGTTTTCAGATATTAATAATTAATTTGGGGTTCAATATGGAATTTAGTTCTTGGGTAAAAATCTACATTACATAATAAAATTATTAAAATTATTATTCTAACAAATATTTTAACAAATTATAGTTGTTATTTATAAAATTTTTAATAAATGCTAGGGGAGAGTCGCTAGTTGTGAGACGGGTTTTATTTTTGACCTATAAATTGGAAATAGGTAAACGAAATCGTAAATGAAATACACCATTCAAAAAGTAACTTAAATACGCAACTTTTATTCATAGATAGTGTAGTGTTCAGATGAACACGAAAAATTTTATGTTTAATTTTCCGAGCACATCTTTTTAGTCAAAAAAAAGGTGTCCAGTTGTGAGACACTTACAAAAAAGTGCTAAAATTTAAAAAATTTGGCATGAAACATTATGTTTAGCATAAACAACTAACTACATTGATAATACATATTATTATATACTAAATAATAATATTTATTCTTTGAAATAAATTTAAATTTATTTTTAATTTAAATAATTGTTGTGCTGTCAAATGTACGTAACGAACTAAACTGAACAGAGCGCTTTATGCTGCATAACGAAAAGTATAGGCTATCCCAGATGGGCGGCGCCACCGTCTCACAACTGGTGACTTGCTGTGTCTCACAACCGGAAATTGGCGCTATTTTGAAAAAGAAAAAAAAATATATTTCTAACCGTAGATTGGAACAATGCAATATTGCATCACAAAATATAAAGAAAATACTAAATAAAAATCCATAACATTTAGCTTTTCCAATTAATGAACTTAAAAAAAAAGTACTTTGCACATATTGAAAAAAAGTTTTTTAGTCGATTCTCACACACAGTGTTGGCATCTAACACAAACAATACATATATCCGCTTCGGTGTAGACACAAAAGTTGACTCGTACAAAAAGAAATGTTTTTATGTAAAATAATCAGCCTTTTTATAGGGTTCCGTACACCACAAGTGTACGCACGAAACCCTATTGGCAAGACTTTGTCGAAAATCGTATCCCCCCCCCCCTAGCCACCAAACTATTTGACTTAGAAAGTTCAAATTTGGCCCACATATGTATTTTCACGTGTAGATGAAAGGAAAATTATAGAGAACATGATTCTAGGGGTTGATCATAGCGTTGTCAAGAAAATAACAAGATTTTTGAGAAATTTTGATATTTTTTGGCTGATAACTTTAGCCATTTCTTTGACAGCGCTATCACCACAACAATCTCTAAAATTTTTCTGTAATCTACATATGATACTACATTTTTGTACCAAATTTGAACTCTCTAAGTCAAATATTTTGGCAGATAAGAGTGAATACGGTCATTTTTTCGAAAAAATGCGTTTAATTTGTACCATTCCTGACCTTTATCTGTCAAATTATTGTACTTGGAGTGCTGAAATTTGGTACACATATGAAGTTTGACGTGTAGATTACAGAAAAACTATAGAAAACCTTGTTGCAGGCTGTTATCATAGCGTTTTTCAGCAAAAAAAAACGATTTTTTTTAAAAAATGCTAAAAAATGGTCGTATCCCCCCCCCCCCTGAACTTCCAAACTATTAGAATTAAAGAATTCAAATTTGGTACACAAATGTATTTTCACGTATAGATTACAGGAAAATTATAGAGAACATGATTGTATGTGTTGAACATAGCGTTGTCAAGGAAATAACAATATTTTTAAGCATTTTTTTAACATATAAGACATTGTTTAGTGTTATAACTTTGACAGCGCTATAATCATCACTTTCTCTATAGTTTTCTTGTAATCTACACTTAAACCTACATACGTGTACCAAATTTCAGCATCCTAAGTCAAATAGTTTGGAAGATAAGAGGGGAGATACGGTCATTTTTTTAGCAAAAATGCACTAAAAGTGTACAATTCCACCTCCATATCTGCCAAACTATTGTACTTAGAGTGCTGAAATTTGGTATACATATGTAGTTTGCCATATAGATTACAGAAAAACTGTAGAGAACTTTGTTGCAGATCGTTATCATAGTGTTTTAAGCAAAAACCAACGATTTAAAAAAAATGCTAAAAAATGACAGTATCCCCCCTCCCATAACTTCTAAACAATTTGACTTAGTTCAAATTTGGTACACAAATGTATTTTCACGTGTAGATTACAGAAAAATAGTAGAGAACATGATTGTAGAAGTTGATCATAGCGTTGTTAAGGAAATAAAATGATTTTTAAGTATTTTTTATAGATACCTGTTTGCTAAAATCTCTGGATTTTTCGTTGACAGCGCAATCACCATCACGTTCTCTATAATTTTTATGTAATTTACACCTGAAAATACATTCCTGTACAAAATTTGAACTCTCTAAGTAAAATATTTTGGATGATAGGGGAGGGGGGGTGGTCCATTTTGTATAAAAAATTCATTATATATTATATTTTATATATTATATTATATATAATATGTATAATATATTTATATATTATATATTTAATAGTATCAAATATATTAAAAATTATTTTGTTTTGTGTACGGAACCCTCGATTTTAGCGCGAGTATAACTCGAACTTGCCCGATTTTTTTAAATTGCGGTTGACTTAAGAAAAGTAATTTGCAAAATTAAGAATAAACTACAACTCTTTTAATGCATTTTTAGAAAAGTTAATAAATAGCAACAATCAGTTGTTTAATTAATTGTTATAATAATAATTTTAGTAATTTTATTAACATGTGGTTTTGTTTAATAAAATCAATTTGCAAAAATGAAAAAAAAATAGAACTCTTTATAAACATTTTTAAAAAAGTTAATAAATAACAACAATAATTTGTTTGAATATTTTTAAAATAATAATTCTATTATGTTTATTAACATGTGGCTGGATTAATAAAATCAATTTGCAAAATTAAGAAAGAACTACAACTCTTTATAAGCATTTCGAAAAAGTTAAAAAATAACAACAACAATTTGTTTAAATAATTGTTATAATAATAAATTTTTTTCATTTCATTAACATGTGGATGGTTTAATAAAATCAATTTGCAAAATTGAGAAAAAACTCCAACTCTTTTTAAGCAATTCTGGAAAAGCTAATTAGTAACAACAATAATTTGTTTAAACAATAGTTAGCGTCTTAATTTGAAAATTAATATTTATATAACATAAATATATATAAATTTATGTCTTTATTAGACGTCTAGAGTTAGACAGTTTAAGAAAATTGCAAAAACGCTTCATTTATTTGTCATTTTGTAGGGAAATAACAACAATAAATTGTTTAAAGAAAGTATGTAACATGGTAAAACATAAACAATAATATATATATTGATAACAACATCAATGAATGAAGAAATAGCATCTAAAATAATAATTCATATTTTTTTTAATAAATTCCAGTTTTTTTTACGTTTATGGGGTTTTTTTACAGTCACATAAAAAATAGTTAAAATAATTTATTTAATAAATATATGACAGATTTTTATTACTTGGACATTCATGAACAAAAATATCGTTTACAGAAAGAAGAAGGTCAATTTTTTGCGATTTTATGTCAAATTTACGAAAAAGTGCATTTTTCCTATGGGAATTCAATGGTGATTTTGAACGGCTTGCGGCACGGGTTAATATTAAAAAATAAAAAAATACGTATCTCATATTTTTCGCCAAAGAACAAAATGGGGGGGGGGTAAGGTTTTAAAATAAATCGAAATTACTACATTAAAATTTAATTAAAATAAAAACATTAATATGTAATGAATTCTGAATTAGAAATTTTTTTCATAAACATTAATAAATTAAAAAAATCAATGAATTGTAAAATAATATTAAATTTTTAATTAATATTTTTAATGAGCTGCAGGATATGCAACAATTTTTTAGAATTACATACTGTTAAAGTAGCAGCTCCTAATAAAAAAGGTTTTTTAAATTATTATATTTTGTTAACGTGCTTAATAAGATTTTAGATGTACAATAATTATTTTATTAAAAAAATTTTTTTTCAATACAGCTGTAAACATTTTTGAAGAAAAAAAATTTTTAACAATAATTTTTTAAGAAAATTGTTAACATTGCAAAAGTGATCATTCTTAAATGATATTCTTTGTCTGAAGTAAAATTTTTTTAAATTAAAATATTACAAATAAAATTTATAAATTTTCTTAACATTCCTTTTGGTAATCAATTTTGAGAACACCTTCTTATAAAACTGTTTTAAAAGTTTAACTAGACTAATGTAATATTTTTTTATTCCTGACATACTTTTTAGTTTAAAAAAATTCATTCATAAAACAAACACTGATTGTAAGTCTTTATTGGCGCTTTCTCTCTCTCTCTCTCTCTCTCTCTCTCTCTCTCTCTCTCTCTCTTACGCTTGCATGCGTCCTTCTTCCGCTCACAGCTCGGAGCTTAGCCAGCCAGCTGATTATAGTTTACGCGTTACATAAAATACGTGCCAAACTAAATTGTCAATAAAAGGTGAAATAATTGTGGGATAGAAAAAATTATTTTTGGTAAAACTTTACAATACCCTATTGAATAACTTGTATGATTTAAGTTTACAAAATTCAATACTTCCTCACTATGACTTTCTGCTCAAAGTCAGTAAGGACAAAGTCGAGAAATTAACGACAGCGACTACTTTTTTGTTAAAAATCACCAATAAATTAAACTTTTTTTATCATTTCAACAAACTTAATATAATCTGCATTGTTTTTAGATTAGATAAGTGGAATTGAACCTTTTTCCATCCATTGGTTTGTGACATATGACGAGTTGATTATTGAACTTGTATTATTTTGAACTCAAGAAATAAATTCAATTTATAATTTTTATCTTAATAATTAAAAGTGAGACAAAAAAAATTGTATTCAGAAAAAATGTGTGTATTCAAATGCTCTATGGAATAAAATTTCCCATTTTTTATTTTCTCGAATTCTTTTTTTAGATAATTTTTCCATCATTTCATCTCACGAAATAAGAGAAAGACAAGGCCTTCGAGCGTAGATAGAGTTCTTCTTCCCGGCCGCTCATTTCCTGTTTTAACAAATGTTCTTTTTATAATAGAAAAGAAATTGCAGGCGCTATATTAAAAATTCATTTTGCCGACATAGCAATCTTTCTGTCAATGTACTTTTAGATAGGGTATAAGGAAAACATATAAAAGAATTATGTACTTTTAATTGTCAATGAAGAATAAAGGAAAAAAAATTAATCCGAATTTAAAATCTGCATGTAAATGTTACGTTGAATCGCCCAAATATAAATTGAAAAATATGTCAATTCTGGTAGTTTTCAAAAGTTATTTAATAATATATTTTAAAAATACTGTTTTGATATGAATATATGATTTATAAAAGAAGATCACTTCAGATACAAACATTAGGCTTACGAAAAGGTCGTGAAGAACCGTTTAAAAAAATGATAAAATGTCAAAAACAGCTAAAAACAAGGTAGGTATGTTTGGAATGTAATAACTTTGCACCTGATAAGGTTAACATGTTCTGTTTAATCGTAAATGAAAGGTATTGTAGTCCACTTTAATTCATCTGAGTAGTATAGCAAAGAGAGAACCAGCGCACAGTTCCGATTTTCGCCACCAGGTGGCGCCCTAGTCAGTTACCTGCAGTGGATTTTTAGCGGTTTGTTGATAAATTACCGTCGGTCGGTAATGCAGATTTCGCGCGTGTTACCTTGTGTCGGTAATGCAGATTACTTGCTTGCTCGACGGTAAGGTAGATTTCCGAAATCGGTTACCCTTAGTCGGTATTACCATATGTCGGCATTCTCTTGGGGATTCTCCTACGTCATTTTAAATTTTTACCCTTACTTTTGCGCGGAAATTTAAAAGTTTCCTCTACTTTTAGGGTTTTCAAGCGGGGGATTTCTCCATAGACGGCGCTGCAATCGAATCGCACTAAGTTTAACTTAAAATCTTAACCTTTCTAATTTGCATAAACTGTGTATTGTTGTTAACTTTTACCTTAGGACTAATTGCATGTGTTTATGACCTCATCCATCTGTAGAATTTGCATAAACCATAAATTGTTGTTAACTTTTATCTTAGAAATAAGTTACATGTCTTTGGTACTACCACCCACTGTCCACCTAGTATATGTTTTCAATGTATGTATCATATGCCTAACACCCCCCCCCCCCACCCACCAACCCGCCACCAACTTAGTATATGTTTTGACAGAAACTACTCTATTCCCAACACCACCCATCTACCAAACCCAAAATGTATTGGGACTTAAATTTTCAAAATACCAAGATTAGCAGGTAGATTAGGGGGGTGGGTCACGTTGGGCCTGATTTGACGTATGGTGCGCAAACGAGATGCGCGTGGCCAATGTGAACGGATACTCAAGCGATGTATATTCGGTCTAGCTTAAAAAAGAAAGGTCGACGATCCCCCTAAAGGCCTAAGCAGATAAAAATACGGTTACGGGACCAGAGCATGAGACAGAAAAAGACAGAAACAGTCTCTGTCCTTTATTATCTCATGCCCCGCTCCCGTAACCGTATTCGTTGTGCTTAGGGCTTAAGCCAAAGAGTTTTGCTATTTTTCTCTTCCTCTATCGCTGTTACCGACGCATGAAATAGAAAGGAACAAGGAGAGGAGGATGAAATTGCCACATCGTTTTAAAATTCACCTTCTCCTTTCAGTACAAATGTACTAAATTTTACAGTTGTAAAATACATAATTTACTCTCCACCAACAGAAAATGCATTGGAACTGTAAAAAATTTAATTGTATTTTGTATTGTATCGAATCACATACAATGGATTGTACATGTAATACTAACAATAAGTCTTTTTTAACATTCCTAAGCGCTGAGCAGTCTATATCTTATAAATTTCATATCAACAATTATATTAAAAAAGAATTATCAAATATGCTGTAAATAATGATAAGTGTAATAATATAATGATATTATCGGTATTATAAAGCGTACAAAGCTGACCTTTTAGACATAACCTAAAAGATCCGGCCATCATATTTGTTTACATACGTCCTGGAGCTATAATGTCAAACGCAAGTACGCATGCTTTCATAATGCGCGCGTTATTTGAAATTTTTAGAAATTGAAGAAAGGGACCTAAGAAGAAAATTGGTTATTTTACAGGAGAGCGAAAACAAAAGTCGAGCGTGCATGGTAATCTGTACAAATCGAGAGATTTAAATTGTTATAACTTGAAAATTATTAAATAAAAACCTTTTCTGACTTTAGATAATGAAAAAGGAACCTTTGATTAAATTAAAACATCAATAAACCGAAAAACGATTTTTTACTTCTTAGGTCCCTTTCTTCAGAACGTGTCACATTATTACTATCTTTTAACATATTTATTATGATTAAATAATTTTACTTTAAGAAAAAATAAACTTCATGAAATATATTTTATATAAAGAAAGTATAAATACATTTTTTAAATATGTTTAAAATTATTTTATTAAAAGCATTTCTAATCAACGTGTGTATTTTGACCAATCGCACTTATGCCTGTACTTTATGTTGTCAGCAGTCAGGTTCGCCAACCAAAAAACAAAAAATGCTGCGTTGCAGCACCTTTTTTTAATTATTCATATCCGAAAAGAATTTTTTAAAAACACTTAGGTTTCTTTTCCTTTTATATTACAATATTTCTTATGACTTTATATTTATTGTTTATAAAAAAATCTATTCTAAAGAAAAAAATACTGTGGTTAAGATAGCACTATTTTATTTTGTTAAGTTGGTGTATAGTAACAGCCAAAAGGTTTTTTATTTTACTAAATGTTTAAATTATATAATATTTATATTTTATAATTATAAATTACTTTGGATAAAATAAAAATTGTTTTTTTTTCAGGAAAACTAATACCTAACCTTTTAAGATAACTCTTTATTAATGTTCACAAAAACACTCGATATGGGATTTACATGTTAATTGCATTTAACTTTTTCACAATTTAACTTTTTCAAAAGTTAACTTTAACTTTTCCAAAAGTTAACTTTAACTTTTCCAAAAGTTAACTTTAACTTTTCCAAAAGTTAACTTTAACTTTTCCAAAAGTTAAGTTTAACTTTTTCGAAAGTTAACTTACATTCTTATGGGATCTACGTGTTAATTGCATTTAACTTTTTCACAATTTAACTTTTTCAAAAGTTAACTTTAACTTTTCCAAAAGTTAACTTTAACTTTTCCAAAAGTTAACTTTAACATTTCCGAAAGTTAACTTTAACTTTTCCGAAAGTTAACTTTAACTTATTCGAAAGAAATCTCTAAACAATTGGATGCTTTGAGATTACTATATAGGTTGAATATAGGTTGATCTTATAAATTCTCATTAATTCTTCAAATTGCGAATTGTAAAATTCTTTACCTTTATCAGTTTGTAATTTCTTTGGAATGCGCATTTCCCACGTAATATACGTAGAAAACGTAGAAAGCTAGGTAATTTAAATGTCAAATGTATAATGTATATCTACCCAGATAACCAGCGTACAATACGTACCATTGCATTATACTACTACTATATACGAGTATAATGATACTGATTTTTGAAGTACTGATTCTAAACTATAATAGCCTGTTTACACCTTCGAAAAAAAAAAATTTTTTTCGCATTGGAGGGAAGAGGACAGACTGTGTATCTGAACTCTTTACTCTCATGCAAAAAATTTTTTTTTTTTCGAATGTGTAAATAGGCCATAATAGTGCCAGTATGTATGTACATTTTTATTACATTTGTATGACGTACTTGTATCGTACTAGTATTACACTTGTATGTAATTCATAAAAACTTTAAGATTTTCAGTTAGTACGCGTACTAAATAAATATGGAGTCATACCAAAGTCGTACTAATCTAGCATCTTAAAAAATAATTTGAAAATTTGAGTACATAGTAAGATTATAATGCAAGTACAGGGCCAGTACATCATACTGTTGAAAAAAAAAAATAGGGGAGACCGAGGAGGAAAGAAACAGAGGTGGAAAGTAACAACGCTTATAACTTCTAAACCAATCAGCGAAGAGACATTGTCCCAAAGTAATTTTTTGTCCAGTTTTACCCCCTCTACCTTCCCTATATCATGCGCGAGCTGGTTTGGGAACCGTATGTCTGATATTGACATGTTGTGCAAAAATTACGATAAAAGTAAGTTTTTGCCTACACTGAAAAACTTTAGTGATCAATATTTAGTAAGAGACGTTCAGTTTTTAGAAAACAACTATTAATGGGGGGGAAAAATGGCGTAACTGGAAAAATTTAGTACACTCTAAAAATAAGTGTCTTATTTTGTCCTCACTTTTAAGACATTTTGAGGTGTCTTAATTTTAAACCATTGAGATAGTGTCTTAAAAATGCCTGTAAGACGCTTTCTAAACGTCTTATGTCTTAAAATTAGACACTTGTAAGACACCTGTTTTTACAGTGTAGTCAGGCGATCAAACCTCCGTTCCCCCACCACTCACAACTACACGCTTTACTTGCTAGTGTGCGCAACCATTTTGATCGCCTGACTACTAAATTTTTCCAGTTACGCCATTTTTTCCCTACATTAATAGTCGTTTACTAAATATTGATCACTACAGTTTTTCAGTGTAAATTTTCAAAATATCATATTTCTTTGATTTTATAAATATTTCGTGCTTTTCGTAATTTTGAAGCATAATTATCTACCTTTAGGTTGTACTTGTGTATAATTAAAAAATATAAAATACTTTTGTGTAATTTAAACTTGTTTTTTGAAATGCAAGGAAAAGAGGGGTGAGGAGAAAAGTAACAACGTGTTACTTTCCATGCTTTATTTTTATGAACATCCTCCTTTTTTATAACTATGTGATTTTATATGTTTATTTCATATTTCAATGATGAAATATTGAACTATTGATTGGAATTTTTTTTAAAAACGATGCTTTTTAACGTCATAGCTATGGAACGAATATTAAATAGATAAAAAAAGCTTGATTACAAAAAAGTGTAAAAATATGTGCCAATTATGTACAAAATGTAGTTAATATTACTTTGTCTTTTTTATATGTTCATAATAAAAATAATTTTAATTAATAGCAGTTTTATATTTGAAATGTTAGCCTTAATTTTTAAGTGTTACTTTTCTTCTTCGTGCTGTTACTTTCCACCTCAAGGGTGAGGAGGATAGTAACAAACAAAGAGCTGATTAAAAAGTCCTGCTGTTGACTATCAAATTATTATTTATGTTTAATTCCAATTTTATTTAATAGGTGAAGGTCCAAGCTTTCGATTAGTATGTTTACAGAACTTATCCGACAAATAGTTTTGATGTTATCATAAAAAAATTGATTTTTGTTACTTTCCTCCTCTCCTCTATGCACATACTGGCACTGTACCAATTTAATACAAGTAACTAAACGTGATTAAATGTACGTGAACTGACCTATGCCACATTATGTAGAAATGTAGAAAGGTAAATTACATAGGTAATATACGTTAATGAGGAATCGGACAAACATTAAAAAATGTCAGAAATTTTTTAAATTTTGAGAAATGATATTATTTGGTACAACAAAAAAGCATGCAAAATTTGAAAATTTTTTGCTAAATAATTTAGAAGTTAAAAAAATTATTTATTTATCATGGTCTCTTATGAAGAAACGGTAACCAAGGTAGGGGAGAGTAGTCAGAGTTGGACAGTGGTCAGAGTTGAATCATCGCGTTTTTTTTGTTTTATTACAGTAGATCCATATGTCTTTGTGTGTAAATACTTGTTAGCAATGCCAGCGAACTTTTTACATGGATTGCAGTGTAGTGTGCGAACTATATAGACGCATTAAGCGAGTCACACACACACCATGAACGCTTTATACAAACACCAAATTACGTTCCACATTTTTGTATAACATCTTAATGAACAATTTTAGTCAACTTAATTTGTCTTTGGCATATTTCTGCTACATTTAATTATCTAATTTTGAAACTACAAAAACGTTTTTTGTTGAGCGTATAACACGGACTCGCTTAATGCGTCTATATAGTTCGCACACTACACTGCAATCCATGTAAAAAGTTCGCTGGCATTGCTAACAAGTATTTACACACAAAGACATATGGATCTACTGTAATAAAACAAAATAAACGCGATGATTCAACTCTGACCACTGTCCAACTCTGACTACTCTCCCCTACCTTGGTAACCGTTTCTTCATAAGAGACCATGATAAATAAATAATTTTTTTAACTTCTAAATTATTTAGCAAAAAATTTTCAAATTTTGCATGCTTTTTTGTTGTACGAAATAATATCATTTCTCAAAATTTAAAAAATTTCTGACATTTTTTAATGTTTGTCCGATTCCTCATTAACGTATATTACCTATGTAATTTACCTTTCTACATTTCTACATAATGTGGCATAGGTCAGTTCACGTACATTTAATCACGTTTAGTTACTTGTATTAAATTGGTACAGTGCCAGTATGTGCATAGAGGAGAGGAGGAAAGTAACAAAAATCAATTTTTTGATGATAACATCAAAACTATTTGTCGGATAAGTTCTGTAAACATACTAATCGAAAGCTTGGACCTTCACCTATTAAATAAAATTGGAATTAAACATAAATAATAATTAGATAGTCAACAACAGAACTTTTTAATCAGCTCTTTGTTTGTTACTATCCTCCTCACCCTTGAGGTGGAAAGTAACAGCACGAAGAAGGAAAGTAACACTTAAAAATTAAGGCTAACATTTCAAATATAAAACTGCTATTAATTAAAATTATTTTTATTATGAACATATAAAAAAGACAAAGTAATATTAACTACATTTTGTACATAATTGGCACATATTTTTACACTTTTTTGTAATCAAGCTTTTTTTATCTATTTAATATTCGTTCCATAGCTATGACGTTAAAAAGCATCGTTTTTAAAAAAAATTCCAATCAATAGTTCAATATTTCATCATTGAAATATGAAATAAACATATAAAATCACATAGTTATAAAAAAGGAGGATGTTCATAAAAATAAAGCATGGAAAGTAACACGTTGTTACTTTTCTCCTCACCCCTCTTTTCCTTGCATTTCAAAAAACAAGTTTAAATTACACAAAAGTATTTTATATTTTTTAATTATACACAAGTACAACCTAAAGGTAGATAATTATGCTTCAAAATTACGAAAAGCACGAAATATTTATAAAATCAAAGAAATATGATATTTTGAAAATTTACACTGAAAAACTGTAGTGATCAATATTTAGTAAACGACTATTAATGTAGGGAAAAAATGGCGTAACTGGAAAAATTTAGTAGTCAGGCGATCAAAATGGTTGCGCACACTAGCAAGTAAAGCGTGTAGTTGTGAGTGGTGGGGGAACGGAGGTTTGATCGCCTGACTACACTGTAAAAACAGGTGTCTTACAAGTGTCTAATTTTAAGACATAAGACGTTTAGAAAGCGTCTTACAGGCATTTTTAAGACACTATCTCAATGGTTTAAAATTAAGACACCTCAAAATGTCTTAAAAGTGAGGACAAAATAAGACACTTATTTTTAGAGTGTACTAAATTTTTCCAGTTACGCCATTTTTCCCCCCCATTAATAGTTGTTTTCTAAAAACTGAACGTCTCTTACTAAATATTGATCACTAAAGTTTTTCAGTGTAGGCAAAAACTTACTTTTATCGTAATTTTTGCACAACATGTCAATATCAGACATACGGTTCCCAAACCAGCTCGCGCATGATATAGGGAAGGTAGAGGGGGTAAAACTGGACAAAAAATTACTTTGGGACAATGTCTCTTCGCTGATTGGTTTAGAAGTTATAAGCGTTGTTACTTTCCACCTCTGTTACTTTCCTCCTCGGTCTCCCCTATTTTTTTTTTTAACAGTATGATGTACTGGCCCTGTACTTGCATTATAATCTTACTATGTACTCAAATTTTCAAATTATTTTTCAAGATGCTAGATTAGTACGACTTTGGTATGACTCCATATTTATTTAGTACGCGTACTAACTGAAAATCTTAAAGTTTTTATGAATTACATACAAGTGTAATACTAGTACGATACAAGTACGTCATACAAATGTAATAAAAATGTACATACATACTGGCACTATTATGGCCTATTTACACCTTCGAAAAAAAAAAAATTTTTTGCATGAGAGTAAAGAGTTCAGATACACAGTCTGTCCTCTTCCCTCCAATGCGAAAAAAAATTTTTTTTTCGAAGGTGTAAACAGGCCATTATAGTTTAGAATCAGTACTTCAAAAATCAGTATCATTATACTCGTATATAGTAGTAGTATAATGCAATGGTACGTATTGTACGCTGGTTATCTGGGTAGATATACATTATACATTTGACATTTGAATTACCTAGCTTTCTACGTTTTCTACGTATATTACGTGGGAAATGCGCATTCCAAAGAAATTACAAACTGATAAAGGTAAAGAATTTTACAATTCGCAATTTGAAGAATTAATGAGAATTTATAAGATCAACCTATATTCAACCTATATAGTAATCTCAAAGCATCCAATTGTTTAGAGATTTCTTTCGAATAAGTTAAAGTTAACTTTCGGAAAAGTTAAAGTTAACTTTCGGAAATGTTAAAGTTAACTTTTGGAAAAGTTAAAGTTAACTTTTGGAAAAGTTAAAGTTAACTTTTGAAAAAGTTAAATTGTGAAAAATTTAAATGCAATTAGCACGTAGATCCCATAAGAATGTAAGTTAACTTTCGAAAAAGTTAAACTTAACTTTTGGAAAAGTTAAAGTTAACTTTTGGAAAAGTTAAAGTTAACTTTTGGAAAAGTTAAAGTTAACTTTTGGAAAAGTTAAAGTTAACTTTTGGAAAAGTTAAAGTTAACTTTTGAAAAAGTTAACTTTTGAAAAAGTTAAATTGTGAAAAAGTTAAATGCAATTAACATGTAAATCCCATATCGAGTGTTTTTGTGAACATTAATAAAGAGTTATCTTAAAAGGTTAGGTATTAGTTTTCCTGAAAAAAAAACAATTTTTATTTTATCCAAAGTAATTTATAATTATAAAATATAAATATTATATAATTTAAACATTTAGTAAAATAAAAAACCTTTTGGCTGTTACTATACACCAACTTAACAAAATAAAATAGTGCTATCTTAACCACAGTATTTTTTTCTTTAGAATAGATTTTTTTATAAACAATAAATATAAAGTCATAAGAAATATTGTAATATAAAAGGAAAAGAAACCTAAGTGTTTTTAAAAAATTCTTTTCGGATATGAATAATTAAAAAAAGGTGCTGCAACGCAGCATTCTTTGTTTTTTGGTTGGCGAACCTGACTGCTGACAACATAAAGTACAGGCATAAGTGCGATTGGTCAAAATACACACGTTGATTAGAAATGCTTTTAATAAATTAATTTTAAACATATTTAAAAAATGTATTTATACTTTCTTTATATAAAATATATTTCATGAAGTTTATTTTTTCTTAAAGTAAAATTATTTAATCATAATAAATATGTTAAAAGATAGTAATAATGTGACACGTTCTGAAGAAAGGGACCTAAGAAGTAAAAAATCGTTTTTCGGTTTATTGATGTTTTAATTTAATCAAAGGTTCCTGTTTCATTATCTAAAGTCAGAAAAGGTTTTTATTTAATAATTTTCAAGTTATAACAATTTAAATCTCTCGATTTGTACAGATTACCATGCACGCTCGACTTTTGTTTTCGCTCTCCTGTAAAATAACCAATTTTCTTCTTAGGTCCCTTTCTTCAATTTCTAAAAATTTCAAATAACTTACAACCTTAATTTGTAAGGGTAGAGGGTGGTTTTTTTGAAAAGATTAAAATAGTTTCAAAAAGTAGTCATAAAAAAATCCACAATCAAACAAATATAATTATTTGTTAAGATTTTAAAATACCCTGTAGTACAAAGAATGATTGTGTTAATTTATTGAAATAATTAACTAATCAAAAAAAAGAAAGGTAGGGGATCGTCTCTAAAATTATATTATTATTCAATATATCGGCAGAGAGCCGTATTCTGTTTCGATTAGGGTATTATAAATATTAAAGAAATAAAATATGGATATTTATCTTTAACATATTAACAATCAATTTATTAAAACTAATTCAACTCGTTGTACATACAAACTAGCAAAATTTCACTATAACAAGACTGAAAGTCTTATTTAAGAAAACAATAATTTGAGAAGAATTAATGTAATACAATATACTGTAATATTCAAACTTTCTGAGTGTGTTGTGTAATTGTTCTGTGTGTGCAAATATTTCTACTCACCAAAAATTGGAATTTCTCATGTAATAATAGGTTTCTTTTTAATATTCTGTCTGTTCCTTTAAATATTCTTTTAATATTCTTATATATATATATATTCATAAACTGAGTAATTATATCTCTTTTTCTTTTATTTAATTAATAATCCCTTTTCTATATAATCTTATTTCACTTTAAATAATATATTTTTAAATTCAAATCTGACGCCTAATGGGCGTTGTTTCAAAAAAACAAAACTCGGCTCGTCTTTACCAGGCGACGGCTACCCACCAAAAGATCACGATTTACCCTTTCAGTCAATTTTATTAACTGCTATTTTGGGTCATCGAATTTTTGCTGATCGATTTTTTCATCATCATTGATGAAATTATTTTGAGTACAGTTTTGTAATCTCGGTATAGTTGCGATGCTCGATGAATTATCGGGAGCAACTTACCTTGCGTTTATAACAGTTTCGTAACTTTACAGTTATTTCGCCAGACTATGTGTTCTGTTTTTAAAATTGAAGAATATCTTTTACAATTTCTAAACTAATTTGTGAATTTAAATTTATACATTCCAAAATCTTTAATTTGAGATAACAAATTTTCTTATTATCCAATTATCTAATAAGAAAAATAAGAATTATAAAACAATAAGTCACGGAGTCAGATCGTGACAAATGCCCCCCTTTTGTGGGCTGACGTCCCTTGTCAGCTGTTGGATGTTGAGAGTGTAGTAGTTATCAAAGTTTCGTAGATAAAAAAAATTCTTTCGTCTGTGATATGTTTTATTCGACCCTTCCTCCTTGGAATTTATGTTTTTGGTATAATAGCTAATTCGTCTTTGTTGGTTGTTTAAAAGGGTTTTCTAGAAAACAAACTAAAATCGTGATTATTTTGAAATTGGTTTCAGTTGATTCATGTGTTTGAATTAGTTGTCATCTCCTTTAGATAGGGAATTTTTTAAATTAAAGTTTAAATTTAAGTGCACATTGGTTGTAACTGAGACCAATTTTACATATTTTTTTCAAAGAATACAAGAATATGTTAGTTTTTTTGAAGAGATTGACTATTTACTTTCTATTCTCGTGTTTTATTTGAATAGAAGGGATTGTGTGATGTATAACTTTATCATTTTTATGGATATTGATTTGCTTTTTATATTTTTTTTAAATGCATTAGAAAAGAGGAATAAATGTATATTTTTGTATTCTTCTTGAAGAGAATAAAAGGTAAAAAGAAGAATAAGAAAAAGGGGGAAGAGAAAAAAAAAACTAGGGCTAATCCGCCCGTATTTATCACCCCTTTCCTTTGTAGACTGTCGTCCCTTGACAGTATTTGAAACTTACCAGGTTGTGAATTGCCCCCCTTTTTGAAAAAAAATTTTTGTGAAAAATAAAATAGAAGAAAATTTCTATGAATTGCCCCCCTTTTTGAAAAAAATTTTTGTGAAAAATAAAATAATAAGAAAATTTCTATGAATTGCCCCCCTTTTTGAAAAAAAATTTTTGTGAAAAATAAAATAAAAGAAAATTTCTATGAATTGCCCCCCTTTTTAAAAAAAAAAATTTTTGTGAAAAATAAAATAAAAGAAAATTTCTATGAATTGCCCCCCTTTTTAAAAAAAAATTTTTGTGAAAAATAAAATAAAAGAAAATTTCTATGAATTGCCCCCATTTTTAAAAAAAAATTTTTGTGAAAAATAAAATAAAAGAAAATTTCCATGAATTGCCCCCTTTTTGAAAAAAAATTTTTGTGAAAAATAAAATAGAAGAAAATTTCTATGAATTGTCCCCCTTTTTGAAAAAAATTTTTGTGAAAAATAAAATAAAAGAAAATTTCTATGAATTGAATTCTATGAAATATTTAATGCTCTCTCTGAGTTTAAATATTTTACTTTTATTGAATTTTGCTTTTATGTGAAATAGTCAGTGTCATCTTTTTTCTGTGTTTGCGGAAATATAATTCTGTCCTTTTGTTTTACTGGATGTCGTGCAAATGTGGTTTAGTTGCGTAGAACCTACGACATAGAGTGCTGGTGTTTTGTGTAGTTTTGTTTCTTCTTTTCTAAAAAAAAATAAAAAAAAACATGTGTAACAGTGGTATATTTGAGTTGACTAACATTCGACAAGCTCTTTCATTGATTGAAGAAGGCATTTTTGATATTGGAAGCTATTTAATAAAGAAAGAGAGTACATTGCGTCGACAGCAGCATCATTTATTTCATAGTGGTGTTAGAGGGTAAGTGCTCATTTTTATTAAATTTCTCCGTAGATACGGAATTAATAAAAAAATGTGGTTTCTTGATTGTTGGTGTTTTGTATTTATTTATTAATTTTTCGTAAAAGAAAAAATTTTTATATCAGTAATGAATTATAAAAAAAAAAATTTTAAATACGAAACAGAGATTCAATATATATATATTTTTTTTTAACATTCCAGCGTTACATGCCATTCGTTGGGTATTTATAAGTTTCGTTTAACTGTATCAATTTTCTTCTTTTTCCCTTTTTTTTTTATGTGTCGTTTGCACAAATTTTAACACTTCTAGAATTTCTCTAAATGTTAACATGTTACTATAATTTAGTTGATGTTTTCTTGAGCGTTTTATATTTTATATGCAGATATTCTCAAAATCAATTTTTGTAAAAATTATTACTTAATATAAATTGTATTAATATTTGTTTATTGGGGTTTTAAAAGGAAATTATTTGTTGAGATAACCTGAATGGTCATGTACTAGTGAGTATGGCATTTTTGGTTTTTATTTATTATATATAGAATGAGTGTTTTGGGTAAAATTTATAATAGGAATATTTTAATAATTTGTTATAAATCAACTTTAATTTTTGTTTGTGAGACATAAAAGTGTCCTCATTCTTAATAACTCTAGTTTTTCTGTGACAATAAATTTAAATACCATGAGAATAACGAAATATGCTCATTAAAGAAATTCGACAACACACATTTTGATTTTTCCATTCTTAGTTTTATTATTTTTTTTTTAAATCATGTCTTTCCTTACTTGTTTTTTTTGTTTAATTTTAGGTCTTATTTTTTTTTAACTGTAAGTTATTTTTAATTAATTATAAAATTTTCACTTTATTTATTGTCAATTCTTTGCTAAGCTCGTGACTTAGAGCGTCATGCGATCCTGTGTCATATTACATTTTCGTAACCTTCATAGTGGTTTCCGAATTTTATTGTACGCTAATGTATTATTTATTTTTTTGTTTTAAATTTTTTTATTCTTTATTATTTTTTTTGAATTCTTTAATTAGCTTGAATTTGTGACATTACTATTAGTTAGATTCATTTTCCTTCAAGTTTCCCTTAATTGTTGTATGTTTCTTGATTATTAATTTAAAGAAGTGCATTTATATATATATACTTTTTATTCTACCCATTTCATAAGTCTAGTGTCGTGTCGTGTAATCCGAACCTGTTTCAAATTATTTACCTGCTGACTTTGTTATTTTTTTGAGTTCATTTATTATTTTAAGTCATTTTATTTGAATACTTTTACCAATTTATTTTCTTAAAATCAATTAGTTGTTTCTAAAAAATTGTTTGTTTCGAATTTTATTTTTTTTTTACGTTAATGATCTTATAAGAAAAATCCGAACTTGACAATTATGTAAAAAAAATTAATTCTTATGTTTTTTGATCTTTTTTATTTAAAAATATTCCGGAACAAAATCATGCTGACATAATCAATAATATATTTCAGTTTATGTACGCGGACGATAAAAAATTTTAGAGAGAGAGTAGAAACATAAAATGTTAATGTTATAAAAAAAATAAAACCTATTGTTTATTAATGTTATTCTTTCTCTGAAGTTATAATACTCTTATATTTTATTTATTTATCTACATTTTTTTAGTCTTCCCGAGTCAGTTGTTTTTAGTTTGATTTAAGGTACGTCATTCTACAAAAAAAATTTTGAAAAAGAAAATTTTAATGTATTTTTAATGACGTTATGGTTAGTTGTTCTAGTTTTAATCTACCTTTCTTATTAAAAGTTTTGAATCATCTAATTATACCATTTTTTTTTTATTAAAAAAAAATTTTAAAAGAATGTTTGTGTTAATTATTGTGTTAATATTAATAAATTTAATCGCAATTATAATAATAATAGGAGCAATGATAGTGAACTTTTAATGTTAGAGACTAGTGTTAGGGTGTTATATTTTATGTTAGTTGAAATGATTCCTTGTTATATATTGATATTTTTTTTTGTTTTGATTATTTAATGTTTAATTTGTTAGGGCAATAATTTAGTATATTTTGTATTATTTTTTTTTTGACTTTACTTTATATTAACTTCTATTTTTTTTGTTAATTTTTATTTTTTTGTACAATTGTTAGATTATTCTAAATGTTACGACGACTACGTTTTGTAGCATATATATATATACATATGTATAATTTTTATAACAAAGATAAGGTGAATTGTTAGTATAAATTCTCACCATGATTTGTTAGTTTATTTTTTTTTATACTCATACGGGTTTTCTTTTTTAGGGCTAAGATTTTGTTTTCTGATTGGTACGAGCCTATTGCTCGGTCAAACGTAAACACACGTTGGCCTTTGGAGTCTATACAACTAGAACTCCAACCTAGTCCCATGTCATCTGGCTAATGGCATCAGGAGTATAGGTACTTATGGGATCTTTCCAAATATGAAGTATGCTCTTATTGGACGGCAAAGGATTTTATCCATCCCAGTTCCTGTGATATACCGTCGGATGAGGTCTTGGAACAAATACATGGATGCTTGGGGGTTAATACTATTGAGTGGTAAATGGATATGCAATATTTCTCATATATGTGTATGTATTTATTTTTTTTTAAATTTTTATTTTTTTATTTATTTATACGTTTTTTTAAATAAATAGATTTTCATTTTGTTTCTTAGTTTTAATTTTAGTGTTGTTAGTATTACCTTTTATGTTTTCGATAAAAAAATATTTTGTTTTTTTTTTGTTTTTAGTCCTTATTCTTCTATACTTCGGTATCCTCCTGAGAATGGATATCGCTTTAAATCCACCGCTCTAGAGTTATTCTTTTGCCAAATTTATGAACACGACTGGGATGCGCTAGAATTGGTTCATAGTGGATGGGAAACGGTATGTGTATCTTTTAGCTTTTTATATATATTTTTTTATTTTAATGTAACTAGCCTGAGTATTATTATTTTTTTTTAGAGATGGCGAGTGGATCTGGACTTTATTTTTCAAGCGTGCTGACTTGAATCACCTTTCTTGTTCGATTTAGTTGGAGTAGTTTGACATTATACTTTATTCTTTTTTTTTTTTTACTACTTTATTTTTATATAGGTGTTAAATTTTTAGCCTGTCGACCAAATAAATTTCGTTGTTTTTTCTTTAAAACAAACTTTTTACTTTTCCTAGTTATAATAGTATATTTTTTATTTAAGTTTTTTTTTATTCTTATTATTAATATTAAAAAATTTTTTTAAAATCATTTAAATTAATTGTTTACTTTTTAGATGTTTAATTATTTCCCTTTAATATTTGATCTAATTCTATTTTCTTTACAATTGTCTATCTTTAGTTCTTCCATGAGTTAAGTTAGTTAGGTTATTTTGTTAAATGATATGGTGATCTCTCAATTTAATTTAATGATGGTTATTTCTATATAGGATTCATCTAAGGTTATAAAATCTAATGATTATTAATATCTAACTTGTTTAGTTACTTTCTTTATACAGAATTACCTTAGGCTATGTCTACGTCTTGTTTTGGCATTGCACTTTGCCTTCTTATTTTCGGTCGTGGTTCCCTTGTTATAGATGTTGTTTGTTCTGGTTCTTCGTTACTATTTTCTATCCTTGTTTCTCTAGTCATATGTTCTAGTATTTCTCTATGTGGTATTTCATAGTTTGTTTCTTCAACCAGTTGACTTTTTCTTCTGTTGTTTTCTCCTGATATGTTGATTGTAGTAGAGTTTAATCTATCTTTCTTTAGACATCTATATGCAGTATATGTAATCATGATAATGATTAAAATACTAGTTAATCCTAATACTGAGTAACTATAGGCATCTTGTTTGAACTTTATTACATTTCGTTGGCTTTGTTCCTGTAATTCTTGTTCTATTTGGGATAGTTTTAAGTCGTTTTCTTTACTTTCCCAAGTTCTTATGTTTTCTTCCCTTTTTATTGTAGTTTTCTCCATTTTATATTGTTTTAAACTTGGTGACAATATTTCTAATCTTAAATCAATTTGCGGTTCGTAAGTATATTGTTGTGGATTTTCTTGGATTTGTAGTGCTGGGAGGGAAATTGTATGTGTTTTCATTGTACACCCTTTTGCTAATTGTACAATTCCCATACCCCATATTGGATATTGTACTGTTGGTACTCCTAGACATTCCACATATGCGGTTTCATTTGTTGATAATGAAAATAACCATCCACCTATAGATTTCACCGTCTCCCAGTATGGTTGTTTACGTAGAGAAATTCTTATATCACAATCTTCCATCGTGATATTGCCAATCTTTTTTAATAATTTTACTTCACAACTGTTGAATACTACTGAATCGATAATAGGTTGGTCTATTTGACATATATGCCTATTTCCTATTACATGGCATTCTTTTAGTTGTTTCTCGTTCATATAAAAGTAATGTCTTTCTCCAGAACTAATGATTAAGTATTTTTCTTTAGGAATTACATATGCTCTTCCTTCTATTGAATTATTAGATTGTTGAACTGGTAGTTCATGCATCTGGTATATCAAGTACTTTTCTCTTTGGACCATCGGAATATCCAAGGCCATTATCAATCTGTTATCCTTTAAATGGAAACTGGTAGTAGAGATTCTGTTCAACACTGCAACATCAATTTGTTCTAAAGGTATGGGAAATTCCAAATTGCCTAAATGTTGTTGGGCAGAGTTGGCAATTTCTTTGAGTTGTTTATTATTTAACATTCTAGGATGTATTTTTCCTTCTTTGGTCTGATATAAGACTTGTAGTGTTTGTTCAATGGTATGTTCGTATGTGTCTAATTGGTGTCTCCACTTTCGAACTGTTGATTCTAACCATGAAGTATAGTTGATGTTATCTGTTCGTATTTGAATTTGGAGTAGCTTCTTCTGTATTTTATCTAATAGTATCGCTTGTTCTTTGGAAACATTTCTCTGTTCTTCGGCGATGTCATAGAGATTTTGGATTTCTGCTCGCACAACGTGTGTTTGTTCCCCTACTAAGTGAGAGATATTTTGTTGTGCAGTATTTAAGTTGTATATGGCTTCCCAATAATTTTCTCCTTCATCGTTTGTGAGAACTCCTATGAGGGGTCCTATAAATTTGCCTACGAAGCCAAATAATGGTGTATTTCTTTTCTTAATGTTTTTATTTTTAGGTTTTACTTCTGGTGGTTGACTTGATTCCCGTAATTCTTTTATAGTTTCTTTTAGTTGTTTCAGTTGTAATTCAATTGTTTGTATGCGTCGTATCATGTTGTAGTTATCTAATATTCCTTCACAATTTATTTCTAAAAGTACTCTACAGGGTTTGTCCATTTTTCTGTAGTCTTCTTTGATTTCATCAAGATGTTCTGTAAAGTTATCTAGATCTAATCCTATTACTGTTCTCCATACTGTAGATATTTGTTGAAGGTTAGATATTAATTCATAATATAGTCCAGAACTTTTCTCAAAGTTAATTATCCTTATGTTTTCGCCCTCTAGATTGGCAGTAACTAGGGCTAAACTTCCTAGGATCGTAGCGAGGTTTACTTTTAATTTCATTGTATTTTCCTGCAATGAAATAATACATTTTATTAGAGTTTCTGATTATTAGGATATTAAGTATTTTATTCTATACTTCTTTTTGCCAATTTATCCGCTTCCTCATTACCTATTATCCCCCTATGTCCGGGTTCATATATTAATTCGACTTCTATCCCTGACATATTTTTCTTTATCTTTTGAAAAGTGTCTTTGCTAATTACGTCTCGATTTTTACTAGTTTTCCACCCATTTATTTGCCACTTTGGTAACCATTTCTCTAAGCCTTCTATGTCATACTTCGAATCAGAGTGTATTCTTACCTTTTTGTAACCTAGTTCACGGGTAATGTCAATTGCTTTTGATATAGCTTCCGCTTCGGCGTTGTTATTGGTTTGTCTATTTTTGGCTCTTTCACTTACATTGAGTTGGTGTTCGTGGTTAAGCCAAACTCCTATTCCTGCTTTTGCCTGTGACTTCCCATTAGCTTTACAAGCTCCATCTGTGAAGATATGTAAGAACCCTTCTTCATCCACTCTTAATCCTTTTTGGTCCCTTTGTCATAAGTATGCCTTTTTTACTTGATCTTTATGTTTTCGGAACCTTTTCGCTTCTGCATCTTCCAGAATTAAATTACTTTTCTCTGTTATTCCTACTACCTCGTATGGTCCGTGATAGTAGGGGGCAAATTTTCCTGCCCGGACTTCTTCCTTAACGTCCACTAAATCTCCTATAGTTATATTTAATGGTTTAGCTTGGTTATCGTAACGTTCTTTCTGGTTATATTTTGTTTCATTAATGTTTCTTGCTACAATGTCTCTGATTTCTATTAGTCTTGTGACTAGTTCTTGCAAATAAGTTTCATAAGTAATTAGTTTGTCTTTTGAGGGGAAAGAAATGGGTGTTCTGGCTTTTCTACCGAAAGCTACTTCAAAAGGAGTAAATTTTGTTGCTTCATGGACTGATGTGTTGTATGCAAACGCTGCAAAAGGTAATAATCGGTCCCAATCATCCATAGATTTAGCATAGTGTCTTATGAATTCGGCTAATACAGCGTGACTTCTTTCTAGTCCACCGTTTGTTTGTGGTCGGTATGCTGTTGTCGCTACTTGCTTCACTTTAAAAAGTCTAGCTAAATGTCGTAACGTGTTACTCATAAAAGTAGTTCCTCGATCAGTAAGGAGACATTTAGGTGCTCCATGTATTAAAAACAAATTTATTGCCAGGGCATGAGCAATAGTCGTAGCACTAATATCCGGCACAGCTACAAAAATACAGTATTTGCTCAATTGGTCTTGTATAGTCAGGACATGGCAATTGCCGTTTGATGTAGTAGGAAGTTTCCCTACTGTGTCTAAAGAAACTCTGTCAAAAATATCTAACGGTGTATCCGTTATTATCATTGGTTCCTTATTTTTCGTTCTCACAATTTTCCGTTGTGCGCAACTTCTACATCTTCTTATATATTCAGTAACTTCTTGTCTCAATCCTGGCCAAGTGTATTTTTCTCTAATTCTTTTATAGGTCTTACCTACTCTCTTGTGTCCTGCTACTAGACTATCATGGTATTGTGAGATTATCCTTGGTCTATATTCTTCTTCTGGTACTGTGATACGTCCATAGCACATTTTGAATTTGATTTGAGTGCCAAAAAATGTTCTGGCTAGAATATCTAACCATTTAGCATCAATTTCTTCTAACATATCATCATGTCTTGAAATCCTTGCGGTTCTTACTTCGTTTTCTACTAAGACTTTCTTCAGGTTGTCTAAACATTCTTCTACATTTTCTTCTTCTATGCAATCGTAATAATTATTTTTTACAATCACAGTATAGACATTGTATTTGCCTCTAGGAGTTATTAATATTTGTCCTACTTTTGGTCTTTTGCTTTTCATTTCCAGCAAATCTATAGCTCCTATTGATAGCATCAATTGGCTGATAGGAGTAACTGGTTCTAAGTCTGCCCTCATAAAGTGTACGTAATTGTCCTTTACACCTGTAATTGATTCTCTATCATATTCCATTACTTCTTTCCTGCTGAAGTTTTCGTTTTCTTTTCTATCTGCACTTACGGGGTTTTCTTCCACATAGGGCATGGTGATATTCAATCCTAATTTTTGCTTAGTTGGGATTGTTCTTTCGTCTGTTGTAACATTTTTTGTTTCTTCTATAAGTTTTCTAGGTGTGATTTTCCGTTTCCTTCGCTCTTCTTCTGTTTCTATTTCACTTTCTTCAGAAATAATTTCCCCATGGAACGGTGTAGACATTGCCTTAGGTTTTCTTTGTGTTAACGGAGTATCAAAAGTGACAGATTTTTTTAATTTTTCATCTTCTTTTTTGTTGTTTTGAGAGAATTGTTCCGTGGTTTCTTCTAATTTAGTACTTTCTGAATTTTCAGGCAGATGTTTCTGTATTTCTTTTAATTCCGCTATTATTTCGTCTATTGATCTAACATTTTCCTCATTTGTATCATTTATTCTTTCTTCCTCTTCCATTTCGTCGAACATCTGGTTATCCCAAAAATATGATTGATGTTCTCCTAGAGATGCGTCATATCTGCGTATCGAGTCTTGTACTCCTTTCAATAATTCCTGATCCACTATTCTTTTCTGCCCCTCCTCTTCTTCTCGTTGATCTTCGTCTTCGTTGTCCTCTTCTTCAGATGATTCTACTGGAGCTTCTACAAAGACCGCAATTTCTTCTTTTTCAAGGACATTCTCTTTATCTCTATTCGTGGAGGTTTTCTCTTCTTCTATTTCTTCTGGTTCAGTCATTTCTTGAGTGTTTTCTAAGGACGGAAAAACGCTATGGCTTTTCCTAAGAATAGGTGTTCTTGGTTTTTCTATTAAGTTCTCTTCTTCTTCTTCTTCTTCTTCTGATTCCTCATTATTTCTATCCACTTCTGACCCTATGACTGATGGTTCATCGTCTTCATTATAATTTGGTACGTTGATTTTATTCCTTAACCTTGATGCTATAGGTTGTTCTAATTCTTCAGATTCTGTCGGTACAGATTTAATTCTCTCTTTGGGCTTCTCTTTATAATTCTTTTTAATGATATTAGAAGCCTCTGGAATTTTTATTTTCGGTTCTGATTTGGCTCGTTGTCTAATATTTTTGTCTGTTGTTTCAACCTGTTCTACTTGATCATGCGTCCCTTGTGTTTTCCGTTTCTTTCTGTTTGTTTCGATTAATCGTGATAATGCTTCATTCGCCTTAATTTTACTTTTTCGTGCTCCACTACTGATTGGAAATACTTTTACATTATTTAAAGTTTTTTTTTCTTCTTCCTCGATTGTGATTTCTTCTGTCGTCTCAATATCAGTTTCTATCCTTTCATCTATCTCTTTTTCTTTTGTATCTTTTTTGAACCTCGTGTCCTTATCACACGGATTTTCTGATAATACTGTTATCCAACGATTGACTTTACCCGGTTTACAATAGAAATCATAGTGATAATCCTTCAATCTCATGAGCCATTTTGCCATTCGTGAAGTGGGCTTATTAGCATCATTGATTATTTTTACTGGTTCATGATCACAAGATAATATGAATCTAGACCCATATATAAATGGTCTATAATGTTCCAGCGCATAGATAACTGCTAAGCATTCTTTTTCAGTCTCCTCGTAATTTCTCTCTGCTCCGACTAGGGTCTTTGAAAAGTAGGCTACTGGTAAATCTATCCCATCTTTTTCTTGGGTTAACACTGCACTAACTGCATGTTCCGAAGCATCAGTGGTTATTTTGAAAATCTTTTTAAAATCAGGATGTTGTAAAATAGGGTCTTGGCATAGGGCTGCTTTCAATGTCTTAAAACTTTGCTTTTCTTCATTACCCCACACAAATTTCTGGTCCTTCTTCAAAAGTTTGTATAGTGGTTTCGCTTTATTGGCATATCCTTCTATGAATCTTCTATAGTAACCAGTTATTCCTAAAAACTCTTTTATAGATTTTGTTTTCGTGGGTTGTGGGAAATCATTTATGGCTAATAATTTCTTTGGATCCGCCTGTATTCCTTCTGCCGTAATGACATGTCCTAAATAAGACACTTCTTTACATAGAAAAGCACATTTTTCGGGTTGTAAAGCTAGCTTGGCTTGTCCTAGTCGTTCGAATAATCTATTGATAGTAGTATCATGTTCTTCTAAAGTTTCTGTGAAGACTATTATGTCATCCAGATAAACAAAAAGTTCTGCTCCTTGTAAACCCAACATAACATTATCCATTAATCTCTGAAATGTGGATGCAGCATTTTTTATTCCCATAGGCATTCGCTTGTACTGATAATGTCCTCTACCGGAGGAAAAAGCCGTTTTGTGTTGATCTTCTTTAGCTGTTCCAATTTGATGATAACCCATAGCTAGATCGAAAACTGAAAAATACTTTGCTCCCCCTAAACGTTCTAGAATCGAATTTATCAAAGGCATGGGGTACGCTTCTCCCACCATTTTGTCGTTTAGTGCTCTAAAATCTATTACTAGTCTCCATTTCTTGTTTCCCTGTTCATCCATCTTTTTAGGTACAATCAAAACAGGTGAATTATAATTCGATTTTGAATCTATGATTAAATCTTCTTTATACATTTTGTCTATTAATTTTCGACCTGCTTCTTCATATTCTGGTGTTTGTCGATACTGTTTACATTTCACCGGATTTTCATCTGACGTGGGGATGCGATGTTCTACTAGTGGTGTTACGGGCAATTTATCACCTGGTAAATAAAATCTATCTTGTCCCATTCTTACCCATTTTTCTACATATCGCTTCTCTTCTGAATTTAGATGATTCATCTTCAACCTTTCTAAAACCATGCTAACTCGTTTTTTTTTTATTTCCATTTCTTTATCTGTTTTATTCTCGTCTGATATTAGATAGTCAAACGGTATCAGTTCTTGTGGAGGTATAGATATCTTGATATCTCTCTCAGTAGTATTAATAGCTCTAATTTTGCATGTTCCTTGGTTTGGTTTGACTATTGCTTCACCTAGGAATAGTCCCTTTTCAGTTTCTATTTTTGGTAAATACCCTTCTGTTAGTTCCGAATTTTGTATTGGGATTTCGACTACTTGTCTTGTCCTCGCTTTTATTTTTAGAATCCTCGGTACTGGTTTTACTTCTTTTCCTAGTGTTTTTCCGGCTATTATAGACTCCTGGTCTACAAAAGGAATTGGTTCGACTGGTTTTGAATGAGTTATGAGAGCGTTGTAAAAAAATGAGATGCTCGATCTTTCTTCTCGTAGGAAAGGTCTTCCTAAAATTCCTTCCGAAGAAATAGGAAATGAGGAATCTACCACATGGAATAGGTTTTCCTTTTCATAAAATTTTAATTGCACAGTACCTAACGTGTAAACTTTTGTGACAGTTATGCCTGTGATGTAAGCCATGTTCCTTGAATCTATTTTCGCATCTTTCTTTAAAGCAGAAATTTTTATTACATTAACATCTGCTCCAGTATCTACGAAAAAGTTTGCTTTACCTTTAATCAGTTGATGACTGTCTAATTTTACTACCGGCGATTCATCTACTATTTTGTTAATTATGAAGACGGATGGGGTTCTTTGAATCTCAGTATTCCTGGACACGGCTGGTTGATCAAGTCCGAAAGCATGTCCTCTTTTCGGACTTGATTCCCGTTTAAAAAACCAATACGGTTGTCGTCCATTCTTGTTTCTTTTTGTCCAACTGTTTGTGGGTTCATGTACGTATTATCCCTGTTTCCGGGAGAATGGTTCCGCCAATCATTATTGTACATATTTCCGAAGTCTTGACCTCCTTCTCTATATCCTCCACCTCTATGTCTTTCTTTTCTTTGGTGATAATTTCCAAACTGATTTCTGAAAGGTTCTCTTGGATCTGATCTTCGCTCTAAGGGTGTAAAATTTCCTCTTTGAAATTCTCTTTGTGGTTCATATGTTCTTCTATTTCCATATGCGTTATTGCCGTCGTTTCTATAACGTGTAGGGTAAGAAGAATATCCTCTTATTTCTGCATGCCCTTTAACTTCTTGTGCGTGTTTAGCAAAACCTACTGCTTGCTCTAAACTACTCGGGTCCTTTCCATCAACTGCGGACGCAATTTCATCAGGTAATGCTCTGATAAACGCACGTAGAGCGATATCCTCAACTGTTATTAATACATGTTTGACCGTTTCACTACCATATTTAGCATATAACGCAGCTCTAGCTCCACTTATGTATCCCTGTAACCTATCGTACATGTCATTGACATTTTCATCTCTAAATAATCTCAGATCTTGAATGTCCCTGAGATATTTTTCATAAGGTAGTCCGGGAGCAAACCTTTCCTTTAAGAGATCTATGAGCTGTGTTATTTTTTTGAATTGTTTATGTCTAGTACATTCTCTAGCATTACCCGACAATTTACTTAACACTGCTGTCATCAAGGGCATTTCGTTAGCTGGAGTAACATACGATGCTGCATTCACGATGTCCTGTATAAAGTCTCTTACTGCCATGTTTTTTCCGTCAAAAAATGGTATATGGCTAACCGCCTGTTGAATAGCTAATGCATCGGCGATTGACTGTGCTGCCACGATGGCTGCATTTTCTGCATTTATTTCAGTGACATTTCTAGTATTCCTTACACCTGGTATAAAGCCTAAATCTGTACGATTACTATATACTTCCGCCAAGGTAGATGCGTTAGGATTTTCTTGAACTTCTTCTTCGAAGGGATTAGTATTATCGTGTAAATTATTTCTCAAGTTTCCCGCTCCGTTGTTTTGATTGATACCCCCTCCATTTCCCCCAGCGTTCTGATTGTCAGTCATGTTTAAAAAGAAATTATTTTTATTTTTTTTATAATCTTCTCAAAAGATCAAAAGATCAATTTTTGGCTATATTCAAATGCTGAGATTTCTAATGTTCTAGAATGGGTATCAGTTAAAGTGTATTGAGCCACCCGTAACTACCTGCTGATTTCCAGCCTACTATAGATAAACTAGCACACTCTGGACTCGTATTACTGGCGTCGATTACTTGAAAATAAGTTTCTCTACCTTCTAACTCTATTTCTATTCCACCTATTACGCTAAAAAACTGTCCTAAGATTACTTTGACTTCTGATTCGCACGGCCAATATCCTAAGCTTAAAACACTCGAGGAAATGTAGTTGTGTTTTTCTAAGGTAGTTATAACAAATTCTGTTGATCCATTCACTATATTTGGCGAGTTCAACTTGGTTTCTACTACCGCTGGAATATTTTGTGTAATAATTTCGTTATAAGCTACGAACGACATTAGATATTAATTTTTCTTTAAATTCATTATACCTATTCTTAAAACCTTCCTTTATTTTTTTACCATATTATCCTTATATTATTTTTATATTGAATTATCAACTGTTCATTTTTTCCTAACAAAAAAAAACTCTTCGATATTACCCTCACACCCTAATAATATATTACTATGGAATGAATTATTATTCAACGAGTTTCTAATTCTTTATTAATCACGTATGTAATTTTTAATAATTCGACCTTGCTGTTTATATTCTGTTTCGACACAGTATAAAGACGTTCATTCATTAGGCACACTGACCTACTTATTGCATTCCTTTTTCATTGAATCGACGAATGTGACACCGTGTCTCATTACCTACATTCGCAATTTTACGTTCATGATACACTTTATTGTTGTTTTTTTTTTAACCTTCTTAACACTTTCGTTATACTCTTGGATTTTTCTTCACTATTCAATTCTTGGAAACTTTTTCATTTATCATTTGTCTAGTAGTTGATTTCCTTAATTCCTATTCTTTTTTATGTTGTCCGTTATAATAAATTTTTTTTTATCTCGAATATTGTCCTTATTATATTATTCGCTTAAACTTCTCAAGATTTTACCTTTTTGAATCGCTGAAAACTAATATATTTTTCGTCTAATTTTTCAAATTAATGAGTACATCTATTTTCCTTCTATATATTTTTTTAAAAACACCTATTTTCCTGTTAAACTTTTCAAAGCCTACAAGCCTAACACGGTTCGAATTTCACTGTACTCAAAAAAAAATAATATTGAGTTTTCATTTCATTACCCTTATATTTGGTAATTATAAAAAAAACCCTTTTAAGAAGGAAGCGGATTTGGAAAATCTGATTTTTGACCTTTCTATTTGTACCTTTTTGACGATTATCGTGTTGATAAGTTCTTTAATGTTTCGGTTGGATTAAGAGCAGAACAAAATTTAATATTTTTATTTATTTTTTTTTTTAAGCTACTATACTTCATGCATATTTTTTAAATTACAATCTTTCAAAATTTAAATGAAATTTCTTTTTGAATCAAACCATTAGATTTTTAATATTATTAAAGTTCTTATCAATTACGAAACGAATCGTCTGTTTTCACGATAATTTTTACTCGAGAAATATTTTATTCGCGTCACGAAATGATTTAAGAATTTGTTTAGTTGTTTAGTCCTCTTCACTTGTCCAAGTGGCTAATTCACTTTCGACAAGGTTAATCGGAGGAAGTTTTTTTATATTATTGAAGAGACCAGAGCTCGCGAGCACGCGGAGTATAGTCACTGTCCTGACTGTCTCTACTTTGCGTTTACCCAAAAGTGCAAAGGTATTCGATTTTCTTTCATCGAACTAAAAAACGTCTAACATTCAGAGACAGCCCAAATAATCTAATTTAAAATTTTAGTTTAAACCGCACTTCACTTTAGTATTAATGATATATTTTAATCAGAAAGGTCAAAAAAAAATTTTATTGTTTTATATTTCTTAGACAAAATATTTATTTCCTTATAATTCCTTATAGGAATTGTTCGTGTATAAGAGTGTAAAAAAAAATTGTTGTTCTTGATAAAATATACTATTTTCCAATACACAAAAATTCTTACAGAATATTTAAAAAAAATCCCACCGCTGCCACCATTTGTAAGGGTAGAGGGTGGTTTTTTTGTAAAGATTAAAATAGTTTCAAAAAGTAGTCATAAAAAAATCCACAATCAAACAAATATAATTATTTGTTAAGATTTTAAAATACCCTGTAGTACAAAGAATGATTGTGTTAATTTATTGAAATAATTAACTAATCAAAAAAAGAAAGGTAGGGGATCGTCTCTAAAATTATATTATTATTCAATATATCGGCAGAGAGCCGTATTCTGTTTCGATTAGGGTATGGTAAATATTAAAGAAATAAAATATGGAAATTTATCTTTAACATATTAATAATCAATTTATTAAAACTAATTCAACTTGTTGTACATACAAACTAGCAAAATTTCGCTATAACAAGACTGAAAGTCTTATTTAAGAAAACAATAATTTGAGAAAAATTAATGTAATACAATATACTGTAATATTCAAACTTTCTGAGTGTGTTGTGTAATTGTTCTGTGTGTGCAAATATTTCTACTCACCAAAAATTGGAATTTCTCATGTAATAATAGGTTTCTTTTTAATATTCTGTCTGTTCCTTTAAATATTCTTTTAATATTCTTATATATATATATATATATTCATAAACTGAGTAATTATATCTCTTTTTCTTTTATTTAGTTAATAATCCCTTTTCTATATAATCTTATTTCACTTTAAATAATATATTTTTAAATTCAAATCTGACGCCTAATGGGCGTTGTTTCAAAAAAACAAAACTCGGCTCGTCTTTACCAGGCGACGGCTACCCACCAAAAGATCACGATTTACCCTTTCAGTCAATTTTATTAACTGCTATTTTGGGTCATCGAATTTTTGCTGATCGATTTTTTCATCATCATTGATGAAATTATTTTGAGTACAGTTTTGTAATCTCGGTATAGTTGCGATGCTCGATGAATTATCGGGAGCAACTTACCTTGCGTTTTGTTTTGTAATAAAGTTAATATTATTTTTAAAGTGTAATAAGTCTTCATTTAAACTTTTATTCTTTATTAATTAATAATTTTTTTTAATTTGAATATTTAAAGGAAATTGAACTTTATGCTGTCTAGTTCTTCCTATGATAAATAGAAGTAATTTATATTTATTTTCCTTTTGTGGTGAATATAAATATTTGAGTTAACTCTTTTTTTCGTTTAGTTGGCATTATAATTAAGAACAGTTTCGTAACTTTACAGTTATTTCGCCAGACTATGTGTTCTGTTTTTAAAATTGAAGAATATCTTTTACAATTTCTAAACTAATTTGTGAATTTAAATTTATACATTCCAAAATCTTTAATTTGAGATAACAAATTTTCTTATTATCCAATTATCTAATAAGAAAAATAAGAATTATAAAACAATAAGTCACGGAGTCAGATCGTGACAGCGCGCATTATGAAAGCATGCGTACTTGCGTTTGACATTATAGCTCCAGGACGTATGTAAACAAATATGATGGCCGGATCTTTTAGGTTATGTCTAAAAGGTCAGCTTTGTACGCTTTATAATACCGATAATATCATTATATTATTACACTTATCATTATTTACAGCATATTTGATAATTCTTTTTTAATATAATTGTTGATATGAAATTTATAAGATATAGACTGCTCAGCGCTTAGGAATGTTAAAAAAGACTTATTGTTAGTATTACATGTACAATCCATTGTATGTGATTCGATACAATACAAAATACAATTAAATTTTTTACAGTTCCAATGCATTTTCTGTTGGTGGAGAGTAAATTATGTATTTTACAACTGTAAAATTTAGTACATTTGTACTGAAAGGAGAAGGTGAATTTTAAAACGATGTGGCAATTTCATCCTCCTCTCCTTGTTCCTTTCTATTTCATGCGTCAGTAACAGCGATAGATACTATATAAGTGGGTGGTGGGTTGATGGGTGGGGGGGGGGTGTTAGGTCTATGATACATACATTGAAAACATATACCAGGTGGACAGTGGGTGGTAGTACCAAAGACATGTAACTTATTTCTAAAATAAAAGTTAACAACAATTTATGGTTTATGCAAATTCTACAGATGGATGAGGTCATAAACACATGCAATTAGTCCTAAGGTAAAAGTTAACAACAATACACAGTTTATGCAAATTAGAAAGGTTAAGATTTTAAGTTAAACCTAGTGCGATTCGATTGCAGCGCCGTCTATGGAGAAATCCCCCGCTTGAAAAACCTAAAAGTAGAGGAAACTTTTAAATTTCCGCGCAAAAGTAAGGGTGAAAATTTAAAATGACGTAGGAGAATCCCCAAGAGAATGCCGACATATGGTAATACCGACTAAGGGTAACCGATTTCGGAAATCTACCTTACCGTCGAGCAAGCAAGTAATCTGCATTACCGAAACAAGGTAACACGCGCGAAATCTGCATTACCGACCGACGGTTATTTATCAACAAACCGCTAAAAATCCACTGCAGGTAACTGACTAGGGCGCCACCTGGTGGCGAAAATCGAAACTGTGCGCTGGTTCTCTCTTTGCTATACTACTCATCTGTATAACACTTTTGCTTAAAGTTAGTGCTCTCCAGAAAAGGAGAAGAGACAAGATTTCATACAGTCTCGCCTCTGTCTCGTTAAATATAAAAATTGCTGAACTCGGTCTCGGGAAATGGGGTCTCGATCTCGTTGAATATTACAATTTTAGGTCTCGGTCTTTGGGAAAATGGCCTTCGTCTCGGTCTACAAGTCTCCATCGATGTATTTGCTTTAATTCAAGTAATCTGTAATTAAATTGAATAAAGTGATACACAAGACATAGGAAGTTAAAAAATAGAATTAAATTATTAAGTAGCTCTCAATGAAAGTTGAAAGTGTAGTGAAAGTAGTATTAATTTTTATTTTTTGATTGTTGTATATTCGTATATATGTAAAGAATGTGTAAAAATTATTTTCTTAATTTAATTTAATTGAGTTTTGTTATTTTTTTCTCTTTTCGTCTTTTAACGTTTTTAATATATTCAACTAATTACATGACCGCACAAAAAAAAAGTAAATAGAAAATAGTAATAATGGAATGAAGAAAATAATGACGGTTAAAATAATCATAACTTTCTATCTTATTTTAATTTTGTTGCATCGCTAATTTTACCTATTTTAATTAATAGTTGCAAGTAAAAGTTAGCCTGAAAGACGCGAATACCGTGGAAACCTAAAATAATTACTCTCCAACTGTTTTTCCTTTGAAAATTGGACAGAGAGTAGTGTGGTGAAAAACGTGTTCGGTGAGTGTAGTGAGAAAAAAGCAAGATGGCTATGTTAGTCAGAAAGCACATGTTACACAGTCAAATCGGCATTTAAGTGTGAAAAAGTTGCGGAAGCACCTACCAACAAAGTTAATATTAGTGTTGTGAATCATCGTAAGTTGCATACACCTAATAAGAAATAAACAGTACAAAAAGCAGACGCAATGCGCCTACAATTGAGGGTTTCGTGGCTTTTTCTTGATCACACACAACTCTTACACACACCCAAAAAATGGTAAAAAAAACCATCTCCTCTCTTTCCCTATTTCTGTTTCTCTTCTATAATATATTATGAATACATTAGGTTTTACCAAATATCATTGTTATATTTGTTTTGTTACTTACTTACATAATAACAAGCATATTGTTTCCAACATGCACTACCTGGAAGTAACCAATTTTGCATCTCAAAAATCCTCATTTTGTGTAGTATATGATTATTTAAATAAAATATAATATCAATGTCTCAAACTATCAATTCGATTTAAAATATGTCTCAAAGTGCCAATAACTAAAGAAAGAATCGTTAACGGATTCAAAGAAATTTTGGTCTCAAAAATAATAAAAAAAATCTTAAGTATTAATTTATTAAATATAAGGTCACATTTCGTCCCTATTGGTAATCCTTTTTCCTCGTCTCTGTCTTTTTCTATCACCCTTTCTCTCGCACACAACCTAAAATTGACAGCTATTGGTTCGTGTATTTCTGTCTCTGTCTCTCCCTATCACCCTCTCTCTCGCACGCAACCTAAAATTGACAGCTGTTGGTTCGTGTGTTTCCGTCTCTGTCTCTCACTATCACCCTCTCTCTCGCACACAACCTAAAATTGACAGCTATTGGTTCGTGTGTTTCCGTCTCTGTCTCTCACTATCACCCTCTCTCTCGCACACAACCTAAAATTGACAGCAATTGGTTCGTGTGTTTCCGTCTCTGTCTCTCACTATCACCCTCTCTCTCGCACACAACCTAAAATTGACAGCTATTGGTTCGTGTGTTTCCGTCTCTGTCTCTCACTATCACCCTCTCTCTCGCACACAACCTAAAATTGACAGCTATTGGTTCGTGTGTTTCCGTCTCTGTCTCTCACTATCACCCTCTCTCTCGCACACAACCTAAAATTGACAGCTGTTGGTTCGTGTATTTCTGTCTCTGTCTCTCCCTATCACCCTCTCTCTCGCACACAACCTAAAATTGACAGCTTTTGGTTCGTGTGTTTCCGTCTCTGTCTGTCACTATCACCCTCTCTCTCGCACACAACCTAAAATTGACAGCTATTGGTTCGTGTGTTTCCGTCTCTGTCTCTCACTATCACCCTCTCTCTCGCACACAACATAAAATTGACAGCTGTTGGTTCGTGTATTTCTGTCTCTATCTCTCCCTATCACCCTCTCTCTCGCACACAACCTAAAATTGACAGCTTTTGGTTCGTGTGTTTCCGTCTCTGTCTGTCACTATCACCCTCTCTCTCGCACACAACCTAAAATTGACAGCTGTTGGTTCGTGTATTTCTGTCTCTGTCTCTCCCTATCACCCTCTCTCTCGCACACAACCTAAAATTGACAGCTTTTGGTTCGTGTGTTTCCGTCTCTGTCTGTCACTATCACCCTCTCTCTCGCACACAACCTAAAATTGACAGCTATTGGTTCGTGTGTTTCCGTCTCTGTCTCTCACTATCACCCTCTCTCTCGCACACAACCTAAAATTGACAGCTATTGGTTCGTGTGTTTCCGTCTCTGTCTCTCACTATCACCCTCTCTCTCGCACACAACCTAAAATTGACAGCTGTTGGTTCGTGTATTTCTGTCTCTGTCTCTCCCTATCACCCTCTCTCTCGCACACAACCTAAAATTGACAGCTTTTGGTTCGTGTGTTTCCGTCTCTGTCTGTCACTATCACCCTCTCTCTCGCACACAACCTAAAATTGACAGCTATTGGTTCGTGTGTTTCCGTCTCTGTCTCTCACTATCACCCTCTCTCTCGCACACAACATAAAATTGACAGCTGTTGGTTCGTGTATTTCTGTCTCTATCTCTCCCTATCACCCTCTCTCTCGCACACAACCTAAAATTGACAGCTGTTGGGAGAGTGGCCATTTCGTATAGGGGTACAGTTTTGGTCGTATGTATTTGCGGCCATGTTGGATTAGAAGTGATTTTCCTGTGTGAATAGCTGCTTAATGTTTTAGTTGAAGAGTACAGTGACTATCAAAGTAAACAAATAGGAGAATATGTAAGTACCTAATTTGTTTATTTGATTAGTTTATTAACGTTGTAAATAATGTAGGTTATTAAATAAATAAATATAAATTAATAAAAGTTAATTTTTGTTGAGAAGTTGACTGTAAAAGTGTTAGAAGTTTTAATTAATTTAATAGGTTATGTTATTGTTAGTGATTGTTTATTTTGTTTAAAAAAGATAAACTTTATTTTAGTTTTATTTATTTAGAAGCAACAATAAACTTGTTTATTAAAATTTCAACTTTTTTAACGTATTTTTCCATTTGAATGTGTTTAATAAGGTTTTATGTAAAATAATATAGTGCTTCTCAAAATACAAATTTTTATTATTATATTGAATCGATAAATTTATAATTATTTAGTTTATTGCTTTTTCGTTTTTAATGCTAAAAAATGTAGTTAGTTTATAATTAATATTTTTAATTACTTACATTCAGAGAATTTAGTGTCATTTATAGGTTAAGTTTTATTTATCTAAAAGGCAATTAAATAATTTAGTTTTATTTTATAAGTTTTTAGTAATACGGATGAAAACGTTTACTTTGTAAAGCTTAACAATTTTAATACCCTCCAAATTTAACCTTACTTTTTAATTTTCAGATTTTGGTTTCCAAGCAATGCAGGAAGATGTTTGAAAGCATTTCAAAGCTCCAAACTGACATAAATTAATTTTCTGCTCACCTTCCAGTGAATCAAATCCACAGGTAATATAATAACGCAATTAAAAATTAAATTAATAATTATTAATTTAAATATAAATGTAGTTTAAAGTTTTAACAGGCACGAAATTGAAATATAAGTACTTGGTTCAATTGGGTCTTTTTTATTTTTTAAATTTTTACTAATTTAATTTAATTCTTACCAATTCAATTATTTGTTATTAGTATTAGTTATTTATTTTCAATTGAAAAATTCATCAAGATTTGAAAGGTATCAAAAAAGTTACTAAGTAAGAAAAATAAAAATGTGAGCGAAACTAGGATATCTTCTTGACTTTTTTTTGACAGCATAATAAATATTTATTAAAAGCTTTGTATGATTTTCATTTCTATATATTTTGAAGTAGTTAACATATTCTTATTGTTAAGAAGTATTTAAAAATGTTTGAAGTACACTTTGATTTTCAATTTCGATAACCATTCATTTAAAACTAAAATCGAAAAAATGGTATTAGCATATTGCATTGTCTAGTTAATGATGAACAAAAAGTTTGTCAAATCTACATTTAAAAAGAAATGTCGACGGTTTATTGGCCAAAAAATTTGCTTTTTAAAGTTTTTAAAATTTCGATTTTTTATTAGAAATTATTTTACAGGTGATTAATCTTTTGCAAAAGACGAGTTTTGTCGTAAATCGATTAAATTTCAACAAAAATAAAAAAATATTTATTTCTATCATTATTTATATTTAATCACATAAATTAAAATATGAATTAAATTAATTAAATTAATTCTGATAAAATAATTTTTAAGTACTACTTTTTTTAATATTTGTACTTTATTCTCATTAATTAAATGTAATAGATTCTAAATTTTTTAGACTTTTACGAGAAGCTGGATTTCACATCATTGAAGGAGGATACCATGCCGACAAATTTCAAGAAAGTGACATCAACTTCCATAATAAAAGATATTTCTCTCGGCGCAGAACGAAATATTTTCCTGTGACAACACCAGTGAACACTTGGAAGCTAGCCCTCAGTACAGTCGTTGGAACCAAATAATCTCCCATTTTAAATAACAGACGTAACGAAATTCTGGTGAATGAGCGTCACCGATTTATGGTAAAATTTATGGTAATTATTTATTTGTATTTTGTTATGAAAATTAATAAAATAAATTCAAATTATAATTGACTTTCATTTCAATTTTTAATAATTTTGATTAATTTCATAAGCATTAAACAAAAATTTTAATTATTAAGAACTTTAATATAACGAAATTGCAATTAATATTTATTATAATAATTAGTCAAAACAATTAATGTCTAAAATTGTAGCCAAACCCAAATTTCTGTCATCCAAACTTCAGTTTTTAAAGAAAGACGACTTCACCGATTAGTTTGCAATTGTAAAAAGTAGTTTTCGACCTTTCCCAATGAATACCAAGTTCAACGTTCTATTATTTCACAATGTTTATTGATCAAAAATTTACTTGATCCAAAATAAAGATCAATCTAAACTTTAATTCTCAAAATTCTAATATAATCTTAATTAATTTTTTTTTTTTTTTAACTGAAACAAATTCAAATTATAAATTTCCATCTAGCTGAATTTTAGGTTTTAAAAATACAATCAATCTTAATTTCTATAAGCGAGAATTTATATGCATACCTATATTATAATATTTTTTATTAATGTATTATATTATTATTTAATATATTCTTTAAAATTGTTCACAGATTCTTAGTCAGCAGATCAAAACCATTACAGAAAATTATGCCACTTTCTCCTAAACAAAAAAGGAACTTCGCACTAAAAAATGGCAAATAGAACCTACAAATAAATTATTATACATTCTACAATAAATGTATTATCTAGTTCTAAAACCATAGAACACACGTAGGAGAAACTTCCCTAGTTATTCAAGTTAAGATGAGGATCAAACTACCCTCAAAAACCACCCCTCAGAGAAATATCACATAAAATATCTGAACAAAAAACTCAAAAATGTAAAAAAGAAATTATAATCAAGCTCTAAAGTGACGGAAAATACTCCGATAAATATTTAATAATTTTTCTAACTGATAAAAAGACTTATCAACACCAATCAACCACCACTAAGAACAATAAGAGAATAAATATCCGAAAAAAATTCAAAATCAATAAAGAAATTATAATCAAGTTCCAAAATGACTTGACGCGTAGTTTTTTGGGGTTTCTAATTTCTCTGTCAAATGGGAAAATTAGTAGGCATGTTCCTACAAATGTTCCGTCATTTCAGTACATGATTATAATTTTTTTCCACTTTTTGAGGTTTTAGTACATTTATTCTTTTTCTGCATTTTTCCGGAGCTTTGGATTCTTGTGTTTGATAATTCTTTTTGTCATTAGGAATAATTACAGACTATATTCCTGAGTATCATCTGTCAATTTAAAACTTGATTATAATTTTTCTCTAGTTTTTTGCTCATGTTATTTTTCTCCATTTTCCCTAAGTTTTGGTTATTTGTGGTTGATAATTCTTTTTGTCATTAGAAATAATTAGAGAGTATATTCCTGAGTATCTTCTGTCAATTTAAAACTTGATTAAAATTTTTTTTCTAGTTTTTTGCTCATGTTATTTTTCTCCATTTTTCGTGAGGTTATGATTATTATGGTTGATAATTCTTTTTGTCATTTGGAGTAATTAGAGAGTATATTCCTGAGTATATTCTGTCAATTTAAAACTTGATTAAAATTTTTTTTCTAGTTTTTTGTTCATTTTATTTTTCTCCATTTTTCCTAAGTTTTGGTTGGTAGTGGTTGATAATTCGTTTTGACATTTGGAATAATTAGAGAGTATATTCCTGAGTATCTTCTGCCAATTTAAAACTTGATTATAACTTTTTTCTAATTTTATAGTTTTTGGTTCATTTTATTTTTCTCCATTTTTCCTAAGTTTTGGTTAGTAGTAGTTGATAATTTTTTTTGACATTTGGAATAATTAGAGAATATATTCCTGAGTATTTTCTGCCAATTTAAAACTTGATTATAACTTTTTTCTAGTTTTATAGTTTTTTGATCATTTTAATTTTCTCCGTTTTTCCTAAGTTTTGGTTAGTAGTGGTTGATAATTTTTTTTTCCATTTGGAATAAGTAGAGAGTATATTCCTGAGTATCTTCCGTCAATTTAAAACTGGATTATAACTTTTTTCTAGTTTTATAATTTTTGGTTCATTTTATTTTTCTCCATTTTCCCTAAGTTTTGGTTAGTAGTGGTTGATAATTCTTTTTGTTATTAGGAATAATTATAGAGTATATTCCTGAGTATGTTTCGTCAATTTAGAACTTGATTATAATTTTTTTCTACTTTCTGAGGTATTTCTTTATTTATTTTTTTCTGTACTTTTCCTGCGGTTTAGATTCTTGTGCTTGTTAATTATAATTAATATTTTTGATTACTTACTGTCAAATAGTAGTGTGTCATTTATAGTTTACTTTTTAATTATCTAAAAGGTGATTAAATCATTTAGTTTTATTTTATATGTTATCAGTAATACGGGTGAAGACGTTTACTTTGTAAATCTTACTACTTTTAATACCCTTTAAATTCAACTTTAATTTTTAATTTTCAGATTTTGGTTTCCAATCAGTGTACGAGGATGTTCTGCCAATGTTCAGAAAAAGTATTGAATCTACAAAAATATTAATCAGAGAAAAGAAAATATTATTTTACAGAATGTTTATTTTTAATTAGCAATATATTAAACATTTTTAACATCAAATAATTGTCGAAATCTTAATTTAAATTGTACATTTTAATCTTGCGATCAAATCTTGTACTGTGTGGTGATTTGAAAAACGTTTGATAAATACAATAGGATCATGATTCACATCGTGAAAATGCATTCGGTGCCAATGTTTTTTTAAGTCCTTATTATCTCGCATAACGTTTCCTTCTTTGCTTGTGCACTCCTGATTTGTGTGAATTTTCGTGCTGTGAGTATAAGCCATACTTTGGAAGTTCAGGAGTCCTTCTGTTTACATAATAATGAAAAAATAAAATTGTGTATTTACATATGTTTCCTTATGTTTAGTGACGGTTAAACACGGCTGCTACGTGTCAGAAAATTGAAGGAAAATTATGGATTTATTCTGGAAAATTGTGATTTTGAAATTTGGTATATGTGGATTAAAAATTATCTATAAGTAAAACTAAAAAAGATAAATTAAAAACTCTTTTTATTTATTTTTTTCTGTACTTTTCCTGCGGTTTAGATTCTTGTGCTTGTTAATTATAATTAATATTTTTGATTACTTAGTGTCAAATAGTAGTGTGTCATTTATAGTTTACTTTTTAATTATCTAAAAGGTGATTAAATCATTTAGTTTTATTTTATATGTTATCAGTAATACGGGTGAAGACGTTTACTTTTTTTTTCCTCATGTTATTTTTCTCCATTTTCCCTAAGGTTTGGTTATTTGTGGTTGATAATTCTTCTTTTCATTTGGAAAAATTAAAGAGTATATTCCTGAGTATCTTCTGTCAATTTAAAACTTGATTATAAATTTTTTTCTAGTTTTTTGCTCATGTTATTTTTCCCCATTTTTCCTCAGGTTTGGTTATTTGTGGTTGATAATTCTTTTTTTCATTTGGAAAAATTACAGAGTATATTCCTGAGTATCTTCAGCCAATTTAAAACTTGATTATAACTTTTTTCTAGTTTTATAATTTTTTGATCATTTTAATTTTCTCCGTTTTTCCTAAGTTTTGGTTAGTAGTGGTTGATAATTCTTTATTTCATTTGGAAAAATTACAGAGTATATTCCAGAGTATGTTTTGTTTATTTACAACTTGATTTTAATTTTTTTCCTAGTTTTTGAGATATTTGTTTATTTATTTTTCCTGTCTTTTTCCTGTGGTTAGGATTCTTGTGGTTGATAATTCTTTTTGTCATCTGGAAAAATTGGACAGTATATTCCTGAGTATTTTCCGTCAATTTAAAACTTGATTATAATTTTTTTCTAGTTTTATAGTTTTTAGTTCATTTTATTTTTCTCCATTTCTCCTAAGTTTTGGTTAGTAGTGGTTGATAATTCTTTATTTCATTTGGAAAAATTACAGAGTATATTCCAGAGTATGTTTTGTTTATTTACAACTTGATTTTAATTTTTTTCCTAGTTTTTGAGATATTTGTTTATTTATTTTTCCTGTCTTTTTCCTGTGGTTAGGATTCTTGTGGTTGATAATTCTTTTTGTCATCTGGAAAAATTGGACAGTATATTCCGGAGTATGTTTCGTTTATTTAGAACTTGATTATAATTTTTTTTCTCGTTTTTGAGATATTTGTTTATTTATTTTTTCTGCATTTTTCCTGAAGTTTGGATTCTTTTGCTTGATAATTCTTTTTGTCATTTGGAAAACTGATGGATGTTATTCCTAAGTATGTTCCGTCATTTTAGAATTTGATTACAATTTTTTTTATAGATTTTGTGGTTTATGTTCATATATTTTGTCTGCATTCTTTTCGGGGTTGGTTTCTTGGGGGTTGATAATTATTTTGTCTAATACTATTGTTGCTCAATTATTGCACGAATCTATTATAAAAACATTTATTTATTATATCAAATATTCTTTTTTGAATTTTTATTATTAAACATCAGAATATTGAATGTGATCGGATGCGACGGAACTCGTTTAAATTTCAGTGGTACCAATCCGCGAGGGATAGTAGAAAATAATTTGAAAAAATGTCATTTTAAAATAAAAAATTGTTAGGTTTCATGTTTTAAAAGTATGGAACATATATAGGAGGACCTGCTTTAGTTATTAAAGATAATAAAAAGTTTAAAATACCTTTAAATGACATTGTTACGAAAAAAAGTGGAAAATATTTTTTTAAAATGTTTACCAGCTTATACAAAGAAATTATTACGAACGTTTAAAATCAGGGAAAATATGTAGGAGGAGCGCCCCTAGTCATTCAAGATTATTACAATGCTAATCTACGCTTTAAAGTGACCCATTACTATGATAATGGACAATGATTCTGAAAAATATATTAATTTTTTGCAAAAAGTTCTAATGTATTTCTACAACTGTAGAATTTACGTCTGAGACTTCCTTAATTCTTAAAAATTATAACAATTGCTAAATACGCTTATAAATTACATTTGAGAAAAATTGCCGAAAGTAAGTTTAAAAAATATGATCATTTCCTACAACCATGTAAATTATGTGGGTGGATACCCCTCTAATTAGTTGAGATGATAGCAGGGGTAAACAACCCTTAAAATTCTTCTTTAAATAAGGTACTAGCAAATAATTTTGAAAATAATTATTGCAGTTTACACAAGAATTTATTGTTTAATTTCTAAAGTAATACAAGTTACGTCGGAGAATGTATGTTCCAATTATTTATGGTGATATCAGGGGAAATTAATACACTTAGGAATTAACCCTTATGAATATACTCGAAAATAATTTTGAATTAAAGTATAAAATTTCACTGAAAGTGTTTGTTCAAGCTTTTCGACTTAAAGGATTTTCATGATTTTTTTCCTAATCCAGGTACATATATCTACTTCTTTTATTTCTTGAGTTATGCCTTACACAAGTTTATGATGTCCTCAAAGTTTAGTTCTCCTACTTCGTTTTCTTGGAAAATTTCATGCACAGTTTCGTAATGTGCTTCATCACTGTCTTCTTCGTCATCTGAAACTTTACGGGAAAAAAACATTGATTTATTGGACATAAAGTTTGTTTCAGTCCTTTTGGGTTATCTAAAATTGTTTCTGTTTCAATAGCTTCCTTTCACTTTGATTGTATATTTTGAATACAATTTTCAGAATAGTTAAAACCTTATTACTATTGTCTAAGAACCACATTTACAGTATTTCTGTACCTGCAAAGGTTTCCAATTCTTCTGCACATGCGTTGTCAATGCAGTGAACTTCTTGTATCAATTTATCCTCTACGACCTTGAGGATAAACTGATATGAATCACCCCCATCAGCAACTTCCTGCCATAGTTCCCACAGTTTTTGCTCCTTTTCAAAGGAAGTGGTGGACATACCTTTCGTCGTTACGACCCCCTGTTCTGCACTGTTACTTTTCCGTCGTACACTTTTTGCAATCTCTACGACTTTACCTGAAAATAGAGCAATAAATAATATTAAATAATCTATTAGACTAATTATAACCTTATAAAGAATATAACGCATGACTTACTTGCAAACAAATAGGGATCTGGTCTGGGCCCAGTTATTGCCAAAATCTGTCATATATCGCTTCCTTTGGCCAAGAGAAAGGTTAATGAGCAACTGTAGAAAGGTGTCGACAATTCTATCATGTGGCAGCAATGCAAGGGCTATAATCTTTGAGATATACAATTTATCCTCCTCCTGTGTCAGCAATTCGTTTTCTTTTGGTTTGCCCTTTTTTTTCTTCTTCAACACGCCCTTTTTTTTCCCATTTTTTACTAGCGCCTATAAGTTATGAGAATTGGAATTTTAATCTTTAAAAATATAGAGAACTCTATAAATATATATTTAAATATATCATAATTTTTCTTAACTGGTTTGTTCTCTATTGCCCCACTTTTCCCTACGTGAAAATTTTCTTTTCTTTAGGGTAGAGTTTGATGCGACACATTTTGAGCTTTTTTAAAAAATAATTGTAAATGACGAACAACATTATTTTTATACTAATTTTTTGAATGAGATTTAATGGACATAGAGTCCAAAAGGTTAAACAATTATTTAATTCCTCAAAGACTTTTTAATTTGGGTAATATGCAATACTTATGAGGAGATATAAGTGAAATTAGAATCCATTATGTAGGAGTTTAACATTTCTTTTGTCTTAGTTTTGCATTTAAAATTGTAGTATATTATTAAACATTAAAAGAAAAGTCTTCACCCTTGTAGAATTAACTTTTTTTATTTTTGAAGAATTACAATTTTTTACAATCTATCCACTAAATTCAAGAAAGCTGTTCAAAAAGTTAGAACACAATTTATTGACAGAAAGTACTATAAATTGTGGAAGAGTTCAGTACTGTCTTCCCTATTACGGAATTAGAATTTATTAATATATAAAATGAATTGAGAGTAAGCTTTGAAATTTAAGACTGTTAATTATAATATGCAATATGGAATAATTGTGTCATTACTGAACAAATTCACTACAGGAATTGAATCTGAAGACTATTGTATTAAAAAGAAAGTCAACATTTCTTTTTGTTGATGCTAAGATGCTAAGAAAATAATTTTTTTCTTAAAAAAAAATTTTAAAAAAGTTTCTTAAACTATGAAATAAAATTCTAACTCTAAGAAGATCTTCTAAGCGCTTATTTCTGTAGTCACTTCGTTTTCAGACGACGCCATTAGTCGCTAAAAATTATGTTTGACTGGGTACTATTTACAAAAGTCTTAAACCGATTGATTATTCTACGTAAATATTCGATGAAAATAAAGTACGAAAATTGTTTTGTACGGTTTTTTATTGTTTGAGAAAAAAGTTATAAAAACAAGTATTTTTACTGACATATAGTAATTTTTGAATGATTGTTTTAATCTTTTAATCAATATGAATTTTACGGATATTTTAAAATACAAAAGTTTAACAGAATCAAAATGGTTTTTTATTCTTGCATCATTATAAAACATTAGGATAGTAAAACTGCACTAAATTTACTAAATGTATAATTAATTTAATAGATTCTCTACGAATATTTTTTATTTGTAAAATGTTAAGAACTACTGTTTTTATTACATTTAATTTAACCTTGACGGAAAGGTAGCATATTAAGTAAATTTTTTTCCAAACTAAATTAATAACGTTATACTTTATCTGAGAAAATTATTATTTTGGGGTACTTAAGTTTTAAATATCCTTAAAATTACTTGAATAATCTTAATAGGTATAAGAAACATGTTTTTTCGGTTATATAAAATTCAAGTACCTATAATAAATTTTATCAATCAAAGTTAAATGCAAAAAAATATGAAAAATGGTGGCTCATTCCGACAGGTTCTACAGTACCGTTTACCGGGGTAATTATACCAAAAAAACCGTTCTTTTTTTCCTACATACTTAATTAAAAACCAGAATTTAAAAAAAAAAATTTTTAACTATTGGGTGTTGTTCTAGACATCCTTCTAAAGGATTCCTGTAAGGTAGGAGTAAAAAAACATTTTTTTGATGAAATGATAGAGGTTTTAAATTGTGGGTATAATTTCCACGGGGTTGGGGCAATTATACCCATCAAAGTTTGCTTATTTATAAAATAGCCTAAAAAGAAGTTTTGATCGTTTTAATTTTATATGAAATCTTTTCTGCAGATGATCTAGAGTCTATTAAAAAAAAAAGACTGACTGACCCTGACTGTACACTTATTTACTTACTGCGAAAACAAATTTTCGTAAAATAATTGATTTTAAATCATGTGTATAAATTAACAATACTTACTGCAATATTTTGCGAAATACTACAGTATTTTACGAGATCTAGTATACTGTTTGCCTCATCTCTGAAGTTTGTGACCTAACTTTCGCGACTTTACGAATTTTTTTTTACTTTCTGACAAAGATTTAGGTAATTACATTATATTTACTCTGTAGTACAACTATCAAAGAATATTTATCCCTAGCGGCAACTTCATACATTTTAATATAAAAATTTTACTTGTTAAAAACTGGCGATGGGTATAATTGCCCCCGGAACGGTAGAATTACCCCGGTCGACGGTATGTGTTTTCTACAATAATATAATTTTTTGCAGTTCAAGCATATTGTTGGAACAAAAAATTGCAGTACTCCTTGCCTGAGAATGATGAAAATGACAGCCTCGATGCTCAGCATCACTTAGAACCATAATTATAGCGTTCTTAATAGCCTTCTCGAAATCGGAAATTACTATGGTCGGCCGTATATTTGTGGCAACTTCGTTGAAAATAAAGTCGAATACAGCAAAGTACGCCTCCGTTTTTTGACCAGACATTAACACCCAGGCAAAAGGAATTGCCTTCAAATATAAATAATGTTAATACAAAAAAAATTAACAACGTAATTAAAATAGAAGATATACGTAAAATTATATCTAAAACCTTTGAGGAGTCGCCCTATCAGGAGTATTTCTGTTTACTTTATTTGCTGATGAGGTGCTGTTGCGGGGAGGCGGCAGCATAACATTTCTCGGAATTTCTTTTGTTCTCGCAACCTGTCAGGAGTGCACCCTACCCCCGAGCTCGCGACTCCTCACAGGTTTTAGTGTAGAAAGTTGGGAAGATTGCTCATATTTATCTAAAGAAGGGATATTGTAAAATAAATGTTATGTATATACTCTGCGAAGAGTTTTATTCTGACGTGTTTTCGAGACAAACAGTATCTCCAGTTGTCGCTTAGGTCGCTATTTCTGTAGAATAAACATATAAAATCTGCCAAAGCGACATTTATATTTACTATGTTTCTCCATAACACGGCAGTATTACAGTCACTTTATTTTTTCTTAATTTAAAACATCTTCACAAATAAACGCTGCTGAGTGATTAAGGTGACTGAGGACAGTTCATTCAACATTTCTTTCTAGTTTTGAAAAATATTTAACCCTCCTTTATTGGAAATGACAGGAAAAATAAAAATTTAGGTGACTGGCTTGAAAGTCATCTTACTATATATGTATACTACAATTCAGTGGAAATAGCATGCAATAGGACCTCAATTGATAAAAGTTCAAGAGGTAGAAAAGATTTCAATTTATTTAAGGTTTCGACTAGCGGAACTTCAGCTTAAGAAGTCTATCTACTGCAAAAGGTGGACTTATACCTCATCTAGAGTGACAGCAACCAAGGTTAAAGGCTGCACGGCATCTGGTAAGGCAGCTCTTGATTTAAAAGTAGCATCAATATGTAATTGTTTACTGTCTGAAAGTGAAGACAGGATCTGGCTATCAAAAAAGCACACCGACGTAGATCCATCTGTGCCTTTCAATAACTTTATTTTCAGTACTCCATTATTTCCCGGCATTTTCTTAAACCAGTCATTCGTAACTAATTTATTGTGGAAGTCTTCCAGATTCGTTGGATGACGAGGTAAAACTTGGTTTTTCCCTTGCCTAATAACTTTTCTTGACCTTTGGTAAGAACATATCTCTGCTGCTTTTGGATTGCTACAAAAAAATTAATTTATGTAATCTCTGCTTAAAATTGGGGATAAATTTCTGAAGAAAAAAGTGAAGTTATGAAAACAAATGATTGTTACTGATAAAATTATTTATAAATGATTGTTTCAATCTTTTAATCAATATGGATGTTACGGATATTTGAAAATACAGAAGGTAAATAGAATCAAAATCATATTTTATTTTTTCATTATAAAACATTTGACTTCCCAGTGAAAAATTTCGTATGTGTTCCCGCGTGTGTTCCTGTCTGGGTTTCCATATGGGATCCTGTGTACCAGGGAACTTTGGCTCGAACCCTCAAAGGAACACTGTCCCATTTACATTGGATTTCAAATCAGTTTTTGAAAACTTAAAATGCTGCGCAGTAGTTTTCTTTAGCACTTACGGCTGAACAGTGGATTTTTTTTTCCTTGTAAATAAGGTGTGTAACAGTTAAATTAATTATTTTCTTAACAGTATACTTTTTGTAGATTCATTTAAATTGTTTAATGGATTAAGGATCCCGTAAGGGAACACATACTCATGGGATCCTATGTACAGTGCTCCCTCGAGGGTTCGTGCCAAAGTGCCCTGGCACACAAGATCCCATATGGGAACCTATGCAGGAACCTTTAAGTGATCCTATACAGTAACCCATACTGTAAGGGTTATCCGTAAAGTTTGTAAGGTTACAAAGTAAGTCAGTAGTAAGTATACAGTGAACTTACAATTTTCGCCTTACAGTAAATTGAATCTATACGATTTTAATTTAAAATTAACATTTATGTGGAAGCAAAATTGATATAGAATGTCGATAAAAACGAGACGAGTCGAGAGTTCTACGGTTTATGGATCCACGAGACGAGACGAGACGATAATGCATCCAGTAATCCTGAGACGAGACGAGATAGTTAAAATTATCGCCTCGTCTCGTATCGCGGCAACACTAGTTTCAAGATTTCTTTTCATATATGTGACTGTCCATGAGAAAACGTGCCTTAGCTCCAAAAAATAAATTTTGATTTTTTAATTTCAACCGACAGATTTTCACTTGCTCTTTGATTTCCAAAAATAAAAAATTATTTAAAAGACTTTATGCGATATTAAGCAAGGAGCGTAGGTCTATTGCATTGGTTTCAATGTATTGATGCAACTTTAATCGCTCATCCTGTTAAATTGCCGTTTAGGAGCTGAGGCACGTTTTCTCATGGACAGTCACATATCAGCAACAATTTGCATTGGCAGTATTTCTTTTTAGAATCAAAATATTATCTTACTTTGATGCAACCTCTTCATATATGTCCGCTGGTCTTTTCAAGGCGTTTGAGAAAATCGAAGCAGTTTCAAACAAACTATGTTTAAAGTCCTGAACGTTCGTTTTTTCAGGAACGACTGTATGAGCCAAATGTGGATTATCAAGATCAACTGTGTCGCTTTCAATATTGTAACGGCCAGTTGCCGAACACTTACCTCTTCTGTTTAATTCACATCGTATTTTCCTATGCAAAACGGAGTTTCATGAAATTTGTATTTGATTATATGTGTCGCTCCACGAGAGAAGGGAGATGGTGCGAAAGAAGCAAAGTTTAAAAGGCGGATGGTCAAAAAGAAGAAAGAAAATTGAGATGCTTAACATGCCAACGCTTGAAGCTTGATAACAAGAAAAATAATTGCAGGAATCAAATTTTATTTCCTGCAAGTATAAAAGCAACTCAAAAACTATCAATTTTATCATGAAGAAAATGAACTCAATAACAGACGTTTACGGGACGGTCATTCAAGAAAAATATATAAAGTGCGATACCATTAGCACGCCTAGGTTTGCATTATTTGAACTAAAGGTGTAATTAAAAAAATGCTTTTTTTTATCATAGCAATGAAAGAACTACTTAAAAATAATCTTTTAGCATAAAAAAATGAAAATTGATTTTTTCCGCTATAGGTGCCTTTTCTCGTGGAGCGTCACATTAATAATTTAATATGAATGCAGTTAAAAACATGTTCAATTAGGTTGACACAACGATTTTATTTTCAGTTTATCTGACATTTCTCTGACTTCCAAACAATAATTTGTGTTTTTCCCCGAGAATTTAGTACCTTATTCTTTATATCAAATAAAAATTATACAACAATCATTTGTGCCAAATGAAATCTTGATCAAATATAATTATGTTAAACAGAAGTTTTAGAAAAAAATATATTAAATAATTATTTTATCGCATAAGAATATGTATATGGTGGATTTCACGGAGAATGTCTTGCCCCAAAAATAAAATATGTCTAATCTATTGCAAATTCTTTTTATGAGTTGTCCTATTAGATAGTAATTTATCCTATAAATATTTAAATTTTTTTTGAACAATTGGGGCAGTGGGAGGGGTGGAAAGTTTGTGGTTTTTTGGTAATTCACTCTTCTATTCCTATTTTCCACTGTTTTAATGAATGGATAACAAAAATTTATGTGACATGATTCTTGTAGATTTTTGCATAACCTTTCGCTTTAAAAGGTCCATTTTATATTTTTTTAATAATTTGACCTTCATTTTTCAAAATTAAAAAGAAATATGAGTTTTTCTCAAAGATGGATCTTTTTAATTTTTTTAAAAATATTTTTAAACGAAAGCTGAGGTTTTTTCCTATAAGAATCCAAAATTTCAAAAATGCGTTTTTTTTCGTTTTCGAGAAATTAAATGATAAATACCGCGCGACGCCGGATCGACTGTAAAGGCTCGCGTCAACGCGGCGATTTGACGTTGATCCGGCGTGGCGCGGTATTCATCATTTTTTTTCTCGAAAACGATAAAAAACGCATTTTTTAAATTTTGAGTTCTTATAGGAAAAAACCTTAGCTTTCATTTAAAAAAATATTTTCAAAAAAATTAAAAAGGCCCATCTGTGAAAAAAACTCAAATTTATTTTTAATTTTGAAAAATCAAGGTCAAATTATTAAAAAAATATGACATGTACCTTTTCAATCGAAAGGTTATGCAAAAATCTACAAAAATCATCACATAACATTGTTTTATCCATTTCTTAAAACAGTGGAAAAAGGAAAAGAAGAGTGAATTACCAAAAAACGCCAAACTTTCCCCTCCCCCTCCCACTGCACAAATTTTTTAAAAAATTTTAAAATATTTATAGGATAAATTACTATGCAATAGGACAACTCATAAAAAAAATTTGCAGTAGATTCGATATATTTTATTTTTGGGGCAGGACAGTTTCTGTGAAATCCACCATATGTCTCGTGAACAAGATAGAGAAAAACATGTGCGAAACAATTAATGTAACAATAATATTTATTTATTCACTTAGAAATAAGAATAGTTGGTGAATAATTTCACCAACTCTTTATTTATCCGAATTAATGTTTACTAGAATTCTTAAGACCTCAAATTTATATTTCTTCAAAATTGAAACGGGCAAACAAATGTTCGATATCCAGACAGTTGTGATTTCTGACAAATGGAAATTTGCCGTTTTAAAAATTATATCAAATAACAATTGACGCTAATAAAATGACGGATAAATGAATAGATTCAGTGATATGGACATTATAACATTTAAAAATTTGACTTAATTTCTGCTTAAAAAAAATTCTGTTAAATAGTAATTCGGTTAAATTTGAATTCTTTTAAACAAAAAGTCGGTTAAGAAGACATTGAGTGGACTTTTAGGGATACTAGGGTCCGCCTATAAAGCCTTTTATTTAAGAATTGCACTAAGTTCAATTTTTTTCACCACTTTTTATTAAATTCCCTGAAATTTGTCTCACTTTCCTGATACGTATCAACCCTGCATATTTTTTCTTTCGTATAAAAAACAGTTTAAAGAAAAATTTAAAATTAAAGTTTAAAAAAACTTGTCCAGGGAGACAAGTATATTAAAAAACTTTCAAGAATTCCAAATTTTGAGCCGTTGGATGGTAGAAAGAAAAGTAAAACTGCTTGCCTTATCTTATTTTTCTGAAATACATACATATTTTAATAACACGTTCACATTTGAACAATGTACTGGAGCAAGCCAAGGATTATGTTCATTGAATGAACATGTTGCTTCCACGTTTACAAAAATATTTACTTCCTTAATATGTAAGAAGTAAAATTTTTTAAAATTTGATAATGATAATTCTGATTTATTTTTTAAAATTTTTACGACATATCAAGTTTATTTAGGTTCATAGATTTGTTTTGAAGCGAAAAAATAAGATTTTTTTAAGTATATTAAATTAAATTTATAGGCTAAAAAAATGTCTTTTGAAAATAAAATAATTAAAAAATTTTTTTCAATAATTCTTTTTTAAATGGTAATATTTAGTAACCCTTGTGTCTGATTCCTGATCTTGGTTGTAAAAATAACAATGCTAAATTTTATTTAAATCCGTTGAAGCGTTCTTGAGTTATCGTGTTCATAAGCAAAAAATAAATCCGCACACACACACACACACACACACATATATATATATATATATTTGGACATTCGATCAGGAACTCATATAACACATTTCTAGACAGAGGGAAGTTAATTGAAAGCTTTTTTAATCATTTCTAAACTTAAAGGAATATAAATAAGAATATAAATATAATGAACAAAATATTATAAATACCTACACTTCTAAACATTTGCAAGTAAATGTTAAGCATTAATTTGTTTAAAACATTCATTATTGATAAAGAGATTAATAACATTTACTTTGCAAACTCTCATAAAAATTTTATTGACACTTGCGATAAATTTTATGCGAAAACTTTTGGCATTGAAGATGTTTCCTGAATGAGATAACCATTTGTTAAAAATTAAATTATTATTTTTGTGAAAATTTGTGCATTGCGTTCCAAGTAGCAAAATCTGTGGTACGAAGTTGTTGAAATATATTTTTTTAAATATCGGGAAAAAATAATTTCAACTTTTTTAGCACGTGGTTAAATACTTACACAATACCATCTTTTTCTCCTTTTCGTTCGTAAGCGTACCCATCTTTATAAATTTTTGTGGACACCCTTCTTCCCCTAGGTTCAGAATCTTCTTCAATATCAGACATTATTTCGTCGCAGATGATTAATTTCGTTGCTTAAAAATAAACTGTTTTTTGCGATCCTATCTAACAAAAGTGGACATTCCTGAGAATGTACATGCAAACGACACATACACACAGGCAAATAAACACATTATGTGTTTCCCAACCCTCTACATTTTTTCAGATTTCCTCGAATTTGTCATCAAATCTTCGAATATCCGTATAAGTGTCAATTCTTTTGATTTTTGAGAAATAGAATAAATTTGCACTTTTCACATGTATTTTAGGAAAAAAAAACCACTTTTAAATTTATATATGTAAGTTAATTTAGAGAAGCATACTCTCATGTTCCACTTATTTTTGGTTCTGAGTGGTTTATTTATGAAAAAATTAAAGAATGAAACTGAAAAAAATGAAATTAAAATATGAAATTATGACTAATGAGTGTTTGGTCTATTTATATGAGTCTTAAATGTTTTAAAGTTATTTTTTTTTCAAAATTCGTAGATCTCCTGTTTTTAGCGCCATTTCCTGCATTTTTTGACAATGATAGTTGGCAACGCTGAACACATACGCAATTGCTTCTCTTGTAATCACTCCACGCTTCCACAGAAATCTTTTATCCTACTCATGTAAGTAATTTTAAACTTAATTAAATACATAAAATACATTCTAAAGTAAAGAACTTAAAATTAATTTATTACACACTTTTCTATTTCTGTGGAAAGAAAAAATATTTATGCGTTGTAACAATAGCTTAACCTCTAAATTTTAAAAGTAAGAAAAAAATTGTTTCAATAAAGACATCCATTATTAAGTGGAAGATATTAATATTAGAAAATAACATTTGATTTCTATTTCGCTTTTTAGAAAAATAATTGAAGATGAACGTCTACAAAATGGTCAAAGCTAACATCAAAAGCGAGATTGGTAAAGTATATTGCATATACATATATAAAAATAAAAAACAAAAGTGTCACAATTCACCAAAGCGTTAAACCAATTTTACTTATTTCAATTTAGCACGCATACTGAAATATGCGAATCACTTTGGATTCATGGAGGAGGAGATAAGCTTCTTAACCGAAGATGATCCCTTTTTTGGAAACCAAACAAGCTGTAAGTATTTCAAATTGTCTTCTGCTGGTCATGTTTAAATCACGTTTTAAAAATCTCATGTATTTGTATAAAAATCTACATATTTTATTTTTTTTGTTTCAGTTGATACATTCCATGAGTTGGTTTTAGCGGAAACATGGAATAGTATACATACTTTGCGCTTGCAATATTTACATTTAACTCTTGGTAACCGTATGACGAAGTGGTTACTAAAAAATTATATTCATAAGGGTAAAAAGGTTTCAATAAAGGAGATAATGAATAGAATAGAAGTTAAATTTCTACCACTGTGGACGAACATAACCAAAAAATCGTCTTCGTTAAATATATCAATAAGTTTAGAGGAAACAGCGAGGACATTTTTAAGAAATTTACCAACAAAAGAAACGAAAGGGTCTATTACTCTCTAAATTAAGTAATAAAATATTGGGTAAAAAAACAGTTGGACTGAACAGCTGTGATTATATATTTTTTTATTTTTAAACTCATTCGATTTTTAAGTACATTTTGAATTTTAGTGAAATCTTTAATTTGTAATCGTAGGCCTCGATAATTATTATTGTAATTTATTTTTTGGTTGTAGAAAATAAATTTTGATTTATGTAAAACAATTTTTCAATGATACCTCGAAAATACAAAACCTATTTACTTTTTCTAAATCGGTTGACAGCTTCAGTTAATCCATATGTTTTAAAATAAATCTCTGTCTAACTCTGATTCAAACCACTTTAATTGCCCAACTTTCTTATACTTATTTTAAGTGTGTTAAACATAAATATTTGTTAAAGTTAAAAAAATTATTATAAAGTCTAACATCTCAGTGTACAACTTATTCAAGTAGTTCAATTATTTTAAAAAAATCCTAATTAAGTGCGAAAAATGACAATTTCACTTTGAAATTTGCAATGAGATTCATAATTAAGAAAATGATAAAAAAAGTATTATTTTCTTGAAAACAATTTCATTTAAACAATTATTACATCCCAGTGGGCAAAAATCCATGTTCGTTCTAAAAACGTTTTAAGAACGTTTTTAAAACGTTTCATGTCGGGCAAATAATGTTCTGGGAACATTATTAAAACATTATTAAAGTTTTCAAACGTTTTTAAAACAAACATGGATTTTTGCCCACTGGGATATCAACTTTCTAGTAAATGTTCATTCAAGGTAGCTTCAAATATAAAAAGAGTTTATAATATTGGAAAAAGTTCAAATCTTTAGCTGTATTTTATAATAATTTAATGAATGGCAACAACTTGTTGAAACACTGGTTAAAATTACACTTCTATCTGTGGCCAATTTTGTATTCCGTTATTGAAAAAATAAGTTGCAAATTGCAGTTTAGACTTGGTACCTTTACATTTATTTTACAAAGAATGACCTTAAAATCCGAAGTAGTAATAATTCATTTACAAAATAAAATTACTGTGAATTAGCAATAATATACAGTGAAAGTTTACTATTTCATTCAGTAGATTTAAACGTTTCTAGGCCAGTCTTACTGAGAAATTACTTAAACTGGTAAACATTTACCGTAATTCAATTTGATAAATTAATGGACACAAAAATTCAAATTTAGAAAATATATAGTTAAATGTGAGTAATAATTGATTGAAAAATACTAAAACAAGAACTTGAAATAAGTATCAAAGAATGTTTTTTAGTATAATATAATAACTAATAATATCTGGAAGTTCCATATCTAGTCATAAAAGTATTCTATGATTACATAAAGCACAAGTAGAAAATTCCACCACCAACAGACATAAAAATAACCTTATTTGTCCGTCCTGAAAAGTTCTCATACGGCATATTTCGTATACTGCTAGTTTTACAGTGTAATTGTTTAGATTATTTAAATAAATATCTTACTGAGGCTTCCAAGAAAAATTGTTTCCAATAAAATGAACGAAGAACCTCCGAAGGAAAGACAGCTTCATAATTTCGGTCAATACTTGTATTACCGCTATGAAAGTAGAAAGATGAAGACTGAGGACAATCGCATTTATCTGCAACAGTAAGTTTTTTAATTGAATAAAAACGGAATTTCAAAATGCAACTCTTAAAAATAAATATTTCGAGCAAATCAAATACAAACATGAAAAAGACAAGTGTCTGATTAAAAGGTTATGTAAAAAAAACATTTTCTTCAACATGTAAACGATTTTCTTTTATTTCCTGTATTCTAACAGCGTGGCCACAAAACCTAATTTAGAAATTTCCCTGACATTTTCCTGACTTTTCCCTGACATAAAATTTTTATTTTAAGTAATAAACAAACAGATGAAATAAAATAAAATTTTGTTTTATTCTTAAAAACCGGGCTGATAAAAATCATGAGCTTTTTAAAAAAATCAAAAAAATACGATTTCTTTTTTGTTTAAGTCGGATTTTTTTTATTTGAATGAAAAAATAATTTTTTTAATTATAATTAGTATATAAAATCTCTAAATATTTATTTGTACGTAGTTTATTGAAGAAATGAAGGAAATTTTTAAAAAAGCAGCACAAGAATGAGACAGTGACATAAAAATATATAAAAAAAAGTATAAACTCTTTTAAAAATTTAATAAAAAAAGAATGAATACAATTATGGAAAATGTAAAAAAAAATTTTAAATAAAAAGAATTCTATGAAATGGAAGAACGATGTTAAAATGGTAATATTTAGTGCAAGATTAAATTTACACAATATAAAATAAAAGAATAAAAGCTTTGAAAAAAGTAGAAAATTGAGAAGTTTAAAAAATGTGGATAAAAGCATCAAATAAATGTTTTTAAAAATTCGTAATTATAAAATAAAAAGCTGAACAATTTTAAAGAAGAAAAAATGTATCTAAGAGATGGAAAAATGATGAAAAAAATTAAAGAATTAATTCCGACACAACCCCCACAGCAACAAAACTTTCCTGAAAATTTCTCAAAGATTTATTTGCAAACTTCGGAATATTTAAGTGCAAAGTTTCGTGAAAATTGTGTAAAGGTTTAAATTGCCCGGTTGAATAAATGTTTAGCTAACAACTTGACTGAAGATTTATATTAAATTTTCGAAAATTTTCGCCGTTAAAGTGTACTGAACATTTAAATTAAATTTTCATGAAATTGTCGTCGTGAAGGTTGACTGAACATTTAAATTAAATTTTCGTGAAATTTTTGTCGCAAAAGTTTCGTGAACATTTGAATTAAATTTTTGTGAAATCTTCGTCGTGAAAGTTTACTGAACATTTAACTTAAGTTTTCGTGAAATGTTTGTCACAAAAGCTGATTGAACATTTAATTAAATATTTGCTAAATATAGCTAGAAAAGTTGACTGAATAAAAAAAGTTATATTAAATAAAATTGGAACAAGTATTGAACAGTAATTAAATGAATATAAATACATTTCTTGAATTACTTATTCCACTTCTGTTTAATATAATTTTTTTTCCAGTCAATTTTCGCGACGAAAATTTCACGAAACTTTAATTTAAATATCCAGTCAACTTTTGCGATGAAAACTTCACGAAAATTTAATTTACATCTTTAGTCAAGTTTCGACGTAAACATTTATTTAATCGGGATATTTAAATCTTTACACAATTTTAACGATACTTTACACTTAAATATCCCGAAGTTTGCAAATAAATCTTTAAAACAATGTCAGGAAAGTTTTGTTGCTGTGGGGGAAGGAAGGACTAAAAAATATTGAAACATCAAGAAAGTTTAATAAATAGAAAGAAAATGGAGAAATGTATTTTCCCTAGTGTAACAAACTGTAAAAAAATTTAAAAAGTACAAAAAAAATAAGAAAATTTGATTAGAATCTACTAAAAAAATTAGAATTAATGAAAATAAAATTAATAAATGTATGTATCAAAATAAACAGAAAGTACAAAAAATAAATTTACAAATCCTTTAAAAATAAAAATTTTAGGCAGAAGAAACTCAAATTTTTATATTTCACTTGCAACAAGTCCAACAATAAATTTAGAATAATTAGATAAAATCTAAACGTTTTATGAAAGAATAAGTAAGTTTGCAAAATATCTCGCAAAAAATAGCCAAGATGCGAAAACAAAAAAATAAGCGTATTTATTTTTAAAAATGTGGAAATAATTACGAAAATTAACGAAATAAAAAGTTAAGCTACAATCAATTAATTAATCTTATTTTAGTTATTATAACAAAAATGTGTAAAATAATATTAAATAAATTGCATAAAAAGAAGAATATTAAATAAAATTCTAAAATAAATAGACAAATAAAAAAAATATCAAAAGTAAACGGAGAATAAATCTTCAAATTGTGTAAACATAAGAAATTTTAAGATAAAAATTAAACAGCTTCAGAAAAGTAACAACTCTTGGAAATATTGTAAGAAGAAAAAAAGATTTATTTGTTGAGAATATGGAAAATAATTAAATATATTATTTAATTATTTTGCATTAATTAATATGCATTTAAATTTGAATTAATTGAAATTTAAAAGTTGGAATAAATTATAATTTGCTTAAAAGTAGTATTAGTTCTATTACATTCTTAATAAATGTATATAAAATTATTTTATAATAGAAAAGAAAAACAAGAACATACGAATTTTTATTAATAAAATCTTTTGCATAAGCTATTCTAAACGAATAGAGAACCGCTCAATTCTTGTGTAGGTTAAAATTTCACTGTTTTCCATTGAAGAGAAAATTTTTCCTTAACAAAAATTTTTTTCCTGACTTCCCTGACACTGTGGCCACCCTGTCAAAATAAATGTATTAAATCAAAACATTGTACCAGAATTTAAAATAATATACATGTATTTGTTTATAGATATTACAAATGCTACAAATACTCGAAGGACAATAGGTGCAAAGGTGTAGGATTCCAAGATAGGGATGGACAATTCTGTGTAACTATTCCTCACAATTGCGATGAAAAGCAACGCCACAGTGATAAAAAAAATTTACAGTTTCTTCAGGAGTTAGAATATAACATTAAAGATCCTGCTTGGGCTCTTCTAGAAAAGCATGAAATTTATAATGCGCTAAAGCTGGAGTAAGAATATATTATAAAAAAAAATTTCCAAAAATTGTGCTTTCAGAATAAAGTTAATGATTCATAAATATACAATAATCGTACAGTAGAGGTGATAAATACATTTCTAAACTTTTGATGCAAAATAAGCAATTAATTAATTTTAAATCTTTGATAGCAGCGGATATCTTGAAAATGTCCGGATGAGTCCCTATAAATATTTTTTCGAATATGTGACGCGTTCTGAAGAAAGGGACCTAAGAAGCAAATTGGTTATTTTACAGGAGAGCGAAAACAAGAGTCGAGCGCCTATGGTAATCTGTACAAATCGTGAGATTTGGTTTGTTATAACTTAAAAAATATTCAATAAAAACCTTTTCTGATTTTAGATAATGAAAAAGGAACCTTTAATGACATTAAAACATCCGTAAACCGAAAAACTATTTTTTGCTTCTTAGCTCCCTTTCCTTAGAGCGCGTCACATATGTTAAAAGCATAAGTGTCAATGACCGTCAGATATCCGTAGGATATTTTGAAGTTCTGAAAAATTCATATAGGTCGAATATGTTGAGGATATCGGGGTTCACAGTGCCTATTGCTATTAAAGAATGTGAATAAGTGCAATTTTTTTTTTTAAAATAGGGGACAAAAAGGGGATAGAAAATTATCTTTAACTTATGTATTTAAAGACTTACTAATATTAATTAATATTAATCTGTATCAGGAATGGATCGAAAATTCTCATTGAAAAATACGTGGGAAAATAAACTTATATAAAAAATGTTAATAAGTTTTTACATTTGTTGGCAAAAAATTGTCTAGGTCACATTTTTTTTTACTATATTTTAAGATATCATTTTTAGAAAAATGTTACTTTCAAGATTTCAATATCAAAAATAAATTTTTCATAATTTTGGAGTATACTTAAAACAGTTTTCGGGGATTTTTGAGGCTAAATGAAATGTTGCCCTACCGATTTAAATAAGCGGAAAATTTTTGAGGGTCAATTAAAACAATTACTGTACAAAAATACTTTTAATAATTCCTACTGATAGGCTGAAAGAAAAAAAAATTGTATGTATCCGCCATACTGGATTAGATTTTTTGAAAATTAAATGTTTGTCATGAGATTTGTCATTTGTGAACATCAGAATTTTTATTTGCGACCTTAAAAATCACCAAATAATAAGATATGTTAAATTTTCTTGAATATTAATGTGACAAACAAAAAAGAATGTACCTATTATTTTGACATTTTAAAAATTTAATGTTTCTGAATACTATATCTTAAATGTAGCTAAAAATGAAGAAATTTGTGACCTGCAATTCTTTTAGCTTACAAATTTAAAAAGTTAGAAATTTTTTTTTAAAAAGTTAATTTTTCCCTTGTATTTTTTATGGGAGTTTTCGATCGATTGCTGACACAGATTAATGAAAATCAAGCGGGTTAGGGTTTTATAATAAATTTTATATATATTAAACTGCTAAAAACGTTGAAAACTATAAATTTTAATTTGAAAATTATAGAAGAAGGATAAGTAGGTGACAAATCTATAGGTGCAAAATTTCAAAAGAGGGGAAAAAAGGTGATTAGGGAATAACCTGTGATACCTGGAATATTGTAATTATTAATTAAATAATAATAATAATCTCCGTAAACTCCTGAAGTTAGTTACTATTTATATTCATTCATTTTTTTCTGTCCACGTCTTAAAACTTGAAGTGAAGTTGGTTATTTTTTATATTTATTCATCTTTTTCTGTCCACGTTTTACAATCCAAAGTGAAGTTAGTCCCTGCTTTTTTTCATTAATTTTGATTAAATTTATCAAAAAAATTTAAAATTGTTTTAGTCACAGAGAAAATATGCAGATCAGGTAGCCTTAATGACGGAATATTGATTATGACTAACAATAATTTATATATTACACCACTTATATGAATTTTAATAATAATTTAGATTAAAGAGGCATCGGACAAACAGTGAGAACAAAAGATAGTCCAAATGAATAATTTTGATTTGATAAAAATTAAAAAAAATTGATGTTGAAAACGAATATTCAATATGAGGTTCAAATTTACCCAAATTGAATAATCGTTTTCAACGTCAATTTTTTTTAATTAAGATCAAATTGCATTTTTAATGGCTCATTTTGTAAAAAATACAAGTGTCCACAACTTCACTAAAAAAAATTACAATAACTTATGTGTGTTCTGTATAAAAATTAAAAGTTATTCATTTGGACAAACTTTTGTTGCAATTGTTTGTCCGATTCCTTCTTGATTTCAAGTGTCGAATAGTCAAATTTATTACAAATTGAAATGACGTTATTTTACTTTATTGGAAAAAATTAAACAAATACATTCAGTTCAAATTATTCTGTAACTTTTTTTTAACCATTTTTGATGTTCCGAAACTTTAATCAAGTTTGCTGCAAGTTTGAAAACTTCCGGAAAGGTTGCGATTCTGAATTTAATTTTTTTAAATATCAATTATTCTCTTTAGTCTTTAAATTATTGTCATGATTATTTAAATTTATTACATGAGTTTTCATTCATTTCTGTCATTTTTCAAGTATTTTCTCAACATTTCAATTATTTTTTTTTATCTTTAAATTATTGCCAGTAATATTTATATTTTCAACACCAGTTTCTATTTTACTTTTGTTAATTTACAATAATTTTCTTCAAATTTCAATTACTTTTGTTATTATTCAAGTACTTTTGTCATTTTACGATTATTTTCTTCATAATTCTATTATTTGTGAAGTTGTAGAATTATTTTCTACAAATTTCAATTATTATTTTTGTCAAATTATTGAATGCAACCTATTAATATTTAATGTATGAATTATTATTGTTACATTAAATTTTAATTTTATTGTTACTTGAAATAAATTTTTGAATTTTATATTGTAATTGGCTTTTGCCCGTAAATAAATAAATAAATTCAATGTTTTTTTTACCATGAATTTATTAATTTATTATATTAGTTTTCAATTGTTTTCCACAAATTTCAATCATTTTCTTTATTATTTTTATTATTGTCATGAGTTTATCGAATTTGTACATTATTTTCCAATTAATTCCAACAAATCTGAATTATTTTCTTCAAACTTCAATTACACAGGAAAAAAAACAATGGAATATTTGCTTCAGTTGTGAATTCAAATTAATTTATAACTCCAGCAGTACAAAAAAAGTATAACTTACTTTGTTTCTTAAGGAAAACAAAATGTCACTTTTAAAAAAATTTGACATATTGTACTTTAAAACAATGTTTCAGGTTTTAAAAAAAAATAAACAATAAATTAATATGTAATTAACGTTTCTACTCACTTTTACTTATTCTTCCACTATTGAATCTTCCGGAATGTATTGAAAATTTCATTTTTAAAAGTTTAACACATAAACGTCAAATTTTGCTTTAAAAGTGTCCATTGTTTTTTTTTCTTCATAAAAGAAAGTAAAATCTGCCTGGTTTAGAAGCAATTTTTGATTTTTTTCCATTGCTTTGGTAAAGAAGTAAAAATTACATGAAACTCAAGTAAATCTTAAATAGTTTTTTTTTCAGTGTATTCTCTATAAATTTTTTATTTATACAACAGCTTTCAATTATTTATGTCATTATTCAATCAGTTTCTTAAGATTTCAATTCTTTGGTCAATTTTTGAAGTATTATCTTTAAATTTTTAATTTTATGCACCAAGATTTCAATTCTTTTTTTCAAATTACTATTATTTTTCTTATTGTCCAATTATCTTCTTGTACTTTCAAGTATTTTTTACACTTTTCAATTATTTTTTGTAAATTTCAATTGTGTTCTTCAATCTTTAAATTATTATCAGAAATGTCCAAATTTTCTACACAAGTTCAATTCACTTTCGTTATTTTTCAATTATTTCCTTCAAATTTCAATTACTTTTGTCATTAATCAATTATTTTTGTCATTTCCACTTATTTTTTTTATATTTTTGTTATATTTGCCATTTTAGAATTATTTTTTGCAAATCGCTATTATTTTATTCAATTTTTTTTATTGTCAGGAACTTTTAAATTTCTTACCTGTTTTGAATTATTTTCATTATTATTTTTATTATTGTTACGAATTTATTAATTTTTTTTTAATTTCCCTCAAACTTATTTTTTTTCAACTTTACAATTATTGTCTATAATTTTTTAATTTTTACACCAGTTTTGAATTATTTATTTCAATATTTGAATTGTTTTGTCAAGTTTACAAGTATTTTCTTCAAATTGTTAATTTTTTTAAAATTATCAATTAGTTTTGTTATTTCTCAATTATTTTTTCGAGTTACAACTATTTTTGTCAATATTGAAATATTTTTGACATTTTGAAATTATTTTCTTCAAATGTAATTTTTTTTTATGTTTTTAGTATTGTCATGAATTTATTAACTTTTGAAGATCAGTTGTCAATTATTTATGTCATTATTCAATTGAGGGGCTGATAGTAAAAATGAATTATAATAATGATGGGAGCAAAAGTGGGTTATATTCACTGGAAGTAAAAACGGGTCAAAAGTTCCAAACAATTTCTTCATTTATAAAATATCTTATCGACTGCCTGTTAATTATTTTTACATTACAACATTCGAAATTGTTAAAACAATATTCGTAAATTAAAATAATTTCAAAACAGTTGATAGCATTTTTTATAAATAAAGAAATTGTTTGGAACTTTTGACCCGTTTTTGCTCCTAGTGAATATAACTCACTTTTGCTACCATCATTATTATAATCCATTTTTACTATCAGCCCCTCAATTAGTTTTTTCAAATTTTAATTATATCGTTAATTTTTCAATTATTTTATACAATTTTCCAATTAATGTATTAAATTTTTTATTTTTTTAATTCATTTTTAAATATGTTTCTCATTTTTCATTAATGTTTTTTCTAAATTTCAGTTATTTTGTAATTATTCAACTATTTTCTAACCACATACATTTTTTGATATTTTTTAATTTCTTTTAAAATTTCAATTATTTTCTTGAAATTCGGTTATTTTTTCAATTTTTAAATTATTGTCTAAAAAGTGTAATTATTACACCAGCTTTTATAATTTATTTCCGCACTAGTCTCAAACTTTTGTTTCAAATTTTAATTATTTTTGTCATTCTGTAATTATTTTGTTGTACCCAACTTCAATTATTTGTGAAACTTTTCAATTATTTACTTCAAATTCCAATTACTCCGTTTAAATGTTTGTCATAATCTTTTGATTTTTAATCAATTTTTGAATTAGTTTTGTCATTTACAACATTTTTTTCAAATTGAATTATTGTTATCATTATTTAATTATTTTATACATATTTAAATTATTTTTGCGATTTTCAAATTCTTTTTTTCAAAATTAAATGGCTTTTCCTGCTGGTGCCCCTCCCCCTTTAATGTCAGTAATATAAAACGATATATTGCTTATTCACTTATTTTTATTTAAAAGCTTTCTATTTAATCACTTTTTTTATTTAAAAGCTTACTACTTTCTTACTTTTTTCACTTAAAAACTCATTATTTATTCAATTGTTTATATTAAAAAATCTTTTTTTTTAATATTTTCAATCTTCAAGTCCACTGTCAATCCTCCTTATTAGATAAATATTATTCATCGATTAGTTTTATTTATTATTATAGTTTAATTTTTAAAATGTATGGAAAACTAATCGCACGCTTGCGCGCGTTATATTTTGCTACTATATAAATAATATGTAAAATTAAAAATAAATTCCTACGTTTAGATGAAAACAATTTCTAATATTTAAACTGCAAAATTTAAATATTACAACATACCTTTTTCAGAAAGCCCAATGAAGCGAAAAAATATCGTTATTCCAATTTGAAGCGCAGGAATGCTTTTAAAGGAAATGTGAGGCCAATACTTCAGGAACCTACATCTTTGCAGGATCTACTGCACATGCTGAAAACGCAGAAAACCACTAGCTACTCCGAAGACAAGAAAAGTGGTGAAATAAGAAAGCATCAACTGTGTCACAAGCATATTCTTTCAGATGACAAGTCCTTGGCAACAGTATTTTATTGTCCAGAAATAGTAGAAAGATGCGAAAAAGTGTCGCTGCATTGCAATTCTGTTGATAAATTTATTCCTGTAGATTTGGAAATGAAATTAATAATCGTTTTCAAAAGTAGCATCGTCAAGGAAGTAGTTACAGACGAGGAAACTGGAAAGGTTCAGGTAATCAAATAATATTTATATTATACCAAAGATACAAGAAAAGGTGAGAGAACTGATAAGAAAGTGATACATAAAATAAAAAAAAAATTTTTGAGATATTACTTTACTATGGGTTTTAAGATCATGTGATGGTGAATGATATCATAGTGGTCACGTCAACTAAAGGCAAAATTTCTCAGCAATTTCTCTTTTCATCTGGAAAAATTGCCAGGCCTTCATTTATTTGAATTGTCCTCCATAATCAATTTTTTTAATTTCTCACATTTTGAGGAATTGTTACAAAATTAGTTACTTATACAAAATAAAAATAAACAAGGGACAGAGAGCCCTTCAAAATGATATTTCAAGTAATTTTGCAAAGTTTCATTTCAAAATATTCAATAGTTGAAGAGAAATACTGCTGATTGTGAGAAATTTTGCCTTTGTGTCACGTGACGACAATAACGTCATTCACCTTCACATGCTCTTAAGTCATTCAAGATATTCTTGAAACGGTTAAAATAAATTTTTTAGTTACATAATTCCAATGTGTAAGCGAACAATTTTGGAATGTATTAGAATAATTTGAAGCCAAAAAGGAAAATATGTCACAAAACGATTTTTAAAGAAAAAAAATGTTTTTCAATTGATTTTCAAATAGCTTGGTAATTATTTTAGAACAAGTTTGTTCCTACCAAGGGATACATTTTAAAATAAAACAAGAATGCTGTGATTGTCCATAAATATTTTAAAACTAAAATTTACTGTTTATGTTTTTGAGTAAATATAGAACCTTAAAATGTAAACTTGACGAAATTTTACAAGTTCTAGAATTCGGTAGCAATTTTAATTTGAAAATGTACATTAACAATCATAGCATCCAAGTTTTATATCAAATAGTTTAGGGGCTAGTGTAAGAAAATATGTAATTGTCCTAAAGCAATGTAATAATTCATAAGAAAATTGGAACCTTCAAAATCTAGAGTAATGGAAAAAAGTCTATCCAAATAAATATAAGAATACAATAGGTCTTACAGTTAAGTAGTCAAAAAGCTGTATCTAAACTTGCAAAAAACTACATTCCTCTTTCCTTACCCCCCCCCCCACCCCTCCTTTAACAAAAAAAGTTACTAAAATTAACATTGAGCAACTACTCCGTATTCAAGATCATTAAAGATAGGAACTTTGTGCCTATTTTAATAGGTCGAATTATGTTAAAATGAAATGCCTAATTGTGCTGTAATAATGCTTTTATTGGCTATCATATGTGCTTTAAATGTGCTACTTAATTTGAAGGTAATATGCTTGTTCCAACAAAAATTATGTACGGAAGATTAATAGTTATCGAAATTTTAATACACCAGTTTATGTATATGTAGAAAAATTGATTTCTTTTTAGTCTAAATTATACTTTAAGGTATTAAAATTATTTTTTCTATAATACTCGACGTTTCTCTTTAATAGGGAGGTTCAAAAAATGAAATATTTAAAATATTGTTTAAAGGAGCTCGAGAGTTGACTACAAAGAAAAGAAAAAAATTTACCCCTAGTTTTTAATTTGATCCAACAATATTGAGTGGTACCGTCACTTTTTCTCTTAAGAAATACATGGAAAAATTGTACTTTTCTTAGAAAACCCTGGCGATTTAGCGAGAGCCAGTTTGGAAGCGGATTTGATTCCGTTTTGATTCACTTTGATTCCGGATAGAATTTTGCTATCAACTAATGAAATTTAATGAAATAATCCATTGATAATGAAAAATATTAATATTTCAATTGTTTTTTTGGAAGAATTGAGTTAAGTTGAGCTTTAATAAAGCTGTAGAAGAATTGAATTAAATTGAGCTTTAATGAAGCTCCATTCTACAAAACAATTGAAATATTAATATTTTTTCATTATAAATGGTTTATTTAATTAAATATCATTAATTGATAGCAAAATTGTACCTGGAATCAAGGTGAATCAAAACGGAATCAAATCCGGTTCCAAACCGATTCTCGCTCAACCGCCAGGGAATTGCGAATAATTGTTCATAATTTTATCGGAAAAGGTTCAGAAGTTTATGAGACCTCGATAAATGTTCAAAATTGAAGAAACTGTCAATTATTATTATTTTTTGTGCAAATTTTATCTCTCTGTGGGAGTACCTTAAAGAGCCAATGAATGCAAATTCATCATTTATAAGTACATAGGTCTAAAATATTATTTTATTATGTCATTTTTTTTAAAATTTTTTTTTACTTAACAAAATACAAGGCTTGCTACATTTTTAAATTCATGTATAATTGATAGAAAAGGCAGGCATATTTATGTATGTCCTTTTCTATCTCACTCCCTATGATTTCAAATTTCCATTCTGCTAAGGTCCTTTTATATTCTTTTATGCAAATCTGCTTTAGAAAATAAAAAAACGGAAACTTCCTGAAATTTTTATATGACTATGTCGTTAATAATCAATATAAATTTATACGAATCGTGCCAAATATGTGCTGAATGTATGCCGAAAATCGCTAATTATGCGGCACAAATACCCGAACAAAAGTATGCTGCTTAAATGACAATATTGTGCTTTTTTGTGCTGATTTAATTTAAAGAAATTTCTATTTAAAAACATGTTTTATATGATTTTTAGACGTTTTATAACATTTAAAAATTTTCGAAAAAAATTGTGCTGATATGTTAAAGCACAAAGTTTTTATCTCTAAAGATCATGTTTACCATTAAAAAAAATTGTAAATTGTGTTTCAATAATTCGAATGCATTCAAATTTCGAAGCTTGTTTTTGATTACTTATGTTGACATCAATTTATAATTCATGTAACAATAGAGAGAGTACGAATTTCTTATGAATTATTATTAATCTCTCGAAAAAGTACAGCTAATATTGTAGGTTAAATCGAGATTTTAAATCATTTTACTAAAATGTAGAACATATGAAGGGAGTTAAATACTGTTATATTAATACGTAAGAGTATTATTATTTGATATGCTGTTAATGCATGCAATGTGCAATAAAAAATTACATTTACTTAAAAAATGCGTTGAAGCTTAAATACTTACTCCAAAATAAAATGACATTTTAAAGTTGAATAACTTACCTCATTTTTTTTAGAAAAAATTTCATTAATAAAACAAGATAAATTAACAATCCTGTTGTGTATACTAAATATACGTACATGTAATGCATATATTTTATATATGCGAATAAAATTACAATTGCTTGTTGGTTATGTTGAATGCATGGGTTTAGAAAGTTTCGGAGCACTGGAAATTGTCATCAATCTTTTCTGTTAATGTGATATTTAAAAGAATTCCCCAATTTCCTTTAAAAAACACTCAACAATATTTACATTTGAAATATATTCTTGTAAAACAAATCTTTAAATAACTTTCATAAATGTAACAAAACTTTTGGAGTAGATCCGTGTTACTCCAAAAAAAGTATGGTTGACAATTTCGGAGCATTAGACACTTTTTATTGAAAAGAGCTTTAAAACCAGATATTAAAAACTTGAAATACTCATTATTAGTATTGTTGCTTACATATAAAGACACTAGAAATATGTGTTTTTCAAATTGCCGTTTAATTAAAATATGCGTAAACGCACGACTACAACGAAACTCACAGCTACACACAAACACAAAGAACCCATATCAGAGTTCGGAACTTCGGACCCAAATAGGATAGCAAGACAAGCTTTGGAAAGAAGCAACCAAAGACTAAACACAGAGCCGCGAAATTCAAAAGTCCGAAATCAGGTGATACAATTTAAATGAAGGAGAAATATGTTTTTTGTGAATATAAAAAACGTTGTAAGTTATAAAAGACAAAAATTTTTAACTGTTACATTAGTAAAACAAAATAATTTAAAAAGGAAAACAAACATAAAAAAATTAAAAAATAAAAAAAAAAACGCCCAAAAGGCGTAATGTATGATTGATCCATAATACCTTAAAATGACTGGTTAAAATATCTAGATGAATTCAGTCACTTTTGAGGTATACGATTTGAATGGCTTCGTACTAGAAAATACCTAACAGTTTGGGTCTTCATGAAGGTTAATTATGAAATTTTTAAACCCTGAAGAATTTTATGATGCTTTTATACTTTCACAAAATGCGAAAGTTTCTTTTGAAATTATTTTTTAAAGTAATAAAATATTTTAACTCGTTTTTGCCCGCAGTGCACATTAACCCACTTTTGCTCCTAGACTTTTTTATCCCATTTTTACTTTCAGAACCTCATATATTCTTCTGAAATAAAATTCAAAAATGATATTAGTGTTTTTATAGCTGTTCGGGGTAGAAGCTAGAAAGATTTGTAACTTTTGTTAATTTAATGTTTTATATATTTGCAGGAATTTTCGTTAGAAATCCCCTTTGCATGGGCAGGTATGCACGCTGTTTCGGAAGAAGCTTATGCTTCTGTTATAAAATATATTTGCAATGAGCTTTTCAGTGGATGGGCGCCTTTAATAATTTATTGCGATTTCGCAATCCCATTTTACCTGCCGCATATAAAAACCTGCATCCAAGGCACGGAGTTTCAGGGTTCATTTTTCACTTACGGCAGAGTATTATTATACTAAATTAAATCATACAACATATTTTTTATATATATGGTGGATTTCACGGAAAATGTCCTGCCCCAAAAATAAAATAAGTGCAATCTATTGCAAATTTTTTTTATGAGTTGTCTATTGGATAGTAATTTATCCTATAAATATTTTAAAATTTTTTTAAAATTTGGGCAGTGGGAGGAGGTAAAGTTTGGCGTTTTTTGGTAATTCGCTCTTCTTTTTCCTATTTCCACTGCTTTAATGAATGGATAAACAAATTTTATGTGACATGATTTTTGTAGATTTTTGCATAACCTTTCGATTGAAAAGGTCCATTTTATATTTTTTAAATAATTTGACCTTGATTTTTCAAAATTAAAAACATAAATGAGTTTTTCTCAAAGATAGGCCTTTGTAAGTCGATCCGGCGTCGCGCGGTATTCATCATTTAATTTCTCGAAAACGAAAAAAAACGCATTTTTGAAATTTTAGATTCTTATAGGAAAGAACCTTGGCTTTCGTTTAAAAACATTTTTAAAAACATTAAAAAGGCCCATCTTTGAGAAAAACTCAAATTTATTTTTAATTTTGAAAAATCAAGGTCAAATTATTAAAAAAATAGAAAATGGACCTTTTCAATCGAAAGGTTATGCAAAAATCTACAAAAAGCACGTCACATAAAATTTTTTTATCTATTCATTAAAACCGTGGAAATAGGAAAAGAAGAGTGAATTACCAAAAAACGCCAAACTTTTCCCCCCTCCCACTGCCCCAATTTTTTAAAAAATTAAAAAATATTTATAGGATAAATTACTATCCAATAGGACAATTCATAAAAAAAATTTGCAATAGATTGGACATATTTTATTTTTGGGGCAGGACAATTTCTGTGAAATCCACCATATACGCATTATTATTATGGACGCTGATGTTAATGTGCTTTCAATTGACTTTTTCAGATAATAATAAGTGATGCACATAAAAACGCTTTAATGGAAAATGAGGAAGATATAAAGCTCGTGAAGCAGATTCTAATTTTGCCTCTACTGCCTTCTCGACAAATAGAACCGTGTTTTAAGAAAATAAAAAGCAATGCTCCACAACGCTGCGCTGCCTTCCTGTCTGACTTCGAGAAAATGTGGATACACACAGTAAAACCTGATGTTTTTAGTTGCTTTATGGAAACAACAAAAATGATGGATACTGCAGAAAAGGATTTTTGCAAATTTTCTAATTTCTTTAAGACAGTATTAACACCAACACCCTGGACATTCATCAGTAAATAACTTTTAAATTTTCATAAAATAGAATTTATAGATATTAGTTAAGTCTCTCAATTTCTGAAGTGAGTTTTCACTATGAAATAGAAGTGTGAAAATTAAGCAACTCCAATCACAGTAAAAAATCCACTCTTTTAAAATATTTTAAGATATAAAACAATTAATGCAAATAAAATGTCAGGCAAATAAAATAAATCAGCGCTGTGGACATTATAACATTTCAAACTTCGACTCACTTAGTTTGTACTTAATTGAAATTCTGGTAAATTTGAATTCCTTTAAGGAGGTTCTGTGGTTAAAAGAATTAACATTACCATTTTAATCAAATTTGGTCCATTGGTAGACAATGGTTTTATAATGATGCAGTTAAACTTTTGAGACCTCAAGGTTCTTGAGAAAAAAGTTGTAAGAGTTTTCGATTTTTACATTTTACATTAAGTTTGATAGCAATTAAGTCGTTTGTCATATATATCCATATATTGACATATGTATTTTAAAAAGAACCTTGAGGTCACAAAAAATTTAACTGCATCATTATAAAACCATTATCTACCAGTGGACCAAATTTAATTAAAGTAGTGTAATGGTAAATCTTTTTACGACAGTAGTTAAACAAGAAATTAAGTGGACTTCTTATTTTTAAATAAGTAAAAAAGGTGTTTAAACGTAATAAGTATGAAAACCTAATTTTTTTATTATTTCATAAAAACGAACAAAAATTCTCAAAATTAATGGGAATTTTGCCAGATTGAAATCTGAATCAATTTAAAATTGGATAAATTTAAAATCTGGTTTTTAGTAAATTGGAATCAATTAATAAAATTCAAAGAGCTAAAACGAAGTAAATTAAAAATCAAGCGATACATTAAAAATGGAGAAAATTTAAAAAATAAAAATATGTAGTAGAAAATAAACTACAAAATAAAAAACAATTAGACTAAAATAAGGAAATGTAAAAAGATGACTAAAAATTATAAAACAGACATGAGAAAGTCCTTTAAAAATAAAATAGTTTATGAAATTGAACTACTAGACAAAATGTAAAAAAAATTGAATAAGTTTAAAAAAGAATAACAAGCTAATGTAACTCAATTTGCTTAAATCTAATATTTTTAATTTTCTTTTTACCCAAAACTTTTTAGAGGTTAGATAGGTAAAAATCTAGAAACTTTTTCTATAAATCAAAGTTAATCCACATAATTCTAAAGCTTATCATTCTTAATATATAAGTTATATAAAGAGTTTTTAATTTATCTTTTTTAGTTTTACTTATAGATAATTTTTAATCCACATATACCAAATTTCAAAATCACAATTTTCCAGAATAAATCCATAATTTTCCTTCAATTTTCTGACACGTAGCAGCCGTGTTTAACCGTCACTAAACATAAGGAAACATATGTAAATACACAATTTTATTTTTTCATTATTATGTAAACAGAAGGACTCCTGAACTTCCAAAGTATGGCTTATACTCACAGCACGAAAATTCACACAAATCAGGAGTGCACAAGCAAAGAAGGAAACGTTATGCGAGATAATAAGGACTTAAAAAAACATTGGCACCGAATGCATTTTCACGATGTGAATCATGATCCTATTGTATTTATCAAACGTTTTTCAAATCACCACACAGTACAAGATTTGATCGCAAGATTAAAATGTACAATTTAAATTAAGATTTCGACAATTATTTGATGTTAAAAATGTTTAATATATTGCTAATTAAAAATAAACATTCTGTAAAATAATATTTTCTTTTCTCTGATTAATATTTTTGTAGATTCAATACTTTTTCTGAACATTGGCAGAACATCCTCGTACACTGATTGGAAACCAAAATCTGAAAATTAAAAATTAAAGTTGAATTTAAAGGGTATTAAAAGTAGTAAGATTTACAAAGTAAACGTCTTCACCCGTATTACTGATAACATATAAAATAAAACTAAATGATTTAATCACCTTTTAGATAATTAAAAAGTAAACTATAAATGACACACTACTATTTGACAGTAAGTAATCAAAAATATTAATTATAATTAACAAGCACAAGAATCTAAACCGCAGGAAAAGTACAGAAAAAAATAAATAAAGAAATACCTCAGAAAGTAGAAAAAAATTATAATCAAGTTCTAAATTGACGAAACATACTCAGGAATATACTCTATAATTATTCCTAATAACAAAAAGAATTATCAACCACTACTAACCAAAACTTAGGGAAAATGGAGAAAAATAAAATGAACCAAAAATTATAAAACTAGAAAAAAGTTATAATCCAGTTTTAAATTGACGGAAGATACTCAGGAATATACTCTCTACTTATTCCAAATGGAAAAAAAAATTATCAACCACTACTAACCAAAACTTAGGAAAAACGGAGAAAATTAAAATGATCAAAAAACTATAAAACTAGAAAAAAGTTATAATCAAGTTTTAAATTGGCAGAAAATACTCAGGAATATATTCTCTAATTATTCCAAATGTCAAAAAAAATTATCAACTACTACTAACCAAAACTTAGGAAAAATGGAGAAAAATAAAATGAACCAAAAACTATAAAATTAGAAAAAAGTTATAATCAAGTTTTAAATTGGCAGAAGATACTCAGGAATATACTCTCTAATTATTCCAAATGTCAAAACGAATTATCAACCACTACCAACCAAAACTTAGGAAAAATGGAGAAAAATAAAATGAACAAAAAACTAGAAAAAAAATTTTAATCAAGTTTTAAATTGACAGAATATACTCAGGAATATACTCTCTAATTACTCCAAATGACAAAAAGAATTATCAACCATAATAATCATAACCTCACGAAAAATGGAGAAAAATAACATGAGCAAAAAACTAGAAAAAAAATTTTAATCAAGTTTTAAATTGACAGAAGATACTCAGGAATATACTCTCTAATTATTTCTAATGACAAAAAGAATTATCAACCACAAATAACCAAAACTTAGGAAAAATGGAGAAAAATAAAATGAACAAAAAACTAGAAAAAAAATTTTAATCAAGTTTTAAATTGACAGAATATACTCAGGAATATACTCTCTAATTACTCCAAATGACAAAAAGAATTATCAACCATAATAATCATAACCTCACGAAAAATGGAGAAAAATAACATGAGCAAAAAACTAGAAAAAAAATTTTAATCAAGTTTTAAATTGACAGAAGATACTCAGGAATATACTCTCTAATTATTTCTAATGACAAAAAGAATTATCAACCACAAATAACCAAAACTTAGGGAAAATGGAGAAAAATAACATGAGCAAAAAACTAGAGAAAAATTATAATCAAGTTTTAAATTGACAGATGATACTCAGGAATATAGTCTGTAATTATTCCTAATGACAAAAAGAATTATCAAACACAAGAATCCAAAGCTCCGGAAAAATGCAGAAAAAGAATAAATGTACTAAAACCTCAAAAAGTGGAAAAAAATTATAATCATGTACTGAAATGACGGAACATTTGTAGGAACATGCCTACTAATTTTCCCATTTGACAGAGAAATTAGAAACCCCAAAAAACTACGCGTCAAGTCATTTTGGAACTTGATTATAATTTCTTTATTGATTTTGAATTTTTTTCGGATATTTATTCTCTTATTGTTCTTAGTGGTGGTTGATTGGTGTTGATAAGTCTTTTTATCAGTTAGAAAAATTATTAAATATTTATCGGAGTATTTTCCGTCACTTTAGAGCTTGATTATAATTTCTTTTTTACATTTTTGAGTTTTTTGTTCAGATATTTTATGTGATATTTCTCTGAGGGGTGGTTTTTGAGGGTAGTTTGATCCTCATCTTAACTTGAATAACTAGGGAAGTTTCTCCTACGTGTGTTCTATGGTTTTAGAACTAGATAATACATTTATTGTAGAATGTATAATAATTTATTTGTAGGTTCTATTTGCCATTTTTTAGTGCGAAGTTCCTTTTTTGTTTAGGAGAAAGTGGCATAATTTTCTGTAATGGTTTTGATCTGCTGACTAAGAATCTGTGAACAATTTTAAAGAATATATTAAATAATAATATAATACATTAATAAAAAATATTATAATATAGGTATGCATATAAATTCTCGCTTATAGAAATTAAGATTGATTGTATTTTTAAAACCTAAAATTCAGCTAGATGGAAATTTATAATTTGAATTTGTTTCAGTTAAAAAAAAAAAAAAATTAATTAAGATTATATTAGAATTTTGAGAATTAAAGTTTAGATTGATCTTTATTTTGGATCAAGTAAATTTTTGATCAATAAACATTGTGAAATAATAGAACGTTGAACTTGGTATTCATTGGGAAAGGTCGAAAACTACTTTTTACAATTGCAAACTAATCGGTGAAGTCGTCTTTCTTTAAAAACTGAAGTTTGGATGACAGAAATTTGGGTTTGGCTACAATTTTAGACATTAATTGTTTTGACTAATTATTATAATAAATATTAATTGCAATTTCGTTATATTAAAGTTCTTAATAATTAAAATTTTTGTTTAATGCTTATGAAATTAATCAAAATTATTAAAAATTGAAATGAAAGTCAATTATAATTTGAATTTATTTTATTAATTTTCATAACAAAATACAAATAAATAATTACCATAAATTTTACCATAAATCGGTGACGCTCATTCACCAGAATTTCGTTACGTCTGTTATTTAAAATGGGAGATTATTTGGTTCCAACGACTGTACTGAGGGCTAGCTTCCAAGTGTTCACTGGTGTTGTCACAGGAAAATATTTCGTTCTGCGCCGAGAGAAATATCTTTTATTATGGAAGTTGATGTCACTTTCTTGAAATTTGTCGGCATGGTATCCTCCTTCAATGATGTGAAATCCAGCTTCTCGTAAAAGTCTAAAAAATTTAGAATCTATTACATTTAATTAATGAGAATAAAGTACAAATATTAAAAAAAGTAGTACTTAAAAATTATTTTATCAGAATTAATTTAATTAATTTAATTCATATTTTAATTTATGTGATTAAATATAAATAATGATAGAAATAAATATTTTTTTATTTTTGTTGAAATTTAATCGATTTACGACAAAACTCGTCTTTTGCAAAAGATTAATCACCTGTAAAATAATTTCTAATAAAAAATCGAAATTTTAAAAACTTTAAAAAGCAAATTTTTTGGCCAATAAACCGTCGACATTTCTTTTTAAATGTAGATTTGACAAACTTTTTGTTCATCATTAACTAGACAATGCAATATGCTAATACCATTTTTTCGATTTTAGTTTTAAATGAATGGTTATCGAAATTGAAAATCAAAGTGTACTTCAAACATTTTTAAATACTTCTTAACAATAAGAATATGTTAACTACTTCAAAATATATAGAAATGAAAATCATACAAAGCTTTTAATAAATATTTATTATGCTGTCAAAAAAAAGTCAAGAAGATATCCTAGTTTCGCTCACATTTTTATTTTTCTTACTTAGTAACTTTTTTGATACCTTTCAAATCTTGATGAATTTTTCAATTGAAAATAAATAACTAATACTAATAACAAATAATTGAATTGGTAAGAATTAAATTAAATTAGTAAAAATTTAAAAAATAAAAAAGACCCAATTGAACCAAGTACTTATATTTCAATTTCGTGCCTGTTAAAACTTTAAACTACATTTATATTTAAATTAATAATTATTAATTTAATTTTTAATTGCGTTATTATATTACCTGTGGATTTGATTCACTGGAAGGTGAGCAGAAAATTAATTTATGTCAGTTTGGAGCTTTGAAATGCTTTCAAACATCTTCCTGCATTGCTTGGAAACCAAAATCTGAAAATTAAAAAGTAAGGTTAAATTTGGAGGGTATTAAAATTGTTAAGCTTTACAAAGTAAACGTTTTCATCCGTATTACTAAAAACTTATAAAATAAAACTAAATTATTTAATTGCCTTTTAGATAAATAAAACTTAACCTATAAATGACACTAAATTCTCTGAATGTAAGTAATTAAAAATATTAATTATAAACTAACTACATTTTTTAGCATTAAAAACGAAAAAGCAATAAACTAAATAATTATAAATTTATCGATTCAATATAATAATAAAAATTTGTATTTTGAGAAGCACTATATTATTTTACATAAAACCTTATTAAACACATTCAAATGGAAAAATACGTTAAAAAAGTTGAAATTTTAATAAACAAGTTTATTGTTGCTTCTAAATAAATAAAACTAAAATAAAGTTTATCTTTTTTAAACAAAATAAACAATCACTAACAATAACATAACCTATTAAATTAATTAAAACTTCTAACACTTTTACAGTCAACTTCTCAACAAAAATTAACTTTTATTAATTTATATTTTTTTATTTAATAACCTACATTATTTACAACGTTAATAAACTAATCAAATAAACAAATTAGGTACTTACATATTCTCCTATTTGTTTACTTTGATAGTCACTGTACTCTTCAACTAAAACATTAAGCAGCTATTCACACAGGAAAATCACTTCTAATCCAACATGGCCGCAAATACATACGACCAAAACTGTACCCCTATACGAAATGGCCACTCTCGCTGTTGGTTCGTGTGTTTCCGTCTCTGTCTCTCACTATCACCTTCTCTCTCGCACACAACCTAAAATTGACAGCTATTGGTTCGTGTGTTTCCGTCTCTGTCTCTCACTATCACCCTCTCTCTCGCACACAACCTAAAATTGACAGCTATGGGTTCGTGTATTTCTGTCTCTGTCTCTCCCTATCACCCTCTCTCTCGCACACAACCTAAAATTGACAGCTATTGGTTCGTGTATTTCTGTTTCTGTCTCTCCCTATCACCCTCTCTCTCGCACACAACCTAAAATTGACAGCTATTGGTTCGTGTGTTTCCGTCTCTGTCTCTCACTATCACCCTCTCTCTCGCACACAACCTAAAATTGACAGCTATTGGTTCGTGTATTTCTGTCTCTGTCTCTCCCTATCACCCTCTCTCTCGCACACAACCTAAAATTGACAGCTATTGGTTCGTGTATTTCTGTTTCTGTCTCTCCCTATCACCTTCTCTCTCGCACACAACCTAAAATTGACAGCTGTTGGTTCGTGTGTTTCCGTCTCTGTCTCTCACTATCACCCTCTCTCTCGTACACAACCTAAAATTGACAGCTATTGGTTCGTGTGTTTCCGTCTCTGTCTCTCACTATCACCCTCTCTCTCGCACACAACCTAAAATTGACTGCTATTGGCTGTGTACGACGGACGGACGGACAGACGGACGGACGGACGACAAAGTCTCACTATAAGGGTTTCGGTCCCGAACCACGAAACCCTAAAAAAACACTTAATACACAAGTAATCTAGTGCAATACCGTGAAAGTGCAAATCAAGAGAATACACGACTACGGGGTTATAGTCATTATTCGACAGAAACGAACAGCAAAATGCCGCCAAAAATTAGAGGATCAAACCGGCCGACTTTACACACCAATATGAGTAGGCACAACGATAAAAGAGATCGTCTTGTACTAACAAGAAACATTAAAGAGTTAACTTCAACTGCCGAGGGGTCAAAGGCAATTGATCAGTTACTAAAAGAATTAAAAGCCAAGGAATTTAAAATCTCAACGAAAGCACTGAACACGTGTAGATCAAGACAACCAGTAATGACGCAGTCAACAACGATGGAGAAAAGCAATAAAATGGATTCCACGAGTAAACCCTTGGACATTGTTCCAATTGTATCAACAAAAAACGACGCTAATAATCTGGCAGAAATAATTTTGGACTCGATGGCAAATAACCAGCAAGATAATAATTTATCAACAGAAGACGTAAACAACAAATCAAGGGTAGAAGAAAAACAAATCGACAGCAATACACTGCTAGAAATCAACAAGGTCACATTAGATAATCAGAAAATACAAACGACCAATATAACTGAAATAAAATCAGCCGAGACAATTTTAAATGAAAATTATACAAACGTAGAAATGAGAGAAATTACTGAGATAGAGATGGAAGATAAAACCTTTCAAATAACATCATCGGAGAGAGAGGAAACTACGAGTACAAAAAAAAAACAACGTCGAAAACACGTTTAACATTAAGACGACTAATATATCAAAGAGGACAATGGAGCAGAATGAAATCCAATCTATGGACGACGAAATAAATCAACTGAGAGAGGAACTGGGACCAGAGTGGGAAACCGCTACGAAAAAAGCATCAAAGAGAATAAAAACTGATCAAAAACTGAGTAACATCAATACATCTGCGCAGAATACACCAAAAAAAGAATCAGCTGACAAGAGAACGCCACCAACAATGAACGATGATGACATAACGGATACCAACAACAAAACAACAACAACGCCAACAAGAACCGGTATCAACTCAACAAAAACATCAAAAATTGTACAAGGTCCCACCATCGGGGAAAATTGTAAGTCAATTTTAAACAATTATGAAAATATTTGTAATAATAAAAGATTTAAAACACGGATCCCTCCGTTCATAATCCTAAATGTAAAAGTAGCATTAATTGCGAGAATATTGAGTGGAGTGATGTGTGTTAATAATTTCATTTGCAAAAATTTGAACACCGATAAAATTGCTTTATATGTACAATCGTATGAGGATTTTAAAGTAGTATCAAAATCACTAAGAGACAATAAAATCGAGTTCCATACAAAACCTCCTCAAGAAGAGAAGGTATTCACGTGGTTGCTAAAAGGTCTGGCAGGAGATTCTGAAGAGAATGAGATTTTAGAGGAAATTGAAAAATTAAAGTTCAAAAAGGTAAAAGTATTAAGCATAAAAAAAATAAACTTAAAAGAATTTTTTAAATCAGATAGAGGAGGAATCGCTTTTCTCATCAGAATCTCGGGGACAAGTAGTAATGCGGAACTGACAGCTATAACGAGATTAGCCAATCAGGTAATTTGGTGGGATAGACCTAGACAAAAAAATGTGATTCAATGTTATAATTGTCAGCGAGTGGGGCACTCAGCAAAGTACTGCAACAGGGCTTATCGTTGTGTGAAATGTGCAGAAGATCACCCGCCAGGGAATTGTAATATAAAAATAAGGGACGATAATTCGGAAAATATAAATGAAAACATTTTTTGTGTAAATTGCAAAAAAAATAGACACCCTGCGTCCTATCGCGGTTGTCCAAAACTAATTGAAAACTCAGAAAAAATAGCAGAAAGATCAGTAAATTTAAAAACAATCCGGGACAAAAAACTAAAATTTTTTGAAAATTTTACAAACATAAATAATACCTATTCGGATATATTAAAAAATAAAAAAAGCGAGGAGAAATCCACTATAAACACTGAAACAATAAGCCCTGTTATAAGCAGAGTTAGCGAGAAATTAGAAATATTAAATGGCAATAGCCAAGAAATCGTAAATAGCAAGAAGGGGGTAGACAATAAAGAGGATAGGGACAAGGAAAGTTTAACAGAGGCATCGGACGACGAATTCCAACCAAGTTTAAATGAAACAAAAGTCCAGAATATTAAACTAAATTCTAGATCGGATTCGGGAGAGAGCCTGGACGCAATTTTAAATTCTTTTATGACGCAAATGAAGAGCTTCTTTTCGGCCGAGCTAGACGGGGTCAAATCAGCGGTACTGAACAATACCAAAAAAATTGATATTATATTCGACAAACTAAAGATTAATAATGAATACTGTTCCAACAACCAACCGTGGATTATCTAGTTTATTTACTGCCAAAGAATTAAAAATTCTATCCATAAACGTAAATTCCATAGTCGCGAATGAAAGAAGAGCTGAATTAATTAGTTTTATAGAGAAATTTAATATACACATAGCATTAGTAAACGAAACAAAATTAAAAGACAGACACAAAATTAACAGCGACAGATATAATATTATTAGAAATGATAGAATCCACGGCACGGGTGGAGGGACAGCCATTTTTATAAATAAAAAAATCGGATACGAGGAGATAAGCCTGGATTGTGGACGAAATTTAAAATTAATAGAAATTTCAGTAATAAAAATTTTCTTAGCTCAAAATTTTAATTTATTCATAATATGTGCGTATGCACCGGGAGATATTAGGGAAATATTTGCAGTTGAATTGGAAACTATTTTTAAAGAATTGAAGTTACACGAGTTAAATAATTTTTACATAATGGCTGGAGATTTGAACTCAAGACACCCTGATTGGGGTGACAGAGTGTCGAATAACAGGGGGGAAGGTTTGCGTAAGTGGTTAAACGAGAGACAGCTACATTATAGAGCAACATTATTGGGCCCCTGTGAACCCACATTCAAATCTAGCGGTTCTTATTTGGATCTGGCCATACGGGACTGTAGAATTGAAATCACAAATAAAACATTTAATAAAATAAAAGTACTTGAGTACGATAGTGATCACAATGCACTATATTTAAAAATAAAAATAAAAAATATAGACGAGATGATTTTTAACCCGCCGGTAATTAAAAGTAATTATAACTTGTCAAAAACTAATTGGACTAAATTTAAAAAAAAATTAAATAAAGAGTTTCCTAAACTAAACGAAAATAAAAATTTAACGATAACTGAAATCGATAAATACGTCAAAGAAATAACGTTAAGAATTACGAAAGATTTGTACGAGGCCACTCCTATTAGTAAACCATTTGATTCCACTAAGAGATATCTTAATAAAGAAATAAAAAAATTACAAAATAGCAAAAGCAAGATATTATCAGAAATTCATAGAGTTAAAAATAGAGGACTAGGAGTAAGCAATTATCTGAACTCACTTAAAGAACTTCTAACTAAAATAAAAAAATTATTAAAAGACAGATTCAATAAATCGATAAACAAATTTTGGACAGACAAAATAAAAAAAATAAGTCCACAGGACAGTAATAATATGTTCCCACAAATAAATAAAATATTCAGGCCAAGAAAAATGAATAAGATCCCCAACTTAAAAATTAACTCAAACGAGATAAATAATTACGTTAATACAAATATAAATTTTAATAACTATAATATAAATAATAATGAAATTTTGATTAACAACGGCAAAGATAAAGCTAATATCATCGCGAAATGCTTTGCAAATATAAATAACGCAATCAGAAGCTCAACAAGCGAAGCTCTTGAAAGAGTAGTAAATTACCAAACAAAAAAATTTCTGACAGAAAATTTTAATACTAATACCAGCATAAATTCAATTGTACAATTCAACAATAAAAATACTGCATTAAACCCAAAGTTTGACGAAGACCCCAACTTTTTTTGCACGATGGGCTCATTGTCGTTGATACTGAAAAAAATGAATAACAAAAAATCGGCAGGTATGGATAACATCCCGAATATAGCCCTAAAAAATGTACCGAATAATGTTATTAGAGAATTAGTCATACTATTTAACAATCTTCTAAATAATAGTTATTTTCCGTCTATATGGAAAGTCGCAAAAGTCATACCGCTATTGAAAAAAAATAAGGACCCGCACAATCCACTGAGCTATCGACCGATAAGTCTGTTACCCAATATGGGAAAATTGTTTGAAGTTGTTATTAACAAAAGACTTTCTCAATTCACTAACCAGAATCAGATTGTTCCCTTCGAACAGTTTGGATTTAGGGAGAAAAGTTCCACAATCCATGCCATATCGAAATTCGTGTCGGATATCAGTTTAGCACTTAGTAATAACGAATTCGTAGCAGCCTGCTTCATAGATCTGGAAAAGGCATTTGACTCCGTATGGCTCGAAGGACTATTGTTCAGATTACTAAAAAAAAATTACCCAAAACATTTGATAAAAATAACTTGGAGTTCAATAAAAAATAGAAAACTGCGTGTTATGCTCGATAATAATGTTTACAGCGAATATTTTAATCTAATGAATGGTCTACAACAGGGGGCAGTTAACTCACCTCTTCTCTTCAATATATTTATTTGTGATAGTTTAAAAATGTTCGGGATGAACAAATTAGATAAATCAAAAGCTATCGGATTTGCTGACGATTAAGTCGCTTATATTATTCGGAGGTGTATGTTTGAGGCTCAAAAAGAACTTCAAACATCATTCAGAAGTATAGGCGGCTATTTCAATACGTGGAAATTGAACGTAAATTTTGAGAAATGTGAGACAGTCTTGTTCAGACCTTTGATAAGTAAAGTAAACAAAAAATATAGTGTGGCATGGAGAAATTTCATGATCAAATCAAATCAAAATATTCAAATCAGTCACAAGAGAGAGGTGAGATACCTGGGTGTGATCCTAGATGACAGATTAAGATTTAAATCACACATTACAGCAGCAATAGTTAAAGCAAAAAACGCGTTCATGAGCAACCGAAGCATCTTCTATTCTACAAAATTGAACACCAAAGTTAAGATATTATGCTACATGTTATTAGTACGACCAATCCTGACCTACGGGTGTCAGATATGGTACGGGATGGCACCTAGCGATATGGAAAGATTTAGGGTTTTCAAAAGAACGTGCCTGAGAGCCTGTACGGGGATGTATAGAGACCCTAACACACAGTATTTGAAGTACTTGTCCAACCGAAAGCTATACGATGCATCGGATATACCAAGAGTCGACGGATTCATTGTAGGCCTGATTCGCGAGCACATCGCAAGGGCGTGCAAGAATCAGGGGAATTCGATGTTATCGTTGCCCTTCCGGAAGGACGAAAATGTATTAAAAAAATTGATAGACACGGGTTACCTTGCAACAGAGGCTTTCATGTATTTAGATAGATACGATTACGTCATGAGTAGTTCTAATGTGCCAATCCTGTACCATGTTCCTAGGCGCTCGGGGGACGGAAAGGTCAAATATAGCGAAACAGCAATCAGCAACAACGAGAATGTTACATTACAATATTCAACCAGCATGGGCTCCAGGTTCTTAAATCTGAACCCGGTCTGGAATACCAGAAAATACTGGTGGCTAGATAAATCAGGTGATTGGATGATTGAATAGAAATAAAAAAAAATAAATAAGTAAGGATAATATTAATGAGATTAATAAAAAAGAAGTTCAAGTAGAAAGAAGAACCGCCTTCTGAAATCAGTATGGTGGAATTTGTTATGTCCTTTTGCCTACACATTAAAAAAAAAAAAAAAAAAAAAAAAGTAAGAAATAAATAGATAGATTTAAAAAATAAATACTTAGACATACTAATATAAACATCAACAACTGATCATGTAAATCAGTCATACTGTATAAATCTCTTTGTAAAAAAAATCGAGAAGGGCTAAAATTAGGAGCCTTAAAATTAAAACACAGTGTAATAACAATAAGTTGTAATAAAAATTAGAAACTACTCCGGTTGAGAAATACTAAATGGAAGTCACCATTGTTCCAAACCTCCTTTTTGTTTTTTTTTTTGTAGCAAAATTAAACTTGAGTTTTTTACGAAAATCAAATTTTCAGTTTTCTTGAGTATGAGTGGTAAAAAATAGACAGAGGAACTTATCGTAATGATTTAAGTAAAAATAAAAGAGAGAAAGGTAGAGTAAGCAAGTATATAGAATGTTATATTTAGTTGACGAGTTGGTCCTTGTGACCCGAGTGCCAGTATGGTACGTTCGACACATAGCCTGTTAACCACTAATACTGTTACGGCGTTGTTTCATTTGTTTTCGCCGACTTGAAGATGTATAAGGATGATGTTATTTAAAAAAAAAATAAATGAAAAAAAAAAAAAAAAAAAAGGTGGTCAGCCTACTGGACTGGCAGCTGGAAAACCCGGGTACGAATCTTCATGCATAATGAAATTTTTTTGTTTCAGGTTTTCATTAATATTAAATTTCTACATTCTCATCTGATTATATTTGTGTAATTCAATTTATAACATGTGAATTATGTAATTATATTTATTTGTTGGCCGACCGAAAATTTGCACCTGGGTTAGTTAGCTCGCAAATAAATTTTTTTTTTATGACAACCAAAATTTGTGTTATCCGGAATAAAAAAATATAGTTGTGACAACCAAAAGTTTTTGTTATGCCAACAAACAACAATGAACCAAATAATTTAGTTGTCTCAACCAAACAGTTTGGTTGATTAAATAACGACCAAATAATTTGGTTGGCCCAACCAAATTTTCGTTGCTATGACTAAACATTTTTCTCAGTGTACGTGGGTCATGGTATTTTATATGAAGCTGCTAAGCATCGACTTAGCAAATTGATATAAATTAACTAATAACCTGAACCACGTACTACCGGCACCCCGACCTCCACAACAAGCATTTCCCCCTTCACTCTCCCTTTTTTTAAGCAGGTTGGCAGGAAGACATTGCTAATATTACTTTCACAATAATAATTATTATATTAAGGGGGGCCAAGATGTAATGCAGTAGCTGGATATGCTGTGTTTCCTGGGTGCGTATATCGCAGAGAAGGCTCACGAATATTGCCTAAAACCCATTTATGCTTATGAGCATTTATTGCTTATGAGGCAATATTGATACGAATTTTGAGAGAACATTTCATTGTAATATTCATGCAATTTTCAACTTTAAACGATGTGCACTCGTCGATCTGGGCTATGCATTGCAATTTTCAGGCAATTTTCGGGATGAATATTGCCTCACAAGCGGACATTTTCGTACTTGTACCAATGTTATCTGAACATTCATTTGAATATTCCGAAACTTTAGAACGTAAGGGTCAGGCAAGTTTCACGAAATATTGTGTGCTATGTGGGTGCATTCAGCCTAAATTTCATTGAACCTAAAATACATTTAGCCTAAAAATCAATTAGCCTAAACTGCATTTAACTTAAATCCCACCTAACCTACATTCTATTAAACCTAAATCCCATTTATCCTAAAATGTATTTAACCTTAATCTCATTTAATCTAAAATGCAATTAATCTAAAAGGCATTCAGCCTAAATTTCATTTAATGTAAATCTGAATAAATCTGAAATGCATGTAGACTAAAACCCACATAACCTAAATTTTATTTAATATAAATCCCATTTATCCTACAATAAATTCAGTCTGAAATCCAATTAACATAAATACCATTTAAACTGAATACCATTTAACCTAAAATGCATTCAGTCGAAGTTTCATTTAACCTAAATCCAATTAAACCTAAATTTCATTTAACCTATACTCTATTTAACCTAAAAGCCATTGAACCTAAATCCTATTTAATCTAATTTCCATTTTACCTAAAATGTATTCAACTTAAATTTCATTTAACATAAATCCCATTTAACCTAAAATGCAGTCAGCCTAAATTCCATTTTACTGATATACCACTTAACCTAAAATGCATTCAGCCTAAATTTAATGTAACATACATTTCATGTAACCTAAATCCGATTTTACCTAAAGTGCATGTAGTCTGAAGCCCATTTAACGTAAAATGCATTCAGCCTAAATTTCACTTTACCTATATTGCGTTTAACCTAAAACCAGTTATCCTAAATTCCATTTTATGTAAATGGACATTATATTTTAGGTAAAATGGGAATAAGGATAAGTGGTTTTAGGCTAAATGCAATTTAGGTAAAGTGGAATTTAGGCTGAATGCATTTTAGGTTAAATGGGCTTCAGGGTGAATGCATTTGAGGTAAAATGGGATTTAGGTTAAATGAAAGTTAGGTTAACTGAAATTAAGGCTAAAAGAATTTTAGGTAAAAAGGGATTTAGGTTAATCAAAATTTATGCTAAACGCATTTTAGGCAGAATTGAATTTAGGTTAATTGGAATTTAGTTTAAATAAGATGTATGTTAAATCGAATTTAGGTTAAATGAAATTTAAGCTAAATGCATTTTATGTTAAATGAGATTTAAGCTAAATGCATTTTAGGTTAAGAGAGATTTAGGTAAAATGAAAATAGGTTAAATGGAATTCAGGCTAATTGCATTTGAGGCTAAGTGGGATTTGGGTTAATTGAAATTTAGGTTTAACGGAATTTAGGTTAAATGAGATGTAGGTCCAATACAGTTTATGTTAAATGGGATTGAGGTTTAATGGAATTTAGGATAAGTGAAATGTAGGCTAAATGCTTTTTATGTTAAATGAGATTTATGCAGTGGCGTAACAATAGGGGATGCAGGGGAACCGAAACATCAGGGCCCACGGGGGGCTAGGGGCACCCAAAAATGAAGCAGATTAAGTTCTTCTTTTTTTTAGTATTGAATATCGCTTTAGATTCCGAGAGGCCCCAAATTTTTTTTTCCCATTAGAGCCCCGAGTTTTCCAGTTACGCCACTGGATTTATGTTAAATAAAATTAGGTTAAATGGAATTTAGGCTAAATGCATTTTAGGTTAAGTGGGATTTATATTAATTGATGTTTATGTTAAAAAAAATTGTATTCAGAAAAAATGTGTGTATTCAAATGCTCTATGGAATAAAATTTCTCATTTTTTATTTTCTCGAATTATTTTTTCAGATAATTTTTCCATCATTTCATCTCACGAAAAAAGAGAAAGACAAGGCCTTCGAGCGTAGATAGAGTTCTTCTTCCCGGCCGCTCATTTCCTGTTTTAACAAATGTTATTTTTATAATAGAAAAGAAATTGCAGGCGCTATATTAAAAATTCATTTTGCCGTCATAGCAATCTTTCTGTCAATGTACTTTTAGATAGGGTATAAGGAAAACATATAAAAGAATTATGTACTTTTAATTGTCAATGAAGAATGCATTGCAGATTAAATACATTTCAGGTTAAATGGGATTTAAGTTAAATGGAATGTATGTTAAGTGCGATTTAGGTTGAATGCAATTTAGGCTAAATGCTTTTTAGGTTAAATGTATTTTAGGTTAAATGAGATTTAGGTTAAATAAAATTTATGCTGAATGCATTTTACATTAAATGCATTGTAGATTAAATGAGATTTATGTTAAATACATTTTTGGTTATATGAGATTTATGTTAAGTAGAATTTGTGTTTAATGGGATGTAGGTTAAATGCAGTTTAGGCTAAGGCGGCTTCCATGAATGATGTCACGCTTTTTTCGAGAATTTTCACCCCCCCCCCCCCCCCCTATGTCACATTATTTACATGATCAAAATAAAAATATCGGGCAAGTACGAGTTACACTCGTACCAAGTCGAAGGGTTCCGTACCGCTCTAATTTTTTTTCAATTATATGAGTCAGAGATTATTTGAATAATAATTTAAATAATGATAAATTAAAATAATTTTTTTTATTTTTAAAGAAATTTAAGTATAAACTTAATGATTTTTATAAGATTAAAAATTTCCAATTAAATAGACTAAGCTTTTTTATATAATTTTAAATTTTAAAGCCAAAAAAATTTTTTTTTAATTTTTTTTTATTTTTTAACTTTTAAAGTAATTTAAACATAAACATAAACATTTTGTACAAAAAAATAATCTGAAACTATAAAATATTGTAGCTGTTTAGAAGAAAAAAAAATTTTTTTTGGTAAAATTTCAGTTTTTTGGAAAAAATGTTATGATAATAAATTTAAACCACAATTTTTATGGTTTTATAAAAAATTCGGCATAAAATTACACATTTTTAACCAATTCCCAACCTTTCAGGATAAATACGCTGAGCTCTAGCATAGGGTTTTTTGTCATTTTTCAACTTTTCATTAATAACTTTTGAAAATTAAGTCCAGCAACGTTTGCTATATTTTTCCTGTAATCTACACGTAAAAATACCTAGGTATACCAAATTTCAAACCTCTAGGTTAAATGGTTTGGAAGATAAGGGGGGGGGGGGACACGTTTTTTTTGAAAAAAAAAGTTTTTCCTTGACAACGCTATGACCATCACCTCCAATCATGTTCTCTATATTTTTCCTGAACTCTACTCGCGAAAATACATATGTGTACCAAATTTCAATACTGTAGGTCAAATAGTTTAGGAGATAAGGGGGGGGGGTGTAAATAGGCATTTTAATGCATTTTTTGAAAAAAATCTTGTTATTTCCTTGACAACGCTATGAACATCACGTTCAATCATGTTCGCTATATTTTTCCTGTAATCTACACGTGAAAATACATAAGTGTACCAAATTTCAACTCTCTATCTCAAATAGTTTGGCCGCTAGGGGGGGGGGGGTAATGGTTTTGGGCGACGGACAAACGAGTGAAAACATAAGGGTTCCGTTTGGACACTTTGTGTACGGAACCCTAAAAATTTACATAGGCTGTCACAGATTCATAGACCCCCCCCCTCCCCCTGAAAGTGTGACATCATTTATGGAAGCCGCCTAAATGCTTTTTAGGCTAAATGCATTTTAGGTTAAATGGTTTCAGGTTAAATGGGATTTAGGCTACATTGGTTTCAGGGAATATTCATGCGCCTCTCGCAGAGCTACTGTCGCCATGTACGTGAATGAAGGACTGCGTGTGTGGGTCAACCTACACAAACGCATCTCAGTTACATATATTTTTCAACTATAACAATCATCTGCCGTCCGTGCTCAGTTACTACATAACTCTGGCTTTATGTACGTGATCAGTTTTAAGAGGATGCATAAGTGCCTACCTCTGTGCAGTAGTGCATAACCCTTAGCATATTGACAACTGTCAAATTTTGCATTATTATATAAAGTTTTATTAAATTATTAAATCTAAAATTTATAATTTATTAATTTAAAGTAATTATTTCTTAGAAATTGAAGGAGTATGCTTTATTTCTGTACTTATAAAAAAAAAATTTTGTACTATTTACATCTAATTTACTACTTTAGCATTAAATTAAGTAAAATCATACAAAATAACTGATAAATATTTGGGAAATTAACCGGTAGAACAGTATTTATGTATGACACACAGTCAGCACACTAGCACATGAATTGTACCTTACTACTAATCCTTGCGCTTGAGTACAGAACACTGATACTGAAATCTCATGGTCATGCAAAGCGTCGCGTTTTTGCGCGTTGTGATAAGAAAGAAAAATACACATGTAAACTTTTATCTCATTCTGTCCCATGCCAACGCTTGAAAACGCGACGCTTTGCGCGTCCATGGGATTTCAACCTTACATTATTTGCATCTGTAAAAATGACAGTCGTTAATACAAATGTCATTACAATTGTGCGATTGCAGTTAATATTTAACTGTTTGGAATATTTTTGGCGCAAAAAGTAATTGAAAATGCTTTATTGAAATTGCTTTAAAAATTGGAGTTTTTTGTAAAAATAAAGAAATGAGGTGAACTTTTCCAATATCCCGAAACGGATTATTCATTTTTTCCCTGTCGAAAGTAAACCACTCAAAATCCACTGAAAAAACCACTGGCCCAGTGATTTTTCAGTGGTCTGACCTGCATATCTTCAGATAGAATTTAATTTTTTTTTGAGTTGGGGTAACAATAGTACAATAGTTTTAAATGTCAAGTAGTTTTGTAGGGGAGTAAACTTCGACTCTTTAACGAAAAAAATTTACAAGAAATTTGACCTGGAAATTCAGGTCGAACACCGATTCCTGATTGTAATTTTTTTTCCTTTTATGGTTCCCGTAACCCAAAATTTTTATGATTAAAAACTTTTGCAATTTCAAAAATTAAAATTTCAAAAATAAAAATATGAAATCTACTTATTTTCACGATTAGGAATATAAAAAAAATTCTAAAAACTATTAAAATTGAAGGAAAGTAAATTTTCAAAGCTATTTTTATTATTATAAAAAATAACTTTTTTGAGGAAATTTTTAGATATTCTTTATCGTTAGAACACGTAGAATTTTAATATTTAATTTTTAAATTTATTAATGCGAAATTAAAGAAATTTTTGTTCCCGATTTTTAATTAAATTCAGGAGTCTTCAAGTTTTATGATCTCTCTGGACCCTTCTACGAGGCCTTGAATATATTAAAAATTGACCTGTGAAAAATTTGTTTCTTAACAAATAAAATTGTTTAAATTTTAATGATAGAAAATTGTTTCTTTTAAATTTAGAATCTGTAAGTTCTAACAATTACGTACATATAAAAATTTCCCCAAAAATCCTAAATTTAAATGAATAATAATAATAATATTGGAATAAATAATTTAAATTATTTAAAATTGTAAAAAAGAAAGGTTATCCTTCCATTTTATGAGGGTAAAGGCCATAAAACGGTTTGGGACTTCCAGGCCAACTGTCATAAATCAACCCTCACAATAGATATTTTCAGTGGCGAATTGTCCCAAATCACAACTGAGAAACCACTTAAAAACAACTGGGATTTCAGTGGTTCTGTCTCAGTGATTTTTCAGTGTTTTTCTTTCGACAGGGTTGGTGCTAAAAGAAACACTTGATCCCGATAAAAAAAGTTAAAAATTCAGAGAAGCCGCTTATCTGCATAATTACCAATAATACTTACATGTCAGTGATTTATTATTTATTTTAAGAAATGTAACAAAAATGTATATTTAAAAATTGTTTGTCTGTTCTATATTTACATGAATTATTGATAGAAATTAATAAATTACTTTAAGAGTAATAAAAAAATTATTTATATTATAAAGATATTTTATAATTATTTTATTATAAATAAAATAATGTTTCAATTTATTTTTTGTTTTTTCAAATTTTCGTAGACAGTCTCGGTCTCGTGAAACTTAATGTCGGTCTCGTCTTGTTTTATCCTAGATAAGCCGCGTCTCGGAAAACAGAGAAGAGACGAGAGGATTTGTGAAATATCTGAAGTGTAATTTTTTTTTGTAAGTAATTGGAAGAAAATCATGTTCTTCTGAAGGGTTATTAATTTTAATCTAATGTAAGACATTTGTTTTTTTTTAATGAAAAGAAATTTTATACTCTTCATTTCTCAGTTTGAAACCTTACTTTATCAAATTCACTTGAGAACTTGTATATCAAATTATTTTGATATTTCTACATTTCTCAAAGTGAAAAAAAATTGCGCTTCCCGATAAAAATCGATATAGCAAATTAACATTTTTTTTCCCTGCCTAAAGAAAGGGTTTCAGCAAAGTAACAGAGAGGTACAAAACTTCTACGTCTAAAAGTGTGCGAGTCCATGAGTGTTTTAAAACATTTCGGAGTAGGTCCAAGTCTTGAAATGAAACTTTGTATTTTTATTCTTAGTGTTAAAATGTTCCAAAAACTCGAGGTTTTAAATAAAAACAATTATTAGTTTAAAAAATAAGAAATTTGTTTACATTTTTTAAAATGTCTATATCTTCTGAACAGTTAAAGATAATTAAGTTTTCTTGGTGGCAAAAAATTCAGTAAAATAAGGCCATTAAAGTATGTTATGTGCATTTTTAGCATATTTTGTTAATTAAAAAAGTTATTTAAACAAATTAAGATAACTTACGACCGTGATGTACAAATTGAACATTTTAAAGATGAAAATAATCCTTACGTTACAGTCTGTCATATCGAAAAAGAAAAGAAAGTCACTCTATAAACTTTGCTAATAATTAAGAATTTGTGTTCTGTTTGACAGAACTTTGTTGTCTGCCAGTCAGCAGTTAGAATCTGCGCGCGCCGCTTTAGTTTCACTTACAAAGAACATGTTACACGTTGAGCAATTGAGCAGAAATAAACACTTGTGAAAAGTGAGGTTTGGCTTCTAAACCCAGTCGAAAAACATGACGTCATTTTTACGTCAAATATGACGTGTTTTCTGACGTATTTTCTGACGTCAAAAAGACGTCAAAAATGACATAAAAAATGACGTCAGAAATTAGGATAAAAAATGACGTCATTTTTGACGTCATTTTTGAAGTCATTTTGACGTCATTTTTGGACGTTCGCTCTTGGACTAATAAAATTATTGTTTAAAAGGGTTTAAAAAATAAAGAAGCTTCACATTATGTTTTGTCGTGCAATAAAAAATTAATTTTAAATAAAAAAAAAAAAAACCTGTGGCGCTCGAGGGTCAGCGGGCTCGAACCCCTGTCCACCCGACGAGAGGGTAAACTCGAGACATCCAGAGGCTGCTGGGATATGCGCATAATTGCGCTACACCAAATCGCCATTGAAAATATTTGCAGTTCAATCAATTGATATCGAGAACCAAGGAAAACATTTTTCTGAGCGGTATATTACAAAAGATAAATATACTTAGTTTAATGATTCGTATAATATATAATTCCTTATACAGAAGTATTATAGAATTACATGAGTCTTTGCAATTGCACGGGATAACAATCTCTCGTATACGTATGAGTTTTGTAGGGATTTTAAGAAACAATTACTACTCTAATTAACAGAGAAGCGAATCATAATTTATTTCTCAAATAAAAGAAGTTTTTTTTATAAAAGAAATTCATATTTGCAGAAAAATACAATGATTTTTTACCTAAAGTTTGGAAGTAGTGAAAAGTACTGTGCTCTACTTTACCGACATTGAATCTCCATTGAATGCGGTAAATTTGAATATCGTTTTTCAATATACATTAATATTACGCGTAATTAATGAGTAATATTAATTATTATTAATGAAAATAATAATTTTACTCATAATTTTCTAATAAAAAATTATAAAAGATAATTACTTACAATTTTTGATATCGAAAATGCGAATAGTTAAAAAAAGCCAGAAAAATTGTATATTTAATTAATAAAAAAGTTTAATAATAAATTAAATGGAATTAAATGAATTTTCAAATTTTCATTATTAAATCAAAATAAATAAATTTAAAATTCAAAAATTTATTGTTAAATTTATTTAAATTTTGAATTAAAAAAATAAAAGGATAAACAAAATAAAATTAACATTATATAATATTTAAACACAAACAAAACTAAATATAGAATCGTAGAATGTTAAAATGTTAAAATAAAATTAATCAAAATTCAAATTAAAATAATTAAATACAAAAAAAAACCAGTAAATAAGAAATCTTTAATTAAAGTGAATTTACGAATATTTTAATTTAGGAATTGAAACAAAAGTAAAATTCAAAATAAAAATTAAAATACTTAAACCCAAATACAATAAGTCAATTAAAAAAAAATTGTAAAAAATTATATTAAAATTATTTTTTTATCAATTTATTACTAAAAATCCTCATAAAGTCATTTCTAAGCACAGAAGAAATAGGAAAAAAAGAAAATTGAAAATTATATTTAAATTGTTAAGGATCAAATTTAATTTGAAAGTCAAATTTGAAATATTTTTGTTAAAAATTGATTACCAATATCAATAGGCATTATTATTTTTTCAAGAAAGAGTTAGCTTTCTTAAAATCTTCAGATACTTCACAATTATTATTACATCTTAAATACTGCGTCCAAAAATAAATAAATTTTTAAATACTGATTTTTCTGTTTAAAACTAATTTTGTCTATGGTTTTGTTTAATAAAAACATAATTGCGATTATCCAGAGGCAACAACTTAATTTTTAACAAAATATAACGATCTCCTGAAATTCTTAATATTTTTCATATTTTTGTACTTTAAATGTCGAATAAAAAATTTGTCAATTTTTTAAAAATTATGTAAATATTAAAAAGTAGTTTTTTTCATAGTCTTCTTTAATGTAAACTTAATTGCGATTGTCTTGAGCAATTGATTCATTTTATAAAGAAAATTCTCGATTAATTGAAATCTTCAATTTACCAAAATTTTTTATATTAAATTTAAATTAAAAATTTTATAAATTTTTTTAAAATTATATAAAAATTAAAAACAACCCAGATAACCAGTGTACAATTACTGTACACACCATGTACCTTTGCACTATACTAGTACCATACGTGTATAAAGGTACTGATTTTCGAAGTACTGATACTAAATTAGTACAGTGCCAGTATGTATGTACATTTTTATTACATTTGAACGACGTACTAGTATCGTACTAGTATTACACTTGTATGTAATAAATAGAAACTTTAATATTTTTACTTAGTACGGCGTACTAAATAAATATGGTGTCGTACCAGAATCGTACTACTCCGCCATCTTGAAAAATAATTTGTCAGTTTGAGTACTTAGTAAGAGTATAATACAAGTACAGTGCCAGTACATCATACTGTTGAATAAAAAAGAGTATGCACATACTGGTACTGTACCATTTTAATGCAAGTATCTCAAGATAATTACGCTATACTCGTATAATACTAGTACAATGCGAAGGTACATGGCAAGTACAGAGCCGGTATACCGGGTATTTTGGATTAGTACGCTTGGCTATCTGGGAAGTTTGGTTTTCTAGTCTTCTTTCATATAAACTTTATTGTGATTGTCTAGCGGCAAAAGATTAAAATTTAATCAAAAAAAGGGTCGATGAATTCAAATCTTTAATTCTTCAAAATCTTTCATCTGAAATTTAAAAAAAAATATTTTTAATTTTTTTAAAATTATATAAATATCAAAAACTAGTTTGGTTTATAGTTTTTCTTAATATAAACTTTATTGCGATTGTCTATCAAAATTGTCTATTTGTTGAAAACTTTAATTCTTCAAAATTTTTTATCTGTAATTTAGAATAAAAATTTTCTTAATTTTTTTTAAACTATCTAAATATTAAAAAGTTCTTTTTAATCAAAAAATAATAAAATTGTGCAAATTCAGAAGGTTTTAATCAATCGATAATTTTCTCGAAGAAATTAATCTATTACCGCTAGATAATCGCAATAAACATGTATATTAAAGAATACTATAAACCAAACTTGTTTTTGATTTTTATATAATTTTAAAAAAATTTACAAAATTTTTATTTTAAATTAAATATAAAAAATTTTGGTAAATTGAAGATTTCAATTAATCAAGAATTTTCTTTATAAAATGAATCAATTGCTCTAGACAATCGCAATTAAGTTTACATTAAAGAAGACTATGAAGGAAACCACTTTTTAATATTTACATAATTTTTAAAAAATTGACAAATTTGTTATTCGACATTTAAAGTACAAAAATATGAAAAATATTAAGAATTTCAGGAGATCGTTATATTTTGTTAAAAATTAAGTTGTTGCCTCTGGATAATCGCAATTATGTTTTTATTAAACAAAACCATAGACAAAATTAGTTTTAAACAGAAAAATCAGTATTTAAAAATTTATTTATTTTTGGACGCAGTATTTAAGATGTAATAATAATTGTGAAGTATCTGAAGATTTCAAGAAAGCTAACTCTTTCTTGAAAAAATAATAATGCCTATTGATATTGGTTATCAATTTTTAACAAAAATATTTCAAATTTAACTTTCAAATTAAATTTGATCCTTAACAATTTAAATATAATTTTCAATTTTCTTTTTTTCCTATTTCTTCTGTGCTTAGAAATGACTTTATGAGGATTTTTAGTAATAAATTGATAAAAAAATAATTTTAATATAATTTTTTACAATTTTTTTTTAATTGACTTATTGTATTTGGGTTTAAGTATTTTAATTTTTATTTTGAATTTTACTTTTGTTTCAATTCCTAAATTAAAATATTCGTAAATTCACTTTAATTAAAGATTTCTTATTTACTGGTTTTTTTTTGTATTTAATTATTTTAATTTGAATTTTGATTTATTTTATTTTAACATTTTAACATTCTACGATTCTATATTTATTTTTGTTTGTGTTTAAATATTATATAATGTTAATTTTATTTTGTTTATCCTTTAATTTTTTTAATTCAAAAATTAAATAAATTTAACTATAAATTTTTGAATTTTAAATTTATTTATTTTGATTTAATAATGAAAATTTGAAAATTCATTTAATTCCATTTAATTTATTATTAAACTTTTTTATTAATTAAATATACAATTTTTCTGGCTTTTTTCAACTATTCGCATTTTCGATATCAAAAATTGTAAGTAATTATCTTTTATAATTTTTTATTAAAAAATTATGAGTAAAATTATTATTTTCATTAATAATAATTAATATTACTCATTAATTACGCGTAATATTAATGTATATTGAAAAACGATATTCAAATTTACCGCATTCAATGGAGATTCAATGTCGGTAAAGTAGAGCACAGTACTTTTCACTACTTCCAAACTTTAGGTAAAAAATCATTGTTTTTTTCTGCAAATATGAATTTCTTTTATAAAAAAAACTTCTTTTATTTGAGAAATAAATTATGATTCGCTTCTTTGTTAATTAGAGTAGTAATTGTTTCTTAAAATCCCTACAAAACTCATACGTATACGAGAGATTGTTATCCCGTGCAATTGCAAAGACTCATGTAATTCTATAATACTTCTGTATAAGGAATTATATATTATACGAATCATTAAACTAAGTATATTTATCTTTTGTAATATACCGCTCAGAAAAATGTTTTCCTTGGTTCTCGATATCAATTGATTGAACTGCAAATATTTTCAATGGCGATTTGGTGTAGCGCAATTATGCGCATATCCCAGCAGCCTCTGGATGCCTCGAGTTTACCCTCTCGTCAGGTGGACAGGGGTTCGAGCCCGCTGACCCTCGAGCGCCACAGGTTTTTTTTTTTTTTATTCAAAATTAATTTTTTATTGCACGACAAAACATAATGTGAAGCTTCTTTATTTTTTAAACCCTTTTAAACAATAATTTTATTAGTCCAAAAGCGAACGTCCAAAAATGACGTCAGAAATGACGTCAAAAATGACGTCATTTTTTATCCCAATTTCTGACGTCATTTTTTATGTCATTTTTGACTTCTTTTTGACGTCATTTTGACGTCTTTTTGACGTCAGAAAATACGTCAGAAAACACGTCATATTTGACGTAAAAATGACGTCATGTTTTTCGACTGGGAATAGTTTTAGAATTGCAAATTTTAAAAAAAAATTGCATTATTTGCAATTCTGAAACTAGTTAGAAGACAAACCTCACTTTTCACAAGTGTTTATTTCTGCTTAATTGCTCAGCGTGTAACATGTTCTTTGTAAGTGAAACTAAAGCGGCGCGCGCAGATTCTAACGGCTGACTGGCAGACAACAAAGTTCTGTCAAAGAGAACACAAATTCTTAATTATTAGCAAAGTTTATAGAGTGCTTTTCTCTTCTTTTTCGATATGACAGAGTGTAACGTAAGGATTATTTTTATCTTTAAAATGTTCAATTTGGACATCACGGTCGTAAGTTATCTTAATTTGTTTAAATAACTTTTTTAATTAACAAAATATGCTAAAAATGCACATAAAACACTTTAATGGCCTTATTTTACTGAAATTTTTTGCCACCAAGAAAACTTAATTATCTTTATAAAGATAACCGTTCATAAGAAATAGACATTTTAAAAAATGTAAACAAACTTCTTATTTTTTAAACTAATAATTGTTTTTATTTAAAACCTCGAGTTTTTGGAACATTTTAACCCCTTCGCTGCCGATGGCAAAGATCTTTGCCATTTGGAACTTCTCTCAGACTGCCGGAAAATTGCAAATCTTTGCCATGCTTAATATTGAAATAGAAATGTCAATAGTTGTCGCAAACCATAGGTAAAATGATTTTTATATAATATAAGACATACGAAACGAACTCCCGTTGTCCATTTTGAATTCTCTTAAACCAAAAAAAAGATACAACTTATTAAAAACTACATTTTTAAAAATTTTTTTTAAATCTTTGCCATGAAGCAATCCCTAATAGCACCGACTGTGCCGGGAACGTTCCTGGAATGGGCCGCCGGTCCCTGGGGTACGTTCACATGGACCGTTCCAATATACCTGACAAATACGTTCCGGATTTCACTAGGCTAGGAACGTTCCGCGGAACGTTTCTGGAATGTTCCGAGGAACTTTAAATACACATTGAAAAATAATTAATGTTAATATCTTGCGCAGTAGTTTTCTATCGCACCTAGAGCTGCGCAGTTGATTTTAGTGACCACTGTTCTATAGAAGCAATCATATTAAAAACATTAAATAATATTAATAAAAAAATTTTCAGCTTTTTCCGCATACTTTTTCCGCAACCCGTTCTGCGATTTTTTGAATGTGTATTCAAAGTTCCTCGGAACATTCCATGAACGTTCCGCGGGAACGTTCCTAGCCTAGTGAAATCCGGAACGGATTTGTCAGGTATATTGGAGCGGTCCAAGGGAACGTACCCAAGGGGCCAGCAGCCCATTCCAGGAACGTTCCCGGCCTAGTCGGTGCTATTAGGGATAACACATTCTTAATTTAAAAAATGATTGAAATCGTCTGAAACTTGTTACGCGGGGGTTTTTGGGGTCGCTGATTACGAATCTCACATTAGTTTTTAAAAATTTAAAATGGCGGAACCAATATGGCAGACGCTTTTTCGAAAAATTACTTGAAATTGTCTGAAACTTTTCACTCAGGGGTTTTTGGGGTCGCTGAATACGAATCTGACATTAGTTTTCAAAAATTCAAAATAACGGAACCAATATGGCGGACGCTTTTTCTAAAAATTACTTGAAATTGTCTGAAACTTGTTATTTTGAAGTTTTTGGGGTCGCTGATTACGAATCTGACATTAGATTTCAAAAATTAAAAATGGTGAAACCAATGTGTCGGACGCTTGTTTGAAAACTGACTTGAAATTGTTTGAAACTTGTTACTCGGGGTTTTTTGGGGTCGCTGATTTCGAATCTGTCATTATTTAATAAGTAATCGATAATGAATTACAATTTTTTAAACATCTTATACCCCTTGCCATTAGCTAGTATATTTATAAGAAATATACATCCCCAGGATGCACCCCCCAATCTGATGGCGTCAGTTTAGGTTCGAGGAGGTTGACAATAGGTGTTAGCATTCCCTTCGACGAAAAACTGTAAGTATCCAACGAAACGTTGTGTAGAATGTTACAAGAAAGGCGTTAGAAAAAATGTTAGAAAAGTTTGCAACAATTGTGACGTTGCTCTGTGTGAAAACTTATGCTTTGAAAATTATCACAAATTATAACTGCCGCCAATTTCTTCATGCGCTAATTTTAAACTATTTTTAATGCATGCAACTGTTTTTAACTATTATTTATTTGATAATTTAAATTTAAAAAAATGAAACTATACTATATAAAAAAAGAAAAAAAAATACAAAAAATACAAAAACACAAAAAAAAGAAAAAAAAAGAAAAAAGATAAAAAAAGTGGGATGCTAACACCTATTGTCAACCTTCTCGAACCCAAACTGACGCCATCAGATGACAGATTCGAAATCAGCGACCCCTAAAACCCCCGAGTAACAAGTTTCAAACAATTTCAAGTCAGTTTTCAAACAAGCGTCCGACACATTGGTTTCACCATTTTTAATTTTTGAAATCTAATGTCAGATTCGTAATCAGCGACCCCAAAAACCCTTTAAAATAACTAGTTTCAGCCAATTTCAAGTAATTTTTAGAAAAAGCGTCCGCCATTTTGAACTTTTGAAAACTAATGTCAGATTTGTATTCAGCGACCCCAAAAATCCTCGAGTAACAAGTTTAAAATAATTTTAAGTAATTTTTCGAAAAAGCGTCTGCCATATTGGTTCCACCATTTTGAATTTTTTAAAATTATTGTCAGATTCGTAATCAGCGACCCCAAAAAACCCCGAGTAACAAGTTTCAGACGATTTCAAGCATTTTTCAAAAATCGTCCGCCATATTGTATCCGCCATTTTGAATTTTTGAAAACTAATGTCAGATTCGTAATCAGCGACCCCAAAAACCCTTATATGCATGGTCTCTTGAAAATTCATTGACTTTTTATTTTTGGCACTCTGAGCACTTTTGTAGAAATACTGTCGGCAGCGAAGGGGTTAACACTAAGAATAAAAATACGAAGTTTCATTTCAATTACTCCGAAATGTTTTAAAACACTCTTGAACTCGCACACGTACCAAATGAGTGGACTCCCTAATAGCACCGACTGTGCCGGGAACGTTCCTGGAATGGTCCGCCGGTCCCTGGGGTACGTTCACATGGACCGTTCCAATATACCTGACAAATACGTTCCGGATTTCACTAGGCTAGGAACGTTCCGCGGAACGTTTCTGGAATGTTCCGAGGAACTTTAAATACACATTGAAAAATAATTAATGTTAATATCTTGCGCAGTAGTTTTCTATCGCACCTAGAGCTGCGCAGTTGATTTTAGTGACCACTGTTCTATAGAAGCAATCATATTAAAAACATTAAATAATATTAATAAAAAAATTTTCAGCTTTTTCCGCATACTTTTTCCGCAACCCGTTCTGCGATTTTTTGAATGTGTATTCAAAGTTCCTCGGAACATTCCATGAACGTTCCGTGGGAACGTTCCTAGCCTAGTGAAATCCGGAACGGATTTGTCAGGTATATTGGAGCGGTCCAAGGGAACGTACCCAAGGGGCCAGCAGCCCATTCCAGGAACGTTCCCGGCCTAGTCGGTGCTATTAGGGCTATAATCAGAGATGGGTAAACGTCGCGTCACAAGGGTTTTCTACGTAAAGTGCATAGTCATGTAATTTACGTAGAAAACTGTAGAAAACTATATAAAATACATATTTAAGATGGCGGCCAATTTATTTCCATGCACCAGAGATGCCAGGGAGCAAGACCAAACGCATCTGTGCATGTCTGCGGAAAGTTCTGCCATTGGCCGAGGTGAACGGGATAGTTTGAAAAGGCTTTAATAAAGCAATTTTAAACGAGGCCGCTTAATTCGACCAATGGCTGAACTTTCCGCAGACATGGGCAAATGCGTTTGGTCTCGCTCCCTGGCAACTCTGCCATGCACCTCAGTGAAAGCAATGTATAATGAATACATATGTTGAAAGTTTTATTACCATTGCCAATTATTATTAAACAATTAATTATAAATTGTGAAAAATTATTTAAAAATTTTCTTTTTAACTCAAGACGTAAATTATGTAGTATACACATGTAGAAAACCATGTATAATACGTCATGTATTATACTTACCCACCACTGACTACCATTATAATAGCCTAACGCACAATGAATCGTAATCGCTAATCCTTAATCATACGAATGAGAGGAAGGAGGACAGACGTATATCTCTGTCCTCCTTTCTCTCATTCTTACGATTAACGATTAGCGAGTACGATTCATTGTGCTTTTGGCTAATCCCTAACTGCTTAAAAATTTTATAACTTCTAACAATTTTAACAGCTCATATCACTTTCGTGATTAATGATTAATCAAAATATATTACTTCAAATAATATTGTACAAGAATTGTTATCAGGCAGAAGTCTCATGTAAATGAATATCTGATTATTCAAAATATAATGTATTTCTTTTTTTTATTTATAGAAGTGATTATTAAAATGAATTATAATTTTTAGACTGTGCTGTGAAGAGAATGGCTAATGTTGTGAAATTTTATGAGAACACATTTACTCATTAACAACAGAGGAATAGAAAAGAATTCACAATTTGAATCACCTTCAAAAGGCGAATTTTCCATTTCGAATAAATCCAAGATGAAAATTTAAAAGCACAATTTCTTATAATGTTTAGTTACCATTTTTATAGTAAATATGTAAACATTAAATTTACAGTCCCGTGCGCAGTATTTGCTTCTGGGGGGGGGGTTTTCAAAAAATAAATTGTGTAAACATTGTTATTTATTAAAAATAATTTTTTAATCAAAAAAGTTGAAAATTTTTAAAGCAAGTTCAGACCTCTCTGGGGGGGGGGTTTAAACCCCCAAAACCCCCCCCTTGCGCACGGGCCTGATTAAATTTATAATAGTGACATAAAAGTATGCATTTTGTATTTCTTTTTTTCAGAATGAACATGAAGAATCAGAAAGTAATTATTAAATGATAATTCATAAAATTTCAGAAGTATATCAGCTGTCAAGGATAACAGAAACAACTTCACTTTGCTGCTTTAATTATAATTAAGTAGAATGTAGATAAATATTTAAATAAATATAATTTTATAGATTTAAGGTTGTGAAGTAATTCGTTGATTACATTAAATATTTGAAATGAATTTTGAAAAACCATAAAAATGCATGACTTTTTTCTTAATGTCACATTACATTTGAACTTTAGCACATTTTACGAAATAATAACATCACTTTACACTTACCTATTACTTCATCTGTGATTTTAACATTTTATTATTCAAATGCATATTCACGTTTTTGATTTTCTATTGTAGAAAATATGCACAAAAAAAGCAAATTACTTATTCTAAATATTTATTAATCTGTAAAGAATTAAATTAAAAAATAATGTACACTTCTTGAATTCGAGATAATTGGTTCAAATGAAAATGTGCTCGCTTCCGTGGAATTAAAAATTATGATTGAAGGAAATTTAAAAATTGTAAAAAAATTGTAGTAGCCAAGAATAACAATTTGAAGCACGGAATCAATGCAATTAATTTTTTTCTTACTTTATTCCCAATCACACATTGTGCATTTTAACATTGAAACATATTAATTTCAATTTTTCTCTACTTAACGCTTCTTACCGGATAGTTTAAAAGAAATTTATTTAAACATAAACATATTTTTGAATTAAAATAATAAATAATTAACAGGAATTTAAGGTTATGTAAATATAAATGAATAGAAATTCTATTTCAGGAATTGCAAGTAAGCCATATTCATAATTTTGAGTCATCCGTAAATCACGTAGCTCTTTCGAGGGGGGGGGGGGTCCTAGAAGCTACTGAAGAGAAAAAAATGGCGCTACTGTATACTGTTAAAGAAAGGAGTTGAAATTTAACTCCCTACGTGACTCTGTAAAAGTCGCACGCTTTGAAGAGTTGAAGTAAAGAGAGTTAACACGCTTAATCCTTCAGTCCACACACTTCTTAAACATGGAGCGTATGAGACTCACTCACCTGGGGGAGTCAATTTTTAACTCTAAAATGTCATCTAACAATTCCAGCAACCGTTAAATCCCCCAATTTTTGATAATGTATGGAAAAGTGTGCTACAAAAGGTGGGGGGGGGTTCAAATTTCCAAAGAACTGGGCTACTGTGTTTATGGAATACCCTTTCAGAGAAATTACAAACTTAAATTTGTATTTGAAATAACATAAATTACAGAGGTTATTTATGTCAACATTATATATTCCGTGTGGAAAATTGGCAAGGTACCCCAGTGGGGACCGCATGGATTGCCCCATCTCCGTATTCAATCCATCGGGGCAATGCACAGGCTTTCCAAGCCACAATGTACACCCCTGCACATAAATGCTGTCCTTCCGGTTTATTGTTTGAACAATAGACGAACAATAAACCGGAAGTTCAGCATTTATGTGCAGGGGTGTATTTATGTAAACGGTCTGTTTCAGCGACCTGTCTATCGCAGAGCTAGTGTCGCTATGTAGGTGAATGGCACAATGTTAATATCTATTGACACACACAAGCATTCTGGCATTTACCTACGTAGGAATCCTAGCGCTGCGATAGACAGGTCGCTGAAACAGCGCGTGTAAAAAAAATACATTGCGGGTTGGAGGACATGGCAATCCATGCGTGAGCCCTCACAGGAAGTGACATGCTTTCCTTCATGAGTGCCCTCATGGATCACCCTCGTTCATTTCAGCTGTTTTTCCAAATGTAGATTCGGCATGGATTTTTCAATTTTTCCCTCACTATTTTGTAATTGAAAATAACATACCAAGTATATAACTTACTTTACTGTAGTTGGAGCATCACGTTAATTTTCGTAAACTTCTCCTGCAACTACATTGCACCTACTTCTTTATTTGAAACATTAAAAAAAAAGGAAATATTTGACGCTGGGGGGAATGAAACTCAGAATCTAATACTCAAAAGTCCTATATTCTAACCATTAACATATTAAGGAGTCCATCATAATGGTAGAAGAATAATTAACAATTCTATAAATAGATTCATTTTATTTTAGTAAAGCATATCTAAAGAGAATAATTTTTAAAATAAAGGGGCCATCCATAAATTACGTGACTCCAATTTTCGAACTTTTCGACCCCTCCCTCTACCCATGTAGTTTAATGTAGCATTTCATAGATCCCCCTCCCCCCTCATAAGGGAACGTGCCTTTCCTGTTAAACGTCTTATAATGCCTAAATATATAATTTCTCACGTAAAAGTAATTGCTGTAATATTTAATTGTGAATTATGTTTATTACTTTTTATTTTAATATTTATGAAATCATTGGTTTCAATAGAATTTTACTAATTACATTAGAAAGCACTCTCCCATTACAATATAACGTCATTAGAAAATACGTTATATAATAAACGTTTTGTTATATTTTATCGCTTGACAGGGAGATCTTTGTTTCGTGTTATGTCAAAATTAAAAGATTTTAAAATCCATGCTTCTTTTTTTTTATAAACATATCTGTCTTCAATAGAAAAAAAATTGCGACCCAAAATTTTAAATTTTACTATTTTTGAACCTTTTTTTTGGTAAAAAAAGTTATTTTAGTTTTTTGGAGAACAGAATAAAAATATAAAAAGTTCTGAAGATGTTTAGGAAATTAAAAAATCATGAAAGATTTTTTATCTTTTCACAGTCATAATTACATTAGTTATATTTCTACTAATCATAATTTATTGAAAAGTAACTATTAATTGGTTAAAATCACTTTTAGGTTATGTCAAATAACGAATAGTTCAATTACATTCTGTTTAGTAATTTAATTAGTCAGATTTTACTTTTTATAATGAAGTTAATTGTTTACTAATAATCAGTCATATTTTACTAATAATTAGTTATTTTTAACTGATTCAGATGTAATGACTATTATTTGATTTTTAAATGTTAAATGCTTATGTAGATCTTATATCTCAAAGTGTTTGTTTGTGTTTTTTAAAAATTTAGTAATTTTGTTGATTTCAAAATACGAAAACTTGAAGAAAATAAAAAAAACTTAGTAATAATTTTATAACACGATATAAAATAGAGGGGGGGAGGGGGTTCAAAAAATTTTTACATAACTTTAGAAGGCTGATTGACAAATGCGTGAAAAGTTATGACAAGGGAGGGGGGGGGGGCGAAAAAAGAAAAAAAAGATGTCACGTTATTTGTGGACGGCCCCTAAATTGTATTGACTTTTTAATAAAATTTAAGTTACAGGAAAAAACTACTAAATTAAGTAGTTAAATAGTACAAAAAATTCGTGGTCCACTTTTCATTATCAAAAATTGTGGTAACTGTAAAATATAAATCAAATAAAAAAAATGACTGAGGAAAAGCTTAGCATATTGCAAAAGACAACTTTTCTAAACTAATTATGCAGCTAAAATGATGGAAAATCTGAAGTGATTGTTTAATTTCATAAACATCTTCTGAAGTTTGTAATTTTTTTTCGATTTTATTTTTCATTAAGATTGTTAGATACAACCTTTTTTTACAGAAAAAAATTTTTTTTTTACAGAAATAATGCTTTAAAAATTGTAAGAGTTAAATTTTTAGGTCCCCATTTTTTTTTCTTTAAAAAAAATTTTCAAAAAAGTACGCATAGGTTTTAAAATCTTTGAATTTTGACGAAAAATAAAAATTCGAATATAGTCAACAAATTTTTTGACCAATCTTTTTTATGGCCGTTGAATTCCTTATAAAAAATTACTATAAAAATTATAATTAAGATTAGTAAAGTGAATTCTTTCACATAGCTGAAAATGTCGCAGTCTCCACTATTCATTCTTATTTTTAACAACTTCAAGGCTTCTTGATAATCATAGACTCGGTTTAATTCAATTCTCTCGAAATAATTTTTTAGTTGCCAACGCTATTTAAAAAAAAACATTTGTGAAATTAAAGTGTAAAGCTACGTTGCTCGGACTCGAAACCCTCCCTCCCCCCATGTAGTCTAGCGTAGCAATTAGCCTAACCCCCCTCCCCCCCCCCCTAACAGACCACGTAATTTATGGATGACCCCAAATCTCTTAAAGTTTATTTGAAATGATTTGAAATGTCATTTCAAGGATTTTTAAATAAAAATTTATAACATACAAAGTTTTCAATTTTAAATTATAAATATTTTTCAATACAGCATTTTAGAAAATCAATAAATACAGGGAGTGACACGAAAATTAACTCCGAATTTGGTTTCAGTCGCACGCCCGAAACGAAAAGACTCTGAATTTCGTTTTCGTATCCTGGCAGAAAATAGTTGTGTTTAAAATTGTTTTTGTGAAATGTAGAACCTTTTTTATGAGAGACGAAAGTAGAATTTTGAGCGGATTTTTGTTTCGGGCGTAAGACGAAAAAAAAAATTCGAGGCCTTTTCGTTTCAGGCATGAACTGAAACTTCATTCTGCGAGGACTTTCGTTTAATGTTCAACACAAAACAACATTAACTTGATATTTTGTTTCAGTTTTTTAAAACCGAAACGAAACAAAACAAACAAATTATTGAAAAAAATTATAAAAGTTTATTTAAAACACTTTACATTGTCTTTTCAAGGGGTTTAAAAAATGTGTTGCAAAAGTAGATTTGCAACTTGGACTTACAATATTTGTGAATGGGACAAACATTAGGAAAAACAGCGGTATCCTTGAACGAGAACCTTCTGCATTTATCCACATAGATCTCTCAAAGTGGTCCATGGCGGGGCCCCTTAGGAGGTATGGAAATATGAGGACAAATTGTATACGGGATAATATGAAATAAAATAATTTTAATGTACACTTAAGAAAATTTCAATTTATTCTAAAGTAAAATATCTGATTTAAGTAAATTGCAGTTAATGGAATGTTTATTAGTGTGTTTAAAAAAAGTAAATTTTGGAAATCGTTCGAAGTCGCACAGAAATGGAATAAAAATTTTAAAAAAATACCCCTATTTTTTATTTTCTGATTTGACAATATTGAGTTGTGCTGCTTACACCCCCTGCTTTTCCATTAGAAATACATTGGCCAATTTTGCTTTCTTAAAAGAAGTATAAAGAAATGATAATAATTGTATCAAAAATTTATCAGAACTTTATAAGACCTCGACAAATGTATAAAGTTTAAAAAATTGTGAATTATTATTATTTCTTTGCAAACTGCCCCTCCATAGGGGTGCGTTAATTAATCACCTATAAACATGTATTCAGCATTTAAAAATGAATGTGTATAAAATTGTATTTTTTATTGTTTTTTTTTGTAGACTGTGTAATAATATTTAAAGTATAAAAAGTTATGTGCATGAACAGTAGCATGTTCATGCACACGTTCTTACATCAGATTTTATTGTGTTTGCATGAAAATGTACACATTCATTGCTTCAAATTCACGTGCTGTACATTCACAAGTTCATGCACAAGACAAGTCAGTGCACCTGTACACGATTTTATCAAAAATCATGTACAAGTTTAGTAGATGATCTTATACACTGATTTTCAACCCTTTGTAACTGCATTACAGCAGTCGAGGGCTTTGCCCTGGAACGTTATTTGTACACAAACATCATTCTAAAGAAATTGGAGTGACTTTAAACCCGTGTTGCTTACTATACATTTTATTCCAAAGGCTCAAAGGGGGTGATTTTAAATTCCTGTACATAATGGTGTAAATGTGTTCATCTGTTTGACCGTATGAAAATAGCGTCTACTTTTTCCGTAAGGTGTAAAAAATACATGGATTAGCTGTTCACTTTTTCCCTACGGAAAGAATGGACGCCATTTTTACAGAATCGAACAAATGAATGAGTTCAGACCATACCTACAGGCATCTAGATGCGCCATCTTTGTGCCTGTTGGATAAAAAAATATTCTCATGTGGCACAAATAACATATATTTGTGTAGAATATATCATTTTGTCGGGTTTGAGACAGCAGGATATTGGTAATTCTGTTATTAAACAGTTTGGATAATTGCAATATTTCATGTGCCTAATTTATGTACATGCCAAATAATGTAATACTATTTCATAAGACAGTAATTTCTACGTTCAAGTTTTCTTACAATTGCAATGTGAAGCATAGTAAATACAATAATAATAATAATAATAATAATAATAATATTTAATCTGGACAGTTGAAAGAGTTCTTTCATAGGAAACAATTAATTTTCTTATATTTCATTCATTCAAAAAAGAAGTTATTTCTTTTAGAATCATAAAGCAATGGAAAAACAATTTTTTCTAACGTTAGGTCCATTTCAACTGTCTAGTCTCACATGAACCCGAAGAGCATTGAAAGTTTCAGCAATATTCGCAATATATCTTGAAGGAAGGTTAAAAACATATCAGCTATATTGTTGCATCATTAGTATCTTGCCTAAATCTTGGCAATATTGTTGAAACATCCGGTACTACTGGAATAATAAGTATAATCTTTTTTCGCCGATTTCAAAATTTCAATAGTTTCTACATGTTATCTGTTTAGGAAACATACATGTATCATGGCAAACAGGCCTGAGCGCAGAAGGAGAGTACCAAGCAGCACTGACTACAGTAGCTCTTCTGATGAATCGGAAGAACAATTAGAAAGTGAAGAATCCATGGAGGAAGAATTGGAACCAGAAGAGGAAGAAGTAGACAGTACTGAAGATGAATTTGAAAATTCATCAGAATCGTCTGAAGAAGTGTCTGAAGATGAAGATGTATCTTCTAATTCTTCAATATATTCCGATACTGATATTGACGAACCTTCTGAAGAAGAGGAAAATGACGAGGAATCAGAAGAAGTAGAAGAAGTAGAAGAAGAAGCAGAGCCAAAAAATGAAGAAGCAGAGGAGGAAAATGGAAAACATAATGCAACATTCTTCCATGGTATACATAGATTGAGAAGATTGCGCATACCCATTGAAGGAAATGAAGGAATTAGAGCTTTAGATTATTTTCTTGTGACTTTAGCCGAAACTGTTCGCTATAATAATACCTATGACCAATTAATAAATAAGTTGAAATAGCTACAAAAATCTTTACGAGACATTAAAGTACCGACAACAAAAAATGCTCTGTGGAAAATGCTTGGTAGAGACAACTCAAGTACAATTTATTCACAGTACTGTGAGAAGTGCCATCAATGCATAGGTAATGGGAAAAAAATTGAACGTAACTGTCAATGTGGTTCATGTGGTCCTCAAAAGGACAATACATATGTGGCAGCTTTCGTTCATGTTCGTCTAACTCCTCAATTAAAACAATTATTAAGTACACCAAAGCTTGTAAACGCTCTGCAATATAAACACAATAGAGTGAAGATGAATGAAAATGCCATGGAAGATATATTCGACGGAGAAAGGTATAAAAGTAAATCTGCCGTTGGAAACTTTCTTTCCAACAATAATAATTTTTCATTAACTTTATGGACAGACGGGGCAAATGTTGCGAAATCATCCAAAGCAGCAATGTGGCCAGTTCTTTTACAAATAAATGAATTGTCACCACATTCTAGAAAGAAGCATATGCTATTGGGGGGTATGTGGATTGCTAAACAGAAACCTTGTCCTGAAACAATACTGGAACCAATTGCTGATGAATTGAAAGAATTGTATGACAGGGGAATTACTTGGGTACGCGCAGGTGGAGAGAATGTATTAAGTAAATTCCTTACATGTATTTTTACTGCTGACTCTGTCGCAAGAGCAATGGTTTTAGTTATGAAACAATATAACGGGTTAAATGGTTGTACTTTCTGTCTTGCTCCTGGGAGAAGTGTTGGGAGACGTCGAATATATCCTGATGACAATCACAACATGCGGACATATTTATCAACATTGGAAAATGCAGTACATTCATTGCTTATAGAACGCCCAGTAGAAGGTGTAATGGGTTGGTCAATGTTACTCAATCTTCATGAATTCGACATTATTAATGACGTAGTCGTTGATATTTGCCACAATAGTTACCAAGGAGTAGCAAAACAATTATTTTTACTTTTTATAACAGACACTGGGGAACCGTGGTATATTGGCACTCCGGCGAATATAGAGACGATAAATAGGAGGCTTCAAACAATAAAAACACCCAAAAAATTATCAAGAACTCCTCGCAGCATTGAGCAGTATAAACTGTGAAAGTCCTCAGAGTGGCGAAATTGGCTGTTGTACTATGCACTATTTTGTCTAGAAGGCATTTTACCAGCAGTGTACTATAATCATTTAGCCGTACTTGCCAATGCGTTATACATCTGCAATAATTCGTCCATCAGTAATGCTGAGTTGATTTTTGCAGAAACTTCTTTGAATTTGTTTATAAGAGATTACCAAAGATTGTATGGAGAAGTACACGTGACATACAATATACATCTTTTAAAACACCTCCCAAATTCAGTGAGAAATTGGGGACCTGCTTGGGTGTACTCGACATTCAGCTTTGAGTCAATGAATAAAAAGTTTGTTGACATTATTAGTAGTCCATACTGCAGAGCAGAGCAGATGGTAACGAGATTTTTCGGGTCGAGGACATTTCCACCAAAACCCAATTGACCGAATTTGTAATTGGCCGAAATTTAATTGTCCGAATTTGTAATTCTACAAACTTGCATTTGTCAGAATTTGCAATTCCCCGAACTTGCGTTTGTCCGAGCTATTAACTTCCCGAATTTGTATTTGTCATAACTTCCAAATCATCAAATTGACATTTGCCAAAACATTTAACCCTTTAACGCCGGGACGGACGCTTTTTTTCAGACATTTCAGGCATTTCAACGTTAATTATTTTTGTTATTAGTCATGTTGAAAATTATCGGAATAAGATTTCCTTACGTGTTTTTTATAGCTCTTTCAGATTCTCTTATCAAAATTGCAAAAAAGAAAAAATTCCAAAAGCTATAGCCACTTTTTTAGCAAAAAATGCGAATTTTTGATATTTTTGATTCAAAAATGATTTTTTTTTCATGTAACCAGTAATCAGAAAAATTCTTCACCTTAAAATATCGCGTCCACAATATCCAAGCTTCAAAGTGAGGGACCATACATTTAAAAATTTCAAGATGGCGGATCCAAAATGGCGTAGACAAAAATTTTTTTTTTTTAAATTGACACCCAGTGGACGCTTTATTTAATTCTCTGTTTATCTATATAAAAATGAGTACTTAAATGTTTTTGGGGTCGCTGATTGCGAATCTGAAGTCAGATTTCAAAAATTCAAAATGGCGGATCCAATATGGCGGTCGATATTTTTGAAAATGACCGGATTTATTTGAAACTTGCTATTCGGTGGTTTTTGGGGTCGCTGATTGCGAATCTGAAGTCAGATTTCAAAAATTCAAAATGGCGGATCCAATATGGTGGTCGATATTTTTGAAAATGATCGGATTTATTTGAAACTTGCGTTTTGGGGGTTTTTGGGTCCGCTGATTACGAATCTGAAGTCAGATTTCAAAAATTCAAAATGGCGGATCCAATATGGTGGTCGATATTTTTGAAAATGATCGGATTTATTTGAAACTTGCTATTCGGGGGTTTTTGGGGTCGCTGATTGCGAATCTGAAGTCAGATTTCAAAAATTCAAAATGGCGGATCCAATATGGCGGTCGATATTTTTGGAATTAATCGAATTTATTTGAAACTTACTACTCGGGGGTTTTTGGGGTCACTGATTGCGAATCTGAAGTCAGATTTCAAAAATTCAAAATGGCGGATCCAATATGGCGGTCGATATTTTTTGGAATTTATCGGATTTATTTGAAACTTGCTTTTTGGGGGTTTTTGGGTCCGCTGATTACGAATCTGAAGTCAGATTTTAAAAATTCAAAATGGCGGATCCAATATGGTGGTCGATATTTTTGAAAATAATCGGATTTATTTGAAACTTGCTATTCGGTGGTTTTTGGGGTCGCTGATTGCGAATCTGAAGTCAGATTTCAAAAATTCAAAATGGCGGATCCAATATGGCGGTCGATATTTTTGGAATTGATCGAATTTATTTGAAACTTACTACTCGGGGGTTTTTGGGTCCGCTGATTACGAATCTAAAGTCAGATTTCAAAAATTCAAAATGGCGGATCCAATATGGCGGTCAATATTTTTTGGAATTTATCGGATTTATTTGAAACTTGCTTTTTGGGGGTTTTTGGGTCCGCTGATTACGAATCTGAAGTCAGATTTTAAAAATTCAAAATGGCGGATCCAATATGGTGGTCGATATTTTTGAAAATGATCGGATTTATTTGAAACTTGCTATTCGGTGGTTTTTGGGGTCGCTGATTGCGAATCTGAAGTCAGATTTCAAAAATTCAAAATGGCGGATCCAATATGGCGGTCGATATTTTTGGAATTGATCGAATTTATTTGAAACTAACTACTCGGGGGTTTTTGGGTCCGCTGATTACGAATCTAAAGTCAGATTTCAAAAATTCAAAATGGCGGATCCAATATGGCGGTCGATATTTTTTGGAATTTATCGGATTTATTTGAAACTTGCTTTTTGGGGGTTTTTGGGTCCGCTGATTACGAATCTGAAGTCAGATTTCAAAAATTCAAAATGGCGGATCCAACATGGTGGTCGATATTTTTTAAAATGATCGGATTTATTTGAAACTTGCTATTCGGGGGTTTTTGGGGTCGCTGATTGCGAATCTGAAGTCAGATTTGAAAAATTCAAAATGGCGGATCCAATATGGCGGTCGATATTTTTGAAAATGATCGAATTTATTTGAAACTTGCTATTCGGGGGTTTTTGGGGTCGCTGATTGCGAATCTGAATTCAGATTTCAAAAATTCAAAATGGCGGATCCAATATGGCGGTCGATATTTTTGGAATTGATCGAATTTATCTGAAACTTACTACTCGGAGGTTTTTGGGTCCGCTGATTACGAATCTGAAGTCAGATTTTAAAAATTCAAAATGGCGGATCCAATATGGTGGTCGATATTTTTGAAAGTGATCGGATTTGTTAAAAAGTCTTTAGTTAGGGGTTTTGGAGTCCGTTTAAAAGAAACGTACAGTCAGATCTGAAAACTTCTAAATTTCGGATCTAATATGGCTGTGGATATTTTTAATGTTAATCGCATTTACTTTAAGCTTGTAATCTAGGGCTAGGTTCTGCATACATCATTGTACTTATGATATAAGTAGACATATCATAATTACTGTAGCGTAAAGAATTACAGTTTAGTGCTAATGCAGAATAAATGATAAATAAATATTGTAGCCAAAAGCGAAAAGGTAATGCAGTTGGAAAAGAAATTTCAACTTACAGATACTGCGAAGAAATTGTAAATGTCAAAGAAAGTACAGGTTTATTATATACAGAATAGACATATTATAACTTCTATGTTGTCAAGGAAATGGAAAACAAAGATGAAAGGCTGTCAAATAAATGTGAACATAATGCAATTACATCTAAAATTAGGTTGAAATGTTGTTTTCAAAGAAGTAACAAATAAATAATGATGTCAAAAAGTGCAACATTATACTTTTAATCACTTAAGAACATACAATGATGTATGCAGAACCTACCCCTAGATTACAAACTTCAAGTAAATGCGATTACCATTGAAAATATCCACAGCCATATTAGATCTGGAATTTAGATTTTTTCAGATCTGACTGCACGTTTTTTTTAACGGACTCCAAAACCCCTAACTAAAGACTTTTCAACAAATCTGATCAATTTCAGTAACATTGACTGTAATATTAAATTTGCCATTTTAAATTTTTGAAATCTGACTTCAGATTAACAAAAACCCCCGAGTAGCAGGTTTCAAATAAATCCGATCAATTCTAAAAATATCGACCGCCATATTAGATCCGCCATTTTGAATTTTTGAAATCTGACTTCAGATTCGCAATCAGCGACCCCAAAAAACCCCGAGTAGCAAGTTTCAAATAAATCCGATCAATTTCAAAAATATCGACCGCCATATTGGATCCGCCATTTTGAATTTTTGAAATCTGACTTCAGATTCGCAATCAGCGACCCCAAAAACCCCCAAAAAGCAAGTTTCAAATAAATCCGATCAATTCCAAAAATATCGACCGCCATATTGAATCCGCCATTTTGAATTTTTGAAATCTGCCTTTATATTCGCAATCAGTGACCCCAAAAACACCCGAGTAGCGAGTTTCAAATAAATTCGATCATTTTCAAAAATATCGACCGCCATATTGGATCCGCCATTTTGAATTTTTGAAATCTGACTTCAGATTTGCAATCAGTGACCCCCAAAAAAAAATTCAAGTACTCATTTTTATATAGATAAACAGAGAATTAAATAAATCGTCCACTGGGTGTCAATTTAAAAAAAAAAGAAATGTGTTCTACGCCATTTAGGATCCGCCATCTTGAAATTTTTAAATGTATGATCCCTCACTTTAAAGCTTGGATATTGTGGACGCGATATTTTAAGGTAAAGAATTTTTCTGATTACTGGTTACATGAAAAAAAAAATCATTTTTGAATCAAAAATGTCAAAAATTCGCATTTTTTTCTAAAAAAGAGGCTATAGCTTTTGGAATTTTTTCTTTTTTGCAATTTTGATAAGAGAATCTGAAAGAGCGATAAAAAACACGTAAGGAAATCTTATTCCGATAATTTTCAACATGACTAATAACAAAAGTAATTAACGTTGAAAATGCATGAAAAAATGCGTCCGTCCCGGCGTTAAAGGGTTAAATCGACGAAATTGCATTTGTTAAAATTTTTACCTCCTCGAACTTGTATTCGTCTGAACTTTTAAATCCACGAACTTGCATTTGCCAGAACTTTGAAATCACCGAACTTGCATTTGTCAAAATATTCAATTACCAGAATTTGCATTTGTCCGAACTTTGAAATCACCAAATTTGCATTTTTCCGAACTTTGAAATCACCGAACTCGCATTTAGCAGAATATTTAACTCTCCAAATTTGCAACTGTCAGAACTTCTAAATTCCTGAATTTGCATTTGTCCAAACTTTAAAATCACCGAACTTATATTCGCCCAAATTTTAAAATCTCCGAATTTGTAATTGTCCGAACTTTGAAATCACCGAACTCACGTTTAGCCGAACTCTTAAGTCTCCGAATTTGCATTTGGCCGAACTTTTAAATTACCGAACTTGCATTTTTCCGAATTTTTATATCACCGAACTTGCATTTGTCAAACTCTTTAAGTCACCGACTACTCGTGTCCCCGAATTTGCATTTGTCCGACCATCGGAAAGTAGGTTTTCTAAAGGAGTCTTATGATTGGATGGTAAATTTCCCGGTAACATTACCAGCCAATCAAAAGACTCCTTTAGAAAACCTACTTTCCGATGGTCGGACAAATGCAAATTCGGGGACACGAGTAGTCGGTGACTTAAGGAGTTTGACAAATGCAAGTTCGGTGATTTAAAAATTCGGAAAAATGCAAGTTCGGTAATTTAAAAGTTCGGCCAAATGCAAATTCGGAGACTTAAGAGTTCGGCCAACCGTGAGTTTGGTGATTTCAAAGTTCGGACAATTACAAATTCGGAGATTTCAAAATTTGGGCGAATATAAGTTCGGTGATTTTAAAATTTGGACAAATGCAAATTCAGGGATTTAGAAGTTCTGACAGTTGCAAATTTGGAGAGTTGAATATTCTGCTAAATGCGAGTTCGGTGATTTCAAAGTTCGGAAAAATGCAAATTTGGTGATTTCAAAGTTCGGACAAATGCAAATTCTGACAAATGCAAGTTTGTAGAATTACAAATTCGGACAATTAAATTTCGGCCAATTACAAATTTGGTTAATTGGGTTTTGGTGGAAATGTCCTCGACCCGATTTTTCTTGAGAAAGTTTGTGCAAAGTGCTATAGACGAGTACGAAATTAGTCCAACAACTAGAGAACAAATGCAAAGTCTTTTAGGCCTTACTAGAAGAAATATACCTTCTGAAATACCAGAATGTCAATACTTCCTTGGACTTGGAAGAGCCCAACTACGTACGCCAGAAGAAAATGAAATTGAAATTTTTCGCAATTTACATTTGCAGATCCAGCCGGAGACTGAAATGACACTGTTTGAGAAGGCACATGTACATGGTGTGCAATACGAAATACACACAGAGAAAAAGAAAAAACAATATAACGCCATTGCATATTGCCGACATGTAGGATTTATGAGGATTGAGAAAATTGTGTCATACAGGCAGAAAGGGGAACTAATAGCTGGTTTTATTAGAAAAGCGTTTAGGATTACAGGAGCAGCCTTCAGAACTAATTACATGCATTACGTAATCTCTGTGGAACATAACGTATTTTCATGTTATAAAGATGTAATAGCGCCAGGAATTATAATACCCTCTGAAAGACGAACTGTTGCTGTTACTCTTTCTAATTGTTGGGAAACAGACTAGGATATTTCTGATACTGCCATAGAAGTAGGTTTATAGCTGATGCCTCTTATTTATATATAAAGAAATGTATTGTGTCTATGTTATGTATTTCTTTATTTTAAATGTGACGAAAATTTAAGATGAAATCCTTAAAGAATTTAATTATTTTTATTTATACTTTGTACTTTTATTGATGGTTTAATAATATAATTATATTAATTATTGTGTATACATAAACAAATAAATGTAGTTACTATTTCAAGGTTAAAAGCATATAAATATAAACATACTGAATGTAGAATATTTGGGAAATGTATTTGACCCGTAGAATAGAATTTGGAAGAAATATTCGGTTTTACAATAATTGATATTTTGTCTGTAGTCTGAAACCTGATTTTGTTCTAATAAATTCTAAAAAAAATTATGTAATTTTTTTAAGTACAGTTTTGAATTTGGAGTATCTTAAAAAAATTAAAAAAATATTTAGGAAATTTATTTGCCACGTAGAATAGAATTTGGAAAAAATATTCGATTCTATAAAAATTGATATTTTTTCTCTAGTCTGAAATTTGTTTTTGATTCCATGAAATAAAAAAATATAAAATAATTTTTTTTTAAAACAGTGTTACGTCAAGTAACATATTTTATAATTTTTTCAAAATGAAATTGTATTATTATAAAAATCAATGTTTAAATAAGTAACGTTTTGGCTATCGACCGAAGTAACCCTCTTGTTTAAAGACAAAATCAATCGGAACGTTAATAGGGGAGATATGATGCTCGAGAAACATGCATATTACCCTAAATTAAATGTGCTAAGTGGTTCCTGCCACCCACTGGGAGATGGAAAACACCATCGATTACTTTTCTAAATAAAAGCTCCAGGGACCAGCAGAACAAGTCAGTCTAATTCAAACCCCGAAACTCTAATTGTCAAAATCTTCGCATTAAGTCTAAATTCAACCCCGGAACCTGTAAATATCGTCAATCTCTACAAGTAACCTGCCAAGTCTAATTCAAACCCCGAAACTCTAATTGTTAAAATCTTCGTATCAGTTATCAACTCTTCGTACAAGTATAACTCAAGACCAGAAACTCTGTTCATCAACCATCTCAATTGACTAGTTGTCAATTTTCTACGAATCTTATTTCAACGAATTGTATTCTTCAAAATCTACGCATCTTTTAATCAAATTTAAATACAAGACAATTTCCTGCCAACGTTCGCCCAGTACTGGTTGCCAGTATCCTGCCAACATTCAACCAACATCGCTTCTACTACTCAGCTGGTTGGTTGCCAGTTTCTTGCCAGTGTTTGGCCAACATCACAGCGACGTCTCAGCTGATTGGTTCTCAAGACCTCGCCAGGACTCACCCAACATCTTGCCGATCTCTCAGCTGGCTGGTCGACAATTTCCTGCCAGGATTCAGCCAGCATTCAATTAGTCTCTCAGCTGACTGATTGCCAGATTCCACCCAAGGTTCGACCATCATTACTCAACTCTTGTTCCTGAGCTTGGTCTAAGAAACTTCACATTAAATTTAAAAGGTTAGTTCCAAATATTTTTTTAATCCCTTGTCGCTTTCCCAAACCCTTATCTATTTCCTTTGTAAAAAGATAAAACCTGTTTCAGATTGTCCATACTCTGCCACCAGTTCTCGCCGCTCTCTCAACGCCTCAGCTTGTAGGTTTCTAACGTCGATTAGCCTTTGTGTAAACAATAAATTTAGATATTTGTACAACTGTCTCTCGATTCATTTACTCGTACACCTAACCCTCACTGTTCAAACCACCGATAGATTTAAAAAATAATTTTCGTATGTTATGTTATTTATGACGTAACAACAGTTCTAAATTAGAAATATCTTAAATAATTTAAAAAAATATTTGGGCAATTTATATGCCACATAGAATAGAATTTGAAAAAAATATTCGGTTTTACAAAAATTGATTTTTCTCTAGTCTAAAACCTGCTTTTGTTTTCATAAATTATAACAATATCATGTACTTTTTTTTAAATACAGTTTTGATTGTGGAGTAACTTAAAAAATTTAAAAGAATATTTGAGAAATTTATTTGACACATAGAATGGAATTTGGAGAAAATATCGTTTTTACATAAATTGATATTTTCTCTATAGTCTAAAACCTGATTTTGTTCTCATAAATTCTAATAACATCGTGTAATTTTCTAAAAATAAAGTTCTGAATTTGGAATATATTAAAGAATCTAAAACAATATTTGGGAAATTTATTTGACACATAGAATAGAATTTGGAGAAAATATTCGGTTTTGCAGAAATTGATATTTTGTCTCTAGTCTAAAACCTGATTTTGTTCTCATAAATTCTAAAAATATCATGTAATGTATCTTAAATACAGTTTTGAATTTCGAAAATCTTAAAGAATGTAAAACAATATTGAGAAAATTTTTTTGATACATAGAATAGAATTTGGAAATAATTTTCGATTATATAAATATTTATGTTTTTTCTGTAGTCTAAAATCTGTTTTTGATTCCATAAAGTACAAAAATACAAACTTTTTTTTGTTAAAGTCAGTTCTAAATTTGGAATATATAAAAGAAATTAAGAAAATATTAAGGAAATTTATTTGCCACGTAGAATAGAATTTGGAAATAGTATATTTCGTAACATGCATGACAAGCAGTCGTTTCTGAAACGAGAGCAATGTTTTTGCAACGAGTGAAACGAGTTGCAAAAATTGCGCGAGTTTCAAAACGACTGCTTTGTTTACGCAGTTACGAACGATACTTTTTATAAGAAAGTCATAAAAGGCGTGATTCGGTTCTCTGTATAGATAACCAGCAAGTTGCAGAATGAATAACAATTCACTATGTCACGTCAGAGTGTACACAAATACAATCCAAATTGAATGTCTCACACTTTTTTACTTGTCAACACGCCGCGCTAGTGATACTGTCAGGTTAGATTTTGAAACTGTACTACTCACGCTAAAGACATCGACTCTGTTCTGTTGGTCAAACAGTGCGTGCAAGAAAAGGAGAAAAGTGGGAGACATGCAATTTGGACTGTACTTGTTTGCACTCTGACGTCACATAGTGAATCGTTCTTAAATCTGTAACTATCCGGTTATCTACAGAGAACCGAATCACGCCATTTTTAAGACTGCGTTATGAAAAAATATTTAATTCTACAAAAAACGATATTTTTTCTCTAGTCTAAAATCTGTTTTTGATTCCATTAAATAAAAAAATATCAACTACTTTTTTTTAAAGACAGTTCTTAATTTGAAATATCTTGAAGAATTTAAAAAAATATCTGGTAAATTTATATGCCACATACAATAGAATTTGGAAAAAATATTTGGTTTTACAGAAATTGATATTTTCTCTCTAGTCTAAAACATGATTTTGTTCTCATAAATTCTAATAATATCATTTTTTTTTTAAATTAAGTTCTGAATTTAGAATATCTTAAGGAATCTAAAACAATATTTGGAAATTTATTTGACAAATGGAATGTTTATTTGGAAAAAATATTTGGTTTTACAATAATTGATATTTTGTCTATAGTCTAAAACCTGATTTTGTTCTCATAAATTCTAACAATATCATGCAATTTTTTTTTAATACAGTTCTGAATTTAGAATATCTTAAAAAATATAAAACAATATTTGAAAAATTTATTTGAAAGATAGAATAGAATTTGGAAAAAATATTTGGATTTACAAGAATTTATATTTTGTCTCTAGTGTAAAACATGATTTTGTTTTCGAAAATTCTATTAATATCATGTAATTTTTTTTAAATACAGTTTTGAATTTGGAATATCTTAAAGAATCTAAAACAATATTTGGGAAATTTATTTGACACGTAGAATATAATTTTGAAAATATATTTGGTTTTACAAAAATTGATATTTTGTCTAAAGTCTAAAACCTGATTTTGTTCTCATAAATTCTAACAATGTCATGTAATTTTTTTCAAATACAGTTTTGATTTTGGAATATGTTAAAGAATGTAAAACAATATTTGGGAAATTTATTTTACACATAAAATGGAATTTGGGAAAAATATTTGATTCTACATAAATTAATATTTTTCTCTTGTCTGAAAACTGATTCTGTTCCCATAAATTATAAAAAGATCATCCATTGTTTGTTCTGAATGTGGAATATATTACTGAATCTAAATTAATATTTGTGAAATTTACTTAAAAATAAGCCCGAGATTATCCTATGAGAGATAAAGAGATACCACTACATTCTTGTCTCTTTCTATCTCATATATCCCCCACTGCAAAACCCTCTTGTGGATCCGCATTTGTTGACGACGCAAAAACGATACCACATTAAATCTAGTATCGTATCGTTCTCAGCACTGTTTGAAATGTTAGTTATTTTTTTGAGACGTGAATTGTATTAAACATACCAATTAGTAAAAAAAAATCAGAGAGGAAAAGATTTATGTAAATAAATGTACTGTCATTTAGAAGTTATAATAACTGAAGATTATAAATAATATTTATCCAAAAATACGAATTAGATATTTAGGAATTCTAAATATGAAATCATGTAAGGGGATATTTCAGTAATGTTAAGATTTGTTTAAAAAAAATTTGTTTTTAATAAAAAAATTATGTATTACATACACTTTTTTTACAATATAATACAACTACTGAAGTAATTAATTTTTTTTTTTTTAATGCGGAGTTTCAGATAATGGCTACCGAAAGGACCGACATTTCTCATCTCTAAAAGTTGTTTACAATTCTTTATGGAACGGTCAATATAATAAAAAATAAATAAATAGTTTCTGAATTTGGAAGATTCTGACTATCGTGTAAAGTAGGATGAAAAATATTTATTAAAAAATAACAGAATGACAGAGTTATGAATTTTTCAACCATACTTTGGAAGTTAAATTGTTAATAACTATCTTAAACATTAAGTTAATATTAAACTTTGCATCGATCAAAAAATGTATTTTTCTTTAATTTCTTTTTTTTGTCTAAGTTACCTCAAGAAAATAATTTCCAAAATGCAAATTAAACTTCGAAGAAATAGAAGAATTATGCGCATGTAAAAACATTCAACTTTAACTGTACTTTGAACGCGTTTTTCTCAAAACCATGTTTTTTAAACTGGTGGACAGCATAATTCGAGTTACTTGTAATTGATTTGAAAAGAATGTAGATCAATTTTTTCGTTATGAAAGTCTGCAGACATTCCTCCTAAATGCGATTTTCTAGTTTATTATTTCTTTCTTTTTAACAACTTGAAAAAAAATACTTTAATTTTTTTGTGATTTTTTTTAAATTGGCGCTATTTCTTTATTTTTTATTTCTTTTTTATCTGCATTAGGGGGAATGTCTAACGACATGTATCAGCTTTTAAACCACATTTGGATTTTTCAGACAGGATGTTTCTGTGAGGCTGTTCATTGTCCGCCGATTTATACTTTTCTTTTTATCTTGACTTTGGCGCCCTCTAGTGATGAAACAGACACATTAAAAAATTTTTAATTTTTGAGAGGAAAAAATTTAAAAAAGATATGCAAAGAATTTCATTGCTTTAAGTGAAATTGTCACAGAGGAAAAAATTGTTTTTTTAACTATCATCTTTGACACATTACAAAGTATAATACTGCACTGAGAAAAAAGGTTTAGTATTGCCAACAATATTTTTTAGTTGACCATTGTTGGTTCTAACAACAATATTTTGATTGGTATAACAAAATGAATTGGTTGGCGTAACACATCAAGTTGTTTGGGACAACCATATTATTTTGTTGCTCTTATTTGGTTGAACCAAACATAATTTAGTTGTGACAACCGAACATAATTTGGTTGTGACAACCAAACAGAAATTGGTTGTGACATCCAAACATAATTTGGTTGTGACAACCAAACAATTATTAAAAACAATTGGTGACTAGTTTGTAAGTAAGCTGCCGATAATAATATAAATAATATCTAAATAAAAACTAATACCAGACGGTCGGCTGAACCTGGGTCTGATAGTTGAGCTAACGGTGTCTGTTACTGAACTGTTTAGCTATAAAGTTTATTCCATATTAGTCATTCATATCTCTCATGGGCTGGTAGTTAGCCTACTGGACTGGCAGCTGGAAAACCCGGGTTCGAATCTTCATGACTAATAAAATTTTTCTGTTTCAGGTTTTCATTAATATGAAATTTCTACATTCTCATCTGATTATATTTGTGTAATTAAATTAATAACATGTGAATTATGTAATTATATGTGTTGGCCGACTAAAAATTCGCACCTGGGTTAGTTAGCTCCCAAATAAAAATTTTTTTTATGACAACTAAAATTTTTGTTATCCCGAATAAAAAAGTATAGTTTTGACAACCAAAAATTTTTGTTATGCCAACAAACAACACTGAACCAAATAATTTAGTTGTCTCAACCAAATAGTTTGGTTGAATAAATACCAACTAAATAATTTGGTTGGCTCAACCAAATTTTCGTTGCTATGACTAAACATTTTTCTCAGTGCTGATCGCCAAATATACTTTCAGATGTTTCCTTTGGACCTACGTGTTAAAATGTTACAGTATATCTGACGATAGCTGTACCTATCTCAAGTTTCGTACGTCCGTACGGACGTTGTGGGAAAAAATATTATTTAAAATATTTTTCAGAGGGTACTTTCATCCCCTAAAAATACATAATTAATAAAATTTTCTAATCAAAACTTATTCATCAATTATTTTATAAAAAATTGTTTCATTAGTAAAAGTTAAAATTCCTTTTTTTTAAATTTCGTCTGCGCGTACGTCCGAAAATTGAGGTAAATCAAATATTGACAATGCCTAATTTACATTTTCTCGAATTTTAAAATTGTCGAATGATCATGTTTTCTAATTTCAAAATTGTCAAATGACCATTTTCACAAATTAACAATTTATCGAATATCCGAATTGCCAAAATTTCAAATTTTCGAATTTCCAAATTTCAGAATATCCTACTTGTCAATTCTCCAAATGGTTGACAATGAAAAATGTCAAAATATTTTTATCATTTTAATTTCCTATTTAAATATTACATAATATGGAAATTAAATACAATGCATATTCGACAATTTAGTATTCAATCATGTAGTAATTGTACATGATGGATATTGGACAATTTTAAAATTGGACAGAATGGAGGACAGTTAGTAAAATCGAGAATTAAGAAAGTGGACAAAGTTGATATTCAACCATTTCGTTATTCCATCATTTCGTGATTTCACTTTTTAAAATTCTACCATTACTTACAATATTTGACATTATTTTAGGAAATTTCATTTACCCGTTTATTACAATATTAATTTCATATACCGTCGAACGGAGCTATTATGATAGAGGGGGGGGGGGGCTATTATGTTACAAGCTGGTTTTTTATGTCTAAAATATTTTTTTTGAAATTTAGAAACATGATTTCAATTTGTATATATAGTGTGATATTTTACAAACAAATTGTCAGTATTCTTTTTCATAAATTCTGTGTCAAAAAACCTGAAAAAATTGATATATACATACAAAGTTCTTAAAAAAATTTAAAGTTATCTAAAAACCTGCTTACATCTTAATATTGACAAATTGAATGTAAAAAAAATTAAAGGTACATACGTGTTGAGAATTTAATTGAGACTATATTCACGTGAAGGGTTAAATTTTCATTAAGAATTTAAGAAAAAAATGATTCAAACTGAAATTTCAACACATAGCGGGGCTATTCTGCTACAAAACTATTTTAGTTATTTTATGACAATTTGTTTTTTTAAAACAGTAAAAAAGGGTTTGTGTTGTTTGGTTTAATTATTATTATTATGTAAATGTTTCATTTTTTTCCGAAAATTTAGAAGTAGGTAAATCAAATTTATCAAACTTGACAAAGGGTGCATCATAACCTCAAAAATCATTTACATTCATATCAAATTATTTACAAGGTTTTTTAGTTAATTTCAAAATAGCTTGCATAAAATATCTCATAACGTCATTGTGGATTATTAAGTCGTTTAACTACTAAAGTAACATAGAATACAAATTTGAAAAATTTCATTATTTAATTTTTTATTTTCATAAATAATTTCTATAATGAAAATTACTATTTGGTGATTTTTAAAAAATGTGACTGTGGTATATATATTACAAGGGTCTTGCATAGTTCATTGCCAAAAATTGAATGCTTTGTTTATTTTATAAACGAAATTACATTTCGTACTATAATAGCCCCAACTGTAAAATTATTATAAAATAAACTTTGAGTTCTTATAAGCCGAAGAAAAAATGTTTTTTTATGATAAAACTTAAAGTAAACTTTTAGAAGAATGTAAACAGCGTGACTATAGTTAGTTAAAAAAATGTAAGTATAAAAATCTAATTTTTGGTGAAGCATACAGTACCAAAAAATGCGGTTTTTGTACAATAATAGCTCCCTTTAATAATAATAATACAAAAAGAAAGAATAAAAGTTTTCAGAAAGTAGAAAATAAAGTAATTTAAAAAAATCTACATAAAAGCATAGAATAAATATTTTAAACAATTCTTAATTGTAACATAAAACAGAGTAACTTCAAAAGAAGGAAAAATGTTTCTAAGAAATATAAAAATGATTCCAAAATTTAATGAATTAATTTTAATGCAAGGAAGGACTACAAAAAATAATGGAAAAAAAATTAAACTAAATGAATAGAGAGAAAATGTAGAAATGTTTTTTCCCCTAAACTAACAAACAGAAAAGAATTAGAGAAAATGAATATAAAATAAATAAAACATTACCCAAATAAATTTAAAAGTAAGTTTTGAAAAATGTAAACAATAATATTTATATTATATTACACTTAAAACAAGTCCAACATTAAATTTAAAACAAAAGAAAATCTACAAATTTTACAAAAAAATAAATTAATTTGCAAAACATACGCAAAATGTTGAAAAAAACAAAAAAATATTATAATATAAAAAATTCAGTGACTGCTGTAATAACAAAAATGTCTACAATAAAATTAAATCGTTTGCATGAAAAGAAGAAAGTTAAAAAAAATCCTAGAAAAATAAATAAGTTCGAAAAACCTTGTTCTTGAAGCTTGAAGTAACGCCAACTACCGTCTTAACACGAAACAAATAACTTTCCCGCTCAGAAAGTTCGAAGGAAAATTCACAAGGAGAACACGCGTAAAAATATTAAAACTTAAGTCTAAAACTTAAGCATGCGAGAAAATAGGACGGAGATATATCTCCGTATATTATAAAATTAAAATATAAACTTATTTTTATTCAGTTTTATTTACGAAGACAACGAGCACGTAATATAGCTTTTTCCTTTTTGCCGCTTCTTAACTCCTGCAACAGTGCCATGCAGCGCTATCTTGCGGATTTCATGAACAGTGCTCAGAATTACCGACAAAACCTTCTGCCGTGTATGATAAAAATGTGCGCATGAACAACACATTTATCGACCAAACCTCTCATAATTTATATACTTTATTTATGCTTTTCAGGAAATTATTAGTCACACTATTAATCAAAAATGATATATTAGGCCAATATTTGATTAAATAGATCATTTGTACATAATAAAATGTTACTTTTCTGAATTTTACAACTCTTAAAATCTAACCTGACAAGCCAAAATATTTACATCATTTTCAATAAAATTACGTTCTTTTCCAAACAAATAACAATTGAAAAACATTAATTGTGACTCTATTAATTAATCCTGAGAACAGCTTCCCCATTTTACCTCTTTTTCAATACAAACTTGACCAAAATATCAAACACTATCAAACGCCATCAAACGCCATCAAGTTTGATAGTGTTTGATGTTTTCGAGTCCGCCAGGGTCGTAAAATGCATTTAGCCCAAATTCTATTTAATCTCAAATGTATTCATTCTAAATCCCATTTAACCTAAATCCCACTAAACTTAAATTCCACTTAATCTTAAATGCATTCAACCTACATCCCATTTAACCTGAAATGCATTCAGGCTATATCCCATTGAACCAAAAATGCATTCTGCCTAAATCCAATTTAACCTAAAATGCATTCCGCCTAAATTCTTTGTCACCTAAAATGCATAAAGCTTAAAAAAATTTGGCTTAAATCCCATTGAACGAAAATTATAATGTAAAATTTAGGCTAAACGGGATTTAGGACAAATGTTTTTAGGCTTAATGCCTTTTTGGATTTAATGGGTCATAGTCTTAATGCATTTTAGGTTGAATGGGATTTAGGTTAATTAGGTTTTAGGTTTATAATGTGTTTTAGACTAAATGCGTTTAATTTTAAATGGGATTTTGGTTAAATGGAATTTAGGTTAAATAAGATTTAGGTTTAATGGGTTTTAGGCTAAATGTTTTTAGGTTAAATAGGATTTAAGTTAATAGGGATTTAAATTTAATCTCTTAGATTTTCTGGTTTTTATTTTTTTACCACAAAAAATGCAGATTCAACATTTTCTTTGCATTGTGTCACCTAATATTAATTTTATTAATGTATTTCTTAAAATTTATAGCAAAATATGTTGTAAGGAACATAAAAAAATTAATGCAAAAAGATTAAAAGCCATCTAACACAAAGTCCGTAATATAAAAAAATATAGGTTTTTCAATTTTTTTAATCCAGAAACCAATTTAATACTTATATATTTCAGTTATACGATACTTTTTGCCAAATTATTCTAAAATATGACGAAATAACATGTGATATTCAATTATAGAAAGTTTATCAGCAGGCCATAAAAAATGCATAATTTAAAAATTTTCGATTTTTTGAATTTTTAGAAAAAATGGTCTGTCTCCCGTTGTTATTAATATTTTTTAAATCTGTAAATTTATAAACCTAAGTTGGGTCAGGACCTAACACTCCGCTAAATTTGGTTTCAAACGGTTAAGCCGTTTCAATGTAATGCGCGAACAATGGTTCTGTGACATACATACATACATACATACATACTTACATACATCCATTTATACATACATACAGACATGAATTTTTTTATGGGTATATTTGAATTCCTTGATGCTTAAAACAAAAAATTATGCATGGAATTTACATTTCTAAGCAATGTACAGACAAAACTCTGATTTTATTAATATAGATGTTCAGCACATGTGGGGCTACAAACTGAACTAGAATAGGGCGGCCTCGAATTGCACCGCGGCCTTCGCGGCTAAATTAATTGCATAACTGAACTGCACCAAGTCCAAAAAGGGTCGCGGTCAGTCAGCAACTGAATTGCACCGAGTCCAAAAAGGACTGCGGTCAGTCAACAACTGAACTGCACCGGAAAAATGAAAGTTGAATAATATTTAAATTTAAAATTGTTTTATTTAAATTTAAATCTTATTTTACAAATTATTATTCTTTTGACAAATAATAATTTTTAAAAGAATATAATTTGTTAAACATAATGTAAATAATAATAACCATTATCATTATTATATGAATATTATGTATTTTATTTAATATTTCTATATTATTTTATTTAGTATTTTATTAATTAAATTTCACAATTTAAGAGAATTTGATTTTAAATTCGATTTAAAAGCAACTCTCTGTATATGAATTAAGGTAAATAAACCTTGACCATGGATTTTATAAATAGTCGATGACATTAATTACCTACTACCTTCAATTTATGAAACTTTTGATTTATTTAATTCTGTGTCTCTCTCTGTGATAGTTGTGTTTGGTGATTGTGAAATTTCTTTATTTTATTCATTTATATTTTTGATTTTTATTTGTCACTAAAATGAGTGTGCACTTAATTTATAGCGAACGTGGTCGCGAATTACTTTTATTTGAAAGTCGTAAGTACTATTTTGCTCGAGAATTGACAAGTACTGGTGAAAAAGTGTGGCGGTGCACAGTTCGAAAGTGCTCAGCTAAAATATACACTATAAATATGGAGATTACGCGACAAGAGATTGGTGAGCATATCGATGAAATTAATATTAAAAAACTGAATTGGGAAATAATTAGTGCTTCTGCGAAACGAAAATAAAAAATAATTTAACTAAAAAACCTGCAACAATTATTAATGCCGCTGTAGCAGAGCAATCTCACTTAATGAATACTCTTACTATGAAACATAAAAATCATATTAGAAATAATCTTTACAAGACTAAACGGAAAGGTCAACCACCATTGCCAAAAATAAAATTGTTTTCGGGTGTGTGTCCCATCTCAGAGCTTTGTGCCAATGTCAATCAATATATATGGATGGAACTTTTACTTATTGTGTTAAATTTTTTTTTCAATTGTACACAATACACACTTTTGAACAGGGTTATTATATTCCCTTATTATTTTGCTTGTTACCTAGTAAATGCAAAAATATTTATAATAAATTATTTGATTTAATTAGTTCAAAATGTTCAGAAGAACAATTGAGTTTTCAACCAACAAAAATTGGTGTAGATTGCGAAGCAGCTATTCATGCTGTTATTTTCGAGAAATGGGAAAATTCGGAAACAGTTGGTTGTAGATTTCACTTGACTCAAGCTTGGTTTCGAAAAATACAAGAGCTTGGACTCGCAAAAGAATACAGAGAATCGAATTCGGAAATTTCTAACTGGCTCGGATTTTTATTTGGCTTACCGTTACTTAATCCAAACGAAGTGGGGGATTGTTTCGTTACAGATTTTATGTCAATTGCACCAAATGATGAGCGGATTGAAAAAATGGCTGATTATCTTATTAACAATTACATTGGAGAAGACGCGAAATTTAATCCCGAAATATGGGCGTGTCGAGAAAGTTGCTCGAATCGGAGTACTAATGCGTGTGAATCTTTTCATAATAAATTTAATTCATCCTTTTATGAGTCACATCCAAAAATTTTTAAGTTTATAAACGTTCTGTCAGAATTTCAAATTGACACGTATATTAAATTGCAGAGCGTAGAACAAAAAGAAAAGTGTCGTATTAATGTTTTTTAATTCATGTCAAAGCTTTTTTGCCGCTATATTTATTTTTGTTTATTTTTAATGTTTTTTAATTCATGACAAGGCCAATCGGCCGCTGAGAAAATTGTATTGTTGTGGTTGTTACTAAAAGACAGATCCAACATGTCAATTCTCTCAGCTGACGTTGGTTTCTATGACCTACGGACTCTGTTGCTGTTCATATCTTCAGTAATTTTTGGATCCGGTGCAGTTCAGTTGTTGACTGACCTCAGCCCTTTTTGGACTCGGTGCAATTCAGTTGCTGACTGACCGCGACCCTTTTTGGACCCGGTGCAGTTCATGTGTGCTTCGGTGCAGTTCGTGGACGTCCCTAAAAAAAAAAAAAGGTTACGTATTTTTTTTATACAAGAAAACAGGCCCAAAATAGAGTTTTTTTTTAAATAAAAATTCAAAGTCTCGTAAAAATTTTATTTTTCAATATTTTCAAATAATCCTAGTTCAGCTCATAGCTACAGTGACATAGATTAAAATGATTTTTTATTTTTTCATTTTATATCATTCAGACGGTCGGAATCGTAGCGACCAATGCTGTACTTTTTTTTTACATGAATTACTTCCCCTCGCCTTAACACGTAAAGTTTTCATTATTTGAACTTCAAAAAATTACTGAATTTACTTCAATAGTTCCTAAATCTATGGTAGAAAATTTCAAAGTTGTAAGTTTTAATCGCCCTTCAGAAAAAAATCCCAAAAAACAGTTAAAAATACGGCCGTTACACGGGTCAACCCCCTTAAGCTTTTAATGAAAAAAATCTACTACAATTAAATTAGACTACTATATTCCACTGATAAAAATGAAAAAGTTTTAATTAAATATAAAAACTAATTTTTAATAAGCCAATCAAAAATTTTTTTTTATTAAATTAAGATTTTTAAAATAAAATTTGAGTAAGAGAGCACCCCGGAATTACTTAAATTAATTACATGGGTAAACTACCCTTAAAACTGAAAATTAACTAAAATAATAGAAATTAATTTAAAAAAAAAAAATTTTCTAGAAAGAAGATATTTTCAAGTTTTTTAACGATGAAACTGACATGGGAGAATACCCCGCAATTATTAAAATTTATTACAATTGTAAACTACCCTTAAAACTTAAAATTAACTAAAATAATGGAAATTAGTTTTGAAAAAATAAATCGAATTATATAAAAAAATGTATTATAAAGTTCTTAAAGGATAGAACTGACGTATACCCAACAATTACTAAAATTAATTACAAGGGTAAACTAACTTTTAATTAATTTTGAGTTTTAAGGGCAGTTTACCCTTGGAATTAATTTAAATAATTGCGGGGTATCCTTCTACGTCAGTATCATTATTCAAGAACTTGAAAATTTTTTTTTTTTCTAGAAATTGATTTATTTTTCAATAGTAATTTCTATTATATTAGTTATTTTTGAGTTTTAAGGGTAGTTTACCCTTTCAATTAATTTAAATAATTGCGGGATGCTCTCTTACTTAAATCCCATCCTTTAGGAACTTGATAATATTTGTTTTATGTAATTCGATTTATTTTTTCAAAACTAATTTCCATTATTTTAGTTAATTTTAAGTTTTAAGGGTAGTTTACAATTGAAATAAATCTTAATAATTGCGAAATATTCTCCCATGTCAGTTTCTCTCCTACTCTGCCCTACAACGGAAAAAGACACGTAAGCCACAAACAGGTCGAACGGAGATATTCAAGAAAAACCATTTGCATCTAGTACTTATGTTTATAGTCACTTTTCAGTAATAAAAGTCAGTCTATATGGGTAAATCATATCCGCTCTTTCCAATTTTGCTATTAAAAAGTTATTATTTAAACAATCTCTTTTAAAAAAAGCACATGCGTAGTTTTTTTTAGTTGAAATCCAACGCAAAGTAACTTGCGTATTTTTCTGCTGTAAAGTCTTCGAGCGGAACAAAGACAGAAGATGCTGAGCTCGACGCATTTACAACGTAAGAAACCCGCAAAGTTCCTTGCGTGTGTTTTTACTATGTATTTTGTGTCGTATTTGATACCTCCTACAGATTTTGGACTCCGCAAAGAACTTCATGTGTATTTTTCCGTTGTAATTTCTCATTTTTCGCAAATTGCAATATATTCAATGTTAATTATTCATTATAAATAATTAATATTTTTAATTTTAATTAGTACAGTTAGATCCAGTTTTCTCTTAGGAATCCATTGATACCAAAAGCTCATTTTTCACCAAAATGTCACTCACGTGTGTTTTTCCGTTGTAGGGCAGTACTAAGTCCCATGTTTTTTTAATTTGATAAATTATTTTTTCTTCAATTTAACTTGCTGTTTTTTCTGCAGCATGTCTTTAATTTTAATTATTGTTTTAAAATAAAGAATATAATTAATTTTTTTTCAGGTTAAAAAAAGTTAAGTTTTTAAATTCTAAATTAGTTTTTATATTTAATTAAAACTTTTTCGTTTTTATCAGTGAAATATAGTAGTCTAATTCGACTGTAGTAGATTGTTCTTATTGAAAGCTTAATAATATAATTGACAGAATTTAATTAGTTTACTTATATTAACATTTTTTGCTTTAATTTTCGAAAAATAAACTTATTGAAAAAAAAGAATGTGTATCTATTTAGGTTAAGCTTTTGTATTTAATTAATAAAAATGGTTAAAATTTTTTTTTAATTTATTGTAAAAATATATTTTTAGAACGGAAAATAAAATTAATTTAATTAATTTTTTTAATTAGTTCAATTGAATTTTGTTCTTTAAATTTTCATTTCAAATTTAAAATGCAATTAAATGATAATAAATTTTATTCGTTTCAAAATTTAAAATTGTTTTTTAAAAAAAATGTTTTTCATTGAATTTAAAATTAATTCCTACAATTTATTTAAAATTATTACGTTTTTATCAGTAGATTATAATTACGCATTTAATTTTAATTAGTTTGTCAAATTAAAAAAAACTATAGTTATTGATTTAATACTAGGTTAATTAAATATTAATTTTAAAATCTGATTTTCATTTTATTTTAATTAAATTTAGAAATTAAAAACCATGTTAATTGAATTAATTTATAATTTTATAATTTTTATTTTAAATATCATTTTAAAATTATATGCATACCTTATGCATTTTAGATTATGTCACGTTTCCGTGACGTACTATATAAAATCAATAGTGTATTTTATAAGGATGTCAACCTTATATTTAGGGTTTATAAAATCTCTCAAATTTATTATGATTAAACAATCTGAAATGTGGAAGGGGCGATAAATAGAATTGCTCTCGAATGCTCTACGTTCTGTTGTGTTATATAGAAAATGAATAAGATATTATCATAAGGGTGGAAACATTACATTCGAGCTTTTGCGATAACCCTCGAATTTAATCAGCATCGCGAGTAATAACCCGAAATCTGGAAGTAGGTCACGCTACTCGGCGCTGCGACGAGTTAGACCTTTCCATTCGGCGTTAAGAAGAAGCTGCACCCTTCACTCGGCGTTGCGAGGAAGTTGCACCCTTCACTCGGCGATGCGATGTGTAGCCCACGCAAAATTTCGGAAGGGATGAAAATACAGGAAACCGAGGTTTCTTTACAAATTCGATGAAAACTAAAATCAGTTCTTCGTCTAACATCATCTGAAACGGTTCTCTTCTCTAAAAGCTCTACAACGGTTCTATATTCGCGAGTATTGTATCTCCCCAGTATTGGGTCTTGTAACGCGCCAATTTAAATCTTGTATCTCGGCAACAATCATCAAGTCTTATATTCGAGCACTGTATACACTCCTTTCGAGTTAATAATTTTGCGAATAAACCTTCGATTTCAATTGTATCGGTCGTGAAGAATCTTAAGCACATTGTAGTGAGTGTGCGAATTAAATGTAAAATTGTATTTGTGAACATTGTATTGAAAACAGAGAAAGAAAAGTGAAAGCGTAGAACTCCTGGCATAACCTGTCAGTAACTATTTTTAATCCTTAACCTTTAAACATTTTAACCCTTTTTAACCCTTAACCCTTTCAATCATTTAACCCTTTCAACTAACTTAAATTCTGAACCCTTTTCATCAGTTTAAATCCTTTTAACCCTGCAATCAATTTTGATTCTTTATCCTTTTATCAAATTTAACCCTTTAACCGTTTATCGTGAATCTTCGTCTCTAAGAAACCTTGAATCGACAAATTGTGGATCAACGACCCCTCATCAATATACTCATCTGCATCGAGTGACTTCTGGTTGGAAAAAGAACTTGACCCTGAAATTTTAGACGACTAGGACACATAAACCATCGTCTGTCATTGTAACTTGGAATTGGGGTCTCTATGAGTATTTTCCATTGGCCAGGACCTTTCCACTTGTCACGTGTTTTTGAGGTCTTCACAACTGCAGCCCATAAATTTCCTTACGGGGTCTCACGAACCTGCACTTGGAGATTTTTAGGGGTCAACTCACACGCTTCAGATTCATTAAAAAAGTAAGAATTTACATTCTATTTTTCTGTCACTTGTAAATTGAATGCCTTAAGCTAACAATTTGCTTTGTTCCAGTTGTCTTGACGATTAAAACAAGGATTCAGATTCTCATGAAGATTTTTTCCTCGCATCCTATTTCAACTTCACGATTTATGTAATTTGGATAAATAAAATAATTTAACACGCTCCCTAACGCATTGTTCGGTGGACTTTCTTTTGCCCTGTTCCCTTAGCTTAAAGCCCGCTGGCTTTGTAAATGAATCAGAGATAAATATTAAAATAAATAAGTTTGTAGACTGCGAATGTCCCTTCCGGACATAACAATTAGATAGGATTATTGCTGAATGCATGTTATTAGGTTTAATGAGATTAAGGTTAAATGGGTTTTAGGCTGACTGCATTTTAGGTTGTATGGGTTTTAGGCTCAATACATTTCACATTACATGGAATTTAGGCTGAATAAATTTTAAGTTAAATGGGATTAAGGCTAAATGCATTTTAAGGTACATGGAATTTAGGCGGAATAAATTTTATGTCAAATGGGTTTTTAGGCACAATGCATGTTAAATTAAATGGGATTTAGGCTAAATGCATTTTAGGTTAAATTTAATTAAACCTATTTCCGGTCCCACTTTGATAATCCCTTGTGTATCCTCTTTCACCAGCCATTCCACTCCATCCACCCAAACACTTTCTCTATTCACTTTCACTACTCTTCCGTTTCTTCTTTTCACCCACACTTTTTGCTCCAGCAGCCATTTTATCCTTCTCTCTCTCCATGTTCTATCAACTTCTATTCTCTCCACTTCCTTTCAACCTACTTTTCAATCTCATTACTTCCATCCTAGCATTCTCATCTTCTAATTCCACAATCCACAATTTCTCCATCACTTCTACTCTGATCGCTAATTCCCTTATTTTTATTTTTAAATCGTCATCTTCTTTTTTCTACTCCCCTCTTTTTCTTCTGCTCCTTCATTTAATGTTACCCTCTCCCTTTCTACATATCTGTGGCTGAAAGGTAAAAGAGCACAACTCCATTTTTATGGTTTCGAGATAAACGAGTTTTAATTTTTTCTTAGTTTTGTGAAATCGAAAAATCAACAAATGTTTTTGGTGTTTTACAATTAAGTCTTATTATTTAATGGATTTTTTAAATACGTTTATCAAATTTGATAAAACGCTTAGATTTTAAAGAAATTTAATATTTTTTCACCGTAACATTATATTTTGTTGGAGTTGTGTCGTTTTAACTTTAAATTGTTATATCTAACTAACTTAAATTTGTTTTTAAATGTCATTTTCAAAAAATGGTTATGATTTTCTTTCTCTTAAACTCTTGCTTAAATAAGCCATTTTTAAGTTTATATATATTTTTATTATATATTATAATTATTGTATATTATATAAATACATAATGATAAGTCAGTTCAATCAATAACTTAAAAAACATTTTGTAAAATCAGTGATTTTTTTAAATCATCAATTGTTTTTCTCAGCCTGAATGGAGTTGTGACGTTATACTATTCTATCGAGGACAAAAATGGACTTGTGTTTTATTTTATTATTCATTATTTTCTCTGTAAATAAATGTTTTACTCATTTTACAAGTATTAAACTTTAAAAAGCATGTCTAAATGTATATGAATCTGATGTTATCTCAAATTTGATAAAATGGCGCTTGTGCTGTTTTACCTTTCAGCCACAGATATTCTCTCGTCCTTCTCTTCTCACTCTCTTTTATTCCTTTTTCTAACTCCTCCATACTTTTCCACATATCTTCTTTCTCCTCTTCCCACCTCACCTCCCACTTTTCAATCATCTCTAACATTGCTTTCACTGCCTTTCGTAATCCCTCAATCTGTTTAAACCTTTTTTTGTCTAGTTTCCTAATTTCGTCCATTTCATCCCAAACTTCATCTAAGTCCTCATCTTTCTCCTTTACTGTTCTTTTGATTAGCCTAAGTAAAACTTGACAATCCATACATTCAACACTTTTCCCGTCAAATTCCTTTTCAAATTTTCGCTCCTTAGACTCATTCCCGCTTTTACCACTTGCATCATTGCTTTTCTCTTTATTCGACATTGTCAAGTTCTACCTTATCGACACTCTATCACTCTCTCTCTCTCTATACTACCTCTCACTTACTTCGCATGCCGTCACCATAACCTCACAATTTGTCTTCTTTTTTTTACCGCTTTTTACACTTCATTCATTCAATTACCTCTTCATACACTCTTTTCATTCACACCCTCGCACTTCACTCTACACTTACCAATCACTCCACAGCCCACTCTTCAGTTATTTTTTATAAATTTTCCACAAAACTATTTCCCACTCACAAACGCGTCAACTACTTATCGGTACCGGAAACGAAAGCCTAGTACCGTATAACATAACCTAGGATGAAAATGTTTCTATCCGTGTCTCTCAGTATAAATAAAGACTTGTCTTAAATTCATTAAACCCTGCTATATAAATGTTTATGTCAAAAATACTATCTTAATCATGCTGAATTTGCAATTATTAGAAATTAACATTTTTAATTTTATCATTACTTAAGGTTTTTATGCAAATTTTAAGTTTTTAATATTTTTTGCACCGTTTGAAGTAAAACAAAAATCTATAAATTCCGAAAAGGCTGTCTGAAAAATGTTGCGTTTTAAAATAAGACAGGTATCATGTCTTAAAATAAGACTTTCTGCTTGCAGATTGTCATGAAAGAAAATGTCATTAGAACACTAAAATTCTAAAACTTCCAAGTTTAATGTTAAAGTAAGTTTGTTTTATTAAATTTAATTAAAAAAAGTTAATATAGTAATTTGTACAAATTTGAATTTTTAACATAAACTTCATGTCCGACTTATTGGATTCGCCATTTTAATTTTATTTAAAATTGACATTGGATTCGTATTCAGCGACCAAAAAAACTTTATTATATCGAGTTCTATAAAAATGTATACAAATTTAAAAATTTATGTCTGCCTTATTAGATATGCCACTTTAAAATTTATAGAAATGAGCGTATTTGTTTTCCAGAACTGCAAAAACCTTTGAATACGGAGGATTGTATTTCTACTGCAATAAAAGTAGTAACAATCAAATTAAATATAATATTTTTAAGATTTTATAATGAAATTGTTATTAACAATAAATTATTATTGGGAATGCAAATAATAGACACAATTGAATGTTTATTAATTTAAAATTTAGAAGAAAAATGTTTTTTCTGGTTTTTTAATTTATTTGTTGTAAATTTTCATTTTTAACAATTTTCGTTTCATAATCTGTAAAATGTTTTTTAAAATCTGGTAATATATCTGTATTTTTAGATTTTAAAATAAAATTTTTACTTATTATTAACAAACTGACATTTAAAAAATGGAAATCTGTGTTCATTAAACCTCTGCGGTTTTTTTTCATTTTAAAATAAATTTTGTATTTATTATTAAAAAACTGACAGTGAATAAGTTCAATTCAGTGTTCATTTAAGTCTAATTGGAAATTGACGTCTAATCATTCTAAATGGAAACTCATCTTCTGAGAGTGATAAATCTATAGGAGGTATTAATACTCTTTCGCCTACAAATTTTCCTATAATGATTTCAGCGCATAAAACATTTTTTAATAAATTTCTTATAACTAACCTGGTGCCATTGCATAACCCTTGAACAAGATTCATATTTCGTAAGAGCATAACAACAGCTCCTACTTTTAGTGTCAATTTATGTGGTGGCAAACCATCTGGTGTTAAGTGATTTAAAAATTCTGTTGGAATAATATTATTTATTTCTTTTGAATCGTTATCTTTCTGTGTATCTATACTGTAATACACTGTTTCATTACCTTCTAAATTATTTAGAATACTTTCATTTAATTCTAAAACATCTTTATTGGTTAGCGAAAAAATGCAAGATGAATAAATAGATTCATCATTATGTTTTATAGGTGACCCATAAATTTTATCATTTAAATTACCATTTGAAATTAATTCTTCAGGAATATTTATAACATTCTTGTCTTTTTCAAAAAAATTATCAACTTTACCATCACCAACTTTTAATAACCATTTTGATAATTCTACCTCATTATTATCTAATCTAACATTTTTTATAAAAAGAAATATTTTTAAAAGCTTCCAAAGATAACTTTTTTTTACACATATTTCTATAATATGAGTACGACTACCATGTTTAACTACTGGCAAAGTTTGCCTAAAATCTCCTGAAAGTAAAATAACTTTACCTCCAAAAGGTTTATCACATTTTGTAATATCTCGTAACATACATTCCATTGCTTGTAAAGCATATTTAGGTGCCATTGTTATTTCATCCCAAATAATAAGTTTTGCATTTCTTATTAATTCAGCATGCTCTGACATTCCACTAATATTATATGTTGAATCTTCATCAAGTGGTATAGGAGATTTAAACATAGAATGCGATGTTCGTCCTCCTTGAAGAAGATTAGCAGCTATACCAGTTCATGCAGCAGATAAAACAGCTAAACCTTCACTTTCAATAACACTAATAATTGTATTATGTAAATAACTTTTTCCACTACCTCCTGGTCCATCAACAAAAATATATCTATTACTGCAATTAATATCTTTAACTGCGGACATAACAATATTAAAAACCTTTTTTTTGATGATCATTTAGGTAGATGATTTTGATGATCATTTAGACTTTGAATAAGAGTTTCATTATTCCTTTTATATAATACCTTGCGTCAAGAACTCTACTAAAAAGTCTGTTTTTAGAGTTCTAGAGATTAAAAGGAGAAACCTACTTTTAATCACAGTTATCCCCACCAGCAACGCCATTCAAGCACGCTTGCCAACCTAAACATCAGCTGTCGCGTCACGTGTTAGAATGGGGTTAAACTGTGATAAAAAGTAGGATTCTCTTCATTTTAATCTCTAAAACTCTAAAAACAGCGTTTTCAGTAGATTTCTTGACACAAATAACACAAATAACACAAATAACTATTAAGTGTTTCTAATTCGATAATTTGTTTCTCTGAATAAATAGAATTTAAATTACTTAAAACATTTTAATCAATATTTGGTAAACCAAATTGATTTAAGCTGAATCCATGAAAGTTGAGTACTTCATTAATTAAAACTAATGATTGTTGTAAAGATGCTTCAACAGGTACTTTTTTATTAAAAATCATATATTTATTATATTTATTCCATAATTCAAAAGAATTTACAGGTAATCCAAAGACACATATATATGCAAATAAGAGACATAATTCTTTAGGGAATTTCATATTTACTGCTTCATTTAAACAATTAACCCATTCATTATCATCTATCATCAAATTTCTTGCACGTGCAAGAATCTATCTACTTGCATCTATCTACAAAGTATTGTATGTAATTTCTTCATATGTTTTTACATCTTCAAACGATTTAGCACCACGCACATATAATAATAACATTCTAAGAAAATATCTTTTAACATCTTTTGGACTAACAAAATACAAATTAAGGGTTTAAAATATCTTCCTCTGATTTCCCAAGTTTTTGATTCATCTTTAAAAACATAATAATTAGGTATTTCAGTGTATAAATATTGACATTCATTTCTATCACTTTTATTTAATTCAAACCATGCAGTTAATGTCGTGTGTTTGAATTTGTTAATTGCTTCTTCCTCTAATCCTTCTTTAAATGGTATAACTTGTCTATTTGGTAAATGCACTGAGAGTTTGTAGGTTGTGTGTGATTGATCATGCATTTTGAATTTCAATAATCTATGCATTGCTTCTGGTGGACATATATAACGTGTATTTATGTAATGTTCTATTTCATCATATTGTAATTCTTGGTTACCGTCTCTAATCCCTACAACAGCACAATCATGTCCTTTATAACAATATTTAAATAAATATTTAATACAGTCAACAGATGAACATACTTCTACATTAATATGACAATTAAAAGTTAAACTTAAAAAGGGATTATAAGGAACAATAAATCTGTTATTAGCAACACATTTAATTGTGTTTCCTTTTTTATTGTAGAAAATAATTTTTTTACCATCATCTCTACGTCTATATAATAAATAAGTTTTAGAATGATAATTTGTTTCAGCACAAAACTCTTTTGGATAATGTTTAGTACATTTATGTTTTTTTAAATCCATACAAGGTGAATTAGCATTTTGATTACCACAAGGTCCATGAAATTGAAATTGTTTCACAATTTTATATAATCTCTGATATTTTGTTTTATCAGGAATTTCCGCACTAATAATTTTATCAACATGCTAGGCATCACGAATAGCAAATCTTTTATCTAAAAATACAATTAAATGAATATGTGGTAACCCACGTTTTTGAAATTCAATAACATATGTATATGCAACAACAAGTCCAAAAATTTGATTTTCTTCTATTTCTTTCATTAGTGCTTTAACTTTCAATTAAAAAACTCTAGATACAAGATCTGGACGATAGGACGAAGTTTGATTATATAACAAATTTTCTGTTATCTCAGACCATTTTGGATTACATGTCATTGTAATAATTAAATCTGGTTTTCCAAATTCTTGTACTAATCTCATAGCATCCATAAAACATTCTTGATAAGATCTAACACCTCCATTGAAAGTTGAAGGTAATATAATTATTTTACCCGGACGAATATTTTGTTCCTCTGTTTTATATTGTATATAATCCATTAATCCAGTATACATTTCTGCTCTAAGTTTCTTCTGCTGTAGACGAATGTATTTTAGACGCTTTGCTTCTACTTTTGTCCATACATCAACTATAAATTGTTGAGTTAATTTGCCTAATGATAAACATGGATTAAAATCTCCTCTAAATGCCAAACGATATGCATAGAACTGTAAAGGAGTAACGTTTCTTTCACCTTTATCATGTTTTATGCCTGAAGTCCATCCAGGATCACCAAAAGGAAACATTAAAGGATATGTCATAAGATCAACATTTATGTTAAGACTTGAAATTCTAGTCACTTGTGAATTCCTTGGATGTATGCATATATCACGATTTATAGGAGGTTCTCCATTTTCACTTACGAATATAACTGCAACTTCATTACAAGACGGTACATTATATTTTGTTACATCTAATGATCTATCACGTTTAAACCACATTAGAATATAGCTAATAGGTTGGTTTAATGATTTTGCTCTTTGCTCTTCTTCTAATTCTAGTTCTATCATTATTTTAAATGCTTTCGCATATGGATTAATTTTTCTAAGAATAATATCTCACTTATATATCAATGAAGGTAAACATCTTTTATTACATTCATTACTTAATAGTAGTTAAGCTATAAGAGCACCAGCGCACAGTTCTGATTTTCGCCACCAGGTGGCGCCCTAGTCAGTTATCTGCAGTGGATTTTTAGCGGCTTTGTTGATAAATTACCGTCGGTCGGTAATGCAGATTCCGCGCGTGTTACCTTCTGTCGCTAATGCAGATTACTTGCTTGCTCGACGGTAAGGTAGATTTCTGAAATCGGTTACCCTTAGTCGGTATTACCATATGTCGGCATTCTCTTGGGGATTCTCCGACGTCATTTTTAATTTTTACCCTTACTTTTGCGTGGTAATTTAAAAGTTACCTCTACTTTTAGGTTTTTCAAGCGGGGGATTTCTCCATAGAGAATTTGCATAAACAATAAATTGTTGTTAACTTTTATCTTAGAAATAAGTTACATGTCTTTGGTACTACCACCCACTGTCCACCTAGTATATGTTTTCAATGTATGTATCATATGCCTAACACCCCCCCCCCACCTACCCACCAACCCACCACACACTTAGTATATGTTTTGACAGAAACTATTCTATTCCCAACACCACCCACCTACCAAACCCACAATGTATTGGGACTTAAATTTTCAAAATACCGAGATTAGGGGGTGGGTCACGTTGGGCCTGACTTGACGTATGGTGCGCAACGAGATGCGCGTGGTCAATGTGAACGGATACTCAAGCGATGTATATTCGGTCTAGCTTAAAAAAGAAAGGTCCACGATCCCCCTAAAGGCCTAAGCAGATAAAAATACGGTTACGGGACCAGAGCATGAGACAGAAAAGGACAGAAACAGTTTCTGTCCTTTATTATCTCATGCCCTGCTCACGTAACCGTATTCGTTGTGCTTTGGGCTTAAGCCAAAGAGTTTTGCTATTTTTCTCTTCCTCTATCGCTGTTAATGACGCATGAAATAGAAAGGGACAAGGAGAGGAGGATGAAATTGGCACATCGTTTTAAAATTTACCTTCTCCTTTCAGTACAAATGTACTAAATTTTACAGTTGTAAAATACATAATTTACTCTCCACCAACAGAAAATGCATTGGAACTGTAAAAAATTTAATTGTATTTTGTATTGTGACAATATGAAAATAAATCGCTTTAAGTAACACACAGTAAATATTAACGTATTATGATGAAAATATTCGGTCCGATAAATAAACATTTCACTTATAAATTTCTTATTAGAAAGTAAAGGATTAGGTAAAGTAGTAAAAACACATTCATAGTAGTAGGGTTATTTGAATAACACCTAGAATACATTTTACAGTTTCAATATATAAATTTAGAAAACAATTTCGAAAAGCTACTACATTCTTTACAGCTCATTTATCGAATTACATACAATGGATTGTACATGTAATTAACAATGAGTCTTTTTTAACATTCCTAAGCGCTGAGCAGTCTATATCTTCTAAATTTCATATCAACAATTATAATAAAAAAGAATCATCAAATATGCTGTAAATAATGATAAGTGTAATAATATAATGATATTATCGGTATTATAAAGCGTACAAAGCTGACCTATTAAACATTACCTAAAAGATCCGGCCATCATATTTGTTTACATACGTCCTGGATCTATAATGTCAAATGCAAGTACGCATGCTTTCATAATACGCGCGTTATTTGAAATTTTTAGAAATATATTACTATCTTTTAACATATTTATTATGATTAGTAGTGTAACAAGACGGGTTCCAGCTCATAGTTCCGATGTTCGCCACCAGGTGGCGCTGTTACCCTCAGTCGGTATTACCGTTCGTCGTTAAGGTAGATTTACCATCGGTCGGTAATGCAGATCTCTGCCGGTAATGGTCACTGCTAGATGGCGCTAGTTTTATAATTACCCTCTGTTGGTAATGCAGATTTCTGTCGTTAAGTTACTGCTAGGTGGCGCTGGATTTATAATTTGCATAAACAATATGTTGTTGTTAACTTCGGTACTACCACCCACCACCCCCCCAACCAACCACCCAAACTCACCTACCCCCCAAACCACCCAACCACCCACATACCAAAAATAATGTATTGGGACTTGAATTTTCAAAATACCACCCACCGCCCACTTTGCATATATGATCTTAAATTTCAAAAATCATAATAAAAACCGCGAGGGATGGCTAAATCGCGAGATACCACACAGTATTAGCCGGGTGGATTGGGGGTGGGCCGCGCTGGGCCTGACTCAACGCATGGTGCGCAACGAGATGCGTGTGGTCCTGGGCCTGACTCAACGCGTGGTGTGCAACGAGATGCGTGTGGCGTCCAAAGTTTAAGGTAGTGGGGTGAACTGGTATATAAAGGGGATTCAGAGCCAGTATTTTCACCTATCATCCCCGACTCTTCTGCTTCTACTTCTACTCTCTGGAGATGGACTACTACATGGATGCTGCCTGGGTGGACATGGTGAGACGTTTTCTGGCTCTTCTGGTGAACCTGGTGGATAGGCGGGAGCTGACTCTGGTGGAAAATCCTCAGGATGCTGTCATGATTCTTGTGGACAGGATGTATGGAAGCAGCACCCGAGACCTTCAGAAGGAGAACGTCGCCATTGACCAACAGCAGGCCCTGGTGAATCTGGTAGCAGCTGGACAGGAGAGCATGGTCCAAAACCGTCCTGATGTCAGGGTGAATCAGTTGGAGAGGATGGATGCGAACGTTGTCCGAGACCCTCAGGACGTGCTGTTCAGACCTTGGGAGAGCATCACTCGAGACCCTAGGCATGCAGTGTTGCAACAGTTCGAGAGGAGGGATGAGAACGCCCCACCGGGAGAGGCGAGCATCATGAGACTCGCTGAACATGCTGCGAGGGATCTGCCTGAGAGGGGAGAGGGTAGCAGTGTGGAAGTTCCACAGGAGGCTGCTGTGTTTCTGCGGGAGGAGGGAAGATATTGGGGAGGATGTTCGTATGGTGCTGGACCCTGCTGTTACTGATGACGACAGCGGGAATGGCAGCCTGCAAATAGATGAAGATGCAGACCAAAACTATCCAGCATTCATCTCATTTAGCCCCAACTACTATGCTGAACGTGATGGAGATACGGATCGTCAACCATACATCCCATCTGTAGACGATTCAACTCTGCATGCAGATAAGGTTGAAGGCATCGGTGTAACACCAACAGATATCGAAAGATATTTGGGTGTCACAGTGGAAGAATTTCTTTCAATTGAACTTCTAGATGTAAGTATTAATTATTTATATTTTCATTCTTTTATAAAAAAATCAAAAGCCTAAGTACATAAATGGAAGTTAAAAAAATTTTTTTTTATTTTCAGTTGCAGCATCTGTTCTCATACCATCTCCGTGAAATTATAAGAAACGAACAGTCAAATGCTAGGGTTGAGGTGGACTGTAGACGATGTAGACGACATCATCAGAGACATCACATTGATCGAATTAGAAGGAACCATCAATGCAATCGATGTGAACGTCAAAGAAATCGTCGGTTACAACTGAGGCATAGACAACACCAAGATGGTTAATGTCTAATATGAATATTAAAAAAAAATATATATATTGTATAAATTTTGTAAATATAAAAAATATGTATAAACTTAGAAAAAAAAAAATAATAAACAGTTTTTATATATATGAATAATGTGAAAATAAATCTTTATTTCATAAACCTAAGTACTAGTTTGTAATATTAGTTGTAATTTAAACGAATAGTTTTAAACAAATTTAAAAATCAGTAAATTACTGCAAATGAATATAAAATAAAACTCCAGCAACATCAGTCATCGTTGGTTCTTTTCTCTACATTTGAAAATCTCGTCATTGGTCAAGAAGTTAATATTCTCCTCGACAGAAAGCGCTGTTGTCTCCGGATATCACACTACTTTCAGCTTTTTAATACAAAACAAAATGTTTTGGTATATAGAACAGAATCTTATTAAAGAAATGTAGGATATTAGACACATTGATGGTTATTAAAATATTTACATACACTATATTTCAATTCTATAATTAAAATCATAGAACAACACTCTAAACCAATGGGAGCAATCCTTTCCATGGGACTCACCTTCCTATTGGTTGACAGTGTTAAGCAGTAGAACTTTTACCTAAGTTGGCAATGCTAGGTTTGGGAAGTAGAATTTTATCTAAGTTGGTAATACTGTATGTGTTCTCTATATTTAAATTGAATTTCACATATGTGTAGTGATGAAAGTAATATGAAAGTTTGTTAAATTCAGTTTTAAAATATGAGTTTTATTTTTTTTTCTTATGAAATGAAATAAAGAAATATTGTGGTCGAATGTATTCCTCATAGTTTGGAATCAATCCTGTAGCGGGGAGGGGGTTTTGTGACACGTATTCTTAGCATCATTGCTGTTAGAATAACGTTAGGAGAAGCATCTAGTGTTTGTTAAAATTTTTTGTGTTTGAATTAAAAGAATTTTAAATTAAAAAAGATGGATCCTCGAAAGAATAAGAACGTATGAATAATAATGGATTTACCATTACCCGAATTCGGGTTGCATATGAGGTTGAGAACTGCAAATTACGAAGAAGACTGTACGGTAAGAATATGTATATTTAATTGTATCAATTGTTCTATATATATTTCTGTTTTAGTGTGAATTAAATTCAACATTTATTTTCCTTTTTTGACAAAAAGGAAAAATGTAGTAATTTTGAAATCATAATAGTATGTTTTTTATTTTTTAGATATCTACTGATCCTGCACAATACTATGTGCAAAGACCTAATAGATTGGTGGAAATGGCACAAGTAAGTAAGTATTTCTTTTCAACAGTAGTTGGTTTTTGGATGTCCATATGTCCAACAGCATTGATTTTCTGGAAGTCGATGTTGCTTATCCTGGAGATGATTCTCGTTAGTCTTGGAGAAGGCGTTGTGAAGATTTTGGTTTTGAAATCCTCCTTTTATACAGGAAGAAAATCCCCCACTCAATTTACAGTAGAGTACTCCTTAATTAAATCAATTTCATCAACACCCATAGGCACACTTTTTTCAATACATCTATTAAGAAAATTAAAAAACCAATTTCTTAACATTAGAGCATTATTTACTGCACAATTACTTCTAAATAAAGTATGATGTGTACATATATGAACTGATGATTTCACAAGTTTTTTAAATGAAGGAAAATTAATATTTTCTAGATTAACAACATTATCAATATATCGCTCAAGATATCTCTTCTTCTCTAAACCTTTAACATACACTGCCCGTGCTCCAGATAATTGCTCATGAAGTATAAGTTGTAATTCTTCATAAGAAATATCTCCAGATGTCCATTTGATACCATGATAGTTGTGCATTAACCATAGATTTTCACTCTTATATCTTCCAGGAAGTGAACTCCAGCTGCAGGGTGGTTCGAACAAGAACACCATAGGTTGAGCATCTTCTTCTAGAGGTAGTATCACCAGCTCCTTGAAGATGAATTCATTGTATGGTTTTTTGAAGCCTTGAACGTCTACTATGAACTCCATCTTCGGACAGAAATAAAAATTCTACTCTGGAACACTACTTATATACCTAGAGTCACACCCCTCCACTTTTTACAGCTTCTTGACAATACCGTTGATTGGCTTATATTGCACAATGCGATCATGGATGACTAAGCAGTATGCAGTTGTCTCCTCAGGTATATTACTTCTGGTTTCAAATTCCAAACGTACATCGACTGATGTCTGCTTTAGGAACTCGTTTTGTTTTGAGCAGTCAATAACAATTAAAGGTGCCAATGATTTAAAAGTTGATCTACTTAGTATAGGTTCGGAATCTCTTCCATAGTAAGATGATTGAAAATTTGCATACATATCATATAATACAGAATACTGATTATGAGTATAGTGTATATTCAAATTTCCATATGGATAAGATTGTGAATTTAAAAACAATTTAACATTTATGAGATCACAATGATCAAAAAGACATGCAGACACTTCCATTTCATTTTTTCTTTTAGTTTGAAATCCAACAATAACATATCTTGGTTTCTCTAATTGTGTTAAAGATTTAATTTGACACATAACTTTTGTACTTAAAGGAAGCAATGGATACTCATACATTTCCCATGATCTAAAACTCATTGAAATTAATGGATCTTTCTCAATAAATTTCAATAATTTAATTTTATTATTGTCAGATGGTATTACATATGGTACCATCCATTCAATATTATGAATCACAAATTTAAATCCAGGAATAAGTGGTCCATTGAAAATAGTAGAATCATAATCATTACGCGATCTTATTAAAATAAGTTCATGTTTAGCATTCGTAACAATTTTCTTATAATCTTCAGCAAAACCAAAAATCATACTCAAAGGTATTATTACATTAAAATAATTATTTACCATTGGCACTCTTGAATTTGCTTCAAATTTCACAAATCCGGCATTTTCTGTACGATTAACTTGAGATGGTGTCAAAGATACTAAAGTTTTCATAGTTGTAGTGTGTCCAACATACTTGCATCGATCAATCTCAATACCATTTAATTCATAACGAATTTCATCAAACAAATAAGCTATAGCTTTTTTTGTAAGTTCAACATTCTCTGTGAGAACGGTTCCATCATCTTTACATAACTTTCCAAATATTTGTAATGAACTGTTGCTTGGTAAAATAGACAAATCTTGATTTTGTACTACAATACGGATTTCATCACTATTATTAAAAGTTGATGATGCATATGGTTGATGACTATGAATCTCATACTTGGCAATGGATTCATCAAAATTCACTGCAGTTGGAATGCTGAGAATGTCTTCCATTTTTCTTATAACAGCTACACATAAAAAATAGAAAAATTTGATCTTTTTTCTTCCTCTTCCTTTTTCTTATTTTCGAATTTTCACTTGTAGACCGAGTTGTTTCAGGAACTGTCGATTCTGAGGTGTTAACACCTTCCGAGTTACATTCACACTGACCTTCTTTTCACATGTCGGTTGACTTTTATAACTACTGCCAACTTTTTTTTTTTTTTTGTTATAAATGATACCCATTACACTGACTTTATATGTAAACGTATTGTTATTGTTTCTCCTCTAAAATTAACCAAGTCACCGTCCTGATCTACTAAGCGAAGTTGAATATTATATATTGTCTTCATGGCGATTGGAAGGTAAATGATTCGAGTTGGAACTTCAGTGATCTTATATCCCGGTGGAACGACAGGAAAGAATTCATGTATAGTATGAACTTTTTGATTATTTATATATGCTCCAGTTGTAATATTACATTCAACACGTAGAGTGTTCACTTTTAATATAGATACAGGTAAATCAGATTCATGACTTTCCTCAGCTTTCAGTTGACGAGGAGCAAATCCTAATAATTTACCAATAGAATCTGTTGGATGAAAGTTTATGTCACGATTTGATTTAATGTGACAACCTAATGTATTATTATTAGGTTTAATAGTTAATGTAAACTTATTTGGCAATTTTGCTTTAATATATGATTCAATATCTTTAATTTCATAACTACCTGTTGGTATAGTCACTACATAATTATCTATGTAAAACATATTGCAACCTTTATCAATGTTATGAATTGAATTAAATGTAAAAAGATCAACAAGTCCAAGTACATAATTCTTGTCTTGTGAGAGCTCAATTGGTGGGAAATAAGTAGTTTCGAGAACTGATGAGTTTCCCGTTAACGTTTAAGTAAATGAGTCATTCATGATTGACATCTGTTTTCATACTGATGATTACAACTTTATTACTTGCCCTTATATAGACTAAAACTGTTTGTAATGTAAAGTTGATCGCATAGAAACTTTAAACATAAATGTCCACATACAAATGTATCAAACTTTTGATATCTCTCATGATTATATTTTATACAGCTACCAACACCTAAATAGACAGTGAGATCTGATGGTGGTGAAAGATTTCCAAAACTATCAAAGTATTCAATTTTATTATTAATCTTTTTATATGCTACCCAATGAGTTCCAGGCCCTTCCTTATCATCAAGATTAATAATTGCTGATTCATATTTATGAGGTCCTGTAATAGGTAATTCATTTCGCATGAATACTCCACGAAAATGAGGTACACTCATAATTTTAGCATATTTAAATAGATTAAAGTCAGTTAGTGCACGGTGAGGTAGCTTCAAAATTAGTTTTTTTGAGTCCTTTTCTCATTTGTAAATCCTTTCCCTTTATACGGTTGAATATAAAGACCAAGTCCTTGTCGATAAGGTTTTAAGTGTAAACCTTTTCCCAAGACAATAGCCTCCATTGTTTGATTATGTCGTTGAGTTTCTGAAAGTTGTTTCTTGGCTGCATTAGCATCATTTACAGCTTTTACTATACCACCAACCCCTCGACTAAGGGCTCCAAGAGCACTAAGTCCAGCGAAAATTGGAATAAGTGGTAAAATACCACCAACTTTTGATGGTACAGAAAGAATTCTAGGTGTTGATATTTTAGATTTACCACCAAACTTTTTATAACCTTTTGTGCACCAATCATAGCAGTTTTAATAGTATCTAAAGAATTACCGTTTGATTTCATACATTTTTTAGCAGCATGAACAACTTTATTTAATGTAACTCTTTTTTTATTCTTGGAAACTCTCTTCTTCTTCCTCTGCTTTTTATTCTTTTTTATTTTTTTCATCTTTTTCTTTGTGTTATCATTAATTTTTAACCCCATACTGAATTTAGATTTAACTTTCATTATATTAGTAACAGCTAATGCAGCAGCTTTTTCACTAATACTAGCGTCCTTGGAGAGAACACGTTGCCAAGCCTTTTCAGCTAATATTTTATCTGCAGAATTTCTTGCTTCTATATTTTCCTTTTCTTTTGAATATGCAATATCATGTGCCTTACAAGCTGCATCCAAAGAATTTATACCTGGATCACCACGAGCTAAACGTTTTTTTAATTTTGTACCAGGTCCACAATATTGGTATCCAGGAATATGTAACTCAATTGGTTATTTATTTATTATATTATTAAGAAAACCTTGACCAGTATGAGATTTATTTTTCTTCACTTTTTTATGAATGTCCATTCTTCACTCGACGATGGTTTACAACCGACTGATGGAAATAGATTATAAAAGTGTGATATATATAGTTTTTTTCTCAGTCGAGTCCAAGATGCAGTTCAAGGTACAAGCTAATCAGCTCCCGATTGTAAATGTTGATAATCTCATTCAATCCAATAATAATAATGAGGTTAAGCGTCATGGAAATCTGTTTTCAAATAGTATTCGCGCAGCTTTTTGCGGTCCATCAAATTGTGGAAAAACAAATGCTCTTCTTTCTCTGATTATACATCCGAATGGCTTGAGCTTTGAGAATATTTAGTTATACTCAAAGTCATTACAACAGCCTAAATATAAATTTCTAGAAAAAGTATTGAGTAAAGTTGATGGAATCGAATACTTTCCATATAGTGAGCATGAGAAAGTGGTTTCACCTAAAGATGCTAAACCAAATTCAATCTTTATTTTTGATGATATTGCTTGTGAGAAACAGGACAATGTAAGAGCCTTCTTTTGTATGGGTAGACATGTTAACGTTGATAGTTTTTATCTGTGTCAAACATATGCTCATATTCCTAAACATTTAGTTAGAGGTAATGTTAACTTACTTGTGCTTTTTAAACAGGATGATAGAAACCTTAAGCATGTTTATAGTGATCATGTGAACACTGATATGACGTATAATCAATTTCGAGATTTATGTTCTACATGTTGGAATTCTGATAGATATGGATTTGCAGTTATTGACAAAGATAGAAAAGGATTTGACTGCTTTATTCATTTATAAATAATATATGTTTGCAGAGAAATACATTAGTACAATTTTAGACTTCAATACATACACATGTATCGAAAAGAGTTAGAAACACTTCATCAGGTTGTGAAGGCAAGTGAAGCTATTCGACGAAAACATCAAATACTTAAAAGCGGTAAAGAAAATGCTGAAAATATGTTAAGAGAAACTTTTCAACCATTAGTTACTCCATTAGAAAAATTGGTTGCTGTAACTCATACACCTGTCAAAGTTAAACATGTTAGGAAAAAAGAAAATAAAGAAGAAGACTATGATGCATCTTTTAAGACTGCTATTAGTGGAACTGTGCCATTTGATTTATCTGAAAAAGATTTTTATGATGCTTTTAGTGAAGAATCTAATATACATAAAATTAAAAATAAAAATTTGTTTAATGAATCAAAGAATCAAGTGGATTTCTATGATGCTTTTAGTAAAGAATCTAATGTGCATAATATTAAGAATGAAAATTTGTTTAATGAATCAAAGAATCAAGAGTCTAATGATATTACTTTTGAAAAAGATAATATATCTAATACAGATGCAACGGATGAAGAATCTTATAAATTAACAAATAAATTTATACAAATGTGGAATAAAAACAGAAAGCAGTATTTGGATATGGTATATGGAGTACGCAAACTCCCTGACGGTACATTCATAATTGGTGATACAAAAATTGATTTTGAAGGTCCATACATTAATTTAGTTGGAAAGAAAAAATATTCAAAAACATGTGGATTATTAGAACTTCTATTCAGACAACAACCAGATCAAGCTTCCATAAGTTCAAATGACTTAGCAAACTATAAGGAAATTGTTTTTTCTACTAATGCACATAAAAAGAGTTACAGTCCAAGCAAACAAATGCGCATTAACAAGAGTTCTAAATATACTAATGTTATTGCAAAGCTTTTCACAAAAACTGGAAATTCTTTACAGAAAAAGAGTCGTTTACCACAATCTATGATTGTGAAAAGAGAAACTTATCCAGACTATATTTATTGGTATGATCCAAATGAGCTTGTAGACCGTTTACGTTTACTGATAGCATCACAACAGGCTGGTAATCCTAGTCATAATAATGAAATTATGTCAATCATTGAGGAATTACGTGAAGCTTAAATCATATATTAATAGTACACTAGAAAAATTGAAATCAGTATCTTGTTGATCATTGATGGATTCAGATGTTTGAAAAAAAAATAATTGAAAATGAATGATAAAAAATTAGTAGTAGTCACAGAATTACATAAACAAGCTAGGCGGAATTATCAACGTCGTAAGGTACAAATACGGGGGATGGATGAAACATGGCAAGCAGATTTAGTTAAAATGATACCTTATTCTAAAGTTAATAAGGGTTTGCAATATATACTCACAGTTATAGATATATTCTCAAAGTATGCATGGGCTATTCCAGTCATAAGTAAATGTGGAAAAGATGTTTCTGCAGCTATGAAATCTATACTTTTAACTGGACGTGTTCCTAAAAAATTGCATACTGACAGAGGTAAAGAATTTTATAATTCTCAGTTCGACAGTTTAATGAAGTCTTATAAAATCATATTATATTCAACCTATAGTAATTTAAAAGCTTCAATTGTTGAAAGATTTAACCGCACTCTAAAGAATATGGTGTGGCCACAATTCAACTTGCAAGGAAATTATAAATGGATAAATATTTTTCCATCTCTCGTTTGACAGTTAAGAAAATATAATTCAAAGTTGGTGATCGAGTTCGTGTAAGCAAGTATAAGAATGTTTTCAGTAAAGGATATACACCCAACTGGACAACTGAAATATTTACTATCACTGCAATTTAAATCAACAAACCCAGTAACGTATAAACTAAAGGATTATCAAGATCAACCCATCGAAGGCGGCTTCTACGAAGAAGAAATAAAGTTAAATAAAGTTAACTTTTAGAAAAGTTAAAGTTAACTTTTGGAAAAGTTAAAGTTAACTTTTGGAAAAGTTAACTTTCATAAAAGTTAAATGGAATTAACATGTAATTTCCATAAGAGTTAAAGTTAACTTTTGGAAAAGTTAAAGTTAACTTTTTGAAAAGTTAAAGTTAACTTTTTGAAAAGTTAAAGTTAACTTTTTGAAAAGTTAAAGTTAACTTTTTGAAAAGTTAAAGTTAACTTTTTGAAAAGTTAAAGTTAACTTCTTGAAAAGTTAAAGTTAACTTTTGGAAAAGTTAAAGTTAACATTTGAAAAAAAAGTTAGATTAAGCAAATATGTAATGATTTAATTTTTATTTATTTATTAGTTTTACGTTTATATTATACTTTAGAAAAATATTATTCTTTTAATACTTTAAAAAATGTAAGGAAGATAAGGTAGTAATAAATAAAGTAATACCAGTTTTTAAATTTAAATATTGTTTGTTTATTTTAAACATCCTTTCATATATACATGTTGTATAAGATAATTATACGCACAGAAAAAACTTCAATTCCTTTCTGTAATTTTATAATGACCCCAAGCAAGGGTATCAGTACTTTCAGGTATTATGTAACGTTTGTCATCAAAATGACTGAGAACTACTTTTAATTGTTTTACAGTATGCACCTTATGTAACCGTGATCTAATTACATGTTGTGTTCTGTTCTGTAGCACAAAATTTCGTAAACAATCAACGTAGTCATCAAATTCAATAGTTTTTTGTACAATGATAGATTTAACTCCTTTAGCTTTTTTTGCAAAATCTTGACCATTCACTCGAATGCTATACATCTTACTACGTAAACCAATGAATTTAGTAATTATTTGACCATTGCACTCATCTTTCATCAATCCAACCTGTTTTTTGTTGACTAATGGAATCTTATATATATTATTTTTTGAGTAATCTGAAGTATCAAACTTATCAATATCATTCTTCATATCAGAATAAATATTATCACACTTTAATTCATAAATTAAACTATCTGTATCAGTATATAATAGCTTACAATTTGCACCATATTTTTTTATCATGTATTCATAATGAAAATTATACATTAGTGTTTTCAATAAATCAAGGATTGAACATCCAATATATATTGGTTTATTCATTACTATCTCAGTTTTTCTGAGTTCGATTGCAACTAAATTTTCATTAAAAATTGATCGACTATTGAAATTTGGTTTTGATATGAGAGCCTCTGCTCCATATCTTCCCCCCCATTTGGTTACAAGTTTGACTTCAACACGCTTTCGTACATTTTCCATAGTTTTCCCGTATACAGCATTATTCATTAACTTGAAAAGGTTCTTTTCAAACTCATTTTTAGCATCTTTTCTCATGGATGTATTGAAATCAATATAAGATTTAAGCCATGTTGATTGATTGAATTTAAGAACTCTATGAATTTTAACTAATTTAAGCCTATTTGAAAGAACCTGTTTCAGTGCTCGGTAATGAATAATGTACTTACGCTTAGGTGAAAGTGTAGTTAAAAGCTTAGACTGTTTTGATTCTATTGGTGGGTTTGAGTATTCCGAGCAAAATGTAAATCACTATGACTATCAAGTAATTCATTGGGATAGTCTAAATCAACTTCTAAAATGTAGCCTGTAGCTGAATCATCTGGTATGTTAAGATCAATGTTTTTAACTTGAATCCACTCAAATCCACCATATGGAAGTGGTTGCATCATTCCCCAACCGTAAAGGTTATTCGCATCAAAATACATAATATACTTGACATCCTTATTTTCATTGAAATTTTCCATATACGGATTATTTGCTTTAGCATACCTATTGCTACATTGGCTTATACCACCTCTCACACCGCGTTCAATGAACATGAGTTTATCAATGTCTGTAAGGAGTTCCAATTTCACTTTAGTATGATTTAACATTGCATCCCAAGCCAATCCTGGGGCAGTATAATAATGAGCAGGATCAAGTTTATAAGCTAGCAAGCATTGATTGCGAAAATTTTCAAAAACGTCTGCCAATAATAGTACATCTGTTTTCATGTATAGATCTACATACTCTCCAAGATTACTACAGTTAAATGTTGACCATACACGTTGTGCATGAATATAATCTTCATTAGAAACTGTACTATCATTGAGAGAACTATAAAATTTATCCTTTTCAGGTAAAGCAGATTCTTTTAATTTTTCAAGTGAGTCTAAATATTCATATGGTAAAACACCTTTGCGTGTGATTAATTCAATTTCATTAGCAGTAAAATTAGAAAATACAGACTTTACAATATTATACTCTGTTAGATATGATGCTAACTTTTCTAAGGACGATGCCATGAATTTGAAGGAATCTATAAAACGAAATTTTATTCCACTTCCCTTTATTCTCTTAGTAAAAGAAATATATTTTTCTCTGTTTATTGGAAGTAAATCAATCTTTCCTTCAAATTCTAAGCAAATGTCTGTAATTATAAAATGAGCATCATATCCACTCAGATTGTGAAATACTACAGGTGGGTCAAACCATGCCTAAAAAATCAAAGTTGTCCCCTACATCTCCGATTTTGATGAAACTTGGTGAAAGTGTATAGAAATACATGCAGAAGAAAATTCCAAAAGCGATTTTGAAAATTTTTGAAAATTTTTGGATTTACAGGCGACTTAAAAATTTTTTTGAAATTTTCAAAACGTCATAACTCTGACAATTATTATTGGATTTTATTGATTTTTTCAGGGATTACTTATTATTTGGCAACATTTGAAGGAAAATTGTGACCCAAAAAATTTTTTTTATTTAACATAAAAAAAATAAACAATAAATTTTAAATAAATTTTTTTGTTGAAAAGCGTTTTTTTTCTTTCTAATGTTATGTCGGGTTGACATAAATTGAATTTCCAATCACGACAATCGGAAATTAATAACGTGTATTAAAACTAATAACGTTATAGTTGTTTAGACCTAAGATTTCAGAAATCTTAATAGTCTAGGGTTCGTAAGTTTGAGTTAATTTTCACTGCTCCTTAGCAACTGCATCTTGTGGTAAATAAGAACATTATGAAAAAAAGAAAATAATACACAATTTCAATAATTTAATTAAAAATAGTAAAAATTTAGAGTGGGAAGATAGGCAAGAATTACATGACAGTAATATTTCAACGTCCCTTATAATTCCTGCGGAGTAAAATAAAAGGGTGTAAAAATAAAACTAATAAATTGAGAAATTATTAATAAATTGCATTTTAATATACTTTCATTAAAAATAGATAATTAGTAATAACTACCTTATTTGTCGAATTGGAAATACCTCTGAAAATAATGGGAGTGAATATTCTTTCTTTGATTAGAAATGTAATAAAATGATATTTTATCATGGTTAACAATTTAAAATACTTCTTGAAAATATAAAATGTAAAATTTAGATGTAATTTAGAATTGAAAAATTATTTCGTTTAAATATAGAAAATCGAATTTTGAAACTTGAATTAAAATTTAAAATGTGTAAAAATATTTCAAAGGAATTAGAAATAAACTTGACTACTACCCCGGACGGGGCAGTAGAGAGAAGTGTTCGTTCTGTCTCCACGACTGACCGTCCTAGCCTCAGAAGAAGGGCCAATTTGTAATGGGTGGGGGTAAAGGCGAAACGATTGGGCAAGTCTAGGAATGCTTAGAAAATAGTTGAAAAGTCACAACGTATATCTCAAAAATATTTCCATGACAAAATACCTTATAAACTAAATTAACAAATTATTGTTATTAAATTTTACATAAACAATTTTTCATTAGTAAGATGAAATTTGTGTTTAAACAATTAAACTAATACATAATAGTAATTATAAACATTAAATGTGTTCGTGATGTACATTTTACACTTACACACACACACACACACACACACACACACACATACGTTGTTATTTAGATTTGGAAACATTCCTTTTGTTAATAAAGAAAATTGTTTACGTTTATAATTGTTAACTTAATCAATTATCTTCAATAATTAAATAAAAATTCCTAAAACTGAAAGTAGACATAGACTTAATTTGTTTATTTGGATTAACTAAAGAATGTATGAAATTCTGTACTTACTTTTGTTATTTAAGTAAACATAACCTCAATATTGTTAATAATCATTATCACATAAATGAAATAATTTCAGAAGATTTTGATTTTTATATTTGTAAAAATAATAATAATAATAATAATATAGACAATGATAGGTTATGTTTATTACAATTATCCATAACAACATAAACAATAAATTTCGATATAATTAGTGAATAATTAGTTAATTTCATAAACAAAATCTGAAATAATTCAATTAGGTTCAAAATGTAAAAAATAACCTAAATTGTTTATGAAGTCATTAGTGGCGAATAAAATATCCTTTAGTTTATATATTTGAAAAAAAAAGAAACGGAATTTTATATGAGTTATTCTCATAACGAAGTATACGTGGAATTTTTCTAGGAAGATAAGTTAGACACATACAGGAAGATATTGTTCTTTATCTGTATACCTGCATAGAGTTCTTTCTGTAGTCCAAGGGTCCGATGCGCTTCTTTTAGTCGAAGGACACACTTTACAGGCGCCCGTCTAGTATTGTTTGCTTAAAGATAGGCTAGTAAACTTAAAAGGTTTTCTAACATTAAACCGATGTTTTAGGAAATATAGCTTCAAATCTTACAAGTCAAAATTATTATACCTCAAGAATTTTGGTATACGCTGATTTAAAATAGAAATAATTTTAAAGAAAGAAAACATTAATTTTTAAAACGTCAAATTTAAAGTTGACGTAACACCCCCACCGTAAAATGGTTACTGGTGAGTGCAACGATGACAGTGGCCATACTCTTGGTAAAAGAATAGATTCCAAAATTAATTTTAACTTAATATAGGATTTTTTTTTTTTAATTTAGTAACATATCCCTTATAAAATCGAAACACAATAATCGTTGGTTAGGGAATTCGAAAAAGAACCTTTATGTTCTAGTTTTAACCATTCAAATTTATTTTTACTCATGCTAATTATTTAGTATGTTGATTTTTGCTTTTGATTTTTAAACCGCAGATAAAATGTAGGTTATAAATTTTTAATGTTCTATGAATGTTGTTTGGTTGTTTGAAAGTAAATGCATTAATTCAAATATTCTAAATCAAAGTCGATGAAAAGTATTCATATCGATGCTTTACAGTATATTTGTTGTCAACGTTGGAGTGCCTTTGGAAATGGTGATATTGTTTTTGATGTTCAACATGATCTTCTTGAAAACAGACATCTTCATACAGGTTCTCTGCTACAGGGATTTGTACATCCCCTAATTAGAATTATGTAAGTGCTTTGTTGTTTCTTAGATTTCTCCAGGTAGACTGGTTGATCGTATACCATTGATTGAAGATAAAACCATGGATGAGGTTGACAATCTTGAAAACACGAGTAGATTACAATCACGCTCGAACTGCCTTAAATGTAGGAAATTACACTTTAGATTTTGTTTTCTGAATTTGTTGACAAAATCCATCATTTCCACATTAAATTGACTTATGGTTTCAGTGATTGAAATAATTACTGGTTGTAGGATACTAGTTGTCCATAAAACGTTTAGCTGGCATCATTGGTAAAAATTGTTCCAATTAAAACATCATCTGTCTCAGGTTGCGTAGACAGTTACACAGAAGTGAAATTTCCTAGGTGTTGATGACAATAAGTTTCTATGTTGAAACCTTAACTTTGACACTTCATATTTGACCAAATCTACCACTTACCAACAACTTTTACTTTACCCTAGACCATTATTACAAGTTAAAAAAAATTCTTCTTATGATTGGAAGTAATAAAGATCATTTTTACAACGATTAACAAGTTCTTTTTTTTTTTTTGCGAATTGACATATTTAAACAAAATAATCACACTTGATATCGAGTGCTTCTTCGTCCTACAGATATCAATAAAAATAAAAGAAAATTGGAAAGCGTATTAATTTGTTAATAGAAAGCTTGATTTTTATACCAAAATTATTTTTTCAACAAAAAAGATGCTAGACGCAGTACAAGTTCTAGTTACAATAAGAATTAGAAGTTTTTTTTTATATAGAAGAAGAAAAAAAAAGTACAAATAAGGAAATTCGAAGTCAATATAACAAATTTACAATATTAGACATTTTTCTAATACAAGTTTCACACTGTGATTTACGAGTTTAATATATTTGTCTATTTTGTTGTTATAATTATTTCATATTACTTCTAGATTCATTCTACATGCAATTTAAACATTTTAAAGAGAATGCTCCTTCGCAAGACTAAATAACTAAAAGTATCTATGTCTCCTTTCAGTTACGTATTTTACTAAATTTATGCATTATTAATCTAGTATATATATATTTATTTTTCCTTGCGGCTACACTTCTTTGTTTTTTATAATTAATTGGTAATAACTTACTTTATTTATAATTTAACTTTACTTGATTTTTCTTTAAACTGAATATGTGTAGAACCTTTGTTTATACAAGTTTCAATATTATTTTATTTAAAATTCACATAATCAAACTTTAAAACATTTCTGTTATATTCATGTTTGAGATTTATCAATACTTAAAAGATATGTAAATAACTTTCCACATTGCAAAGCTTTGACTTTTATGCAATAAAAATGTAAAGAAATGTTATTTTTTAAATTTTCCGAGTTCATTCAAATAAATTAACTGGCTTGTATATAATTTACATTAAAACTATAATACAATTTTGATTTAAGATATTTTCAAAATATGACAAGAAATTCATAACTCAAAAGTTAAATGTTGTGCTCATGATGTTAAAAATAATATGTTTGCTTTTGGAAATGCAATAAAATATAAAAATTTAGTTTATAAATGAAAACTGTAAATGATACTTTGAATTCTGAGCAAGTTTTTAACATTTTCTGAAATTACTTTAAACAAACAAAAAAAAATAAAAAAACAAAATATAAAACCAAAAGGTAAAAAAAAAGAGATGAAAAAAAAACATGGCTATATAATATTACCCGATTTTGCTGTGCTTCAATTTTTTTTGAGAATTAAGAATAAAATAAAATAAATTATTAGACAGTGTTGGAAAGAAATCCCTAAATTTAATATTAATTAAGTATTTTATCGATAAATTAGTTTAGCAACTACAAAATACAAGAAAAAAAAATGAAAATAATACTAGAGTTTTTGAAACAAATTGCCATGTAAATTTGATGTTTTCCTTTTTAAAAGAAAAAAAAAATAGGAAAAAGAAAAAATATATATATATAATTATGTTTAAACCCCTAAAAAAAATTACAATAATAAAAATTAAAATAAAATGAATTTTATAAATTTCAATAAAGAATGAGATAAACTAAACCTGAAAAGAAATAATCAAATTAATACAAAAGATTAAAATTCTTCTTTTTATTTATGATGTATCAGAAGAAATAATATAAATCAGAAGAAAAAAAAAAGAAAATTAAAGAAACAGAGAACAGGAAAGGTTTAATTAGATATAAAACTAATTCAAATAGAAACAAAAGATGATAAATAGATAAATTTAAATCTGAAGAATCAAAAACTCTATTATTATCATCCGACATCTTTATAAAAAAAAATTAAAACAAAACTGCCGAATTAGAAAAGAAACTTTTATTCCAAAAAGGGATTAATTATTATGTACTTAATATCATGCGTATGAGAGGAGTTGAACCTTTATTCTTAAACAACGAACGCACCAGGCCTGCACGAAATATACATAAAAATAAAAGTATAAATTATTTCACATAGTTAAGAGGAGTCGAACCTCTATTCATTAAAACCATTTATAGGCTTTCCTTTAATGAATGCACCAGGCTTATATGGATTATATCCGATTAATCACTTTAGAAAAAAGAAAACAAATAAAATGTAATTTTTTTTACATTTCATCCGAAATTTAATCAATTAAACAAACAGAAATAAGTCAACAAAAGAATTATGTATGCGAAATTCACTTCGTGGAAAAAAAAATTGAACCTTAAATAAGATAACACATTAGGTTTAATTAGTGCAGCAAAAAAACATGATTTAAACAACCGAAATTTAAAATTAGTTGTCAAAGAGAAAGAAGAAGGAGAAAAAGGAAAAAAAAAAATTCAATGAGTTATTTCAGAACAAAAATTTTATCTCAAAAATGCGCATTTTTTGAAAGAAAAAGAATATTCCTTGGAAACTATCTCATTTTATAAAATTACAAACCCATCATTTGGTATCTTACTATGTCGCATTATTCAGTATAATGAATAAGCCCGAACTAGCACAATAATTATATGCCTACACAAGGGTTATATATCCCAATCACACCTAACTTCCACGAAATCTGCAAATTCAAAAACTTAAATTCTTTACGTTATTTGCATCATTACAAAAATTTCGAATGAATTGCCTTATTTAAATCTTATTTCGAAATCATAATACTATTTCTAATCAGAAGTTCTGAAATAATTTTAACTTTCCTTAAATTTTCTTGTACAGAAAATTAAATATAGAAATTTATTATTCCCAGCTTTAAAAATATCTATATCATAATTACAGTTGTTAAAATTTAGACGATATTTTGAAAGGAAAGAGGAGAGAGAAAGAAACTTAATAATAAAAATAAAAAATTTGTATTTACAAGTTTGTTCAATGTTTGATTGTTTGTTTCTTTGTTTGATTTAATAGCTTACTTAGTTACACGATTTTTTTAGTATTTTTTTTTTATTATTTCAGAGCTTTATTGTATCTCTGAAATTTTAATTTTTGTTTCTAATAAAATATCTCAGGGTTTCAAAATACCTCTGGATTTAAAAATTTGTTCGATTTGTAAAAATATCTCAGGGTTTCAAAATACCTCTGGATTAAAAAAAATTTGTAAAAATATCTCAGGGTTTCAAAATACCACTGGATTTAAAAATTTGTAAAAATATCTCAGAGTTTCAAAATACCACTGGATTTAAAAATTTGTAAAAATATCTCAGGGTTTCAAAATACCACTGGATTTATAAATTTGTAAAAATATCTCAGGGTTTCAAAATACCTCTGGATTTAAAAATTTGTAAAAATATCTCAGGGTTTCAAAATACCACTGGATTTAAAAATTTGTATAAATATCTCAGGGTTTCAAAATACCACTGGATTTAAAAATTTCATTGATTTATGTTCAATTTGACGATTAAAGTCTTGAATTTTTTTATTTATTTTAGTTTTGAACTTTTTTATGTTTAATATGACGATTAAAGTCTTGAATTTTTTGATTTATTTTAGTTTTGAACTTTTTATGTTCAATTTGACGATTAAAGTTTTGAATTTTTTTATTTATTTTAGTTTTGAACTTTTTTATGTTTAATATGACGATTAAAGTCTTGAATTTTTTGATTTATTTTAGTTTTGAACTTTTTATGTTCAATTTGACGATTAAAGTCTTGAATTTTTGATTTATTTATTTTTATGTTTGAGAATATGTTTTTTCTCATTTATTTTTAAAACAATCTTTATTTACATTGGAAATATTTAAAACGTTTGCATTTAATTGTTTAATTTCATAAAAGAAAATTAGTTGATTTTGATTTATTTAGTTTTTGAGAATTTTTTTTATTTATTTGTAAAGCAATTTTAATTTATATTCAAAACATTAAAAACGTTTGAATTTATTTGCTTAATTTCCTTAAGAAAACTAACGTAACTTTTCATTTCTTGTTTTTTTTTTATATGTTTGATATTTATTTGTAAAATATAATTTAATTATCATCTGAAATATTAAAAATTTACATATTTAAATGTTTAATTTCGTCGAAGAAAATTACTTGAATTATATTTTATTTTTGTTTTAGAGATATTTTTTTATTCATTTGTAAAACAATTTCAATTTAATTTTGAATTATTAAAAACTTTCGAATTTATTTATTTAATTTCACCAAAAAAAAAGTGAATTTTGATTTATTTTTTTAATTTTTGAGAATATGTTTTCTTTTTATATACTTTTGAAAAATAATTTTCATTTTATTTCGAAATATTTAAAACTTTCAAATTTATTTGTTTAATTTCACCAAAGAAAATAATTTGAATTTTGATTTATTTTTGTTATTAAAATATGTGTTTTTTTTATTTATTTGTAAATAATTTTTCTTTGCATTCGAATTATTTAAAATCTTCGCATTTAATTGTTTAATTTTATCAGAGAAAAAAAACTAAAATTTTAATTTACTTTTGTTTTTGAGAACACGTTTTTTTTTATTTATTTGTAAAATAATTGAATAATATGTTTTTTTTCAAAACATATTTTAATTTTATTGAATTTGAATCGAACTGTAAAATCAGACATATTTTTATTTTGTTAAATTTATATCCGAAATATTAAAAATGTCAACTTTATTTAATTAACTTATGTAAGTCTTCGATAACTACACCTCTAACTGTAAGGAACTACGTTAAATGGAAGCAAAAATTTAAATATTGAACAAATACGAAAAATGAAATTGTTAAAATTTTAATACAATAGTTTTTCGAGTCTAAAATTCAAAAACATAGTTAGAACCGAGAGGGTCTTCGCGTTCGAGAGTTGATACATGGATTGATACGCGGCGCAACGCGAGAACAAGGTAGTATGATGGAGAAATGGCTAGCAGTCAGTCTCTTCTGGTTATCCTACCATGGTACTTCAAGCTGGCTAGTATAGAGAAATAGAGTAAGATGATTTTCAAAATTTTGAAAATAATAGTTAAATTTGAAAATGTTTATTTAAAGTATAGGTCGATAAATAATCGAAATTTTAATATAAACCGCGAGGGACTAGCGGTTTCAGATCTGACGCACGGTTTGATTCGCGAGGCGAGCGCGAGAACGAAAGAGAGTTGAGGGGGTACTAGCCGTAACGCGTTCAGTGGATGACGTAGTAGCGAGCTATAGTTCACTAGCAAGGCAATCGGTATGCCATAGGGCCTGAACTGAAACTATAGTAGAGATTCATTTTTTTTTAACTGTTAATATAAAATTTAAAATATTATTAACTTTGACTTTAATTTTTTGTTTTAGAAAATTTAAAGATGATAGAAATTCAAAATTTCAATATAAACCGCGAGGGACTTCGCGTTCGATAGTTGATGCACGGCTTGATTCGCGACTCGGAGTAGTGGTAGAGGGGACTGCCGCGTACCGCGTTCAGCGAGTGACGTAGGCTGGGCCTTATTCCTAAACACACGTAATGACTCTACTCTTACTCAAATCGAGATTTTTCAAGATTAAAATAATTGTAAATGAAAAATAAATAAAATAATGATCTTAGAATCGAAGACAATTTACAAAATTTGAAATATTTTATAAAAACAGTATAAAAAATGTTGTCTAAATTCCAATACGGATAACTAATCATTTATGAATCTCTTTTATACGAAACGAGATTTTTGTCAGTTTTATAAAAAAAACAACGACAAAAAATAAAGAATAAAATAAAATTTTATTAAATATTTGATTATTGAATTTCAAAGAAGCGAAAAAACGTAAATCAACAAATATAAAAACAAATTCAAAAGAAAAACTGACTTCAAATCAGAAAAAAAAATCATATAATACGACACTGCACTTTCACTGATTCTACCAATAAACATTGCTTGATAAACCAAAAACATTAAACAAATAATTCAAGTTCAAATAACAATAAATCACAAACAGGAATAAAAAACCAAATTAATACATTTGCGAAAAAAGCGTGTAAAAAACTCAAATCAAAACCGGGGCCTCCATTTTTGTTATGTCGGGTTGACATAAATTGAATTTCCAATCACGACAATCGGAAATTAATAACGTGTATTAAAACTAATAACGTTATAGTTGTTTAGACCTAAGATTTCAGAAATCTTAATAGTCTAGGGTTCGTAAGTTTGAGTTAATTTTCACTGCTCCTTAGCAACTGCATCTTGTGGTAAATAAGAACATTATGAAAAAAAGAAAATAATACACAATTTCAATAATTTAATTAAAAATAGTAAAAATTTAGAATGGGAAGATAGGCAAGAATTACAGAACAGTAATATTTCAACGTCCCTTATAATTCCTGCGGAGTAAAATAAAAGGGTGTAAAAATAAAACTAATAAATTGAGAAATTATTAATAAATTGCATTTTAATATACTTTCATTAAAAATAGATAATTAGTAATAACTACCTTATTTGTCGAATTGGAAATACCTCTGAAAATAATGGGAGTGAATATTCTTTCTTTGATTAGAAATGTAATAAAATGATATTTTATCATGGTTAACAATTTAAAATACTTCTTGAAAATATAAAATGTAAAATTTAGATTTAATTTAGAATTGAAAAATTATTTCGTTTAAATATAGAAAATCGAATTTTGAAACTTGAATTAAAATTTAAAATGTGTAAAAATATTTCAAAGGAATTAGAAATAAACTTGACTACTACCCCGGACGGGGCAGTAGAGAGAAGTGTTCGTTCTGTATCCACGACTGACCGTCCTAGCCTCAGAAAAAGGGCCAATTTGTAATGGGTGGGGGTAAAGGCGAAACGATTGGGCAAGTCTAGGAATGCTTAGAAAATAGTTGAAAAGTCACAACGTATATCTCAAAAATATTTCCATGACAAAATACCTTATAAACTAAATTAACAAATTATTGTTATTAAATTTTACATAAACAATTTTTCATTAGTAAGATGAAATTTGTGTTTAAACAATTAAACTAATACATAATAGTAATTATAAACATTAAATGTGTTCGTGATGTACATTTTACACTTACACACACACACACACACACACACACACACACATACGTTGTTATTTAGATTTGGAAACATTCCTTTTGTTAATAAAGAAAATTGTTTACGTTTATAATTGTTAACTTAATCAATTATCTTCAATAATTAAATAAAAATTCCTAAAACTGAAAGTAGACATAGACTTAATTTGTTTATTTGGATTAACTAAAGAATGTATGAAATTCTGTACTTACTTTTGTTATTTAAGTAAACATAACCTCAATTGTTACGTTCTGGCAAAAGGACAAAACATAATTTGAATTTGCATCGAAATTAATCAGGATTTGTAACAGCTTAATCAACTAAGAAAACCTAGTCTTTATATTTATTTTTAGGGTTAGTTCACTTTATAAAACCTATGGGGTTTTTGTTAAATAAATCTTTTTGTACTTACTATTGATCACGTGATTTCAAACCTCGATGTCAGTGTGCTCAAAAGTAGAATTTGAAGGTAAAATAAGTAAATCTTTATGAATTAATGGGTAGCCAGTATTGGGTATTTATCAGTAGTAAGAAAACTCACAGTGATTTCTGGATTTTTACTAATTTATTTAGAAAACAGATTAAGCCTTATGACAGTTACAATATTAAAATAAGTTACATTCAATATTCGTTATTGTTTATTCGTTATTTGTTAATCATCAATTACTTTTTCCGTTACTCGTTAATCATTAATCAATTGCCAATCGGTATTCGCTTTTGGGTTTAAATTTGTTCAGCATGGGTAATGAAATAATAACTTACATGTAAATTGAAGATTCTTTTGAGATTCTATGATTGACAATATCGCACAGCTTTTGCGGTCGATTGGCTCAATCAATTGAATGGGGTTGAAACGGCTCACAGTTTCGTACAGTTGTGACGATTTTAGTATCCTTACACTGGAACTTGAATTTAACGCACTCCGCAATTTCGAATCGTGCCGCTTCAAAACACTTAATTAAACAGTTTATTTTACGAAGGTTTCACAATACTTTCAACGGTATTCTATGTTTTATTCGAACAAACACTTGAAGAATTTTGACAAGATATAACGTAGGAAAATTTGATAACCGACGGGTAGCTACGATAATGCTCTCTCGACAGAGGTTTCAACGTATACGACCCCCTCCATTATGCGTCGCTAGTATTTAAAGACGATTTCCGCCATTTGCGGGGGTGAAGTTGAACTATTCGAGCACGTTTTGATGCAAAAGTGTGAATTATCATGTTTCCATGTAAAGTTGTAACTCAGCACGTTTTGCTGCAAAAGTGTAGTTTTGCCTTAGTTTGAATTTCTTATTTTTTTTGCGTTTTATTAATTTTAAAATAGTTAATGATTGATTCCTTAATCGATAGATTTATTTATCGATTTATTGATTTATTTATTGACCGATTGGTTAATTGATTATTCTAAAAGTGATCAGAATATTTCAACTTCATACCCTTGCTTGCAAAGCTAACCACAGGCGTCTATACTGGCACAATTTTGGCGATTATCAATTGCTTTGATTTACCCCTTCATATGTAACATAAATGAATGTAATTTTAAAGCGTTATTCTCCAAACGCATTGCCCGGCTTATTTAATAGTGACAATTTTGTTTTCCTCAACTTTATTTATTAATTTTAAAATTTGTCCATGTTAATTAAAATTTTACATAATTTTTGTTTTCTTTACACTCATTTATATTATTCAAGATTTTGAAGTTTTTGTTATGATAAGTAAGTTTTTACTTTTCCATGATAATTGAATTTTATGATAACTACTTTCTCTTAACAAGCTTATGATAATCACCGCATTATGATAAGTAGGTGTCGCCATGCGTCAAGTATCCTTGACATTCTATTTTATCATCGCTTATGATTTTATCATTGTCGGTAGCAGCTACGTATTACCAATGCAGACGCCCGTAATCGACTTTGGATAATTTGATTTGCATTGATAGATCATTTGCCCTAATATCTCCTATCTTTTGATTAAATATTTGTTGTTATAATTCCTAATACCGCCATAAGATTTATAATGCACTTAAAATACCATTTGCAACCGTGTATTTAACTAATTTTTCACTTATCGACAAAAGTTTGAAAACATAATTGAATTTATGGGTATGTGAGATGAAAGATTTAACTGCCCTCAAGCCTCTATTATTCAAGGTAAATAATTCTTAAAAGATGGATGTCTATTATATATGCAAATACGAAAGATGAGCGATGTTGATTCAATTAAACAATGCGTTAATTATGTCATGCATAGGGTGACGTATGGCTGCATAACTACAGGCGCATTATCTCGTACTTCTTTTGGATTTATTGCAACCCCTTTTATTTAGAAAAAAAACTTATTGTTAGTTATGTTCTGTAGGACGTAACAGTCCTCCCTCCTTAAAATTGTTCATAGCCCCTTATGAACCCGAATTTTCGCTTATTTCGCAATTTCTACCAATGAGCGCATATCTTTGTTAGGCAATAGAGTTTTAATTAAAATTTATTTTTTTATTTTTTTTTGTTTTGTTTTTGTATCGACTTTACCATTTATTTCTCGTTAAAATTTGATGCAGTTAAGGTTTGAATCCTTTACACACATAGACATACATACATATTTATAATGATTAGTCTAGAGAATAATGAACTAAAAATGGTTACAAAAGCAAGAATTAAAATTTTGAGTTCTTGCTTTATGATACCAAATTTATTCTACTCTTGATCGTTTGTTTGTTTTGATGATATCTCACATTCATCAAAGGTGTATTCCTTACGGCAGCATTTTTGCGCCTGATGATTCATTTTTGTGTCTACGAATTGCTTATCGCTCCCAGCATCCCTTTTGCTGTGATCATCATTTTGTCGTCTCGTACCTAGTGAGGTTGGATGATTTTTGCTTCGAGTGTGGTCAGTGTTCTTGTGACAATGCCCAGTGACGAATCCGTCATGAGTGATACGACCACCCTGCTATTGGAAGAGGATTTGAACTTGATTCACCCCCTCCCTTTGCTGAGGAAGCAAGAGGCTAATGATGGTAAGTGTTGAATCCCATTTCCATTTTAGTGTAATTATGTAAGTTTGATGGTGAACTAGCCGTGTTGATCGTAAAGATTATCAATTTCAAATGAGTAATATCGAGATTTTTGACGCCGCCGAAGGTGCAAGTTTGCGAGAATCAATTCAAGATTTTGATTTATCTCAACTCAGTGATTCGGAAACGCCTGTGACTCCGGAAACGAACAGTAGTAATCTCGGGGTGGCTTCAATCAGCGGGCCGTCGGGGGCAATTACGAAGTCCGATTCTTTGATTTTCCGAATTAATGAAATCGAAGAAAAGTTGCAAATCTTCAAAATTGCTTTCTGGAATGTTAATCCAGATAAGGCAATTGAAGTATTAGTGTCGTTGTGTACGGAGATAGTTACTGATAGTTTAACAAAGAACGATTTTTCAATAGTACACAGACTTGATAATAGGCGCCGAGGAGTGTTAATTCGTGTCCCTTCGTTAAGATTGAAACGAATTATTCTAAATAACAAATCCTTTTTTACTCGTCGGGGGTATCGAGTTGATCTTTCGTGACGTGTTCGGTGCGTTCTTTTATATTTCGGAGAGTTTAATTAATTTGTTGTTTTATCATTTAATTTTTGTTTTTCTATTTTCAGATGATAATATGCTACTCAGGAGAGAAAAGGTGCGTAGTTGCCTTATTTCAAGAAGAATTAGGAGACGATTGCCATCAATAGAATTTTTGGCTAAAGTTTTTGTGAACATTTCTGCTTGGGCGATCCACGATAAATTCGTGGAGTGCCTTGAACAGAATTTGGCAACTACATTGGCGCGCAACCCTGTGCCTAAACGAGGGCGCGGACGTCCGAGGAAGATTATTCAGCCGTTGCGTGTTTCACGAATCCCCGATACTTCGAGCTGGGTGCCGTCAGATGTGTTGTCGGAATCCGTTATACGCCAGGATTTGGCAGTACATCGCCTTCGAGCCTCCACGCTCCGAGATAATCTTTACGCCATGGTCCAGAGTTTTCTTATAGATGTCCCTGTTGGTTTTCCTGATAATGTTCCAAGGTGAGTTTCATCATTAAATTCAGATTCTTTCTTTTTGCTTAAAATTCATGTTGCATTCCAAAATAATGTACAGAAATTTCTAATTTTCCTGTTCTTGGTTATTATCTTTTCCAGGGGAAGACAAGCCGGTCATTTCTGTGTGTGTGGCAAATTCCGGAGGGAGTCCTGGTCCAGATGCAGCTGCGGTACAATGCCGATACCAATGATTGCTGATGATCACGAAATTATAGTCCTCAGTGATTAGCATCTTTCATTATGCCATATTTTTTTTTTGAAATATATATACTTTATATAATCATTATTCGTACACATAATATACATGATTCACCTGCATATTCGCACACTTATTTTCTTATGTAGTCTTAGGTTACACTTTTTTTTTAAAATAAACCTAAACTAATTGAAATCGACACGAAAATTCGTTGAAATTAATATAAAATAAAATCTTGTGGAGATCGTATTTACTGTCTTTTTCTCCCATCAGAGTTTTGAATTTTAATATTGAAACAATAATTACCAATCAAAGTATAAATATATATATATATATATATATATATATATATATATATGTATATTGATCTTTACAAGCACAATTTTATTTTGTTTTAATTGCAATGTTTTAAGATTATTTTTGCTGACCCATTCGTAAAATTCACGATGTTTTGCTGCGCGCGTTGTTCATACTCATTTTGCCTGAGTATCCACAATGGAAATCTACCTGGGGGAAAGCTTCATGTCGTCATGAATATGATCACTTTAAATCTATGTTTTGACCCGTTGTTAAAGCTTGTTAGTTATTCACACTCAAAATTAATTTTGATTTAAATTAACTAACGGCTTTTAGTTAATATAGATTAGCTTTATTACTGATAATTATGTTGAATTCGGGAAAATTCTGCATAGTTAATTGAATCAAATTTTACTCAAAATCGTCAATTTTATCGTTCACCCAAGCTCAATTTGTAAAATTTTCATATATTGTCAAAATTCTGCATAACAAAATCATTCTAAGAATTTACTGGCCGTTATTATTTTGTTCCTAATTTTATATAATTATCTTGTTAAAGGTGGACAAAATATCGTGTTCATTGACAGTATTAGTTCATATAATGCGCTATGTTTAAATTGAAATAGTTTCAAATAACACTTATTGTCTATCTTTGCATGAATATAATAAAATTGTATGACTATTTTATTGTTAATTATAATGCTAATTACTGAATTCATACATGCGAGGCACGATATTTCAAATAGAGCATCGATATCTGTTCATAAGGCTGAGAGTCGACTTCCTCATGGAAATATCGATATAGAAGTATCGACTTTATTATTTTCGCGTTTCACATCGATATCACCAAGCAGGGCGAAAGTTACCGAGACACATATAGCCGTGCACATAAGTGCGTCTCTCTCATTCTCGCGGACTGTCCAGGGATGCAAGGTCCCGCGCAACTCTAAATTACCGCGTAATTCTCGTTGGATTACAATGGTGAAATACATATTTTATGTTTATTAGTTCTTTTTACTGAAATGCATTATATGGGAAATTCCGAGTGTAAATCACGTATGCGATACCTATAACAACTCCAAACACCTTGTCCAGAACAAAATAATTAATCAAAATTGAGCGCGTAATTAATAATAACAACAGCAACAATCCTTCATTATTACTACTATTATTATTATTTCCAACAATATTCAGTGCAATTTCCAATTAACAATGGTGAATTTCACTCGAAACTTCTGAATGTTCACTTGTCATAATCAAACCAAAAGCAATAGCAAGGGATCACGCGAAAGCGAGTGAGACGCACATAGCCGTAGCCATAAGTGCGTCTCTCTCGTTCTCGCGGATAAAGTCACACTGGCCATGGATATAAAATCACGCGTCATTCGTAATTTCTTACGCAAGTTACATTTTTATTTACGTATGCTATTACTTTCTTCTAGTTGCATTGTGTAAGAATTTTTGAATTAAAATTACCTATGTAATAATTATAGTAACTCCAAATAACTTGTTTTTTAAAAATTTTAATTAATCAAATATTCAGACAAAATTTAACTCATAATTAACAATGACAATAATAATCCTTTGTCATTATTGTCATTTTCATCAATAATCATTGTAAATTTTATTTAACAATGGTAATCTACATTCAAAACTTCTGACTGTTCAAGTGACACAATTGACCTAAAGGTAATCACAAGAGTCCGCGCGAAAGCGAGTGAGACGCCTATAGCCGCGCGCATAAGTGCGTCTCTCTCATTCTCGCGGGCTGGCCGTATATATACGTATGAAAATAACGTGCTTGTAAACGAAAACTCCATTGATTGACCATTATAACAATGATAATAATCCTAGAAACAGCATATCGCCATTTATGAGAGTTAATTCCAAAAACATAATTCCGCTGTCGACGAAATCGCATCCAGAAAATAAACTTAATAAGTGCGTGTGCTCTCCAAAACGTGGTATACGTAAGTTACCATGTGCATTTTGTTAAACTTGAATATTGACCATGATTCGAATACCATTTATATGATTTTATTGTAAATTGTAAATTCTTTTGTAAAATTGAAAAGACCGTTAATACATACTCATACGCAGGAAGAAGCATGTCATTATCTAACAGTATGTTCATTGAACACTATCAACTTAAAGGCAATTGCACAGGGCAGCGCGAAAGCGAGTGAGACGCATATAGTTGTAGCCATAAGTGCGTCTCTCTCGTTCTCGCGGTCCGACCAGAAATGCGAAATTGTGCGTAATTTGAAATTTCTAGCGTAAATGATGTTTATATTTCTGCAATAATTACGGTATTTCACGTATATCACTCCTAAGAACATCAAAATTCACTCTCATAATAATAACAATAATTTTTTGTTATTATTATTGTTTCTAACATAATTCATGGCAAACTCTATTTAACGGCGGTAATTTCCATTTAGAAATCTTTATCCATTTAGTTAACATAATCAGCCTAAAGGCAGTCGCGAGGGACCGCGCGAAAGCGAGTGAGACGCGTATAGTCGCACGCATAAGTGCGTCTCTCTCGTTCTCGCGGACTGACCAGGCATCGGTCGGTCCCCTTGCACCCATATGCTTACGCTTAGTTACGTTCAAGGTGAAATCCAACCGCATACTACGATCAATTGCATGTAAATTGATTAATTTGTTTAGTGATTGCTTAAATATCTCAGATTTAAATTTTTATTTATTATATTCTGCAGTTGATCATCAATAATGCGATTGGATTCTTTCCCGGAAAATAAAACGAATAGAACTCATTTAGGCCGATTATCAACATTTATAGGATTTGTTAAATAAACTTATTTAAATTTTTAACAGTTTTAAACTATTTTTTTAAATAAATTTATTTATTTATAAATAGTTATTAATTCTATTTAACAGTGTTTGATATGTGGTGATTTCAACTTTCTTACTTGATGGTAGTCGATGGAGCCAATGTCTCGGAATTTTGGGTGTTTTTGTTAGTTTCTGGATGTTGTTGTTAACATTTGGTCTTTCCTTTATTGGTAATCGTTCGTAGGTTAGTTGATAAAGCAATACTATATAGTCCTTAGCCGAAAAAACCCATCCTATTAGTGATTTTCCCATGTTGTGTCTTCTTACATGTAGTTTTTGCCCTGTTTTAGTATTTTGGATTGTTGTAGATATCCATAAATTCAAAATTTGATATTTGAAAAAATTTTAGATTTCGATGTCTCTCCTCCCTCCTTAAACTTTCGTTGTCCTCAATGAAAACTTGGAACGGAGTGGAATATTGAAACCAATTGTACGTTATTATTCCTTAGCTGAGAAAATCCATGCTATTTTTGATTTTCTCCTGATGTTCCTTCTTCTAAAAGTTTGGTTATTGGTAGATTGAATAAATTTCTGTTTTGTGTTGTGGGGTTTTTGATGGTTCGTTGATGTCTTCCTTTTAATAGCGTGAGGAAGCTATACATATATTTGGCCAAAACGAGTACTAATAAAATCATAGCAAGTTCGATGAATGTCCATGCATAGTCAACTGCGTCGAGAATCCAACCGATTATTGGTATATTCATTGTTTTCTTTAACTGCCAATCTGTAAACATTGTGTTACTTTAGTATATTTTCGATGGAATTTAGAAACAAAATGCTATTTTGTTCCTTGGGTTAGTTGTTAGTTTGATGTAATCGAGTTATTTGCATAATGTTTTCTCTGGTAGGTTTTTCTCTCTAGGATTTATTTCCCCTTCCTTATTCTAACTTCTAATATGTCGCTATAATAAGCGATAATAGTGATTTTAAAGATAGTAGCGATGTTAATAATAAAATAATATCGTGGGTATTATTAATGATAATATTATTTTAATAATAGAATAACGTGATTATCGGTAAGAATAATAATAAAATATTTGTAGAAAAATAGTAATTATCTAAATAATTATAATGTTTATAATAATAATGATGCTTTATTATTTATGTATATAATTATTTTATTTGAACATGTACTAGAATAGTTATATTTTGTTTTGTCAAATTATCACTCTAAAATACTTAACTATTTGGTGAAAATCATAGATTTGTAATTAAAATTCTAATATTATGCATATTACAACTAAGCTCCGAACTGTAACCATTATTTAGTTTTCACTATTGGCTAGGTATCATGATTATTTAATTCTTAAGTTTAATTAGTTTTATTATACTATCTTGAAGAAAATTTTAAAGTAATTTATAGCAATATCAATAGTATTCTGATTGTTGTGTTAGTTAGTTTATAATAATATGTATTAATTGTTAAAATAGATTGATTAAAATAGTAATAATGATTATTTAGTATATATATTGAATAATAATATTTTGCCATTCGTGTGTGTTTATTAAGATACTTCTGTTTTAGATCATAACAATTTATGACATGACTCATTGTACTTGGTATTCTTAGAATATTTATTTTTATAATATTTTCTTAAAGAAATTTTTGGATTATTTATACAATAACATTAATTAAATAATAATTTGATGGATTATATTGGGAAAATTGACCTAAATTATAACTTTTATTTAATCTATTTTGAATAAAATGATATATTATAATATTATTTGATTAGAGTGTTAGTATATTGATAGTTAAATTTCCATTCGAACATAGTTAATACTTTGGTGTCCAATTTTATGTTTTTAATGATTATTTTAGCATATGACTCATTATAGGAGTATTTTGTAATTATTGGTTTATTTCCTACCTTAAATTTTTATAGGAAGAGGAGAGATGAAGGCAACCACCATTTCCTCACCCTTCATTCTCTCGTCTTTCTATTATTTTGTTTTTATTTATTCATATATTTGTTTTATTTGTCATGAAAGGATAATAGACACTAGACACTATTAAACTAATAGACATTACTATATACGATTATATGATAGAGTTCACTATATTAGTGATAAATAACAAATTTTTACATCTCAATAGTTTTGTGCCTAATTATTTGATTATTATAAGTTTTACAATTTTTAATTTAATTAATTATAACTTTAATTAAATAAGAATAATAGTTATAACATTAATGTGCTAAGATTTTATTATAAAACAGTGTTTTTAGATTATTATTACTTAATGGCGCGTATCAACGTTAATATTTAAATTAAGAAATGCTCCTGGAAGTTCCCAAGTGTCATCTATAGTGACTTCATGTAAATTTTCTTGTTTTATGAAATTTTTGTTTTTTATTGCATTTTTACATTTATCGCTAACATGCCCCCTTCGAAAACAAAGCTCGCAACAGTTTTCCCATTTATATAATTTAATTTTTAGCGTGTGTGGATCATCTAACGCGAGGACGTATGATAATTCGCTAGTTTTTTTATAGTTCTTTTCTTCGCAAAAAAAATAAGTATCATGCAACATCAGTAATATTTTCTTTGCTGCCGAATGTTCCGCATGCTTTTTAGTTTTCTTTTCATCTCCTATCACAGAGAAAACATTATCATTTTTCCAATCAACAATACTGCATTTCATGGAATATGTTTTATCGTGAGAGGAGCCCGTTTCACTATGAATTTGGTATTTTGGTTTATCCAAATCATACTCGGCTGCTAGTTCTTCTAGCGTCCCTTTATGGAAATTAATTTTTTGTAAGTCTCCTTTTGGAAAAATAGTTTTTGTAACTATTTCTGCCTTGAGTGCTGGGGTGTTGATCATCGATGTAGTCATCCTAAAAAAAGAAATTTTATGTTATTACTTATGAATAGGCAAGTTTTAACTTGTCTACATGTTTTTGAAACCTGTGACCTTCATTGGTTATCAAAATAGCAGTGTGCTTATCTAAAAGATTTACTATTTCATAAGGGCCGTGGTAACGCGGGTCAAATTTACTTGACTTAGTTTCTTTTATTACGTACGCTTTGTCTCCTACTTTTCCGGGGAAAGTTTTTATATGTCGGTCATAGTTTATTTTCGATTTTTCTTTTGCAAGTATTAAGTTTCTTGCTGCTAAATCCCTACTTTCTATAAGTCGATTTATTAATTCTGACAAGTATGAATTGTAGGTTTCGAGTTTTCTTTCTGGGGGAAAAGAACTAGGAGTCCTGGCTGTTCTCCCGAATACTAATTCAAAAGGGGTGAAGTTAGTGGCTTCGTGAACCGATGTGTTGTAAGAAAACATAGCGAAGGGGAGTAATTTATCCCAATCATCGTAACTTTCCGCGTAACTTTTGATGTACTCTACTAATACGGCATGACTTCGTTCGAGCGCACCGTTGGTTTGGGGCCGGTATCCGGACGTTGTTACTTGTTGAACGCCGAAAATTTTCGACAATTTTCTCATCAGTTTGCTTACAAAACACCCACCTTTGTCGGTTAAAATCGCTCTAGGGGCCCCATATCTGGAATACAGTTCTGTTGCTACAGCATGAGCAATAGTAGTTGTTGAGACATCCGGTACAGCTACGGCTATACAATACTTAGATAAATGATCCTGCATTGTCAATATGTGACAATTTCCGTCGGAAGTAGTAGGTAATTTTCCGACAGTATCTAACGATACTTTATCAAAAACGTCAAGGGGTGTGTCTGTTATTAACATTGGTTCTCGAGTTTTTACTCGAACCAATTTTTGTTCTTGACATACAGGACATCTCCTGACAAATTCGGTCACTTGATCCTTTATTCCTGGCCAATAGAATTTTTCGCGGATACGCCTATAGGTTTTTACGACTCCTTTATGTTCTCCAAACTTACTACAGTGAAATTCTTTAATTATGTTGGCCTTGAGGTTTTCCTCGGGGACTGAGACTTGCCCATAGCATACACAGATTTTAATGCTGCTATTTTGGAAAACGGAATGTATTAATTCTAGCAATTCTCCTTTTCCCAATGAATCAGTGAAATCGCCCCAGCGTGATATTCTTGCCTCTTTAACATTTTCACGTTGGAATGTTGCCTTAAGGTTTAGAAGTCCAATTCTCAAATCCTCTTTTCTTAATTCATCAAAATGATTGTGCTTCACAATCAATGTATAAATGTTGTATTTTCCTCTTGGAGTAATTAGTAATTGACCCTTTTTTGGATTTTTAATCTTCATTTCTTGGGGTTCTATCGCTCCTATGTCAACCAATAACCTGCTTATGGGAGATGTGAACTCACAATCAGCAGATAAGAAGTGCACATAGTTATTTCTGAGATAAGTTAAATTTTCTCTATTTCCTAGCACGTTAGAAGTGAATTTAGAGTTTGTGTCCTCTGTATCTTGATCGTAAGTTAAACCTGGTTGAATACTACTTATTGAAGTGTGTACTCCGGCTTGCCAGTCCTGATTAGTGTCGTCACAGGACTCTTCTTTACCCATACTTTCTTCTGTAGTTACTTCCACTGTTTGTACTTCATTTTCCTCTTCTGAAGCGTTATCTTTCTCCATCATTGCTGATTCAATTGTCCTTGGAGCTACGTATGGAGTGGATACTGCAGTAGGCCGATGGAAGCTAGAAGGTGTTTCCAATTGCTTTGTTGAAAGGTCGAAAGTCACACTTTTTCTTCCTTTTGATGTGAGCGATGGGGTTAAAGGAGGCAAAAGTATTGAAGAGGGAGCTTCTTCTTCCTCTTCAGATCCTAACTCGCCTTTTCCTTCTTCTTCATATACTGGTAATCGAGCTTCTTCTTCCAACTCCGTTAAACCAATACTGGCCCAATCCAATAAATCATCAAGTTTCTTTGCAAACTCTTTATTGGTTCCTGTAACGATGGAATTTGCTGCTTCATGAACTTCTGGATCATCATCTCCATCAGAATGTACCGGCCAATCCCTGGGCTCTAATTCTGGATCTTGCATCCAATCTTGATGCTGAGATATGGATTGATTTAACTTGGCAAATGCCTCTTCCAGTTCGGTAGCAAGTTCTTTCCTTGGCTTTGGTTCCGGGCTCTTTAAATGTTGTGGGACATTTTCTTCTTCTTTTTCTTCTTCTGAGCTTTCATCACTTTCACTCATGGGTGGACTTATCATTACTTCTTGTTGATTTGTTCCCAAGTTGGGCTCATCTTCTTGTGGCTCAAATAACTCTGCTTGAGTTGCTGATACCTCTGGAGGCGCGCTTTTGGGTGCCCTAAAGTGTGATGAAGATAGTGGAGGCAGATTTAGACTGGGCAGTACGCTTCTGCGTTTTCTCAATAGTGGAGGATTGAAATCTGCATCTGTCTCGTGATCTGAACCATATTCTTCATCATCCTCTTCTATTATTGCTGGTTTAGGCTTGTTTTCTAATTTTCTTCTTTGAAGCAATCTTCCTCCTATTGTACTTTCTTCCAGTTTTTCTTTTGAGGTTGAAGCCTTTACAACAGGTTTTGATGTTGTTGGTTTCGATGTTGCAGATTGCGCAGATTTGCTGGTTGATGGAAGGCCTTTGCCAGAAGGTCCAGACAGTGATTTGCTCCTTGTTAGACGACTGGCTGTAGGTTTATTCACGGGCAATTTAGATTTTGTAGATTGTCTACTATGCATCAGGATGTTAACTATTTTTTCTTCTGAATCCTGATTTTCAAGGTCTAGAGTTGCAGATTCGCAATCTTCTGTTGCTTCAATAGGATTCCTGGATAGTGCATCCGCATTTGAATTCAACTTGCCCGGTTTGTACTTAAATTCGTACTCATAATCTCTTAATTTTAAACGCCATCTTATAAGTCTCTGTCCTGGATCCTTAATGGTTGCAATCCATCGAAGAGGCTCATGATCACTCACTAGAGTGAATTTCTTTCCATATATATATGGTCGAAAATGTTGTACTGCTTGTAATACAGCTAGACACTCCTTCTCTGTAGTCGAATAGTTCGTTTCTGCAGGATTGAGTACTCTGGATAGATAAGCAATAGGCAAATCTATTCCATCCTTTTCTTGGCTCAATACTGCGCCTATTGCATAGTTTGAAGCATCCGTTGTTAGCGTGAACGGTTTATCGTAATCAGGACGTTGGAGAATCGGACTTTTGCACAAGGCAGATCGAAGGTCCTTGAAGCTGTCTTCTTCTTTAGAACCCCATGAAAATTTAACTTCCTTTTTCAGTAGGTTAGTTAAAGGCTTAGCCCTGGCAGAAAAATCCTTGATGAATCGCCTGTAATATCCAGCCAATCCTAGGAATTGTTTCACATTTCTGGGTGTTTTAGGGGTGGGAAAATTTTCTACCGCCTCTATTTTCTTCGGATCAGGCTTACTACCTTCATTATTAATGATGTGGCCAAGGTACATCACTTCTCTACGCAAAAATTCGCATTTTTCCGGCTGTAGAGTGAGATTAGCTTCTTTTAACCTTTCAAATAGTCTTCTTACCTTTTTATCATGCTCTTCAAGGTCATTTGCATAGACAACTATGTCATCTAGATACACAAACAACTCTATTCCTTGTAATCCTAATAGGACCAAATCCATCAGTCTTTGAAAAGTTGCGGGTGAATTTTTTAATCCCATAGGCATTCTGATATATTCATAATGCCCATTAATCGTGGAAAATGCCGTTTTTATTCTGTCTGACGGGTCTAGTTCTATTTGGTGAAATCCACTTGCTAAATCAAATATCGAAAAATACTGTGCTTTTCCGAGGCAATCTAATATTCTGGCAATGCAAGGGATGGGATAAGCATCCCCTATTGTTTTCTCATTAAGAGCTCTAAAGTCGATCACGATACGCCACTTTCTTTTTCCACTAGCGTCAATCTTTTTGGGAATAATTAATAAAGGAGAGTTGTAAGGTGAAGATGAAGGTGCTATTGCTCCTTCCGATCTCATTCTTTCTATCACTTTATCGATTTCTTCTTTCTGAGATGGTGAAAATCTATATTGTTTTGTATGTATATGTACCTCGTTTACTGTTGGTATTGTGTGTTTCACTAAAGGGGTAGAAGTAAGAGCTTCTCCAGGAAGATGAAAATTTTCCGGAAAATCCTTTACTAGTTGTATGACATGATCTTTTTCTTCCGGTAATAAATGCTCTAGTTGTAATTTTTCAATAATAGCTGATGTTCTATCAACAGGAGGAGTTGCAGGATCTTCGGAATATTCTTCATCTGAATCTTCACCTGGTAGGTTGTAATACTCAAAAGGTATTAATTCTTGAGGTGGTACATCTAAACTGACGTCATCTGAAGTCGTATTTATGGCTAAAACATGGCAAACACCATTTTGGTTAGTTACAGCTCCTTCTCCAACAAAAACTCCTTTTACTGTTCTTATTAATGGTAGATATCCTTCCTTGATTTCTTTGTTGAGAACTTCTATCGGAACGACCTGTCTTGTCCTTGCCTTAATAAGTAATTTGTTCTTGTGATTAGCCTTATTTTTAACCAAGACATCTCTTGCCCTTACTGACTCATTATCTGCGAAAAATATTGGTTTAATAGGGTCGGAATAAGTGACTATTGAATTGTGCCAGAATGAAATCTCAACTCTTTCTTGTCTGAGATAATCCCTGCCTAATATTCCATCCGAATTTATCGGAAAATTCGATGAAACTACTTGAAAAGTAATCAATGAATTTCCTAGGGTTATTTGTACAGTCCCTAGGGTTGAAATGGTGAACGGGGATAATCCAGCGATTTGAATGGCTTCATCTTCTGATACTAATAATTCCGGATCCAGCATACATAGTTTGATAATATTTACGTCAGCTCCTGTATCAATAAGAAAATTTGCTTTAGAATTTATGAAACAAGGGGAGGATAATTCTATCACTGGTGATTCTTGATTAGTTCTTGCGACGAGAATTTTTCTTGTCTCTTGAGGATTCTCACATTTGCTTGACGCTGGTCTGTTTTGTCTGAACTCGTCGTCGCGTCGGCACGAGGAGCAGAATTTAAGTTTAAATTCTTATCATTATTTGGAACTGGTGATTGAGAACGGGGAGGTGTCCTATTTCCTGAATAGGAATATCCTTGATAAGGTTGTTGAGGTTGAGGTGGTTGGTGGTAAGGATATGGATTATAAGGTGGATGATATGGGTAATATTGATGAGGTTGGTAATACCCTGAAGTTGAAGGGGGTGGTCCATAAGGATGTTTTAAAATACCTGAGGGGGTTGGTGATTGAGAATAATCTCTAGGAGCTGGTACGGGGGGTGAAAATCTCACATGAGGACTAGGACTTCTATCTCGCGATCCATTTTCATTAGTTTGTTGATAACGCGAAAAATGATAAGCGTTATTGTAGTTTGCCGGTTGGTAATGATGTCTGTATTCAAACTCTAACGCGTGTTTTAACGCTCCTTCAAGAGTTTTAGCTCCTCTAGCTTCTACTACACTGGAAACTCCATCTGGAAGACCTCTAATGAACGCCTCCAATGCACAATCCGTTAAAGGTTCCATCATCCCTTTCGCCTTTTCCATCCCATATTTATCTTCTAAAGCCGCTTGGGCTCCTGACATCAATAAAGTTAGTTTATCATAAAACTCGCTGGCACTCTCATTTCGACCTATTCGAATTGTAGACATCTCGTGCAAATACCAAGAATAGGATTTGCGTGGTGCAAATCGTTGTTTTAGATGCTGAATAATTTGTTCAGTATTGTTGAAAACTTTGCCATGGGTACTATCTCTGGCTGCACCTTTTAATTTTGATAACACTGCTTTGGTGAATTGAGCTTCACAATTCGCGGGTACACTAGATTCTCCATTTATGATGTCTTGTATAAAATCTCTAACGGGAATATTTTTTCCGTCGTAAAATGGGATGTTCATCACCCCTTGTTGTAAGGCAAAACATTCCGCCATGGATGTAACCATCGCATCATTTAATGTTCGATCTATTGTTCCGGAAAAGGAACCATCCTTGTTCGGTCTGTGCTGATTAGTCCCGTCTCCAGGCATTTTGATTTGTAATTTATTCAAGTCTTAGTTGAATTTTAATTTAACTACAATAAAACTTGCGAAATTTTATATTATAGTATTCGACTTTAATTGAAAGAATAAATTTTAATTATTTATCCAAGCGTAATTAAAATTATAATTGTGAGATATTATTTTAATTGAATTATTCTACTCCGTTGAGAAGATGTATTTGCTTCCTTATTTGCATTAGGTTTAAAAAGAGAAGCAGCTATTATCCCTACTACTTTGCACTCTCTTAACCACGCATTGAAGTCTCTTGCGCGTGACCTTCTCGTTTAACGGGGAAGTCCCGTGGCTCTTCCGCGGTTGCTGTGGCCGCTCTCCTTAAGAAGATGACTCGCTCGCTCGCACTGTAGCTTATATATGCAGTTCGAGCAACTGATAAGAAGCCTCAATGGCACAGTGGTCAACCCGCTGGACTCGCAATCCTACCGTCTCGGGATCGAATCCTAGGGGGCGTAAAATTTTTTTTCTTTTTATTTACCGAATTGTTGGTTAATAACAATGATTATTTATTTAAAATTTTTCAAATTTATCAATTTTCTGAAATTATTATAATCAAAATTATTTATTTGTTACAATTTTCTGATGAATCAATAATTAGACTTTTAAATGGGTAGCAAAATGTGCTTTGAGATCAATTCTAGAATATCGTTAATAATTGTTGTGTGTCCAACGAAAAATAAACTAATGTTACTTGAAAAACAACGGCTGTCTATTCGTCGCAAAATAAATTAGTGAAAATAAAATCATTCAGACCTTAAACTTAAGTTAAGCAGGACCCTATGTAAATACAATAAGGAAAATGCTCCTAGAATTATGTAGATCCAAACTATTAGGAACCAAATCAATAAATATTGATCACGCAATAATTAAGTAGGATGAATCATGTAAAATTTTTATTATTTAGGTAATTTCTACACGAATTTCAATGAATTTTATTTTAAGTTTACAACGTAAAATTGTCTGGATTTGTTCCCAAAAACGGTATTCCCAATACTCCAGTTATTTCAGACGGTTCTGATTTAACTGTATGAAAAATGACGTAATGATTAGCAATCAAAATCCGTACTGTTCCTGTTGTGGAAAAGGTATCTTGATCTAAAAAGAGAGACTCGGATTTATTGATTTTCACGTGTTTCGCCAATTTCTTTTCGTCGATTAGATTTATGGTGGCAACTGGGCTTGCTATGAATAAATTTCTTGACTCCTTAAAATCGTGTGAACTCAAGCGTACTTTGGGATGTAGGTCCTTTTTAAATGGCAGGTTCGCAAAAACATACATTCCTTAAACAAGCTGTATTACTAAATTTTAGTTTTCTAGTGCGTTAAACAATCGCATTAGCACAATAGTTCCAAATATTACATAGGACCAAAATGTGACACACCAAAGTGCAGCACAAAAGTACTCGTTCTCCAGTAAATTAATAAACGAGTTCATTACAATGAACTAACATAAATTGTTAACAAAACACCTTATTGTCGTTGCTTGAATTTATCAGGATAGATTCTTATAGGTTAAACTCGCTCATAAAAAGGTGCCCTACGACTCCAGCTACCCTTAATTCTTGTCCTGTACTAACAACGTTAAAAGGCACGGTTTTGTCTAATATTGGGATTAGAACAACACCGCTTGTTGTCAGCTGTTTTTGCTGTATTATACACAATTTGGAATAATTTATTTTCATAAAACCTTCCAAACAGTCCTTTTCCACTAAATTTATGGTTAAAGTAGGGTCATAAACAAAATCACCCAATTTATTCCTCAAACAATCAGAGTATATAGTGACTATAATTTTCTTTTGATGTTTGATAGACAAATTAGATGACATTTGTACAACAACTTTTAATTTTATTACTAGGTTGCGTTTTACACAAAATAGTTAACTTTTTCATTCAATTATTAAAAGTGATATTATTTTTCTTAATTAAAACATTAAAAAGTTAGTTCAATTAAAATTTTAAAACAAGGATTTCCACAATTAAACAACTTACTTTCTTATTCTATTAAGTGGAGAAATAGAAAGGTTTCAATTGTTGGGATCACTACCCTTCGGGTTTGTATAATATTTTAACCCTGGAGGATCAGGATACAATATATATACATATGTAATACTTAGGAGTTTAAAATATTTTGACTCCCTCAAATCTCTAAATAGTGTGAATTGAAACTGATTTGATATAATATAGTTCCACTGAATCTTTTGATTCCACAAGTTTTCAAATTAATGGAAAGTACACATTCCGAATACCATATTTTAATTCTCTAGAACAGGGGCCAATGAAATTCAAAATTATCATGAATTTTGAGAATTCTAAAGCTTCCTAGATTTAAAAAGAAAATCATCCGAAGACATTTCACAAAAAACGTAAAATCCTTATGGACATAACAATTTTTAACCTTAAAAGTGCAATGGGAAAATTAAGGACATTAAATGTCGCCTTCTAACCATAGAAGAACAGGACGAAATGATACTTAAAATTATTAAAGAAAATAATATTATTATTCTGCTGAGTTGAGATTATTTATTCAACAGGAATTTATTTATAAATGAAATTCGACTTTGGAGTTCAAATAATACAATTTTTATTGGTTTTTCTAAATTAACACATTAGTGATTCTTATTGAATTTTTATAAAACATTACTAGTTCGCAAATTTAAACAATGAAATTGTTATTGTTAACACTTTTAGGCGTTCTTTTTACACGCTTCCTCAAGATTTTTTATTAATTCGTCAAAACAATCTTTTACTTCTATCTGGTTCTTTAATATTTTAATCTCTAAATCACTCGGGTTTTTAGGAGGGTTGTTTAGTCTTTTTGCTGCCTTTTTTCCTCCCCTCGATCGAACTCTCTTCTTAGCAGGATTTGGCATACTGCAAAAATATTACTTTTGTAACCTCGGCCATTCTGACCACTAAGTTTAATACTATAAAACAAAGGAGCAACTTTAGAGTGCAATGAAGTTATATAATGAATTTTTATAGTTAAGTTTGTAAAAAGGTTAAAATGGTGAATAATTGATTATTGAATTCTTCGAATTGTTGAGAGATCTGCCGAAAGGCGTTTCTCGTCAATTCTAAAGGATGGATAGATCTGCCGAAAGGCGTTTATCAATCCTTTATTTTTTCAATAATTATTTACCACAGTATTGAGTTTAAATTTTTTACAGTAACTCACGTTAATATCGAATAAAATGATTATTCAGTATTAATGATAAAATCAAGTATTGAGCTTTTCGAATCGTTGAGAGATCTGCCGAAAGGCGTTTCTCGTCAATTCTAGAGGATGGATAGATCTGCCGAAAGGCGTTTATCGATCCTTTATTTCTCAATAATTAATAATCATTCAAACACTATTCTTGTTTTTATTGAAATTGGAGCTTTTTAAACTTGTAAGCAATCTGCCGAAAGGCGTTCCTTAAAAGTTCTAGAGATTTACTCTATCGTGCCGAAAGGCGTTTAGCAATCCCTTATTTTTCCAATTTTCAATAATCACAAGTAATCAAAAGCTTTAAATAATTAATTGCACTCTTTTAATTCACTAGCGTTTACTTGTAAATGACCATTAATTTAAGACTATAAGTTTTTAAGATAGGCAGGCTTATACTGTTTTTGACAACTTTTATTTAATAAATAATCCCAGCAAAATTTTAATAAAATTAAGAAGGGTATTTTCTAATTGAATTGTATTATTCTCAATTAAATGATTAGATTACCCTAGCGAGCCGGTCGAATTGAAAGTTGCATGCCCTGGTTCACCTTTCTCTCACCTTTCTCTCACCTTTCTATTATTTTGTAAAAATAAGTGTAAAATTGAAAAAGCTGGGGTTTCTAATGTTGAAATTTTGATTGGGCATTAAATTATTAATCAGAAGGCACAAAAAGATTGCAATTTATTGCTATAATATTGTTCCAAGTTGAAAAAGAAAAAAACATAAAGTTCGTAGGTCCATTGCGCATGCGCGTTCTAGATAATTGATTCATAGCAGAAAGAAAGATAAATCACAGAGTTACCAAACATATTACCATGCGGTGAAAATCACTAGATGTCCCTCTAGTCGGTAAGAATGGACACTGCACTTTCTCTCGCATTTTGATTGCCGAAAGATGTCACTGCACTAAAAGTCTGTCTTTCGTTTGCAAAGTGTCAGTTGGAAGTAATTCTGAGAAACTTTAACTTGGTCCAGCACCAACTTACTATATGCGATTTCTTTGATATTAAAATAAAAAAGCTTTTTCTTGAAAGGTGTTAATAAATTATGAACATTTTGTGCTTGAGTGCGCGTTACTGTAAAGCAGAGTACTGTTATACAGTGTACAGACGCTTAAAAAACTGACATTATTTTTTCGACTGTTTACGTTTGAAGTGCGAGAATTTCGCTTTTGGCGAATTGGTGGCCACGTTGAAGAAAACTATTATCATCGGTTCCAGATAATACTGAATTTTATTGTCATCTATATTTGTTCCTGTCAAATGTTACTTCATTTCGTTGATAGGTAAGTATATGTGCAAGAAATTGACAAAATTATGTTGCGTATTTTCAAAATAACCCCAGGAATTTAAATCTGAATTCTTCGTATCTTGCAATTAAAAAAGTATTGCTATTAACCCTATAGTAGAGAGAAGGTATGACATAACCTCAAATTAAAAATAGTGACTCATACCAAATAAAAATATTATTAAAAAATTGATTTCACCAAACCATAAAATATCCAGTTGTACATCAGGGGTTCATGGGGGTTTGGTTATAAAATGAGAGGCGTACAGGGGGATGGTATTAAAGGAAAATTAATAAATTACTAATAATATACTGTCACATTGTATATTTCTTAACTGTAGGGTTTTTTTAGTTGTTTTATAGTTATGTAGCTTATCTAAATTTTAAAAAATGTGTCTTACTAATTTTTAGAAAATCTTTTAATGTAACCCCAAACAATTATTCTGCAAATTTGGACTTAAAAAGTAACTTTTACTTTAACCTAAAGAACAGGGATGATAAAAATCATGATTTTTTTAGAAAGATCAAAAAAATCCGATTTATTTGATTTAAATCGGATTTTTTAAATTTAAATCAATAATTTATTTTTTTAAAATATAATCAGTATTTAAAATCTCTAAATGTTTATTTGGAAGTAGTTTATTAAAGAAATGGAGAAAAAATTTAAAAAAAACATTACAAGAATGAAATATTGACATAATTATATATAAAAAAGTAGAAACTCTGTTCAAAAAATTAAACTATAATTACGGACATTTTTTTAAATTAAAATAATAAATAAGAAGATAAATAAAAAACACTTAAATATATTACATAGAACAAAATTTTAAAATTAGAAAAATTAGAGAATTATTTTACAAATCAAATAAAAAAAAGAATCAATAAAATTTTGTAAAATTTTAAACAATTTTAGAAGAAAAGTAATTCTATGAAGTACAAGAAGGATTTTCAAATAAGAATATTTACTACAAGATTAAATTCACATAGTATAAAATAAAAGAATAAAAGCTTTCAAAAATGTAAAAAATTTGAAAATTTTAAAAATGTAGATAAACGCTCCAAATAAATGTTTTAAAAAATTTGTAATTATAAGATAAAAACTAAACAATTGAATAGAACGAAAAATGCTTTTTAGAAATGGAAAAATGATGACAAAAATTCAAGAATGAATTAAAACGCAAGAAAGAACTAAACAAATAGTGAAACAGCAAGAAAATTTTAAAAGAATATTAAATAAATAGAAAGAAAAAAGAGAAATGGTTTTTTCCTTAATCTAAGAAACTAAAAAATGTAAAAAGTACAAAAAATAAGCAAATTAAACTAAACACATTTTTATAATATTACACTTAGAGAAGAAATATATTAACTCACAGCCATCTAACTTTTATTTGAAAAAAAAAAAATTTTATTTTAAACAAATAAAAAATTAGTTGGCTGTGAGACAAAGATATTTATATTTTGCACAAATAACTTTTCTTTGTGTCAAATATATTACTTCTCTAGATGTACACTTAAAATAAGTCCAACAATAAATTTAGAAAAATAAAGAAAATCTAAAAACTTTATGGAAGAATAAGTAAGTTTGCAAGAAAATTCGCAAAAAATAGAGAAGATGTGAAAAAATTGAATAAACTTACAAAAAAAATTAAAGTATTTATTTTTAAAAATATGGAAATAATTATAAAAATAAACCAAATAAAAAGTTTAGTGAATGTTATAATAACAAAATTGTGTGAAACAATATTAAATAATTTGCTTAAAAAGAGAAAAATTAAAGAAAATACTAAAATGAAAAGACATAAAAAGAAAGAGAAAAAATATCACAAGTAACAGTAGAGAAAAACTTAAAACTTTGTAAAAATAAGAAATTATAAGATAAAAATTAAACAGTTTTGAAAAATTTATATCTCATAGAAATCTTGTAAGAATATTAAAAAAAAGGATTATTGTGAATGTGGAAAATAATTAATATGCATTTCAATTTGAATAAATTAAAATTTTAAAGTTACAACAAATTGGAATATGAGATCATCTGTATTAGCTCAATTTTTTAAATTTTATAAAGATTAAAATATTAAAATTGAAATTTTTAAGATTTATCCACAAATTTGTGGGGTTTTCTTTAATGTTTGCGATTTTTTACATTCAGTATTAGATATCTGGAGAATTGTGTTTTTGATTTAAATCAGGATTTTAATGCAAATTTTCCAATGATTTAAATCATGATTTAAATCAATAACAGCCGTGCTAAAAAATATTATAAAGTTTAATATATATTAGGTACTACGTAATAGCCATACAGCAGACTTTTATATAAAACATTTAATTTGTTAAATATTTCCTGCGTTATTTAAAATTTTTAAAATTTTTGAAAATTATAATTTCGGGTAAATAAATTTTGTGCTAGACAGTGATATTCTAATACGAAATAACTTTTAAATTTTTGTCTCGTTTTGCCGATAAAGAACACCGAAATACGTATATCTGTTTGTTTTTCCTGTCTTTTAGGTTTTTACGAGAAAACTATTACTGTTGACTGAATAATTAATTGATGAAGAGTTTTTGGAAGGAAAATTGGATCACCTGCATTTTCCCCAAAACCCAGTTAACCGAGTTTGCAATTTCTCTTAATTTATTTGTCCGTATTTGTAACTCTCTGAACACGCATTTGTCAGAATTTGTGAGTTTCCGAACTTACATTTGTCAGAATTTTGAAAGCAATAATCTTGTACTTGTCCGGTCTTTTAAATCAGCGATCTATCCTTTGACAAAGCATTGAAATCGCCAAACTTGAATTTGTGAGCATGTTTCATCCTCGCATTTGCATTTTTCCGTGCTTTTAAATCTTCCATTTTGCATTTTTTTTTACTTTTAAATAATGACACTTGCATTTGTCCGATTTTTTAAACAACCGAACTCGCATTTGTCAAAACTTTAAACTCACCGAACTTGCACTTATCAGAAATATCATTTGTCAGAAATGTCAATTAGCAGAATAAATCGTATTTATCAGAAATTTTATTTACTAGAAAGTCCAATTGTCAGAAATCTAATTTACAAAAATTGCATTTATCAGAAATCTATTTTGTCAGAAACCGCATTTATGTCTTGCAAACAAAAGTACTGCGATGATGGAATTTTGGGAAGGCATGCTTTTTTATAAATGCGCTAAAAGTAAATGAATTCGTAGAATATATTTACGTTGTGGAAAATAATATTTTGGATAAATACAGTTTCTGGTAAATTTAGTTTTCTGACAAATAAGATTTCTGATAAATGCAATTTTGGATTAATGAGATTTCTGATAATTAAAAATTCTGTCAAATTGAATTTCCTATAAATAGCCTTTTGGTTCAATAAAATTCTGTCAAATGGATATTCTGGCACATGAGTTTTAGAGAGAATGTATGCAACCCGGCGCTATTTTTCTAGCACAAAAATAAATTCTTATAAAACTTTACATTACCTTCATATTTTCGGAGTTTTTTTTTTGTTTTTTCAAATTGATAGATTATACAATTTTCAAAATTTAACTTAACTTAATAAATTTTTTTCCTTGGAAATATTTCTGTGGCACAAAAACTATTACAAAACTTTTCTTTAATTTAAAATCATTATCGTTAAAATTCTACTTGGAATAAATCTTTTAAATAAAATTTAAATTTTTTGTAGTTTTTCGTAAAAGTTTAACTCATTTTGACCTAATGATCTTTCACATTCTTAAAATTTAATACATTCGTTAAAATAAATTTTGTATTAGGCATTGATTAATTTGCACAAAATTATACTTCTATAAAACTGTTCTTCAATTTTAATATTTTCGGTATTATTTAACTCTTTAGAATTGATGCATTTTACAAATTTCCAACATTAAAATTTGTGAAAATAAATTTTGTCATTGGCGGTATTTATTAGTCACAAAAAAACCTCTTGTAAAACTTTAATGTACCTAATTTAATATTATGAGAGAAATTATTCTTTTTGGGGTTTGACACATGTTTCAAATTTTTATGAAATTAAAATTTCGGGTAAATAAATTTTGTGTTAGACAGTAATCCACTAGTATAAAAATATATTTTTATACACAACCTTCAATCAATTTTATATTCCTGTAGAGATTTATGTTTTGGGACTTAACTTATTTTAAATTTTGTGCTTGGCAGTATTTATCTAATCCAAAAATAAAATTTTATAAAAGACGACGGTCGTGTGCGAGAGAGAAAGTAAGATTGAGAATGACAAAAGCAGAGATAGCAGAGATATATACAGTATATAATATAGATATATAGATGTAGGGTAAGATCTGGTAAATTCGGGTAACGCCGAGTAAGACCAGTCAATATCGGTAAAAGTGGGTAAGATCGAGTAGCACTGGGAAAAGTCGTTCAATGTCGGGTAAAATCGGGTAGCTCAGGGTAAGGTAAGGTCAGGAATGGTGAGATAGGGTCAGAAACTCGGATAAGGTTGCATGGTTGATTTATCAATTCAACAATATTCGAAAAATCGATCATTGGAATCGGTAATCAATATATCATGCTAGAGATAATTAAGTCCTAGTAAATGTAAGAGTCATGAAACCCTTAGATTGTATTATCGATTGATTTTAGTACTGATTTCTTTTATGTAGCAGTTCGTCTTAATATACCGGTTTTTCTTAAATAATATACTGGTTTTGAATTTTCAATACCGCACAGGCCTAATCACTGGCTCTGTCTTTCTGTAGGTAGTAGGTAGGCAGGTAGGCTACCGGGCTAACTGTACCTTTACAGTCTCTCTTGTTGCCATACGAATACTGCCCAGCAAAAAATTTCGTTTTCCGACATTTCTTTTTTCATTTGAATAACCTTTTATGTTTTAAAAATGTTGATGAAGCCAAACGGTAATAGTTTTATAATAGTTTATTTTTGGTATTAGACAACACTGTGAGAAAATCCTTGTTGTGCCAGCAATGCAAAAATGTATTAGATCAAGTATAAATTACGCTTAGAATCGGACGTAGTATGAAATATTCTAAAATCCAGAATTTGAGGTTATGTTAAACTGTTTTGCGCATAACAAGTTTACGCTAAATATCTTCTTCTTCTCACAAACTTGAAATATTTTTGGAACAAGCCTAAGTATGATTTATTTCAAGGTAATCAATGCAAACATCTTTTTATCATTTACAAAAAAAAATTTCTCTCTGTGAAATACCATCAAGCAGAAAGTTTGCAACAAACAAATCTTTGCAATACTCAGTGACCAATTACAAAATTATTGAACAGGTTTCGTTAAGGAGTGCAGAAGATGTCAAACTTGAGTAAACGAAAAAGGCTCAGGAAATTAGAAACTGTGCCCCCTGTGCTTGAGGATAGGGAAGCAGGGGAACCACTACAAATTCCAGCGAAACGAATAAAACGGATTTTACCAAACACAATAGCAAGGGCTCGGGTAAGTCTAGAAGGTTCAATTTATTTTATAATGAGTGAACCTACCAATTGACAAAAAAACTTCAATTTTTCTATCTTCTAAATCTACGTTTTAGAGATTGAACATTGGTTGATCTCGCGTAAAGCACTTCGGCTATTTTCTTTTATTTTTTCTTTCTTTTATATTGTTGTACAAAAATCATATTTTATTAATAAATCAATTTTTGGTAATCTAAGACTGTATTGCATTATTATCAAGTAATTAATATTTAATTACAATGTGTCTAACGGTCAGGGAAGTCAGGAAATTAAAATGGTTAGGATATAAAGTCAGGAAATTTTCTTAATTTTTTGGAATTTTTGGCCAATTTACTAAAACAAATATTGAATTCATAAAAAATTGATATTTATAAAAAAGGTTGGCGTTGTCAACTCTCCATATTTATCCACATTTCTCCGGATTAATTAAATCCTCGGATTTTTAAAAAAAATGATGAATATGCACTTTCATATGTCTTTTTGAAAAAAACTAAGTTTCAAATTTGTATGTGTCGTAGGTAATTTTAGAAAAACACACTTTTCATGTTACACTTATTTTGGATTAAGCCGTATATTTCTGAAAAAATTAAGGAATGAAAATGATATCTTAATTTAATATGTCTAATAAGTTAATGGTTTTGTCTTTTTATACAAGTCTTAAATGTCTCGAAATTAGTTTTTTAAAAAATCCGGAGATCTTCGGATTTATTGCGCCATCTTCAGGATTTTTTGATAAAGAGAGTTATCAACGCTATACACTGAAAAACTTTGTAGATTATCATTTGATAAACTCTCGTTTTAATTTTAGTAAACTGACTATCAAAATGAGGGAAAAGTGGTCACTAGACAAAACATTTCATTTAATATAAGTTTATTAACAATCGATCAAATTTCTATCAAAATTTTGTAGTCAAATTTAGAAAAACTTTCCATTTTGTATGAAAAAAATAGGTATAGAAAAAAATGGTTGTGACAAAGTTTGTTTTCTATATTCGTAAAAATGATATTTTATTCTCGAATATTTAGAATGTAGTAGTCAGTTGATCAGTTAATACTAGCTTTAAAACAAGCCAAAGAACTATTAAAATTTACTCCTTCCGAAAATCCAAACAAACTTATTCGTTTGAAGAATTCTAAGTAAAAGTTAAAATTGCTCTAAATTTTCCGACTCACTGCTTACTTTTCTTTATTCCCGAGTCTCTATAAAATAATAGAGGTGTCATTCGATTGAATTCTCCTCGGTGGAGAATCTAGTTCGACTCTAATTTAGAATGCATGTAGACTAGGGTGATTTTTTTTAGTCTTCACTTGAAATTTGGTTGGATATGTCGTAAGAAAAATTGCCTGACAGTTGAAGCCCTTAATATTATTTTGAAACACTCGCCCAAAGCATTAAAATATTTTTCATATAAAATACACGTAAATCGACGTACTTTTTTTAAAATTTCTATAACTTTGTTGCATTTTATGCTATTCCATTGGTCTTGTTTTTGGTTTACCCGTAATTAAACACTCTACAAACGTGCCCATTGGCGCAAAAGTATAAGTTGTACTGGTAAATAGATACGGGTCTCTAAAGATTATTTTTACATAAAATTAAAGTCTAGTATATCAAGAAATATTAATGTAAGCCATTCTCTCTGTAGGACTTTTTTATATGAAATTAAATTTTCAAAAAATTTGCCATTTACATTTTTTTGGTCAAATTAATTTTTTCGGAGATGACAGCATAAAAACAGTGTATAAATCATCTTCAATTCCAAGTAAATCAAGAACAAGACTAGTGGAAGAGCATAAAATGCGACAAAGTTATAGAAATTTAAAAAAAAGTACGTCGACTGGGTCGCCCACATTTTCTCCAAAACTCAATTGTCAGAATATCCATTTGACCGAATTTTATTTATCCAAAATTCCATTTATCAGAAATCTCATTTATCCAAATACGCATTTCTCGGAAATCTCATTTGTCCCATATTGCATTTATCAGAAATCTCATTTATCGGAAATATTATTTTTCAGAAATCTCTTTTCTCAAAAATTTTAAATATCAGTAATCTTATTTGTCAAAAATTACATTTATCAGAAATCGCATTTCTCAAAAATTGTTATTACCAGAAGTCTCATTTGTCTGGTACTGCATTTATTAGAAATCTCATTTGTCAAAAAACCAATCATCAAAAACCTCATTTATTCAAATTTTAATTTGTAAACAATCTAATTTATCAAAAATTGAATTTACCAGACTTCTTAGTTATCCGAAATTGCATTTAACAGAAATCTAATTTGTCAGAATTTCCAATTATCAAAAATCTAATTTGTCCAAAATTACATTTATCAGAAATCTTATTTGTCAAAACTTGCATTTATCAGAAATCTCATTTGTCAGAAATTGCACTTATCGGAAGTCTCATTTATCCAAAAGATTATTCTTCATAATGTTGAATTGTGCGATAGTCCATGTACAAGAAATCTCATTTTCCCAAACTTCCATTATATCAACATTTCTCTTTGTAAGCAAGTAGCCCGTTCCTGGTCTACAAAGAGAAATATTGGGATAATTGAAGTTTGGGAAATTGAGATTTCTTATACATGGACTTTCGCACAATTAAAGGTTATGGAGAATAATCTTTTGGATTAATGAGACTTCCGATAAGTGCGATTTCTGATAAATGCAAATTTTGACAAATAAGATTTCTGGTAAATGCAATTGTGGACAAATTAGATTTTTGATAATTGGAAATTCTGACAAATTAGATTTCTGTTGAATGCAATTTCGAACAACTAAGAAGTCTGGTCAATTCAATTTTTGATAAATTAGATTTTTGACAAATAAGATTACTGATAATTGACATTATTGACAAATGAGATTGCTGATAAATAAATAATATCTCGGACAAATGAGATTTCTGTAAAATGCACTTTTGGATAAATGGGTTTTTTGATAAATACTATGTTGGGAAAATTAGATTTCTTATAAATATTATTTCGGACAATTGAAATTTCTGTTAAATGCTTTGTCTAATAAATTAGGTTTCTGACAAATGCAATTTCGGACATGGGAGATTTCTGATAAATTCAATTTTGAACAAATTAGATTTTTGATAATTAAAAATCCTTACAATTGAGATTACTGATAAATGTAATTTTCAATAAATAAAATTCTTGATAATTCAATTTTTTGACAAACGAGATTTCAGATAAATGCTATTTCGGATAAATTAAATTTCTGATAAATACAATTTTGGATAAATTAGATTTCTGACAATTTACCTTTCGGACAAAAGAGATTTCTGACAAATGCTTTTTTGTATACATGAGATTTCTGATAAATGCAATTTTGGATAAATAGAATTCGGTCAAATGGATATTCTGACAATTGAGTTTTGGAGAAAATGTGGGCGACCCACTTTCAGGCAATTTTTCTTAGGGCATATCCAACCAAATTTCGAGTGAAGACTGAAAAAAAATCTTGGAAACAAAAATCACCATAATGTAGACGTTGAGTATGTTAAACAGTAAAACCTCGAGTTCCAGACAAATTACTTCCCGGACGCTTCTGGCTTTTAGCTATTAGACTATACTTTCACTTTTCTCGGAACTGTGCTATTGCACTCTGAATTTGGGCTACAGGCCCAATAATATAATAATAAGTATGGCAACCGAGGTCTACGTTCCCGGAAACTTTTCGGGACTCGAGGTCTGACTGTATTATTTTGTCAAGGAATTGCTCTATAAAAATAATAATTATTTGTTTAAAACAGGAAAATGAAAAGATTATTCCTGATGGTAAAGAAACTGGAGCTCGAGAAGATAACAGAAGAGGAAAAAACGGAGAGGGTGCTGAAAGAAATGATTCTGAGAAACTGGAGTGTAATACAAACATGAATGTAGTTGAGAATGGTGATAATGATGATGATGATGATAATTATAAAGGTGTTACAGATGGGGATAATGATGATAATGATAACGGTATTGCGTATAAGGATGGGGATGATGATAATAATGATAACGGTGTTGCGGATGAGAATAATGATGGTAATGATAAAGGTGTTGCGGATGGGGATGGTGATGGTAATGATAACGGTGTTGTAGATGGGGATGATGATGATAATGGTGTTGCGAATGGGAATGATGATGGCAATGATAACGGTGTTGCGGATGGGGATGATGATAATAATGATAACGGTGTTGCGGATGAGAATCATGATGGTAATGATAACGGTGTTGCGGATGGGGATGGTGATGGTAATGATAACGGGGTTGTGGATGGGGATGATGATGACAATTATAACGGTGTTGCTAATGGGAATGATGATGATAATGGTGTTGCGAATAGGAATAATGATGGCAATGATAATGGTGTTGCGGATGGGGATGATGATAATAATGATAACGGTGTTGCGGTTGAGAATCATGATGGTAATGATAACGGTGTTGCGGATGGGGATGGGGATGATGATGATAATGATAACGGTGTTACGGATGAGGATTGTGAAGAAGAACAAGAAGATCCAGAAGAGGGACAACAAGGTTTACCAGAAGAACAGCAAGATGATGCGAATACTAATGATGGTGAAGATGATGATCTGAGTGATGATATTGACAGTGAGGATGCCGATGATAGTGAGGGTGATGATAGCGGATGTGAGAATGACGATGATAGTGAGGATACAGATGAAGGTAGTGAGAATGATAACGGCAGTGAGGATGATAGTAGTGAGGATGACTATGTTGAGCATGGAAATAACGATGTAGATGAAGATGAGAACGAAGATGATGAAGACGAGAATGAAGGTGATAGGAATGAAAGAGGAGAAGCAAACAATGAAGCAGCAGAAGAAGAGGAAACACAAGAAGAGAGGCCAGAAGAACAGGAAGGAGAAGAGCGAGAGCAAGAACAACGAGAGCCAGAAGAACGACGACAAGAAGAACAAGAGTTAGAAGAACAGGGAGCAGCAGAAGAAGGCCTAGGACAACAAGAACCAGTACAACAGGGACAAGAAGAACAAGAACCAAGAGAAAATGAAGAAGAAGAAGAGCAGGAACCTAGAGTTAATTTAAATGAAAGTGCTTTGGATACAGACGAAGAACAAGAGCAAGAAAATGTGGGTGCTGCAGCGGCCTTATTTCAAGGAATTCCGGACAATTTAGGCATGGGTGTACCAATAGAAAATGATCCAGGTATGACAGCCCTCGATCTGCTGTTGGTCACATTAGCTGATTCAGTGCGCTATAATAACTGCTACGAGCAAATTATTGGCCGATTGCGACATCATAAAAAAAGTTACCCACATATTAACATGCCAACTAGCAAAAAGGCTTTATGGAGAATACTTGGACGTGACAAGTCGAATTTGGTTATTCGGTTCTACTGCTCCATTTGCAAAGAGAAAATTGGCAAGGGATCCAAAATACTTAGAACATGTGGGTGTGGCGCGTGTGGACCAAAGCTGCATGAAACAAACGTGGCAACTTTTATACAAGTGCGTCTGCAGCCTCAGTTGCAGGATCTTTTAAAAATTCCTAATATGGCAGAGACACTTCGTTACAGAGACACAAGAGTCAAAATTGATGTAAATAACAGCGAAGATATATACGATGGGGTACAATACAAACTGCTAAGACAGCCAGGACAGTTTTTGGCTAATGATAAGAATTATTCATTGACACTTTGGACAGATGGCGTCAAAGTAGCAGAATCTGGAACAACAGTTGCATATCCAATTGTTCTCCAACTGAACGAATTACCTCCTCATGCTAGAAAAAAGCATATGATCTTAGCTGGAATCTATGTTGGAAATGAACACCCAGACATCAACAAATTATTGATACCAGTCGTAAGTGACCTTACAATTCTGTATAACGATGGTGTCCGTTGGTCACCAAGTGACAGAGAAGAAGTAATCAGCAAGTTCATTACACTACTTTTTGCATCTGACTCTGTTTCAAGATGTGACGTTCTGATGATGAAGCAGTACAATGGACAGTATGGATGTACATTTTGTACTGCTCCAGGACATCAAATAGGAATGAAAAGAATATACCCTGCAAGAGTTTATAATATGCGTACCGATGAGTCAATCCGTACAGATGCTTTAGAAGCTACTCTAAGACCAGACATCTCTGATAAACATGGGGTAAAAGGATTCTCTGCTCTCGCTGGTGTTCCACAATTTAACCTTGTCAGAAGTGTAGCTGCGGACAGTCTGCATAACTCGTTCGAAGGTGGTACTAAACAATTTATAACGATGATTTTAACCGATAAAGACAAGCCTTGGTACGTCGGTGATCCACAGAATTTGCGAAGAATAAATTCTCGACTGTTGAAAATTAAAACACCAACAAAACTCGCTAGGCGTCCGCAAAGTATTTCAAAATTTAGGAATTGGAAAGCTTCAGAATGGCGTAACTTTGCTTTGTACTTCTCTCTTCCTTGTCTTGACGGAATATTACCGGCAGTTTATCTCGAGCATTGGGCTAAATTCTGTCAAGCAACTTACATTTATAATAATTCCTCAATTTCTGACAATGATTTAATCTTGGCAAAGAATCTTATGAAAAGTTTTGTTAAAAATTATGAACGTTATGGAATGGAAACAATGTCGTACAACATCCACCTTCTAAGCCATCAATGTTTATCGGTGGAAGATTGGGGACCATTGTGGGGATACACCACTTTCATTTTTGAATCTTTAAATCAAAGCTTTGTAAATAACATCACTAGTCCGAATCACAGAGCAGATCAAATTGTTACTCGCTTTTTTATGAAAAAATTTATAGCTCATGAGTCAGCTGTTGCAAATATTTCTGAGACATCGAAGGAAGAAATAAAGGTGCTATTAAAAGCGTCTAAGCTAAATGTGCCGGTTGGAATGTCACCAGGAAATTATATCGTTGGAGATGGAAGATCAGTTACTCGGAGGCCCAAAAATTCGGAAATTCGTCTTCTAAGAGCAGCTGGATTTCAAATCGATGGAGAAACTCTTCTCAATGTCTACAAGAAGGCTATAATACACGGTGTAGATTATCAAGTGTCTGACAATGTGAATAGAAAATTTTGCAACTCCGTTGTATATTGTCAATCGGGATTTTGGATCATTTTGCGCTTCTTCACGTACGATGATGGGCAGCAAATAATTGGTGGTTTCATAGGAAAAAAGATTCAGGTTATGGGTAGAGCTTACAGAGTAGACTATATTAAAAGAATTAGGCATACAGAACAGAAGGCCTTCGTATGTTATCGAGATGTGATCTCGCCAGCTATTATGATTGAGTCATTTGGAGTACCGTGCGCTATACCTTTATCAACAATCTGGGAAACAGATTAACTTGAAGAAGGGAATATAATAAAAAGGAAAAGCTTAAGGACGTTCATCCGCTCAAGCAGTTCTCATTCTATCGAACGATGATATTCAATATCATTTTAATTTCATTTCTTCTTATAATTTGGTTTCTAAATAGTATTTTTTTATAGTTAAAATCATTATACAAACGAACAACCGTACGGTGCAGTAATTTAATATTGTTGTAAAAGTTGTATTATATTAAAGTTTAAAATATATAATTTTTTTTTTAAATTTTGTAAAGTCGTTTTTCTAATCCATTAAAATATAGTAATTTTGCGCGTTTTGTTACTGTTTCCAATGTAAAACTTCCAACTTTAAAGATGAATGTCTTCAAAACAGAACGGTAAATTTGAATAAAATTGCAACCATAAGATAAATGTGAAATGATGCATTTAATATGTCATTATAATTTTACAGGAATATATAGGAAATCAATTTTTGGATAAACCTCCTTAAGCTGAAAGAAAGGAAAAGCAAGAGCGCATCACTGCAGCAAGCCTATTAATTAGTTAAAATATCTTATTTTTGGACGAATAAAATGTTGAAAGGAATGAGCGAGTACTAACGTTATACCAATAAATGATTAAGCTAAAATACGGATAAACAAAGAATGATACATGAGAAAATCAGGTATGACTAAAAAAGAGAGAGTATGCACTAAAAAAAATTATTTAAATCAAATAAAATGTATTTAATCCAATTAAATCATTTACTTGTCTATTATCCATTAAAGCTTTATTTGCCTCAAATAAATATTTACTGGTCAAATTTGCGTGAAATAAATAGTATTTTAAGCAACAAGGGGTTAAATGCAGCCATTTGTTTACGCAAGGTGGCCACAGTGTCAGGAAAGTCAGGGAAAAAAGTTTGTAAGGAAAGTCAGGAAATTGTCAGGGAAAAAAATTTTTGTCAAGGAAAATTTCTCTCTTAAATTGAAAACAGTGAAATTTCACCTAGACAAGAATTGAGAGGTTATATATTCATTTAAAGTCGTTTAAAATAACCTATGCAAAAGATTTTATTAATTATGACGTATATTCTTGTTTTTATTTTCTATTATAAAATAATTTTATACACATTTATTAAGTATGTAATAAAACTAATACTACTTTTAAGCAGAGCTGTTATTGATTTAAATCACTTTGCTTGAAATAATGATTTAAATCATTAGGGCACTTATATTAAAATCATGTTTTAAATAAAAATACTTTACAATTCTCCGGATGTCTAATACTGCATGTAAAACATCGTAAACCAAAAATTAAACTCTCAAATTTATGGATAAATCTTTAAAATTCAAATTTTAATATTTTAATCTTTATAAAATTCAAAAAATAGCGCTAATACTTACAGATGATGAAAATATTCTTACAATATTTCTAAAAGATATTACATTTTTGAAACTGTTTAAATTTTATCTTATAATTTATTATTTTTACAAAAATTGTAAGCTTTTTTTCCTTTTACTTTTGATATTTATTTTTTGTATTTGTCTTTTTATTTTAGGATTTTCTTTAATTTTCTTCTTTTTATGCAAATTATTTAATATTACTAGCAAAATAAAACGCGCGCAAGCGCGCAATTAGTTTTTCATACATTTTACAAATTATAAAATACAATAATAAATATAAAAAATCAGTAAATACTATTTATCTAATAAGAAGAAATAAATATTTTAAATATAATATTTAAAAATCAATTAATATAAATAAAATAAATATTTATTTAGAAAAAAATTTATAATATTTTAGAATTAAAAAGAATTGCAAAAAATGACTGAAATTAAACAAAATAATTGCAAATTGTACAAATTAATTGAAAAAAAATGAAATCAATTAAAAATTGGGGAAACTAATTGAAAGAATCATAAAAATGTTTTAAACATGAAGAAAAGAATTAAAATTTGAGAAAAATACTTTAGAATCTTAAAAGTAAATTAAAGTCAAAATTAAATACTGGAAAATAAGAGAAAATTGAAAATTGAAAAAACATGGTTAGAAATTGAGATAAATAAATTAAAATTAAGAAAAGTAATTAAAATTTGAGAAAATAACTAAACAAATTACATAAAATATTTTAAATAAAGGAAAGTTAAACAAAATTTGAGAAAGATACTTAAAACTTTCAGAAGTTCATTGAAATAAAAGAAAATAATTTAAAATTAGAGAAAATAAATGAAAAAGGTAAAAATAATTAAAAATTGAACAGAACAAGTTTTAATTAAAGAGAAATAAGTAAAAACTTTTGGTCAATTATAAAAAAGAACGAGAATAAGGACCAAAGTAATTGAAAATTGAAGAAAATAATATAAAAAATAATATAAATGATGAAAGAATTGAAAAGTCAGATAAATAGTAAACAATTTTTAAAAATTATGGAACAAATGTAAAGAACTACAATTTGAAGAAAATAAATTTTGGAAAATAATTGAAAAATGTTTTTACATTTTAAAACTTGACGAAAATAATTAAAATATGATACAAACAATGATGGGTTGTAAAAAATAAATGAAATTTAAATGTGATAATTGAAAAAACTAAAAAATTTTTTTAAATAAAGAAAAAATAATTAAAATTTGAAAAAAATACATGAAGATCTTAGATATCAATTAAAAAAAAGAAAATAACTAAAAATTGGAGAAAGTAATTAAAGAAATAAGCTAAAAGTAATTGCAATTTACGACAATTATTAAACAAAATTTGAAATTATTAAAACAAATAAAAATAATTAAAAATTGAAGAATATACCTAATAGAAATTTAAGAAAAATACTTGAAAGAATTTTAGAAATTAATTTTATAAAATGAGAATAACTAAAAATTGAAGAAAAGTGTGGAAGAAAGCTAAAAATAATTGAAATTTACGTTACATAATTAAAAAAAAATTAAAATTCTAATAACAAATAAAAATAATAAAAAATTTCAGAAAATATTTGAATTTTCAGAAAAATACTTAAAAATCTTAGAAAATAATTTTAGAAAAAGAGAATAATAATTAACAATCGAGAAAAATAATTAAAAAATGATAAAATTAATTCAAAATTTAAAAAATAATTGAAATATGCTGAAAATAATTTAAGATTGAGAAAGAAAATTGAATTATGATGAAAATAATTTAAATATGAAAAATTGAAAACATTCAATAAAATTTGAGAGAAACAACTGAAAAAATCTTAGAGTATATGTTTAGAAAAAAATAATAATTACAAAATTACTTAAAAAATTTTAATTAAAGAGAGTAATTAAAAAATTGCAGAAATAACGAAAATTGATGAGAATAATTGCAATGTCGGATAAATAATTGAAATTTTTAAAAGTAATGACAAAATAATGACTATAATTATAAATTGATGAAAATAGAAATAAATTGCAGAATTTTTTTTTTATGCAAAAGAAAATAATTAAAAAATCGTTATATAATGGAAAATTGAGGACAATAATCTAAATTTGAAATAATAACTGAAAATTTAGGAAATTAATTGCCACGGAGAAAAATAGAGTTTAAAAAAACGGTACTGAGTCCTATTAGCGTAGCAATTCATTTCCATCACGAATTTCAGCAAAACAGTGCTGTATATTTGGAACTCATTACAGTTAAAAAGCACTGAATTATATACCACTTGCGCTCAAAGGTGAAAAGCTTGGGACTCACTCCTAGTCCGCACATGTATGATTTCGGGAACGTTGTGATGGAAATGAATTGCTCCACTACTAGGACTCAGTCCACTATAACAGGAATCATTCTAGTATAACAGTACTGAGTACAGTTAACCAACTATTTACTGCAATTAATTTAGGCTTCAATATAATTCTTGAATTCTCGATTTTTCTGCGTGTGCATGTGTATATATTTTAAACTTCTTTAAAAACCATAATAAACTTTTAAAGCATTTTTCGAAACTTTTTTTTTACACAAATGATAATTAAAAACCAGCACAACAATATAAAATAACAGAGCTTAACTTTACTTCAGTTTTTAAAACGTGGACAGAAAAAGATGAATAAATATTAATACTAACTAATTTTACTTCAGACTTTAAAACGTGGACAGAAAAAGGTGAATAAATGTAAATACATACTAACTAACCTCAGGAGTTTACGGAGATTATTATTATTTAATAATTAATTTTACACTATTTTGTTATATTAACTAAACTTTTTATTTAAGGAGGATGGTGACCAAAACAAAAATGATAAGATCATTCTAAAATTTATAAAAATAAGTTTTTGAGAATATTTGGAAGCTAGAACAATTTTTTTTTTATTTTTTCACTGTCTCGTTTTTTAGAAATTAAATAACAAAGTTGCAGGTATTTACATGGGCTTTTATGGATAAGACATAGTCAAGTTCTCTATTTTAATTGTAACTTGTGATGAAATGATAAACTATTTTTCAAAAACTTACAATCGTAAAGTTTAAAACTTTTGGAATTATCAGCGAAAAAAATTAATTGAGTCGTCTGTTTCATTTTGGAGAAATATAATAAAATCTGACTATGAAATAATGATTTCCTAACCTTTTTTTGAATCATAACAAACATAACAAACAAATTCTATGAAATGTGACAACGTCGCAAGTTCACGTCATGTGATTTCGAATCTGCGCATATAAATTCATATGTGAATTGATTGCGCGGGAATCAAACTACCTATCAAATTCAAATTCGAAACAGTGTAACCAACATTGTATTACCATAATTTCTAACCTCACAAACAAATTTTCTAACAAAGTTTTTCAGACAATTGAATGATTTTCTTTAAATATATTTATAAAAAAAATAAATTAAAGATATTAAAAAATAATTTTTGATGCCCAAGATGTTAAATATTTGATTTTTCATTAATGAAGTTCATATTTAAACAGTTGGTGACAGTTGTTATAATCTCATGTAAAAGCATGGAAAAACCCCTCTTACCGCCTGCCCCTCAAAGACAGTCACCATCCTCTTTAATTAGTTTTCATAATTATTTCCATTTTTTAAAAAATAAATACGCTTTTTTTTGTAAATTAATTCAATTTGTTTTCATATCTTGTCTATTTTCCGAGATTTTTTGCATACTTACTTATTCTTTCATAATGTTTTTAGATTTGCTTTAATTTTTATAAATTTACTGTTGGACTAGTTTTAAATATAAAATTATATAAATATTTTTGGTTCAATTCGTCTAAACTTTTTTTATTCTTAAAGGATTTTCCGAGGGGGTATTTTCTTTAAAAAAAGACGTACAGAGTAATCCCTATTACGTATATTACGACTAATACGTATCTAATACGCCTATTACGCTAGTATTACGCCAATACGCTATATTACCAAAATAATACGATATATTACGGTATATTACGGTACATTACATGAGTATTACACAATATTACAAATGTAATATTAAATATTTTGAATGAAATAAATAAATACTAAAAATTCAGTCATAAGAACATATTTTCTTTAAATCTACAATAAATAACTCACATATAGAACGAAATAAACTTAATTAAGTGTGAGTCCGGAAGAGTTGGAATAGCTTCTTTGAATTTTTGTAAAATACTTTAATATTAATTAACATCCATATACATTGGCTTGTGAAGCCGTTATAATTTTCTTTCATTTTTTCTCAGTTTAGAAAAAATTATTAAAAAAAGACAATTCCGAGAGAGACGAAATTGTCCGGGTGAAATAGAACATGCAGGACTGATAAAAACCATGATTTAAAAAAAATCGGATTTTTTTGATTTAAGTCAAAAATTGACTTTTTTAAAAACATAATCAGTATTTAAAATCTCCAAATGTTTATTTGTACGTAGTTAATTAAAGAAAAAATTAAAAAACAACATAAGAATTAAACAGTGACATAATTATATAAAAAAAGTAGAAACTCTTTTCAAAAAATTAAACTATTTACGGCCATTTTTTTAAATTAAAATAATAAATAAGAAGATAATTAAGAAAACGTTAAAATATATTACTAAAGAGAACAAAATTTTAAATTTAGAAAAATTAGAGAATTATTTTATAAATTTAATGAAAAATCAAAAAAGTAGAAAATTGGGAAATTTAAAAATGTAAAAAAAGCACCAAATAAATGTTTTCAAAAATTCATAATTACATATAAGATGAAAAATAAAGAATTGAAAAGAAGGAAAAATGCTTCTTAGAAATAGAAAAATGATAACAAAAATTAGAGAATTAATTAAACGCAAGAAAGAATTAAAAAAATAGTGAAACTTTAAGAAAATTTAATAAATAGGAAGAAAATGTAGAAATGTTTTTTTCCTTAATCTTACAAACTAAAAAAATGTAAAAAGTACAAAAAATAAAATTAAAAAATGTATACAATATCAAGATAAATAAAAAGAAAGTCGATAAAAGAAACTTAAAAATCCTTTAAAAATAAAAAAAGTTTAAGCAAATTAAACAAAACCCATTTTTATAATATTACACTTAAAATAAGTCCAACAAATAAATTTACAAAAATAAAGAAAATCTAAAAACTTTATGGAAGAATAAGTAAGTTTGCAAAAAATCTCGCAAAGAATAGACAAGATTCTATTCTTAAAAAAAAATTGAATAAACTTACCAAAAAAATAAGGGTATTTATTTTTAAAAATATGTAAATAATTATGAAAATCAACGAAATAAAAAGTTTAGTGAATGTTATAATAACGGAATTGTTTAAAATAATATTAAATAATTTGCATAAAAAGAGAAAAATTAAAAAAAATCCAAAAATAAAAAGACGAATAAAAAATATCAAAAGTAAAAGTAGAAAAAAACTTAAAATTTTGTTAAAATAAGAAATTATAAGATAAAAATTAATATAAATAGTTTAAAAAAATTGAAATCTCTTGGAAATCTTATAAGAATATTAAAAAAAAGGATTATTGTGAGTATAAAAAAGTATTACTATTATTTAATTATTTTGCATTAATTAATATCCATTCAAATTTGAATTAATTGAAATTTAAAAGGTGGAACAAATTGGAATATGACTTAATTGGAATTTATATAATTATAAGGACATGAAGATATAAAAATGTAATATTTTTTTTGCTGTCTTCATACCACAGATTTGTAAATCGTAGGTATTTTGATCATCTGTATTAGCACAATTTTTTTAATTTTATAAAGATTAAAATATTAAAATTTTTAAGATTTATCCACAAATTTGTGGGTTTGGTTATGGTTTGTGATGTTTTACATGCACCGGAGAATTGTAAACTTTTGATTTAAATCATGATTTTAATGCAAATTTTCCAATAATTTAAATCAAAGTGATTTAAATCAATAACAGCCCTGAGAACATGGTTTGTTCCTTGTTTTAAATGACTATTTCTATGATGAAAAATTGACAAATTAAAGTCTAATACTATAAAAAAAACTTAATTCTTTTCATTATAGATAATTTTTTTTAAATACCTGAAAATTTCCTTCTTTAGAAAGATGATAAATCGAACCAATTTTCGGTTTTTTTTTCTCGAATTAACACGTTGTATAAAACGAACGAGAACAGTTTATTAAAAATTATCAAACAATTGACGAAACATTTAAAATCAAGCTTAATGAACACAGTAGTCATAAGAACATATTATTATTTACTTTAAATAAATAAAAAACTCACATAGAACGAAATGAAAAATTTTCATTAATTTACAAGAATAAAAATGTATAAAACGAACGAGAAAAATACAACGAATTTTTTTACAGTGTAGTATTATTAGCTTGTATTGGCACCTACTTCAAATCCAAATATAAGCAATTGAAAGAGCAATATATTCTTTTCTAATTAATTAATCATTTAATGACTTAAGCTATGCAAAGAACAGTTACTATTACGCACTATTACGGGACTATTACACAATATTACTTACTATTACATAACTATTACCTATCAATACGCAATATTACTGACTATTACGCACTATTACGTGATATTACGAGTAGTACATGGCTATTACCAAAGAGGTGTACACTTCAATACGCAAGAAAATACCCCCTCGGGTTGAGACAACAAAATTATTTGGTTCAGTGTTGTTTGTTGGCAACAAATTTAATTACACAAATATAATCAGATGAGAATGTATAATTTTAATATTAATGAAAACCTGAAACAGAAAAATTTCATTAGTCATGAAGATTCGAACCCGGGTTTTCCAGCTGCCAGTCCAGTAGGCTAACCACCAGCCCATGAGAGATATGAATGACCAATATGGAATAATCCTTATAGCTAGACAGTTCAGTAACAGACACCGTTGGCTCAACCATCAGACCCAGGTTCGGCTGACCATCTGGTATGGGTTTTCATTTAGTTTTTATTTATATTATTATCGGCAGCTTACTTAAAAACTAATCACCAATTTTTTTTAATAATCGTTTGGTTGCCACAACCAAATTATGTTTGGATGTCACAACCAATTTTTGTTTGGTTGTCACAACCAAATTATGTTTAGTTGTCACAACTAAATTATGTTTGGCTCAACTAAATAAGAGCAACAAAATAATATAGTTGTCCCAAACAATTTGATGTGTTACGCCAACCATATCGTTTTGTTATACCAATCAAAATATTGTTGTTACAACCAACAATGGTCAACAAAAAAATATTGTTGGTAAAACTAAACCTTTTTTCTCAGTGTTATTATTTGTAATAAAAATTTTATGTCGGGGAAAAGTCAGGGAACTGTCAGGGAAATTTGTAAATTGAATTTTGTGGCCACCTTGTTACACTGATGTTTGTGTACGAGTGACAGATGAGGGATGACTTTAAACCCTTGATGCTTACGATACTTTTTATTCCAAAGGCACAAACGGGTGCTTTTAAAGGATTGTAGGTTAAGGTCGAAATGCGTTCATCTGTTTGAATGTATGAAAATGGCGTCTATTTTTTCCCTAAGGTGGAAAAAAGCCGAGGGGGTATTTTCTTGCGTATTGAAGTGTACACCTCTTTGGTAATAGCCATGTACTACTCGTAATATCACGTAATAGTGCGTAATAGTCAGTAATATTGCGTATTGATAGGTAATAGTTATGTAATAGTAAGTAATATTGTGTAATAGTCCCGTAATAGTGCGTAATAGTAACTGTTCTTTGCATAGCTTAAGTCATTAAATGATTAATTAATTAGAAAAGAATATATTGCTCTTTCAATTGCTTATATTTGGATTTGAAGTAGGTGCCAATACAAGCTAATAATACTACACTGTAAAAAAATTCGTTGTATTTTTCTCGTTCGTTTTATACATTTTTATTCTTGTAAATTAATGAAAATTTTTCATTTCGTTCTATGTGAGTTTTTTATTTATTTAAAGTAAATAATAATATGTTCTTATGACTACTGTGTTCATTAAGCTTGATTTTAAATGTTTCGTCAATTGTTTGATAATTTTTAATAAACTGTTCTCGTTCGTTTTATACAACGTGTTAATTCGAGAAAAAAAAACCGAAAATTGGTTCGATTTATCATCTTTCTAAAGAAGGAAATTTTCAGGTATTTAAAAAAAATTATCTATAATGAAAAGAATTAAGTTTTTTTTATAGTATTAGACTTTAATTTGTCAATTTTTCATCATAGAAATAGTCATTTAAAACAAGGAACAAACCATGTTCTCAGGGCTGTTATTGATTTAAATCACTTTGATTTAAATTATTGGAAAATTTGCATTAAAATCATGATTTAAATCAAAAGTTTACAATTCTCCGGTGCATGTAAAACATCACAAACCATAACCAAACCCACAAATTTGTGGATAAATCTTAAAAATTTTAATATTTTAATCTTTATAAAATTAAAAAAATTGTGCTAATACAGATGATCAAAATACCTACGATTTACAAATCTGTGGTATGAAGACAGCAAAAAAAATATTACATTTTTATATCTTCATGTCCTTATAATTATATAAATTCCAATTAAGTCATATTCCAATTTGTTCCACCTTTTAAATTTCAATTAATTCAAATTTGAATGGATATTAATTAATGCAAAATAATTAAATAATAGTAATACTTTTTTATACTCACAATAATCCTTTTTTTTAATATTCTTATAAGATTTCCAAGAGATTTCAATTTTTTTAAACTATTTATATTAATTTTTATCTTATAATTTCTTATTTTAACAAAATTTTAAGTTTTTTTCTACTTTTACTTTTGATATTTTTTATTCGTCTTTTTATTTTTGGATTTTTTTTAATTTTTCTCTTTTTATGCAAATTATTTAATATTATTTTAAACAATTCCGTTATTATAACATTCACTAAACTTTTTATTTCGTTGATTTTCATAATTATTTACATATTTTTAAAAATAAATACCCTTATTTTTTTGGTAAGTTTATTCAATTTTTTTTTAAGAATAGAATCTTGTCTATTCTTTGCGAGATTTTTTGCAAACTTACTTATTCTTCCATAAAGTTTTTAGATTTTCTTTATTTTTGTAAATTTATTTGTTGGACTTATTTTAAGTGTAATATTATAAAAATGGGTTTTGTTTAATTTGCTTAAACTTTTTTTATTTTTAAAGGATTTTTAAGTTTCTTTTATCGACTTTCTTTTTATTTATCTTGATATTGTATACATTTTTTAATTTTATTTTTTGTACTTTTTACATTTTTTTAGTTTGTAAGATTAAGGAAAAAAACATTTCTACATTTTCTTCCTATTTATTAAATTTTCTTAAAGTTTCACTATTTTTTTAATTCTTTCTTGCGTTTAATTAATTCTCTAATTTTTGTTATCATTTTTCTATTTCTAAGAAGCATTTTTCCTTCTTTTCAATTCTTTATTTTTCATCTTATATGTAATTATGAATTTTTGAAAACATTTATTTGGTGCTTTTTTTACATTTTTAAATTTCCCAATTTTCTACTTTTTTGATTTTTCATTAAATTTATAAAATAATTCTCTAATTTTTCTAAATTTAAAATTTTGTTCTCTTTAGTAATATATTTTAACGTTTTCTTAATTATCTTCTTATTTATTATTTTAATTTAAAAAAATGGCCGTAAATAGTTTAATTTTTTGAAAAGAGTTTCTACTTTTTTTATATAATTATGTCACTGTTTAATTCTTATGTTGTTTTTTAATTTTTTCTTTAATTAACTACGTACAAATAAACATTTGGAGATTTTAAATACTGATTATGTTTTTAAAAAAGTCAATTTTTGACTTAAATCAAAAAAATCCGATTTTTTTTAAATCATGGTTTTTATCAGTCCTGCATGTTCTATTTCACCCGGACAATTTCGTCTCTCTCGGAATTGTCTTTTTTTAATAATTTTTTCTAAACTGAGAAAAAATGAAAGAAAATTATAACGGCTTCACAAGCCAATGTATATGGATGTTAATTAATATTAAAGTATTTTACAAAAATTCAAAGAAGCTATTCCAACTCTTCCGGACTCACACTTAATTAAGTTTATTTCGTTCTATATGTGAGTTATTTATTGTAGATTTAAAGAAAATATGTTCTTATGACTGAATTTTTAGTATTTATTTATTTCATTCAAAATATTTAATATTACATTTGTAATATTGTGTAATACTCATGTAATGTACCGTAATATACCGTAATATATCGTATTATTTTGGTAATATAGCATATTGGCGTAATACTAGCGTAATAGGCGTATTAGATACGTATTAGTCGTAATATACGTAATAGGGATTACTCTGTACGTCTTTTTTTAAAGAAAATACCCCCTCGAAAAAAGCATGGATCAGCTGTTCCTTTTTTTCGGACGCCATTTTCACACAGTCGAACAAATGAATGCGTTTAAACCCTGCCTACAGGCATCTAAAAGCGCCATGTTTGTGCCTGTAGGATAAAAAATTACTTTAATTAAATAAATGAAAATAGAATAAATTAAGCTAATAAATAATGGTTTAAATCAAGTATGAAAATTACCTAATTCAATAATGCATGTTATTTAATTCAAATAAATATTTATTTGCAAGGAAAAAATGTTTTTCTTGAAAGAACTAAACATTCTTTTGAATTTAGTATTTAATTATGTATCAAGAAAAATTGTTTTAATTCTGACTGAAATCCCTTTAATTCCGTCAAATATTTTTTTATTTAGCCCAAATATGAAATCTATTTGCATCAATTGAAAAAATTGTAAAATTCAAATAAATTTAAATTTGACTTAAATCAAGAATTACTTATCTCAGGTAAATGTCTAAATGCATTAAGTAAGTAAATTATTTGTAACTAATCAGAAATTATCTAATTCAAGTAAACTTCTTATTTTATTCAAAATTCCCGAGTGCCAGAATGTTAGGGAACTAATAAATAATAAAATATTTTAAAATAATTTTAAAATCATAAAATTAATTCTAAATTGTTATTCAAAATTAAGTTCTGCTTTATTTGTAAATGGTCTTCTATTTATTTAAGGCATTATTCTAATATTATATAACCTACAGAGGATTCGAACCCTCAACGCTACGCACGCAAATCAAACGCTTAAGCACTAGTACACGCAAGCTCTAGCGAGAAATACCAAAACCTTCTACTTGTACGTCAGATCTGTAAGAGGTGCTTCCTTTTTTAATTTGTGATATGTTTAATACCATATTAAACTTTTTATAAACAGAAATTTATGAACAAACCATTAAATGCTATTATTTACAAATTAAACAATTGTTTCTAATATTAATTGTGCTAGAACTCAATAAAAGGTAAGAAATAAATAATTTAATAAAAATTACATTAACAAAATATTAAATGTTTAAATCGAAATGGAAAAATAATTCCAAGAAATTTTGAACAAATAAATAAAATAATTTACATTATAATTTTTTTACAATATTTTCGTTCCGATGTAATGCTTATTATTTGGTTAAAATATTTTTTATTTGTGTTGATAAAAAAACGTATTAGCATAAAGTAATGCATCATTTATATTAAATAATTTAATTTACTTCAATCAATAACTGACAGTCTCCTAAATTTTACCGTGCACAATTTTTACCGGATTATCTAGTAAAAAATGTGTGACATCCGGTAAAAATTGTGTGACACCCGGTAAAAATTGTAAGACATCACAGTAAAATTTAGGAGACTGTCAATTATGACACTTTTATGGTAAAAAGCACAGAAATTTTTACCAAATTTTTTTCTCAGAGTAGAGGCCGCTTGTACATCTCACCCGATTCGAGTTTTTTTCAATTCGAAAGAAAAAGACAGACAATATATCTGAGGGCAGGTATCACTTGGACGCCGAAGGAGAAATCAATGTACCCCCACTTACTCGGATCGAGCTAGTCCGAGGATTATGTTTAATATTTAAAAATTTGTTCTACAAAGTAATTTAATTTCAGAAAATTGAAATTATTCCAATAATAAGTATTTTTATTGCACTTAAATACTATTTGAATAGTAAAAAAAATGAAAATAAAAAATAAAATAATAATAAATCAGAAAATAGAAATTGCATTTTTTATTGTTAAAAATTGTGAAAACTTTTTGAAGTTAAATAAGGTAATGGTACCTATAATTGATTGAGACCACTAATCCATCAGTGCTGATTTAATTAGACAAACTTAATTAATGGTTTTATTACATTGGTAAAAGTAAATCTTTTAATATTGGAAATAGTACTTGATATCAATTTTATTAAACTATTAATTAATTATGTCCAATTAAATCATCACTGATCGACTATAGGTACTGATCGAGTATAGGTACCGTTACCTTACTCAACAATTCTAAATAAATTTTCTTTAAAACATTTTTATAAATTGTAATCATAAAAAATCAATTGATTTAATATCTAATAGGAAACATTAATTAAAAAAATTATTATTTTATGTTTACAAAGAAAAATAAAATCCACATTTTTGCGAATTTTTTTAAATGTAATGCGGAAAAAGGATAATTTTTTGTGCATTAGAGTCGATCTGAGGCCTGGGGTTAACCTTAATTTTTTGTTTTTATAAAGATTCAATAATATTTACAGAATATTCGTTCAAATAATATTTTTAAGACAAAAGACGTCCTTCTGAAACATTATAAGATATTTCACAAAATGTAATAGGGTAACCGGTACAATGATTGGCCATTTTGTTAAAATATGAGTAATTAGATATAATTTTAAATAAATCGCTTTATAAATTCATAGTACAAGTTAAAAGACACAAGATAAAACAATATTTGTCTTATATACAAACATATTTTTAATTTTTGAGGCGGCCAATCATTGTAACTTTTAGTTTCTTAAGGGGGCCAATCATTGTACGGATTACCCTAACCTCAAAAATTCATACCTTATTACCTAATTCCTTATAAAAACTATTTAATAGAATGGAAATACAAAATATTTACAAAAATTTACAAGTGTCCGAAGTTAGCCTGCTGTCCGAAGTTACCCCATTTGACGATAATGTAGACCACAAAAATAAAATAAAGAAAGCCTATTTTGTGATCGATGAAAAGTATAGTACTACCTGAACTAAATTTAGAAAGTTGTATTGACTTTGAAAAATTAATTAAGCTAGAGAAAGTAGTTAGTAAAATAAGACTTCTTAATTTATTTTGAAATTTAACTACTTAAAGTAGTAAATTTAACTACTAATATTTAATTGCATGAATAATAGGAAAATATTAACAAGACGAACATGGTTAGATTAACTAAAGTAATTATATTACCTACTTTGGACTTTTAATACTCAATGGTGGTTGAGTTTCTCGACAAAATGTTTTTCATTGAATACTAGAAACAATGTGCATAAAAACGCTCTTTTTCACTCTATGATTTCTTAAATTCCTATGACTTAGACGAAGAGAAAAAAATTTTGTTTTGAGTTATAAATATTCTAGACTACAATAAAGAAAATAAAAGCTGGAAATATATTTTTTTGAAGGAATTTTGAAACTAATTTTACAGTAAAACACTGAAATTTCACAAAAATGTAGGTTTCCAAAAAGCGTTATTTCTTTAAGAACATTTTACTTAATATAACATCTATTAAAATTCTTGAGTTATTTTACGAGAAAAAGTTTTTAAATTAACTTGAAAAGCATGTAATTTTTTATGTTACTTTGAGGTATTTATGTCACCACGTGTAAAATCAAAATTTTAAGCTTATTTCTCGCCTTTTATAACAAAAATAAGACAAAAATGTTTCAAAACGAAATTCTAAAGCATTTTTTACTAACTAAAAAACAAATTTTTAATAAATAATTGATTTTGAAGAATGCACAAACTAACCCACCAAATCTTCGTTTTTTAGTTTTTTACACTTTTTTCTTAAATACTTTTAAGCTTCCGGAGATCTAAACATAATTTTGAGGAGTTCGAAAATTCCCTGCTTGATTTTCGCGACTTTACGATTTTTTTTCTGATTCATGATAAAGACTTCAGTAATTTCATTTATTACTGCCTCACAGTGGTCTGAAACACGATTCTAGCTGGACAAAACTATTTACTCAAAAAGTCTTTGATGGAATTTTACACCACTTTGTTTCTAGCAGTTTTTGAGGTCGCTGATTACGAATCTGAAGTCAGATTTTAAAAATTCAAAATGGCGGATCCAATATGGCGGATCAAAAAATGAAGAAATTATTGCATATTAATAAAACATAGTATTTAAAGGTTTCGGGGGTTGCTGATTACGAATTTGTTATTAGATTTTAAAAATTCAAAATGGCGGATCCAATATGGCCGACCTAAACATAAAAAATTTATGGATTTTAATAGAAAATTGTATCTAAGGGTTTTTGGCGTCTCTGATTAAGAATCTGGAGTCAGATTTCAAAAATTCAAAATGGCGGATCCAATATGGCGGATCATAATATGAAGAAATTATTGTATATTAATAAAACATGGTATTTAAAGGTTTCGGGGGTTGCTGATTACGAATTTCTTATTAGATTTTAAAAATTCAAAATGGCGGATCCAATATGGCCGACCTAAACATAAAAAATTTGTGGATTTTAATAGAAAATTGTATCTAAGGGTTTTTGGCGTCTCTGATTAAGAATCTGGAGTCAGATTTCAAAAATTCAAAATGGCGGATCCAATATGGCGGATCAGAAAATGAAGAAATTATTGTAGATTAATACAGCATGGTATTTAAAGGTTTCGGGGGTTGCTGATTACGAATTTGTTATTAGATTTTAAAAATTCAAAATTGCAGATCCAATATGGCCGACCTAAACATAAAAAATCTGTGGATTTTAATAGAAAATTGTATCTAAGAGTTTTTGGCGTCGCTAATTACGAATCTGAAGTCAGATTTCAAAAATTCAAAATGACGATGGCAAAGTGGCGAACATTAAAATAAAGGAATTAGTGTATTTTAATAAAATATGGTTTAGTCTGAATAGTTAAAGAGAAAAACGTGTTATTGTGAATAAAATTTTAATCTTATAATCTATAACAGTTAAAAAATAATCGAATTAATAAAAAATTTGTATTAATAATAAATATTGGGCGGAAAGATTTAAAATGTTAGTCAATTTCGTCATCTGCATCCAGGGTAGGTTCGAATAGAAGTAAAGGTAGTACTTCTTGTGGAAGTTCATGTTTCTTCTGTCTTGGAAGGCCTCGAGCTTTGGCTATGACAGGATCAGACATTGCCAACATCATATTCATTAAGTCCGTTGTTGTTTTAATGCGGTCCATTTTTCGTGTGTGTTTATCTCGAACTTGTTTGTAGACTTTATTACTCGCTTCTTGAGCTTCTTCGGACATCATCCCTATAGGTAACATAATTGTCTGAATAACTTCTGCTCCATGCATAATTATTTTGTGAACACTGACTGGCATTCTGTACCAAGAATACTTTTCCATGTACAAAACAGCAGTTTCTTTGGCGAATTCATCATATTTTACAGTATCTATATTGTGTCCACTTGATAAAGCAACCATGGTAATCCAAAATCTTCGAATCAATTCTTCGTCTACGCCTGTAATCCTGGAAGCTTCTTTGTAGTTTGCAAAAAAAGTTCGAGCAACATTTCCCGTATTTGAAGTTCCCTTACCTTGCACGACCTTGTCGACTCTAATTCCCATACTTTTATACAGTTCTCTGTGAATTGTGTTTTTTCGGTCTTCTAAAATTTTTAGGTCTTCGGAGCTTATGCCTCTGATGGTAGGTTTCTTCAATTTCAATTTATAGGCAATGTGCAATACACATTCCAAAAATTTCATCCAGGCGTGCATCGTTGTAAGTCCGTATTCTAAATAATCGGGATTTACATTTGCATGCTTGTGACTGTTCAAATTATTCATTTCAGTTGGTTTTGATTTACACAAGTAGCAAGTCTGGGTGGAATTGTTATTTGTTATGGCATTTATCACTTTGACATCAAGCATGGTTAAATGCATATCGAATTTGCAGTTAACAGTTTGCTCATCATTAATAGTTACAATGATGTCCTGTAAGTTTAATATTTCATTTTTCATTGACTGGATTTCGGTGCGTATCAACTCAGTGCTTTCTTTTGCATATATAAATTTCTTAGGTCGACATAATCGTGTTGAGGAAGGACGTGGGTTTTGCCATAGGATCACTTCTTCGCCATCATTGCGTAGTCCAATGATGCGCAATGGTACAAATGTAATTAAAAATAGATTCGAATCCTGCAATTGTTCATCGGTTTCAGATTGTGGTTTCTGCATAAATTCGGGATGTCCTGAACTACCATCTGCTCCCCATTTAGAAATTAATGTTATTGCTGTCACAGTCGGTGCAATCTCGATTGTTGATACTAATCTTCTAATAGTATGATCAAGCAGTTCTTGCAATGGTACTTCAGAACCTGTAAAGATAAATTCTTAGAATATCTAAACAGTACATTTTAAACAGTTAAACATTTCTTCTATGATTTTCTATTAGCTATTTGGAAAATACAATTACAATTGTAACATAAAACCTTCGTGAATTTTAAAATATGTTTAATTGTGTTTTTTTTTAATATATTTATACTAACCACTATCAGTTACACGTATGCCTTCTGGATAACACAGCTTTTTGGCGGTAAGTACCTTTTCGTAGGAAGGATATATATCGGCATTCCGCTGCTTTGCTCCCAACCTGGTTTGGACGTACGCTTCTTTAGACATTCCCGTATTCAGAATAAAAGCTAGAGCTTCTTCTGGGATGTACGCTACAATTACTTTCTGAGACTCGACCTCTTTGATTATATGACGCATTTTGACGGCTTCAGACGGTGAACCTTCTGAACACTGACCCAAGAGATCTGCCGCAGATCTTTTTCCTTCCTTATACAGAGATGTTTTAGCCGCAAAAACAAGTTCTTCTGTACTTACACACGCTCTAAGTACTTCCGTTTTTCTTTTCTTTGTCTTTAAACTAGATTCAGAAAAATCCTTCTGCGGACGTCCGCTAATATTTTGCGCATTTTGTTGAAGATTCGAAGAAGAAGCCCCTGACAGAGTCGGATCATAATCGCTATTTTTAACCGCTGACTTTCCTGAAATTTAGTATTTTTCAATTTATAATTATTCATGGAATAATACAGTGAAAGCAGGGTTGTGCGTAATTCGGAAATTTTTAATTATAAAAAGAAGATTAAAAATAGAAAAATTAATTAATGAACAAATTTTACCGGACAAACTAGATAAATCGAAAATCATATCAAGCCAACTAGCTTGTTTTAAAAGAAATTTCGACTCGGTGCGATGTATACCCTTGGAATTCCATCTTGACGCTAAGTTATTACAAAAACTTCTTATTTTTATTCTAAGTTTTTCTTCAAAAGAACCATCGAACATTTGTAAATTCAATGAAAGAATTTTTTCTTTTACATAACGGAGAAGGCAGTCTGACGATAACGTCGAGGGATTTGTTAATGATAGAGAGGCATTTCGTAATTGAACATATAATTCGCGGTTTGTCAAAACCAATTTCGTTGTAGGAGACATCACTACACTGAAAAATACAGTGATGATAGCAAGAAATTTTTTATAATTTTTGTAATATAATATATTGAATTAATATATAACTTGAAAAAGTTGATATACTTACATATGAAACAGTTTTTTAATATTCACGAATTTCCGCACATCACCTTTATTAATATGATTCTATGTAAATACCGCAATACAAATATAAAGCCCTCAAACATACAGGGGTTTTACATCTCCTTAATGAATTAAAGAAGGAGCAATAAGAACAAGACTTTTAATTCATACTCTTGGAAAATCTTTTTTTTAATATTTTGACATAAGAGGTTATCATATTTACAACAAACAATTGCAGTCTATGTGATGAACAGCTGCTTGACGGACCTGAATTTCGTTCTTATACATTTAGCATTCGTTTGTTTTACGAGATAAAAACGATCCCGCCACTGAGACAATTACCATTGTTTTATTGTGATTACATTTTAAAAAAAAATAATTACTATTGTCTTATTGTGGTTACATTTTTTTAAAAAAATATTGCGATTTCCGGTTCCATGTTTAAGGTTTAATTTAAAATTTCGATTGGAAAGTATGTATTAAAATACACTAATTTTAAATTTTAATGTCCGATATATTGGCTCCGACATTTTGAATTTTTTAAATCTAACAACAGATTCATAACCAGCGACCTTGAAAACCCTTAAATGCAATGTTTTATTAAAATATACTAATTTTTTTATTTTCAGGTCCGCCATATTGGATCCGCCATTTAGAACTTTTAAAATCTGACTTCAGATTCGTAATCGGCAACCTTGAAAACCCAGAAATACCATGTTTTATTAAAATAAACTAATTCTTTTATTTTCAGGTCCGCCATATTGGATCTGCCATTTTGAATTTTTTCAATCTGTCTTCAAATTCGCAACCAGCAACCTCAAAAACAGATTATAATAAAGTGGTGTAAAATAGCATCATAGCTTTTTTGAACAAATAGCTTTGTCCATCTAGACTCGGGTTTCACGGACCGTTTTAAACATGAAAATATCGAAAAGTGGCAAAAAGTGGCAAAAAGTGTTAATGGTTTTGAAAACTTTAAGTCTTAATAAACATTTTCCCATGAATAACTTTTTAAACAAATTTAAACAATTTAACTTTTTTCATTTTGAATTTTGTAATATGCATTTAGCAGACAAACTAACCTTTGTCGTCGGTTTTTAAATATAAACATTAAAAATAGAATAATTTATGTTACACTATCTTACAGAGTGTGAATCATACTACAAAATTCATATAGGAATAATTAAAATTGGATGACTTAATAAGTCACTAGCTTTGTTCAATTAAAGCCACGATTTTTAGAGCAAAATAAACTACGCATCAGTCTACGTCAGTTCGTGCACTAATACAGTCAAATAAAATTTTTTTAGTGATTGAATCATACAAAAGTGGACGCTCTAGATATAATAGAACATAAAAATACTGAAAAAAAAATTTTTGAAAGCGATCGATTTTCCGACTTTTGTCCACCTAGATTTGGAATTCAGACCACTGTGTGCCTGTAGTCTAGATCGAACCCGTGAACAAAAAATAATGCTCTTTCCTCATTTTAATTTTGACGTTTCTCGCTCTTAAAAGACAAAATGAATTAGTAAATGTTGATTGATTAGAAATAATAGAGTGGCACAAGTAGTAAAACTTTAATTTATAAAAAAAAATAATTAAATATTGTTTTTAAAGTATTTTTGAAATTTGACAAAACTATTAAAAAATAATATTTAGCTTTTTTTAACATAAACAAAATTGAAGTTCCACTACTTATGCCACTCTATTATTTTTAATAAACCAACATTAATTAATATATTTTGTCTTTCAACTTTCAAGAGCGAGAAACGTCAATATTGAACTCTGGTGAGACCATTTTTCTTCACAGATTTGATTAACCTTAGTTAATGACGAATTTATTTGATAGTCTGGTTTAAATGAAATTTGAGTAAATAAAATTTTAATAGTTTCAATTAATTTGAATTTAAATAGCTTCAAATTGGAATAAATTGGAATTTCAACAGATTGAAAGTTTTGTAATCTTTATAAATTAAATTTTTGACAGATTGAAATTCAAGTTAACTGACATTTTGATAATTTATTTATTTATTTATTTTAAATTAACGGGTATTATTTTTATAAGATTGTAATTAAGACGTATTGAGATTTTTATAGCTTAAATTTTGATAATTTGAATTGTCTTTGAATTCCAAGTGGAAAGAATTGAAATTTCTATTATTTGAAATTTGAATAAATAAAATGACGTATTGAGACGTATTAAGATTTTTATAGCTTAAATTTTGATAATTTGAAATGTCTTTGAATTAAAACTAGAAAGAATTGAAATTCCCATTATTTGAAATTTGAATAAATAAAATGTATTACCTATTGGTAAAACTTATGATTGAAAGAAACTTAGATATTTTAAATTTTTAATCAAACAGAATATTTGAAAAGAATTGAAATTAGGAAGAATTGCAATTTTAGTCAATTAAAACTGAAATAGATTAAGATTTAGATAGATTATAATTTTGATAAATTAAATTTTAAAAAGACTGAAATTTGCATGAAAAGTTAATACCAAATGAACATTTCTGTAATCATAAATTAAAATTGGTTGTCAATTTAATAATTTTAAGTAAAGCCGAATTTACATATTTTAGAATAAATTGCAGGCAATAAAATTTTTATCGTTAATGTTTGCAAAAAGTGCTTTTTCCAAAGTTTAAAATCCTGAACCGAGAAATACATAAAATTAATTAATCCCAATAAAGTTCTTATTTTAAATAATATAAAAGTTTGTATTCTTTTAAATATTCCATGCATAATTGAATTTTCCCAAAAATAAATTTCCAAAAATCAACGAATTTTTTAATAAATTAATTTTTTAGCAAAATTGAAACAAAATTCCATCACATGATATTCATAAAATAAGCTGCAAAGTCGATTTAACAATAGACAATTACATACTTTTAATATCTTATAGGTAATTTCAAACAAAATTATAATTTTAAATTCAGTTTATAACCCAAACTTAAGAAAAACAGTAATTAAAAAACATAAATATTTGCAATTAATTGGGAAAAATATTTTTTTAAAAGAAACCGATTACAAAAAGAATAGTGCCAGATTGCAGGTGGAGAGAGAATAAAAGTAAGAATGATCGAATGAAACTGCAGATTATTATTATTATTATTATTAAAAATAAATAATAATAATAATAATAATGATTTTGCTAAATGAACTTTGTGCTACCATTAGTATTGCCAGAGTAAGTGAGAAATTGATTCCCACTACGATAGCCATGCCTGTGCTAGTGGAGTTCAAATATACTACAGATAGAGAGAGACAGAACGAAAACATTGCGGTAGCAGAGAATAAAGGCAATACACATACACCAGTACTAAGGCGCTAGAAAGAACGCGCCCAATAGAACGGTTATATGTATGTGTGAGTTTGTTTGCTGCAAGCGGGGCGGTCTCTGTCCCATGCTTTAGTCGGTGTTTTCAGACGAAAAACAAGTGTGGCCCTACCTTTTGCCGGTTTTAGAAGCCCGTATTTTACCAGTTATTATCCACGTAAGTATAATTGTTTATTTTTTATCTGAAACTGTGGTAAATAGTAAGTAGAGCAATTATATTGAAGTAAAGACAAAATACATTTTAGTCACTGTCGCACGCAAAGAAAGGTTATGATTATGATGTATTCTGCTTTGTTGTTTTATTAGGTATTAATTAATTTACTAAATTTAAAATATTAACTACATCACATTTAGTTCTTTTATTCAGATTAATCTTGCCAAAATGAAAAATAATTTGACTTTGAAAGAATCTTTGTACATATTTTTTTTAACGGTTTTACCTGCATTTTATTAAACACTACATTTTCATTCAGAAAGACAATTAAAACTGTCCTAATCGTGTTGCCCTGTTGATTATGTACAACTTCTAAATTAAACAACTTTTTTTTATTAACTTAAAATTTTAAAATACAAATATAAGTAGCAGAATACCACTAAATCGAAGAGACAACTGAACTTGAACGATCACATTTTAGAAAATAATTTTTGACAATTTATTTTCAAATTTCATAAAAGTTTGATTTCATTTGTGCATATTTGCCCGCAATAATTAGCAAATAATTATTTTGTGTCAATTCATTTCATGTTCTTTTCTTTATTCTAGTGTAAACTTTTTCAGTTAATTTACAGTTTTCCGATTTTTTTTTAATTTATTTTTTTTCGTTAATTCTGCTTTGTTGCTTTTTAAATTTGATCATAATTTCTTACAATTTTAATAAATTTTGTAATTTTACAATTATTATTGAATGTTCTGGATATTTTTCTCTCCTGATAACTGTTTAAATTGTTTCTTATAATTTTTTATTTTGATAAAATATTTATTTCGCATTTCTTGACATAGATTTTTAATGCTTCGTATCTTTTAAAGCTTTTTTCATGTGTCTTTTTCGTTTTCTGCATTAAATTTATTATCACTTTCTGAAATCTTTCATTTTTACGCGAATTAGTTTACTTTATTTTAAATATATTTTTGTTTGCATATTATTTTCATACTATTTCTATATTTTTCATAGATTTTTAAGTTTTTACAGAATATTGTTTTTGAATTTTTTAAAATATGTGATTTTTCAAAATTTTATTCAATAATAAAATATTATTGTAAATTGCGATTCCCTCTACAAGTAAACTAAAACCTGTATTCTGTGAGGAGTCGCGCAAGCTCGGAGGTAGGGTGAACTCCTGACAGGTTCGCGAGAACAAAAGAAATTTCGACAATGTAATGCTGCTGTTTCCCCGCTCCACCTCTTCGTCACCAAATAAAGTAAACAAAAGTGTAAACATAGTATTCCTGACAGGGCGACTCCTCAAAGGTTTTAGTGTACTTTAAAATTTTCAGCTAATCGATCATGTTGAACTTTTTCGCTTTCAACAGACAAGATAAATTGGCAAATGTCGATTTATTCAAAATAATAATGAGGTACAAGTTGGATAAATCTATATTTTTTTTTTGTTTTTTGGCTAAAAGCAAACATTTAAACAGTATTTGTAAATAATTTTTAAAAATTTGGAAAACAATAAACTATTTACAAAGAACATTTATCTTTTTTTTTAGCAATTCAATTTTTGTTGTTTTTTTGTACCTCTTTATTATTTCTAATAAATCGGCATTTCTTAATTGCCCTTGTCCTTAAGCGACACAAGAAAAGCTGGGACATGGCCGTAAGATACATTGTTATGTATATGTTCAGATCGTTAAGTATTGTGGTAAAATCTGTTAACTTTTTTTTCTCTTAACGTATAATTTATTTTATAAAATCTAAATTATTTAAATTAACGTTAATAACTACTAAATTGAAAGACATAATATGAAAATCCAATAACCGTTCAAAATGTTCTGATTTTCATTTTTAAAAATTCATTTCTACAAACTACAAAAAAAATATAATGACATCCCATAAAGCAGTAAAATTTTTTTAACTCACTCAAAAAAAATACTTCAAGTCAGTGGCGTAGCTAGGGGTGCAAGGGCCCTGGGGCAAAAAGGAAAATGGGGCCCCAATAATATATAATAATTTACAAGTTTAATTCATTCATTCATTCTGTCCACACCTGATATTTGTCACTAGATATTTTTTTCTTTTAAAATTTTAATTCATGTTTCACCTTTTTAAAATGTTTTCAAATTTTAAATTTAGAGCAATTTTAAAATGTTCAAAAATTATAAATTTATAGCAATTTTAATTTTTTCAAATTTAAGTTAATGTGAACTTGCATTAATTAAAAGTTCAATTAATCCATGTTTCAAAAATACTAAATTTGAAGAGATTTAAAAATTTTCTTCAATTTTTAATCATTCTTTTCTATTATTATCTTTTTGAATTTTAACTATTTTTGCCTTGACATTAAATCAATTTAATTACATTTATTCCTTAATTGTATATTATTCATCGTAAATTTAAATTTATTATTTTAACTTACCATTATTTTTGTCATTTTTCAATTATTATTTTCAATTTTGAAATCATTTTTATAATTTCTGAATTAATTTACTGAACTTTCAAATATATATCTCATTTTTCATTTCTTTTTATTATTTTGCAATAATTTTCTCCATCTTTGAATATTTTCATTATTTTTCAATTAATATCCTAAATTAGCAGTTATTATATCAAATTTAAATTATTGTCTTAAAATTTTTTTTATTTTTCAAAAGATTTTTCAATTGTTTCCTTTTGCTTAAAACTAAATTTTGTAATTTTATATTATTTTCTCCGATTTTTAATTATTTTCATTCTTTTGGCATAATTTTCAAAAATTGTAATTATTTATCTGAAATTTCAATTATTAGTTTCATCAATTTTCGATTATTTCTGTGATTTTTTAATGATTCTCTTTAATTACAATTTTTAACTATTTTTGTAATTAATTCGCTTTTTTAAACATATCTTCTATAGTTTTTTCAATTATATTGCTCAAATTTGATTTACTGTTTTCATTCTTTCATATTTAAATTAATTTTATTATTTTTCAATTATTTTCCTCAAATCTTAATTATTATTCTCACTAGCCTAACATGTCGCGCGCAAGCGCGCGTGTAGTTTTTCGCCGTGATTTAATTATAATACTAAAATATAAGTAAACCAAGTATAATAATAATTTCCCCAATTAACCAGAAATTAATATTTGAAGCCACAAAATATTATTTCATGAAAACTTATGATTTCAAAAGTTTCTGAAAAACAATTTTTAAATAATTTTTAACTATTCTTAAGGGCACTTTATAAAAAAATTACGTCATTTTTAAGTAGATCAAATTTTTTCACCATTTTAAAAATTCTTAAAATTAAATATCCTTATTGATAACGGAAAAAAATAATTGAAGAAAACCATGAATTAAAGAATATTAAAGAAAATAATTAAAAATTGAAGAACATAATTGAGAATTAAAGTAAATATTTTAAAATTGATGAAAATAATTAAAGAATTGGATAAATGAATTGAAATTTAAAGAAAATTATCGATAATTGAAAAAAATAATTAAAAATAGCCAAGAGTTATTGAACAAGGAAGAATGTAATTATATATTAAAGAATTGAGATAATTGAGAATTAAAGTAAATAATAATAAATAATAATTGTAAATAAGTAAATAATAATTGAGAATTAAAGTAAATAATTTAAAATTGATCAAAATAATTAAAGAATTGGATAAATGAATTGAAATTTAAAGAAAATTATTGATAATTGAAAAAAATAATTGAAAATAGCCAAGAGTTATTCAATAATGAAGAATGTAATTGTAAATTAAAGAAGATAATTGAAAATTGCATAAAATAATTCCAAATATATGAAAATAATTGAAGAATTTAATTAAAATTTCAAGAAAATAATTGATTATTGAAAAAAGCCGAGAATTATTGAATATTAAAGAAAATAATTGAAAATTTAAGAATGGAGTTAAAATTTGAAAAAAATGATTGATAATTGAAGAAAATAATTGAACAAAGAAAGAATTATTAAATATTCAATAAAGTAATTGAAAATTGAAGAATAATTGAATTGAAATTTCAAGAAAATTTGTTCACGGCTCGGGCACCTTCGGCGCTCTCGACTGCCACTCGTGCTGCAAACTTCAACATCAACAAAATGTCTGGCTTTTTTACCCTTGTAGCTTAATATACTAAACAATTCATAAAATTAATCTTAAAAAATTAACAATTGGGTCAAATAATTTAAAAACTATTTTAAAAATCTAAAATTCATGTAAATAATTTAAAATTCCAGATTAGATTAAAAATTAATTTAAATAATTAAAAATTGGAGATAATTGAAATTTGACATTAATAATTGGATGTTTAAGGGCATGTGATCCATCACATGTGACGTGATTATGACGTCACTGGTATAGGCAAAATTTGTCCGTAACTTTTCTCTTAAAGTATTGAATATATTGTCACAAAACTTTGTAGAATTACTTAAAATATCATTAAGATGGTCTCTCTGACCCAAATTTGTTTAAATTTTGACCCAAAATTAATTTTCAAAAATTTTCGAAAAATAGCAAATTTTTCAAAAATTAAATTTGAGCCAAAATTCATACAAGTTTGGGTCAGAGAAACCTTCCTAATGATGTTTTAAGTAATTCTACCAAGTTTCGTGACAAAATATTTAATATTTTAAGAGAAAAGTTACGGACAAATTTTGCCTTTATCAGTGACGTCATTCTCCATCACATGCCCTTAAGTAATTAATTTAAAAATAATGAAAATAATTTGAATTAGAAGAAATTAATTTAAAAATTATAATAGTAATTGAAAATTGAAGAAAATAATTAAAAAATTAGAAAAACATTTGAAAAATATTGAAGAAAGTTGAAAATTATTGTAAATAAAATGATAACAGAAAATAATTAAAATATAAAAATTATCATTGTTTTAGTAAAAGTAAATTTTACTATAGCTTTAAAGATTTTTAATTTTTTCAATTTTGGTACAAAATTTTTATCTTATTTTACATTTTTTTAAAATGGTTTTTGAAAATGTAGTAATTTTTAAGGGTACAAAATAAAATAATTTTAATACTTTAATATGTATAATACAACAGTTTTAATAATAATTTTTCAACACAAGATAAAATTTATTATTTAATTAATTTTATTTCTTTTCGCATAATTATCATTGAAAATAGAAGGTTCACGATGTTGTTTTGTAACTTTAAATGTGGCACTATTTTCAAAAACGTTATAATTAAAAAATGATTATAAATTAGAAATCAAAACTTATGCGAAATATTAATTTATTTATTTAAAATTCTAGAAACGATGCAAACTTAATTAAAATACATTACCCTAAGATAATAATATAATTTGAAAAATTTCAACTCATGAAAATTTTAGTGATATTTTTAAGTTTATAACACTTTTAGGGATCTCTTGCAAATTTGATATATTTAATATGTTTTAATATTAATATAACTTGCTATAAAAACTTAGCTAAGGCGTTTTGCTTTATTTATAAAATTTAAAACCTTAAAATTTTGCATTCAGAAAGCTAATATTTAATTTAAATGAGCAGTGTGAAGTTGCTTTATTTTCTATTTTAGTCGAAAAATTAAACTTTTTAAATACAAAATTTAAAAATATTATATTTTCTAAATAAAGCAAAACGCTTTTTACAAATTATAATAGCAAGTAAGTTATACTACTTTTAAAACACATTCAAAATCTCAAATTTGTAAGAGCTCCTAAAAAAATGTTACAAGCTTAAAAATATCACAAAAAGAAGTAAAATTTATACCATAATAATGTGGTTGCTAAAATAAAAAAATTCAAGCTTCACAAAATCTGAAACTTAATTTTGGAAAAATGTCCGCGGCATTTATGAAATTTTCATGTTAATGAAATCAATAAACAAAATACTGCAACATTTCAAATAGCTATAAAATTTGATTAAGTCCAAAATAAAAAACAAAAAATTACAAAATTTAGTCACCATTAATATTTATATATATTTAGCTTCTTAACAAATAATTTTTCGTAAATAATAATTATATATTAATATATTAATATAGAATACAATATAAAATATAAAAAAAAAAAAATATCAAATTAAATGAAAAATTTTAATTTTTAATTATATTCATAATTTTCAAATTTTTTCCACACATTTTAAACTTACTTACAATTAAAATTTGGCAAATGCGTTTTGCTTTATTTAGAAATTAATAGACTTTAAAAATTTGTGTTTAAAAAAGGGTAAAATTTGATTTGAGTGAGTAATGTGAATTTGCTTTGTTTTCTATTTTAGTCCAAAAATTAAACTTTTTAAATACAAAATTTAAAAACATATTATTTTTGAAATAAAGCAAAATACTTTAACAAAATTTAATAGCGGATAATTTATATTAATATGAAAACATATTTAAAATCCCAAATTTGTAACTGATTCTAATTATTTTTTTTTTTGTTACAATTTTATTTACAATAATTTTAAACTTTCTTCAATATTTTTCAAATATTGTTTTAAGTTTCAATTATTTTCATCGCTTTCCAATTTTTTCGACAGAGTTTAAAATTACTTGCAATTAAAGTTTGTCGAATGTGTTTTGCTTTATTTAAAAAATATTAAACTTTAAAATTTTGTGCATAAAGAGGTTAAAATTTAATTTGAATGAGTAATGTGAATTTGCTTCTTTTTCTATTTTAGTACAAAAATTAAACTTTGTAAATACAAAATTTTAAAATATAATAGTTTCTAAATAAAGAAAAACTTTTTTGACAAATTTTATTAGCGGATATCTTATATTAATATGAAAACATATACAAAATCCCAAATTTTTAACTGATACTAATTATTTTTTGTTACAATTTTATTTACAATAATTTTCAACTTTCTCCAATATTTTTTAAATACTGTTTTAATTTTTAATTATCTTCATCATTTTCCAATTTTTTCCACAGAGTTTAAACTTACTTGCAATTAACGTTTGGCGAATGCGTTTTCCTTTATTTAGAAAATATTAAACTTTACAATTTTGTGCTTAAAGAGGTTAAAATCTAATTTGAATGAGTAATGTGAATTTGCTTTGTTTTTTATTTTAGTCACAAAATTAAACTTTTGAAATTCAATTTTTAAGAACATAATATTTTCTAAATAAAGCAAAATTTTTTGTTATAATTATATTTACAAGAATTTTAAACATTATTTAATATTTTCCAAATATTGTTTTAATTTTTAATTATTTTCATCATTTTCCAAATTTTTCCACACGGTTTAAACTTACTTTCAATTAAAATTTGGCGAATGCGTTTTGCTTTATTTAAAAAATATTTAACTTTAAAATTTTGTGCTTAAAGAGGTTAAAATTTAATTTGAATGAGTAATGTGAATTTGCTTTGTTTTTTATTTTAGTCACAAAATTAAACTTTTTTTTATTACAAAATTTCAAAATATAATAGTTTTTTAATAAAGTAAAACACTTTTGATAAATTTTAATAGCAGCTAATTTACAGGAATACTAAAACACATGCAAAATTTCAAATTTTTAACTGATACTAATTGTAAATCATTATTAAGTAATTTACTTACCAAAAACTGTCACAACATTATTTAAAAAAACTTTCTTGATAATGAAATCAATAAACAAAAGACTGCTACATTTCATATAGCTATAGAATTTGAATAAATCCATTAAAAAAAACATAAAATTACGAAATTTAGTTACAATTAGTAACTATAATATATTTAGCTTCTTAACAAATAATTTAATATAAAATATAATATCAAATAACGTATAAATAATGTAAATTAAATGAAACATTTTAATTTCAAGAATAATTAATTTAAAACAAAAAAACATCTATAGTGACAAACTTCAGGTGTGGACAGAATGAATGAAAGAATGAATGAAAGAATCTTGTAAATTATTATATACTAGCAAAATATACGCGCGCTACAGCGCGCGAGAATGACGTTTTGCATTTGTTACTAATTTAAATATAAAAAGTATGAACTTTTTTATATTAGATAATTTATTATTAAATTAAATAAAAATATAACTCATTTTTTACTGTTACATAATTATTATTTAAATTTTATTAAATCAGAAAAAGAGTTTTGTTCTTTAAACTATGATTTGTTCCGTCAAATGCATTTCTTAAAAGTTAATTATTATTATTAATATACATCCTAATACATAATTGATTTAATTATAAAATAATAATAAAAAATTTTTAAATAATAAAAGTAATCCGATTTAGTTTAAATTAATTTTATTAGATCCTAAACAAATTAAACAAAAATTTTATTTTAACATATAATTATTATTTTAGTCCAGTTTAATAAGAAAGATAAGGTTTGTTAAAAGAGGTATGATTTTTTTGAGTTGAATGTTTATTAGCATTTCTTGACCCATAAATGCAAAAAAATGATTAATCAAAAAGTAAACAATAAAAGTTTATAGCAAAAAGGAAACAAGAAAAACGTAATGAATTATTTATTTTGAAATATACTAACATTATATTCAAAATTCTATACAAATTTCAATTGTTCCAAACGTCTATTAATCAAAGTTTCTTATTCTTAAATTTTCTTTAAACAATATAAATTTCAATTACTAACTTCTCTAGGTGCAAATTAATCGTCAAAACTTTTATCAACACAGATTTTAATTTTTCCAAATTTAAAATATTTTCCAACTTTTATACTTAGATTCAAACTCTAATTATTTTAAACTTCAATTAAGCAAAATTTTAATATTTAACCAAAGTTTTAAGAGACATATCCAATTTCACTTTGATTCTCAACAATGTAAACAAAATGTATTTTAACTTTATTATATATTTATAAACTAAATATTTTAAATTTAATTTTATTAATGCAATTTTAAAATGTGTTTCAAACTTTAAGAGCTTGTGATGGAGAATGATGTCAGTATAGTCACATGACCCAAAGCCAAAATTTCTCAGCGATTTTTCTGTATAAAACTAATGAATATTTTTATATAAAACTTAGTATAGAATTATATAAAATATCAACCGGAAGATCTTTCTGACTCTAGCGTGTGTTCTCATTTTGACTAAAAAGTTAATTTTATAAAATTGTTCAAAATTAGAAAAAACTCAAACAGTTAATTTTGGGTCAAACTCCAAATAAGTTAGGGGTACGCAGACCTTTCAGGTGATATTTTAGGTAATTCGACAAAATTGCATTGAAAAATATTCAGTACCTAGTTCTAGAGAAAACCGCTGAAAAATTTTGTTTGTGGGTCATGTGGTCAATGATCAATCTATCACATCCTCTTAATTATTAGGAACTTGGAATTATTTGAATTTTATTATTAATAAATTTCAATTATTATTAAAAACTTTTAATGCTTCAATTTTTAATCATTCTATGTTTTAATTATTATATCAACTTTAAATAATTTCAAATTCTAACAATATACATATTAAAATAATTTCAAACTTAAACCAATTTCTAAAAACGTTTTAATTGTAAAAAATTTACATACATTAAAACTAAAATAAATCCAAATTTTCTGATTAATTTTATAATTTTAGTCTTTCCAAAAAAAGTTAATTCTTTTATAGTAAAAACTGTATTTCAGTCTATCTCATTTTCTGTTAATCTAGTTAAACTATATAATTAGATTTATAATTGTCTTTAATTTTAAATGTATAATTAAATTGAATATTAAAGCAGTTTAATCATTTACTCACGCAATAAAAAATAATAATTTTTAGATAAAAATACTAAATTTTTTCAAAAGTAATTTAATGCAGTACCCATTTTTCTTTAAAAATTAATAGCGCAAAAAAGCTTCAAGAGTCAAACCACTGTCTTTCAACTAAAGCTCGTCGCTGACATATTTTAATAAATATTAAAACCCATATTATATGTATTATTGATGTGTCTAAATTCAAGTTCTGAAGTTGTTTTAGATAATTTTTTTATTTTCCAGCCGTAAATTGTAATTAAAGAAGCAAGTGTCAAGAAAAATTGGCGTTTTTAATGCATATTTCAAATATTTTTTATTTAGAAAGAAAACATTTCATTCTCATATTGTAAAGAAAATATGTTTAATTAACATCCAAATATTTATTTTATTTAATGTTATTTTGTATATAATGAATAATGATAAGAATAATAATAAAATCAATTTAAAGTTGATCAAAAGGCTGTCACTTTTAACCATTTTTAAAAATCTATTTTTTAGAAACCTTCTTAATAAATATTATTCAAACTTACCATAATTATTAATTTATACACTTTAATCATGTTTTCACTAGATTCAAGACAAATATTTATTTTATTACTAAATAATACCATCTTAAAACTTGAGAAGTAACCCCAAAACACAAAATTTTTAATCTTATATAAGTTTTTCTGGATGCAATTAACAAATTATTTCTTTTCACATATCTAAGTTTTTATAAAATCTTCAACATATTAAATTTTAGAGAGAGTAATTTGCTCAGTTTATGAATTATTATTCAAGTTTAAAATGTACAAAATACACTCTAAAGTTTGACAATCTGTTATTTATTTTAAATTCAAAATTATTTTTGTCAATAATTTTAACGACAAATGTAAGAGTGTATTTTGTTCAATGAAAAATATGGTTTTTTCATTACATTTTTAAACTTTAATAATTCATAAACTGAGCAAATTACCCTCGCGAAAATTTAATATGTTGAATATTTTATAAAAACTTAGATATGTAAAAAGTGTTAATTTTTTAATATCATCCAGAAGAAACTTATATAAGATTAAAAATGTGTTTTGGGGTTAATTCCGGAATTTTAAGATGGTATTATTTAGCAATAAAATAAATATCTGTCTTGAATCTAATGAAAATATAATTAAAGTGCATAAATTAATCATTATCGTAAGCGACCACCTTTGGTCGAAAGTCAGTGGTTTGACCCTTAAACTAAAGAAAAAAAAGTTCTCAAAAGGAAAGCAAATAATCAAAAAGGTAATTGAAAACCTTAAGCAATGTTTAAAACCTGTGCATAGCTTATTTTTCAATGATATAATTCATAATATTTCATTCTTTATTATTATTTTTATTGTATTTTTTAGAATTAATTAAAAGCTCGAAATAGGTGTAAACAGAATCAAAGACTGAATGAATGAATAAATGATAATAAAATTTTATTATTTCATATCTTCAAATCATTTATGAAATTTCATAGAAATATTAGATTTTCTGAATTAAAAAAACCAATATTCAATTTACTCAAAATATTTAAGAAAAACTTAATTTTACATAATAAGAACTTAAATAAATTTTGTTTAACATAAATTAAATTAAAATTGTAAAAAAATGTTAAATACAAAGCAGGTTATATACCTGCATAATGTATATATTTTAATCTTGTTTTCTTTTTTAATCCTATTATTAAAATTTTATTAGTTTATTTTAAAAATTTACCAATTTTATAGTTATGTAAGTCCATTGACTTTCGTCTGAGGACTGTTGCGGACATATTATTAAAAAAAATTGTTCCACAACACTTGAAACTTGAATATTTCCTGATTTCATTGGTCATAATATTATAGTGTAAATTGTATTTCTTATAATGTAATTATTAATCAAAAACCTTAAATTTTTGCAATTTTTTAAAAACATTATTATTCAAAAACTATTTGATATTATCTATTGGAACTTACCAGAAACATAAAATGCTTAATTTTTAATATATTAATGTTGTTATTTTTATTAAAAAAGGATTATTTTAAAATAATATCTAAATTAGAAAAATTTTTACTTCGAAAAATTTCACAATCCTTTTCAGCTTACAAATTTTTTGTGGAACCTCCTACAAATGGAGAAAATGGAAAAGAACTGGTGGTATAAATATCTAGATTTCTATTTTTCAATTGATATTTTAAACTTTAGGCAGGTTGTAATAATGCTTGTCTAATTTGAATTACAAGTTGAATAGAGCGATGTGAACTTGGTCTATACTAACTTCAAGTTTTAGAAATAACCTTTTTAAGTATAAAATTTCAATATTTTATATCTCAAAAATGAAGTAAAACACGTTCATAAAATTTTAATAATAAGTAAATTTTATTAATATGTAATCAAATATTTACAAAAGCTGAAATTTGTAGGAGGTTCAGTAAAAAAGTTGTAAGCTGAAAATAATTGTAAAATTTTTCAAAGTAAAAATTTTTCTAATTTAAATATTATTTTAAAATAATCCTTTTTTAATAAAAATATCAACAATAAAATATTAAAAATTAAGCATTTTATGTTTCTGGTAAGTTCCAATAGATAATATTAAATAGTTTTTGAATGATAATGTTTTTAAAAAAATGCAAAAATTTAAGGTTTTTGATTAATAATTGCATTAAAAGAAATACAATTTACCCTTTAATATTATGACCAATGAAACCAGCAAATATTAAAGTTTCAAGTGTTCTGGAACAATATTTTTTTTAAAATAAGTCCGCAACAGTTCTCAGACGAAAGACAATGGACTTACCTAATTGACACAAACGAAAAACGTAACCTATTTTCAACTACATAACAAATTTCAAAACCAAGAAGCAAAACATTATTAAAAAACAATTGAATAGAAAAACGACCAACTTCAGGTGTGGACAGAATGAATGAAAGAATGAATGAAATTGCGGATTATTATTATAGATAATTGTCTAAAATTATTTTTTAGAATTTTTAAGTATGTTTCTCAATTTTCAATTATTTTCTCCGACTTTTAATTGTTTTCATTATTTTTGCAAAATTTTCAAAAGTTTCAATTCTTTATCTGAAATTTCAATTATTTTTTCATTAATTTTTTATTAATGCTGCAATTTTTTAATTATTTTCTTTAATTAAAATTTTTACGTAATTTTGTAATTATTTTTCTATTTTAAACATATATTCTACGATTTTTCAACTATTATTTTCAAACTTTATTTAATGTTTTCAATCTCTCATACTTACATTATTTTCTTCATAAATTTGAATTACATTCAGCATAAGTGACTTGGAAAGTTAAAAGGGACCTTACGTCAAAAAATCGATTTTTTTTACTAATAGGTGATTCTGAAAGAAAAAAGTTCACTCTTTTGAAAGAAAAAAATCGTTTTTTTTTACGTAAAGTCTCTTTTAACTTTCCAAGTCACAATTGTTCGAATTATTTTTTTAATTTTTAATAATTTTATAATTTTTTAATTATTTTTCTCAATTGTTAATTATTATTCTCATTTTATAAAATTAGTTTCTAAAATTTTAATTATTTTCTTCAATTTTTAATTATTTTCATTTCTTTTCATAATTTCCGAATTTTTTTATAATTATAGTAAATTTTATTTATTTTTAGCTTTCTTCAATTCTCCAATTTTTAGTTATTCTTATTTTTTTCAATTAATTTCTAAGATCTTCATGTATTTATCTCAAATGTCAATTATTTTTTTTATTTAAAAAAATTCTGTTATTTTTTCAATCATTTCACTCAAATGTTATTTATTTTTTACAACTACTCAATGTTTCTATCACATTTCAATTATTTTCTTCAAGTTTCAAATTGTAAAATCATTTTTCAAATATTTTCCAAAATTTACATCCTTTAATTTTTAATTTTTTTCATTTCTTTTATAATTTCAAAAATTTTAAACTATTATATCGGAGATTTTAATAATTTCATTCAATTTTCAATTATTCATATTATTTATTTTTTATTTTTTGGAATTTTCAGTTACTTTCGATCTTTTACGTAATTTCCAAAAAGTTTTCAATTATTTCTGTTTAATTAAAAATTATTCTTTTCAATTTTAAATTACGTTTATCTTGTATCATTTATTTTCTCTAATTTTTAATTATCATTTTTTTTTTATTGAACTTCTGAAAGTTTTAAGTATTTTTCTGAAAATTTCTTTTTCTTTCAATTAATTTGAAAAATCAGCAATTATTTTGTTTAATTTCAATTATTTCTTGCATTTTTTTTTAATTCTAAAGTTTTATAAGTTTTGTCATGAAAAAAGGTTTATTAGGGTTGACTGAGGGCTCCCTGAGCTAAAGGGCCCGGGGCACTGCACCACATTGACCCTTAATAATAAAACCATTAATTAATTTTGTCCAATTAAATCATCACTGATCGACTACAGGTACTGATCGTGTATTGGTACCGTTACCTTAAATTCAATCTTATAATAATTTTCTTAATTTTTATTATTACTTTTTACTTGTTAAAAAAATGTTGTTTTTATTATATTTTACTTTTTAATTTTTCAAATTTTATTCTTTTCGTTTTTTGTTACCAGGTATGTCGATTTAAAACAAAAACAATTTAAGATTTTTTTCCTAAAATTACTAGTATTTTAAAGCATTATTATAGTGTTATTGACATTTCTGTTTACTTACATATCTATACAGTTTTCAAAAATGTAACAGTTAAGAAAATTATGATTCCTTCACGAGAAAGTATGATAGGAAATTTCTAATAGGATCTAGCATTATTTTACTATCATTTTTTTCCTATTATTGTTTAGCGACGATAGAAAAATGATAGAAATAATGATAGAGGAAATTTTACAAAAAATAATGATAGGGAAAATTACAGAAATAATACTAGAAAAATTAATAGAAATAATGATAAGAAAAATGGTAAAAAATAAGGTTTAAAAAAAGGATTTTATTAATAATAGAGAGAATAAACCCTAGTAATTATTTAAACAAGAGTTTAATAGAAAATCAATCATAACCATTGTTAACATATCAGCAGATACTAAGTATACTTATATATACATATTCTTTACGTTTTCTTAGAATTGAAGAAAAAAGTTATATTTTTTCTTATTGCAGTGGACATGAAAGAACAAAAGAAGAAGGATACTTTGACAGTAACCCCTAAAAGCACAAAATCGCAACATCTCGATGGTAAGATAGGAAGATAAGCCCGAGTCAAAATTTAAACCCTCGATAGACCCTTCAAAAAAAAGCTTCTTCTTCTTTGGTTGTGTCCGAAACATAGATGCTTTGTAGCCCTTCTAACTGTGCAGATATTTTAAATTTTGTACAATTTGAGGTGTAAAAGAGAGTTTTAAAAGATGATTAAAAGTTAAAATTTTGCAATTGCTGTACTTCTTTTAATTTTATTAAAATTATTTAAAGTATAATATTTCTACATGAAAGAGTAATGAAACAATAACATTGTGTTAAAAGAATTTATTTTTTTTAATAACAAAATAATAAAAAATGTATTATGACATCTAAATAGACCCTCTTTAGTACCTCGAATTATACAGTTTTTTTAATTTCTGCATGGTGAAATAAGTAGAAGAGGGTCTACTTAGACGCAAAGAGAACTAAAGGAGACTGAACGAGGATGCTGTAAATCTATCGAGGGCCTAAATTTCGTCTCGGAAGAAAATTTGTTTTTTATACAATATATCCCGTGAGGTAAATTAAACATGGCCCAGACCTGGCCCTGACCAGTTTTCCTTAGACTAGTTCTGGTAGAACTAGTTCTGGCCCAGACCAGTAGTGTAACGTTTTTTTACATAGGACTAATTTGCCAAATTTTATTTCTGGCTACACCAGACTTGGTCCACACCAAAATTGTAATGCTTTTTTCTTAAAAAGTACCTACTTTTTCTAGAATTTGTTGTGCTATGAAAACAAAAACATTTTTAATTGGATAACCCGAGGCCTCGGATCGATTTTAAGGCACATAAAAGTCGTTTTACCCGCATTACATATACGCATTTTATATATTTATATTTCCTATTGAATATTAAATAACCATTAATTTTTTAATGATAATAATTTATAAATATTTTGTTAAGAAATTTTATTTAGAATTTTTGAGTATTTAACTTCAAAAAGTTTCCATAATTTTTAACTATAAAAAAATGCAATTTCTATTTTTTTAAAAATTATTTCAGTCTGATTTACATAAATCATTCTAATTTAGACGACCAGTATAATTTGTTAGTTAAAATCATCAAAAACTTTTGAAGACATAATTTAAAAATGTATTATTACTTCATTCTAGGGAAAATTTGACATTTTTTTTCAAAAAAATTATATTCTAAATTAGGGCCGGAAGTGGACCAGATTTGGCCTCCCACATCAGGCAGTTCCAGATCAGGCTAACTTTTGGATTCAGGCTTGCCAGAACTTTTTCCCTCACGGGTATAAATGCAAAAAATTTAAACCCAAAAATTTCTTTTACATTTTTTAATCCTGTTTTGATTAGTGAATTTTGTTCTTTCATATTTAAAACATTTGACCTCATAACTCAAAAATAAAAGAAAAATTTTCTCCTTCCTACAAAATTGATACATTTTATTTAAAATAAATTATTTGAATCTTCGCGACACTGGTGACTATCCCGGAGAATCTTTGTACAAAGAAATGTCTGATAACGCGAGGCTTATAAAAAATAAGGCACATGAATATTCCCTAAAACCCTTTAATCTAAAATCCATTTTACCTAAAATGTATTCTTCCTGAAACTCATTTAACCTAAATCGGTTTTGGGAAAAAAGCCAATTTTTTTTTAATTTTTGAATTTCAAGTTAAAAAATTGAAAATATTCCAAAACAATATTCAGGAAACGAAAGAGCATTACAAGAATAAAAGAAAGTTTAAGGTTTAAATTCATTTTATAAAATGTATACCAACAGAAAAGATTGGACTTATAAACGTTGTCATGCAAACTTCCAAAAATATCTTCAAAATTTTTCAAAATATTAAAAAATTATTTTCTATTAAATGACGCCCTATCAGCACAATAATTTTCTAAGTTTTCACTTAGATAAAAGATAATAATACTTTAATTAGGACCTATGCTACCAGTATTGTAATGTAATTGTTAAAAATTTTTAATTGAAAGGAGAATGCGGAAGGGGGAAAAGGGAAAGGAAGAAACAAAAAGTTTTTACACCCTCCGACTATGAGAAGACGAAGAATAAAAAGCGTGAAATGGTTGAAACCAATAAGCAAGTTGCTAAGGAACAATTGGTAAATATTTTATTGACAGAAAATTAAATTAAATTAAATTAAATTTTCGCAAACTTTCACCATCATTTAATATCATCATTAAAATAAGCATAAGTCTAGGGAATGTTATTAAAAACAGAGGAGTTTCTTATTCGGAAATGCATTGCAAGTAAAATATATTATTCCTTTTTCATTTTTCAGAACATGGTTAAGAAAGTCAAAAGTGATTCTTTTAACAAGACCAAATTAAAAACTTTGCAACTTGCTATTAAGAACGTAAGTATGTGATTACAAACGTTTATTATTAGATGCTATAAAAATTTTGTTTATAGTAAGAAGCTTTTAGTTTAATATTTTTTTATAGGGCATAATGATAACTGAATGGGCTCCATCCACGAATTACGTAACAGGTTTTTAGTGGGGAAAAGGGATTCAATGAAATGTTACTAATTGTGACAGAATAATAATTTTAAAAAATAAAATAAAATTTAAAAACATTTAAATTTGAGGATTTCTGACAAAATGTATGTGCTATGATATGAGCACAGCTATGCAATATTTATTTATTAGAATGTACCTAATACTTAAGTTACTTTAATTATGTAAGATTAATGATTATTTTAACAGTGATTAATTTTAAAAAAAATAATTATGGGGTTATACAAATTGTTGCGTAATTTAGGGAAAGGGGGTCAAAAATGGGCTGAAAACCTGTTACGTAATTTGTGGGTGAGATTGAGTGATAAAGAAGATGTTAAGCCTGTATGTAGGGATTGAACGAAGTAAAAATTTAAATGGACAGAAGCAGGAGGATAAAATTATTGCTGCCCGCTGACGTCACGAAGTGGAAAAAATCTTTTCCGCCCGCTCTATGACATCAGTGGTCACTAAATATTTTTTGTCCTACATGCACGGAAAGTATGTCATTTAGGACACTTAATGCGGGCGCAAAATGAGTCATTTCTTCCCGGGGATAGGATAAGTGGGCGCAAAATACATTTCTGCCCGCTGACGTCATAGAAGAGGGGCAAAATGCTTTCCCGCCCGCTGACGTCAGAGGAGCGGGCGCAAAAGTTATGAACACATGTGCAGTACTTTTTATGCTAGTAATACATGCTGTTTATTTTTCTATGATTGTTACACCTACACAGTATCTTTTTATGATATTTACACATATGCATTTGTTTTCTATGATAATTACACATGCGCAGTAGCATTTTATGATATTTACACAAGCACAGTAGCTTTTTATGATAGTTACACATACGCAGTAGTATTACATGAACACAAAAGCACAGTAGCTTTTTATGATAGTTACACATACACAGTAGTATTTCATGAACACAAATTTTTATGGTATTTATACAATATGTTCATTAATTGTTAATTAGGTGAAGGTTTTACCGCTTTCGTCTTCAATGCCATACTTACCATGCAAGTAGGACAAAAAACGTTGTTCGCACCACGGGCGCAAGGTGATTGTAGCTAGGACGAGATTAGAAAAACCTCGGCGATTCTTCCGCGACCTGGGCTTCTCCTCGGGCGCTTCAGGTTCCCTCGGTTTCCCTAATCTCGCCCTCGCTGCAATTATATGTTTTGCGCCCTCGATACGAACATAACTATTTCCGACGGCTATAATTGTCAAGCTGTCGGCAAAGGGACACTTTCCGCTAATTGTAGAAGTACAAAATGTTTCGTTTATCGTGCACGTAGGACAAAAAAAATTTTATTTGAGTGAAATTGTAAAATAAATTTTCATTTAAAACGAATAAAAATGTAGTAGGCTCTGAGACATAAATATTTTTCTATTGGATAAAAATACTAAATTTTATTTGATATGTTCAGGGACTACCGGACCTTCTTACTAAAAAGGTGCAGGCCCCTGCTCCTAGCACGTCAAACAAAACTGTGGTAAATAATAATAATAATAATATTTAATCTTTACTTTTTATAATAATTTAGGGTACAAAGTACAATAGTCTGGAATGACTTCAAATGTTATAGCTTCTAATTTGCATTGCTATGATTACTTTTAGAAATTATTTCATAAAATTAAGACGGCTTTTAATTTATTATAAAAATTTAAAATGTTTTGCTTTGGTTACTTTTAGTATTCTTTCATAAAGTTAAGACACTTTAATTTATTACAAGAATTTGAAATATTTTTCTGTAAAAGCAAATAAATCTTTTGCCGACTACTGATACAAACCAAAGCACTTACCCTACTGTTTCGACAAGAAATATCAGTTCATCTGATTCTGTTTTAGAATATGATATTAATGATATTATAAAACCACGCTTCGCATTCCCCAACTATTTACTATTTTTTGCTACTTTTTTTATGAAAGGCTACTGTTTTAATACTTTTTTCGGCCTAAAGCTACTAAAAGCTACTTTTTTTAAAAATTATGGGAAAAAAGTATTCAGTTATTAGATTATTAATTTTATAAGTGCAAAAATTTATTAACTTACAATCAAACTTCCATACGTCGGAAAGAAATTTGACATTTCCGCGGTAAAAAGGTTCTTTAAAATGCTATTAGTGAGTGGACGTTCAGGAATGTACAAACCAAATTTACAATAGGTTCAGTTGGGGTAATTCGGGACAAACTATACCTTGCTGACAATTGACAATCAAAAAAATGTCAAATATACGTTTTTGACAATTATTTTTAAAAAATTTCTACAATTGCTTTGTAATTTGACTTATATAGTAACTTGAGCTACAAGAAAAAGAGGTTATTTTGACAACTGGTAAGATGAAATAAAAATGCGCATTAATGATTTAGATACCTTCAAACGGGGCTATTATGGTACAAAAACTGCATTTTTTTGTATTCTATGCTTCACCAAAAATCAGAATTATATACAAAATTTTTTTTAACCAACTAGTCACGTCGTTTACATCCTTCTGAAAGTTTACTCTAAGTTTTACCATAAAAAAACATTTTTTTTTCGAGTTATAAAAACTCAAAGTTTGTATTATTATAATTTCGCAGTCGGGGCTATTATAGTACAAAATTTATTTCTGTTTATAAAATAAAGAAAATATTTTATTTTTTGCATTAAACTATGTGGGAACCTTTTAATAGATATCCCAGAGACAAATTTTTTATAAATCGCCAAACAGTAATTATTATTATGGAAATTATTTATGAAAATATAAAGTTAAATAATGAAATTTGTCAAAATTCGTATTTTATGTTATTTTAATAAATAAACTACTTAATATAGTCCATAATAACGTTTTGAGCTATTTTAAGTCAAGCAATATTGAAATTAACTTAAAACCCTTGTAAATAATATGATATTAATATAAGTGGTTTTTGAGGTTATGATGCACTCGTTGTCGAGTTTGACAAATTTAAGTTATTTTCAATTTTCTGACAAAAAATAAAACATTTACTTAATAAAAACAATTAAGCCAAATCCCAGAAACCTTTTTCACTTTTTTAATAAAACGAATTTTCATAAAATAATTAAAATAGTTTTGTATCAGAATAGCCCCGCTATGTGCTGAACTTTTAGTTTTTAACCATTTTTTCCTTAAATTCTTAATAAAAAGTTAGCCCATCATGTGAATATAGTCCCAACTAAATTCTCAACACGTACCTTAATTATCTTTTACATTGAATTTGTCAATATTAAGATCGAAGCAGATTTTTAGAGAACTTCCAATTTTTTAATGAAATTTGTATGTATATATATATATGAATTTTTTCCTGATTTTTGACAAAGAATTTATTAACAACAATACTGTTATTTTGTTTGCAAAATATCACACTATATTTACAAATAAAAATCATATTTATAAATTTCAAAATAAATATTTTAGAAATAAAAAACCAGCTTGTACCATAATAGCCCCCGGTGTACCAGAGTAGCCCCGTTCGACGGTAACATAAATTTCCTTATTGGTAATTGTTAAAAACAGTCTTATTTACTTATATTAATTAATTATTGAATTAAGAAGAACAAAATGTTGCGTAAAAATTACTTTTAAAACTTACTTGCAAAATGTAACAATTTTCAAAGTTCCAATTAAAGTTTTCTATTAAGAATTCAAATATTTTAGTATTAAATCTTATTTCATCTTGAGTCTTTCATAAGACGTACCAACTTTTTAATTTTATAATGAAGAAATATGAAAACTTTTACCTTAATTATTGAAATTTTGAGAAGAAGCAGTATTTTTGAACTCTAATAACTCATCACCAGAGGCGTGAAAAAATCAAATTTTGGTTTTAAAATTTAAGTTTGACCCTCCTTTCCACAGTATCAAAATTTGGTGTTGGAGAATCAGCTACTTTTTTACTTTTTACAATTTGAAAAATGTGCTTTCCGAGGTGCTTTTAAATACGAATTGGAAGGTTAAAATGCAAGTAGTTTTGTAAAACTGAATTTAGCTGCTGCCAGATTGTGAAATTTAAATTAAAATTTTGTTACTTTGAAAATTTTTACATTTTGCAAGTAAGTTTTAAAAGTAATTTTCACCTAACATTTTGTTTTCATTAATTCAATAATATTAATTAATATATGTAAATGAGACTGTTTTTAACAATTACCAATAAGGAAATTTATGTTATCTAAATCATTAATGCGCTTTTTTATTTCATCTTACCAGTTGTCAAAATAACCTCTTTTTCTTGTAGCTCAAGTTACTAAGTCACAAAGCAATTGTAGAATTTTTTTTAAAAATAATTGTCAAAAATTATTTTGACAGCAAAAATAAATATTACAAATTATCAGATTTTTGTAACATTAGTCCGCAACGACTTTGGGTGAAATATAATGGTTTGACTCATAATTCATTTTTCTCATTATTAAAAGATTTTTTCTTCTGTTGTTTTTGATATTGTTTGCGGTAGTATTTTGGGTGCCAAAGAAGTGTTTAAAAATGGTGCGAAACTTTTGGGCATACTTATTTAGCACTTTCAATACTAAAGAAAAACACAAATCTAAAAAATAATATCTGTTTTCGATCGACCGAATTTCTCATGGAATGCCCCAAAAAAATAATCGCTCATTAATTTTCTCAATTGATTTCGATTTCTTAGAGTTTTAAGTGTATTTTCATATCTTTTCTCAATTTTTAAAGGGTCCAGAACATTGAAAAAAATTAATTGTTTATAAACAATTTTTTTTTTAAATTTTCGAGTAAGTTGAAGTCTGTTTTATGTTTTTTTGATTCTATCTAAGGTATACTTAAGTCGGAAAACTCATTTAAGAAATATAAGCTTCTATTTAAAAAGTGTTGAAAATTTTCATTTTGCAATAACTTTTATAATCAAAATTTTAAAAAATTTTTGTTTAGTAGTAACATTTTTAGAATCTAACATAATAATTTTTTTAATATTTCGATAAAAAGAATTTTTTTTTTCTATGAGAGCTGATTTTACTAATTCTGATTTCACTAGATCTTTTCGGCCCTGAATTTGATGGCACGTACACAGTCATAACTCTCAACGATATATTCCCTTCAACACTTGCCTTATGAGTTTCCGCCGGATGAAAGTTTGACTGTATTATAACAATAATTTGTTATTTCTAATATTAAATAAATCTGAAACGTGCCGTGACTAAATGAACATCTAACACATTCATGTAAAATGAAAATAATAATTAATAGTAAAAATAAATCAAACTTATCTTATTTTCTATTTGGCTACTTTTTACTACTTTTTTTAATCATGCAAGCTACTTTTTCCTACTATTTTTGAACTCTTAAAACAGTGCGAAGCCTGTAAAACAATAATTATAAATATATTATTGTGTGTCATTACCTAATATTAATAATATTAATCTTATATTAAATATATTGATATAGATTAGTGAATTGTTGAATAAATTCTACGAAGTACCGGAGGGATCTTTTAGATTTTAAGACGAAGCGGGTTGAAATTATTGGAATATAATAGATATTATTAACGTATGTGTAATATTATAATCCACTTATTTAAACAAGCTTCGCCTTAAAATGTTAAAAAATTTCTCGGATCTTCGTATAATTTAACAATCCGTGGGATTCTTGTAGGTTTTAAGGCGGAGTGGGTTAAAATTAGTGGATTATAATATTCTATACGTATATAACAATAGTATAATCCAATAATTTCAACCCTCTCCGTCTTAAAATCTAAAAGATCCCCCGACACTTTGTATAATTTACTAATATTAAAATATTTCTATGCTAAAAGATAATTTTTGACTTTTTTTTTCATTTCCATGTTTCAAGAAAAATTTTTTTTAATTACACTTTTTGTTATAATGCTTGAAACCCAGACGTGCTAAGTATATTGCATTTTTTGGATTTTTTTGAACAACCGTCTTGGGAAATTGGCTGTTATTGAATTCATTTTTTTTTATTGCAATTGATAGTTTTTGAGTTGCTTTTTGAGTTCCAATTATGAAAATTGTATTCTTACAATTTTTCTCGCTCCCCTTTGATCATCCGTCCTTTAAAGTTTGCTTTTTACGCATTAGGTCCCTTTTCTTTTATAGAGTCACATGTGTAATTAACAATATAATAATATTTATATTAAAGGCGCATAATAATGCATTTATAATTATTGTTTTATAACATTAGGTCAGAATTTCTCTTACGGATCACCTGAACCAAAAAATTTTTATTTCCCATCAAAAATGATTTTTTTTATTTCTCATAGAGTCGAAAGAAGATCCTAAAATTTGTAGTAAAAAAAAATATCCTAATGTTATTAACAATTTAATTGTCTAGTATTTTTAAATAAAATTTTTTTTTATCCACACTGAGAAAAATGGATGTTTATCCGTAACGACTGGATGTTAACGCTGACCATCTAGATGCTAACGCTTAACATCCAGATGTTAACGCTTAGAATATCCAGTCGTTACGGGTAAACATCCATTTTCCTAAGTGCAAATCTAGTTAACCGATTTAAAAATAAAAAAGGGTTTTTTTTCGTAATGAAATGCAGTATTAAGAATAATTTTTGTTCTTAAATAATGTAATTTTTAATTGTTTTTGTTTCCTCATAGAGGAAACTTTGTGATCATTAAGATTTTCAATTTAGTAGAACAAAAAAAAATTTCAAAAAAAGAAATTCTGTTTTTGAGAAATTCGAGCTTTTTGATTTTTAAAGAAATGACCGAAATTTTGTTAATTTTCAAAATTTTTCAATTTTTTAAAATTGCTAAGAAAGAGCATTTAAAACTGTCGTAAAATCAGAAAACAAAATTCAAAAAGCATTTTCGTTCAAAAATCACTCTTTGTCTTAAAACTTTCAAATGCTCGTAACCCTGCGAAAATTTGGTTTTTCGCAAAACAAAGAAATACGTGTCTTGTAAGTTGCCCTTGAAAACAATAAAAATCATGTTAAATATGATTTTGAATTTTGAATATATTCGGCCTGTATGATTTGAAATGAAAACAGCCAGTTCTTATCGAATAACTTTTTTCATAATTGAGATACGTTTTTTCTTAATAGTTTTATACTCAGAGATATGTGAACAATAAAATACAATTTTTCCTCTTTCTGTAGGACATGGAGAACACAATTTGTTATTAACATTTTATAAATAAGTAATATAAAATACTATTAAAAATTACATTTCTTAAAAGCAAAAATTAGTTCTGAATACTGCATTTCATGACAAAAAAAATTTCTTTTTATTTTCAAATCGTCAACTGGATCTCGAAAATTTTTTTTTTTTATGATTACTAAAAAATTGAATTATTAATAACATTAATAAAAAAATTTGTTTTGGCCAAAAAATTGTAGGATCCTTTTTTGACCCTTTGAGGAATATAAAATATCATTTTCGATGGAAAATAAACATTTTTTTGTTTAGGTGATCCGTTTGAGAAATTCTGACCCTATTATTAATGTATTAATATACATATAATATATATATTAAAAAATAACTGGTTTTGACGCACCCCTTAATTAGATTGTTCCAAATGCAAGTCTTCAATTTATCTTACTTTTCAAATATGTTACTGTTTTTAAATCGAATTTAATTTATAGAATAAATTTAATATATTATATTATATTTATTAATTGTTTATTTATTAAGCATGGTGAAGTACACTAGGTAGTCCATTTAGATACACTTCCCCTGTGTAATTCACAATGAAAGACCTCGTTTCATAATTGAACTATTGTAATTTTAGGAGTCCGTATGTGAAGAACAGAGTGAAGTGGAAGGCATAAGGGAGGAAAACAGACTGCTACAGCTGAAATTAACTGTAGCAAACACCGCAATAAGCAACTTAAAAAGTCGGCTTCAAGAACAAGCTGCCAATAATAAAGTGGTAGAGAATATGGCAAAGAAGCTTAATGAGATAGAGTCAAAATTGGACAACGTTCTGTCTCAGGAAAGAAGTCCGAGTAATGGTGAGCTAGTTGCTGAAGACAAAAGTTCGGTAAATACATATTTATTATTTTCATTAAAAGCGTATATTCACTGTTAAAAATTGCAACTAGAATTTTCTGTGACCATTGACAGTAGGTTCTTTCTGTCCACATGTGTCAGAAAATCTTAAAAATTTCTGTTATCGTGTCGGAAATTTAACGTATCTTTATTGATTACACGCACACTACGCGAGACATAAAACTTACATCCGATTTCAAGATATTGTTTAGAGTATTAAATTTTCCTTTATTCAGGTCATTCACTAAAGATAATTTTATCTTATTGATTAAGGAGTGCATTTAAAATCGCGAATGGTGTAAAACTGTAAAGTCACGAATGACATATATCTGTAATGCCTGTCCCAAAAAAATTTTTAAACGTGTTTAAGCATAAACCAAATAAAACATCAATTTCAAATTTTGGAAATAGTTTTAAGAAATCTTCAAAATGCGGGAGACCGTGTCTGTGGAAGGGGCTGGTTAACGCTCTTGACTTCATTCAAACGTGGAAAGTCTAAGTAATTATGGCAACAAAATTAACTTTCTAGGTGGGGTAGTTTTCCCCATCCTACCCAAACGTATGTGTGCGCATTAAAATACTATTTTATAACCTGACAGTTCTACGTTCTTATACGTCTATAATTTTTACGTTTGTTATCATTGCTTTTTTGCAAGATAGCTTTTTATTTTCCATTAAATTATTAATTTCTATTATGAAATTTTGCAACAAAACTTGACTTAAAATATTATAATAGTAATAATCGATAACTTCATTCTTTCATTCCATCCCCCTATAGCACCTAAACTTGCCTCAACTTTGCCAACCTTTCCACAAGTTTCGGAACATGTAGCAAAGTTTCTGAAAGTTAACGACACTTGAGAAAAGGTTGGCAACGTTGAGGCAAGTTTAGGTGCCGTGGGGGGTCATTCTTTCATTCTGTCCACACCTTAAGTTTGGCACAATAGATATTTTTTGTTTTAAACCAATAACTTTTGAAAAAATGTATTTTTATATTAATTATATACATGATTAATAATTTTACTTATTTAATTATTAATTCTCCGGAATTTGATTTTTAAATTAATCAACAAATTTAGATTTTATTTTTAATAATAGTAAATTAAAATATAAATTTGCCTTATTTAAATCTAATTTACAGATTTTAAAACAGATTTAAAACACTTTAAACATAATATTTAGGGACAAAACATGTATAAATAATTTAATTCTACCAATATTCCGAGGTTTTAAGAAACTTTATAAAGTAAAACAAAAATAAAAATAAAAAATAAAATATGAAATTAAATATAAAGAAGCGTGCAGGTTTCCCAACATTTGTTAAGGCTTTTGAATGTCTTTTTTGTAATTTGTTCCTATTTTAATAATTTCCTTTTTTCATAATATCGAACTTTTTTTACAATTTTAAATAAAAATATTAACTAAATCAAATTTCTTTAAATAAATTGTATTTTTAATCTTAAATGGCTTATTTTTTATTGCGTGAGTAGATTATTAAACTTATTTAATTTAATTTAATTATATTGTAGGTTTGAAAGTAGGGTCAATTCTAATTTCAATCAGCTTAATTGGATTACAAAATATAAAATTAACTGTAATATAGTTTTCACTATATTACAGATTTTCCAAGTTGATAAGGATAGAAATTCATTAAGATCAAGGGTCCAAAAATTCCAGAAAAATACACTTATCACAAAAATCACATACTTAAAAGAACTACATAAAATATTTTAAATTTATTTCTTTACTTAATATTTATTTATTTATTTATTTTGAAAATTAAAGATAATTATGAATAACTGTGAAAGAACAAATTGCTTTTGGGTACACTAAAATTTTGATACATAAAAATTATTTAATTTGATTGATATGAAAATTTAAAAAAAAGTAAAACTTTATGCTTAGAAATTTAAATTGATTGATAACAAGATTTTTGCAAATTAAGATTTTAAAATGTTTGATATAATTTTTAATAAATAGAAATCTGAATTACTAAAGGATTTAGAGAAAATAAATTCAAGTGTTAATTAATGAAAGTTTGTACTAAATTCAAGTTTGAATCGATTTGAAATTTCCAAATATCTATAAATTAAAAATAATAATTTTACAAGTTTTAATTTATTTCAATTTCCACGAATTCCAATTTTTATTGAAACAAACTTTAGTCAACATTTTAATAGTTAAAATTTTAATTACAAAATTTGGATTTTTTTGATAATTTAAAGTTTTTATAATATATTGGTTGAAGTTTGTGAAATACCTAATATATCTATGCATTGTTAAAATTTAAAAATATTTAAAGCTTCTAATAATTGAAACATGAATTGACCAAAATTTTATTAATTAATAGTTCATACTAGTTAAATTTTGAAACACTTTAAATTCGTGTAATAAAATCAAATTTGATACTTTTAATTTGTAAATTTGAAAAACAGAAATAAGTTTTGTTCTCACCATTAGGAATCGAAATAAGCATAAGTTATGAGTCTTAAAACTTTGGTTATATTGCAATTTTAATTAATTGAAGTTTGAAATAATGGAAATTTGAATTGATAAAAGTTGAGAATTTTTTAACTTGGAAAAATTAAAATTTATATTGATAGAAATTTTGGAGAATTAATTTTGTTATCAATTGCGAATTACGTATTGTTTAAAGAAATTTTAAGAATAAGGAAGTCATATTAATGGAAGTTTGGATTAAATGAAATTTGTATAGAAGTTTAAATATATTTTGTTTAAAAAAATATTTTAAAAAATATTCTAAATTTTCGTAACGTGTACTTTTTATATTTGAACTATACTATTCAATGAAAAAGGTAATTCTTGCCCGCTGCATGTAGTCACTAGATTCAAAGCAAATAATTATTTTAGTACTAAGTAATACCATTTTAAAAATTCGGAATTAACCCAAAAACACACATTTCTAATCTTAGATAAGTTTTTTATGGATGAAATGAAAAAATTATCACTTTTCACATATCTAAGTTTTTTTAAAATATTCAACATATTAAATATTCGCTAGGGTAATTTACTCAGTTTATTCAACTCTAGCAGCCGACAGCAATTCGCATCTAAGTAATAAATTGTTTCAAATAATTCTTAGTAAAAGAAGTCTGAACCAATAAAAAAATGTAGAAAATTTACAAATTTTCATAAGTTAAAATTAATAGTTTTTAAATTTTCAAATGATTTCAGGTTCCATTAATTCTAACTTTTTAAAGCATTTTTACTTTTTAGTACCAAGTTGAAATTTAAAACAATTTAAATTCCTATTAATAAAATCATGTTTAATATATTTAATTTAATTTAATTTGTAAAAGTGAAAGACTGAAATAATAAAAGAAAATAAAATTAACTTCATTTTTTTTAATTCTTAATAGTGGGAACAAAAACCATTTTAATCTTTCACTTTGACAAATTGAATTAAGTTAACAATTGTAAACTTGATTTATTAATCATAAATCTTTGGTTATATTGTAATTTTCATAAACTAAAGTTTAAAATAATTTAAATTTGAATTATTGGAAGTTAGGAATTTTTTAATTTGGAAGTATTAAAATTTATAATTATAGATTTAGAGAACGGTTTGTTATTAATTGAATTTTGTATTGATTAAAGAAATTTTATAAAAATAAAAAATTCTTATTAATATATTCTTATTAATAGTAGTTTAGAATAAATGAAATTTGTATAGAAGTATAATTATTTGTATTAATAATAGGTAATATTTTATTCAAAAAACTATTTAAAAAATATTATAACTTTTTGTAACTTACTATAAAAATTTTTCATTTTCAACTCAGGAAGAAAATCTGAGTTATTCTTTAAAATTTATTTGTATTTAATTATTAACAAATTTTAATCTGATAGTAATTAATTTAATCTATATAAGGTAATTTTTTATCATTGAAACTATACCAGTCAATAAAAAGCGCAATTCTCGCGCGCCGCGTATTTTTTGGCTAGTATTAATATACTTTAAATCACATATGCATGTTGCCGAGCTTTGAATTACACCAAATAAACAGTTTTAAAAATCTTGTTTTTTTTATTAAGAAAATAAAGAATTATTAAGATTCTATTAAGATTATATTAAGAATTTCGTATATTGTTTTTAATGTTTTCTTGTTTATATCATTAAATATTGTTTACTGAGCAAATAAGATTTAAAACATGTTTTACAATTTTTAAGCTTTCTTTGTGGTATCTGTAAGAAAAGTTTCCCTAACTTTTTTCTGATTTCCAGTTTTTTCATGACCTGCGAACACCCTGTAAGAGCGTTCAATGGGTCTAGGAACTTTGTAATCTTAGATTTTATTCATACATAGCTATTTTTCAAACTTTTCGTTAATAATTTAATAATATTATTTTCACCCAAAGCTCGTAAAGTTTTGATTTAAAATGTATTTTAACGAAACATTGAAATGTCTTTAAGTATTTTAAAATTCGTGCTAAAATGTTTTATAAGATGCTTGTTCAGCCATTTTTAATTTTTAAAGAGTGAAAATTCGAATGCTTCACAATTCTATTACATATCCATTCGTGCAAATAAAAATTTGACAAATTCAGTAAAATTAATATTCTGGCATTACAATTTCCGATCCACTGAAAGATGTATTAAATTGGAATTCTGTTAAACTGAAGTTTTATTAAATTACAATTACTTGAATTAAAAACTTAGTTAGAATATAAATTTTGTATAATAATAATCGTGCTAAATTTGAATTCGACGACCTAAAGATTGTTTTAAAAAAAAAATCGTACTTATTTATTTATATTTTATTGAAAACAGATGCAATAAGTAAACATTCGACTAAAAGAAAATTAGATTCAATATAATTCTGTAAATAGCTATTATGCTCGCTGACACAGCTGACTAATAGCTATACCATGACTAAAAATTAGCTATCCATATAATAGCTAACTCATTTTTCTCAGTGCAGGAATATTCAAAATTTAATTTTTAATATATCGCAATTTTGAGCAATAGGCGAGAAATGTATAATAAGATTTTATCTTTTATTTAACAGGTCACTGTTGCTGGCATAAAAATTAATGGACACTATTTTAGAGCAGCTAAGAATGCCACCACTTTAGCTTCTCGAATCAAAAAAATTACTCTGGCTTATTTTCCTGCGGAGCAACATCACATTACTGCCTCTCGAAAGCCAATAAATGTCGATGCCAAAGATTTTATAAGGATCACCTTAGCGGATTATGTCAATATCCATAGTAAGTGCAATTTTTTGAAAAAAATTTGTAACTTTCATACAGCAAAAACTTTCGACCAATAAACAATTTCATTGTTTCAAATTATCAAATCGGGTTGTTTGGAAATTTATTAAAACATAAATAATTTTTTTTAATGTATGGAAATAAAATATGACACTATGCTAAATCCAGTAACAGGGTGTCTAGCGATCCGGGAAATCCGTGATATCGGGAATTTGACGGAAATTTAATATTTCGTAAAAAAATCCGGGAATTTGACAGGAATTTGTAAACAGACCCGGGAAACCCTCGAATTTTTTTAGAATTTCGAAGAAATATAATATAGTTTATTTTAAAGATTAATACTTACAGTGTTTCGTTTAAAATATTTATTTTTGTTCTGACCCCAAATTTATTGATAAATTTAAAAAATTTTAATTTTAATATTTTAATCTGTATGAAATTTAAAAAATTGGGTTAGTACAGATGATCAAAATACATACGAATTACAAATTTTTGGTATGGTTAAAACTTTTAAATTTCAATTAATTCAAGTCTAAATGCATATTAATTAATACAAAGTAATTAAATAATATTAATTATTTTTCATATTCACAATAATTCTTACAATATTTTTAAGAGGCTTCACTTTTTCGAAACTGATTAATTTTTATCTTATTTTTTATTGTTACAAAATTTAAAAATTTGCATTTCTTGCACTTTTGATAATTTTTTTTGTATTTGTCGTTTAATTTTAGAATTTTCATTCATTTTCTTCTTTTTTCTACAAATTGTTAAAAAATATTACTTTACACAATTTTTTTATTATAACATTCACTAAACTATTTATTTCCATAATTATCATAATTATTTTCATATTTTTAAAAATAAATAAACTCATTTTTTTATAAATTTATTCAATTTGTTTTCACATCTTGTCTATTTTTTGCGAGATTTCTTGCAAACTTACTAATTCTTTGATACAATTTTTAAATTTTGTGTAATATTATAAAAAAGTTTTTGGTTTAATTTGCCTAAACTTTTTTGTTTTTAAAAGATTTTTAAATTTCTTTTTATTGTATTTTTATTCATTTTAATTTTTTAGTAGATTCCGTAAAATGGGGTAAAGTCGGCCAGTCGGGAAAAGTCGGCCAGCCGGTAACCTATTTTTAAAGTATTTAATTATCCTTTTTTTAGAAAGAAAAATTAAAAATATTGTTTTGTTTTTGTTAATAGAAATGTCAAACTTGAATTTAAAAAATACTTGACGCAAATTCATGGGTTAGTTCTAATAAAAATAATATTTTTGTGTGCAAGCCTATTTTATCTAAAAAAATAAGTAGTGTGAAAAAGGTAGTTGTAAATTATTATTGAATTTTTTTTTTGACAAATCAAAGTGTACATAGCGTTGCTTGTGTCTCTGACATAATTTACAAACAAAAATAACCTTTATTGGTTTATTAAATTTTATGAAAAATCAGTTTTTCTAAAAATTTTACTTTTGTAGGGAAAAGTCGGCCATAGTTTGAATTTACAAAAATATTGTAAATAATTTTTTTTCCACTTGTTCCCAATGTCCTAAATGTAAGAATAGTAACTGTTATTTCTAAACTAAAATTTAAAAATAAGAAGGGTGCATGGAAGATATTATTTCTCTAATTTAAAACTTTAAATAATTCAGATAGGTTACTTTTTTTTTGTGCAGGTTATGTTAAAAATCTGACATATAAATTTTGTCAAATCATAATATAAAGTTTAAATCAATATATATTTCATAGATTATAGATATTGTATTTTTAATTAACTTTGTTTCCTATGATTATTTTATGTTAAATTAACATATTCTACCTGTTTATAGTGGTGGCCGACTTTACCCCACATTTAGGGGAACAGTTGGCCATGACAAAAAGGATTATTGTGAATTCTCTAAAAAGGATTTCACTTTTCCTATATGATGAACTTCAAAAACAGGAGTCAGAGATTGTATATACTAAGTATCAATATTTTCTTCTCTTAATTTAACGTATTTTTTAAAGAAAATCGTGAAAAACTGGCCGACTTTACCCCATCTTACGGTTCTAACCAAATTTTATTATTTTTTGTACTTTTTACATTTTTTTTACAGCTTGTTAGATTAAGGAAAAAAAAACATTTCTCTATTTTCTTCCTATTTATTTAATTTTCTTAATTTTTCACTAATTTTTTGTTCTTCCTTGCTTTTTAATTCATTTTTTAGTTTTTGTCATCATTTTTCCACTTCTTAGAAACATTTTTTTTTCTTTTACATAGTTTAGTTTTCATCTCATAATTACGAATTTTTGAAAACATTTATTCGATGCTTTTATCTAAATTTTTTGAATTTATCAATTTTCAACATTTTTGAAAACTTTAATTCTTTTATTTTATATTATGTAAATTTAATCTTGTACTAAATATTATCATTTTAACGTCGTTCTTCTATTTCATAGAATTTCTTTTTTTTTAATTTTTGTTCTCTTTAGTAATATATGTTAAAGGGATATTTTATTTCAAACCGTTCCACTAGCAAAAGACTATCGTGTAAAAAGGATTTTTTGAATCGGTTTAATTTGATTAAAACTAAAATAAAAATAAAATGTAATAGGCGAATTCGAAACAGATTTTATCAAGCTTTAAAATGATACTAAACATTTTTTAAAAAAATTTCAATTTCATGTAAAATTTTAGGTTTAAAAATTTCAAACATTAATATCTCAAAACACCCCCTTTTGGAATTCGATGTAACTTATACTAAAATAATGTTTAAAATTTTTATTTTTTACTATGTAAATACCATAATGGACGTTTCACGGGATTTAGAAAAAAAAATTAATTCAAAAACCAATTTATTTAATCTGACATTAATGTACAGTCGCCTAGTATAATCATTCTCATGTTAGAATTCGTTTGTTTTTCTTTTTCTATTAATATTGATATGTCAAATGAATTAAAATTATTTTTTACTAAAATTTATTTCTACAAACTTCATTAAAAGTCCATTATGGTCTTTACATAGTAAGAGATAGAAATTTTAAACATTATTTTAGTATAAGTTACATCGAATTCCAAGAGGGAATGTTTTGAGATATTAATGTTTGACATTTTTAAACCTAAAATTTTACATGAAATTGAAATTTTTTTAAAAAAAGTTTAATATCATTTTAAAGCTTGATAAATTCTCTTTCAAATTCGCCCATTACAATTTATGTTTAATTTAGTTTTAATCAAATTAACCGATTTAAAAAATCCTTTTCACGCGATAGTCTTTTGCTAGTGGAACGGTTTGAAATAGAATAGCTCTAAAGTTTTTTTAATTATCTCCTTATTTTTTATTTTAATTTAAAAATATGTCCGTAAATAGTTTAATTTTTTTAAAAGAGTTTATACATTTTTATATATTTTTATGCCACTGTTTCATTCTTGTCTTGTTTTTTTAATTTTTTCTTCATTTCTTTAATAATGTCCATTACATTTTTTATTAAAAAACATTTTCCCATTTTTTTTTAAATAGACTGTTTTTTTATCTTCTTACGTTCTTCTTTTTTTTATAATTTGTTATTCTTTTGCTGCTCTTACCTAATTGTCTTAATTTTGAGATCATATGAATTTTAAGATATTTTTTTGAAATTTTCTCATTTATTTGACATAATTCATTTGATTTTGAGTAAATGTTTTATTCTTCATTATTTCTTATTATAATTATGTTCTCAGTTTAAAAAATAAACTGATAAAAATAAACATTTTGAGCTTTCATATACTGATAGTATTAAAAAACATTTTTTGGATTTAAATAAAAAATAGTCCGATTTAGATAAAAAAATCATGATTTTTATCAGCCCTGTAATAAAAACATTAAAAAAGCTACTCAACTACTTAATAATATATTATTTCAAAATTGTAATCTATAATTTTCAATTATAAAAATCCGGGAAAATTGTGCTCTAAGATCCAGGAAATCCGGGAATTTGCCGGGAATTTAAAATTGCCAGTTTGCTAGACACCCTGCTCAGTAATATAAAACAAAAATTAGTCACTTCTTACAAAAGCAATCTATTGTTATAATAGTTATTTGTGGGACAAGGGCCCAAAAAAAAGGGAAATCGAGATTGCCCTATTGCACCCGTGCCTCATTATTTCTTGTACCCCCTCGAGTTAGAAACTCGTATTTTAATGCCCACGCCGATGTGACAAACAACTTCCTATGTACAGTGTGCATAAAAGGTGTGTTTCTAATTGGAAGTGGTATAAAAAAAATTAGTTGTACAATATTTGTAAAACAGCGGCTTCTCATTTACAGAAATTGTTACACACATGCAGGAAGATAGTCAGTTACAAATAAAAAAAGTTGAGGAAGAGGACTTGCTTTTAAACTCTGACTTTGAGAAAGCCGTAAGCGGCGCTTTGAATTCCATGCGTCATAAAAGTCGAAAAAAAGGGTAGGTATAAAACAACTCTAAATAACAGTAAAGAAAAATAGCTCCGAACTGGTGTTGCCGCAAGAATTTTCGAGCGCGCCAAGGCTCCAGTGACAAAACGAAAACAAGATCGAGCACTTATCTCATCTCGTTTGGGGTTTTTCATAAACCACGTAGCCTATCTTTATTGAATCTCCCCCCCCCCCCCCCTATGTAGCACACTATTCAATACATTAGCACAATATTTTCCTCTTAGAGTAGCCTGTAGCTTGCCCCCCCCTCCCCCCTAAAGAGACACGTGGGTTATGAAAAACCCCTTTGTTAAAAACGAGACGAGACCTACAGTGTCAAGACCAAGGCAAGGTTTAAGTCTATACTGGCTATTTAAAAAATTAATTAAAATTTAAATTTAAAATTTGTAATTCTTAAAAAAGAGTAAGACAAACAATCAGATGAAAAGTGAGTTGAACTTAATATTTTCTTATATTGAAATTATGAACCAATTTAAACTATAATTGCATTGAAAGTAAAAGTAAACAGTTGTATTTCTAACATTTAAATGAAATGAAACTTGCTTTTCAAAAGAAGTACTACTTTTTGTTCACACAAAGTAATTGTCAAATTGAAATTAATTTTCTCTAAACTATCTCTTATAAAATAATGTAACAATTAATTTTATAAACCAAATATTCCTATAAAAAACTCAAAAAACAATTAAACTTAACGTTGTGTTATTATTCAAATATACGGAAATTTTTAGTTGGACACACTTTCTGTAATTTTCTTTTTGGTTTATCTTTAAATATTAATGTTCTTATTTCTTATAAGTATGATTGCATTCGTAAATAAATAATTGTAATATAGGGGATACCGTCCAAAAGTTGATAATGGCAAACAGTAGATAATTTCAATTTTCTAGAAAAAGTTTTTAAAATTTTAATTCAACTCATCATAATAAGATTTTAGGACTGAAAAGTCATTTTTCACTGATTCAGCAACGAAAAGTTGTTCACTAATTACAAATCAGTGAAAATTTCACTGATTCAGTTTTAGAGAGCAGTGTCGAGTCGGCGGAGGGTCATGGGGGTCATGACCCCCCCCCCCCCTGAAGCTAACTTAGATTTGCGAGAAGTGTTGTCTCTTTCTCTGTCATGTATGACCCCCTCCTGAAATCAAATCGGAATTCGTCACTGGGAAAAAGAAAGGATGGGTGAACCAGCGGTTTAAGGAACGCATGAATCTTCCACACATCTCATTTGACATAATACACAACTTATTTAATTTCATTGGGCATGGAACCTGCAATTGTGATAAATTTAATGTACTAACTTTAGAATGTACTCACATTTTCCTTCTACTGTTTATCTATTAGCTCTAATTTTCAATTTGCAGACATTTTATTTTACAGAAATTGTTTTAGCATTAATACACATCTTCATTATTTTTTATTTATCCAGTTTAATGGTTAAAATAGTCTTTGTTTTACTCAGATTTAATATATTGTAATTTCTATTTTCACATTTTATTAATTACCAGACTTTGTAGGTTGCTGTATTCATAGTGAACAGAAATCTCAATTTACATAATTTCCTCTCAACCCACTTTTTATGTAAAAGAAAAAGAAATTAACCGAATTTTAATTTATCAGAATTCTCATTTGACATAATTGTTAGTAAGTCGAATTTTCAAATTACAGAATATCCAGTTTATCAAATCTTCATTTGTCCAAGTTTGTAATTGCACGAATTGATATTTATTAGAATTTTTAAAACACAGAATTCCCATTTGTCCTAAATTGCGAATGTCCAAACAAGCATCTTTCAGAAAGATTTGGTACGAATTTTAAAATTGACCAATCAAAAATGATCAAAAGTATTGTGGTGGGTCAATTTTTAAACTCGCACCAAATCTTTCTGTCAGATGCTTGTTTGGACATTCGCAATTTCGGACAAATGAGAATTCTGTGTTTTACGAGGTGTTTTAAGAATTCTATCAAATATGAATTCGTCCAATTACAAACTTGGACAAATGAAGATTCGATAAACTGGATATTCTGTCATTTGATAATTCGACTTACTAAAAATTATGTCAAATAAGAATTCTGCTAAATTAAAATTTGGTTAATTTCTTTTCCTTCTACATAAAAAGTGGGTTGAAAAGAATTTCTGTAAAATCAGATTTCTGTTCAATATGAATTACTCGACCTACAAACTCTGGTAATTAATAAAATGTGGAAATATAAATTAGAATATATTAAATCTAAATAAAACGAAAACTATTTCAACCAATAAATTATATAAATAAGCAATTTCTGAGAAATAACATTTCTGCAAATGGAAAATTACAGCTAGTGGATAATTAGTAGAATGAAAATCAGAGTAAATTCTAAAGCTAGAAAATTAAATGTATGACAATTGCTGGTTCGATGCAATAAGTTTAAATAAATTGTACATTATGTCTAGTGAAATGTGTGGAAGATTCATGCTTAATAGTCCCGGCTTAAGGACGATCGATGGACAAATCGGACAGTGTTTGTCAAAGACTTTTCCCACTTTTGGTGGAAATTTGCACTTTGACAATTTATTTTAAAAAAACCGAACACTTTTTCCACAAAATCGCTCTGATTGACAAAATCGTAGGTAATAAGAAATTTAACAATTATAAGTTTTCCACGATTGGATGTTTCCAAGAGCAGAAAAAATGAAAACAGGAATAAAACTGACAGACTTGCTACAGAAAATGGCCGCGGCACGTCACATGTATATCTCAAGAGTCACATGTGACGTGCCGCGGCCATTTTCTGTAGCAAGTCTGTCAGTTTTATTCCCGTTTTCATTTTTTCTGCTCTTGGAAACATCCAATCGTGGAAAACTTATAATTGTTAAATTTCTTATTACCTACGATTTTGTCAATCAGAGCGATTTTGTGGAAAAAGTGTTCGGTTTTTTTAAAATAAATTGTCAAAGTACAAATTTTCACCAAAAGTGGGAAAAGTCTTTGACAAACACTGTCCGATTTGTCCATCGATCGTCCTTAATAGTTTAACATTCCATTAGAGTGACACACGTAACAAAATATCAATAAAATGAGTCCAGCAATTGATACTAAAAAATTGTAAAATACTTTTTTTTATCATTTATAGAGTAACAGAAGAAACAGACGAAGAAGACGAAGATGTCGTAAAAGATGGTGGGAGAACAGAAGAACAAGAAGGAGCAGGAGGAGGAGTAGGAGGAGGAGAAGCAGAACAAGGCGGAGGAGAAGGAGTAGAAGGAGGAGGAGAAGGAGAACAAGAAGGAGAAGAAGCACAAGAAGGAGAAGGAGAACAAGAAGGAGGATATGAAGATGAAGAAGAATCAATGTTAGCATAGGTAGCAGAAACAATGAGGGGTTAAAGGAGATGCATTTTATAAATATGTAGAGATTTAAAATGTTATTTTTATTTAAATATTAAATAATTAATAAATTATATGAAAATTTTAATAATAAAAAAATGAAAATTTTGAAATTTTGCAACTTTTAGATGAAAGAACAATATTTTTCAAAAAATTTATGAAATTCTGTAGTTTTTGCTTCATCACAGAGGATGCTTTGTGATCGTAAATATTTCGATTTTCAATAAGGGGCCATCCATAAATTACGTAACACGTTTTTTTAAATTTAAGACCCCCCTCCCCCATGTAACACGTCGTTACATACATTAGCGCCATTTTTTCTGCTGGTCGTAACAAACTGCTTGACACCCCCCCCCCCCCCCCAACAGTGGGACGAAACGCTAATTTTTCGTTCCAAAAAGTCTTGAGCCCACAAATCTTGACCGATTTTAGAATTTTTTTTTTAAATTAAAGGCTATAAAATTCTTAAGGGGACCTCGTCCATGATTTTTCTTGAAAAATTTTTTTTATTGTTTAATAACAATTAGTAACAATTAATAATAATTAGTCAATTGCAGAAGAATATAAACAATAAAAAAATTTGTTTAACAAAAATCACGGACAAGGTCCTCTTAAGAATTTTATACCCTTTAATTTAAAAAAAAAATTCTAAAATCGCTCAAGATTTGTGGGCTCTAGACTTTTTTGAACGAAAAATTAGCGTTTCGTCCCACTGTGCCCCCCTCCCTTAGAAACGTTACGTAATTTATGGATGGCCCCTAAACAGATTCTTTCGACTTATTTTCTTTTAAAAAATATATATTTTCGCTCTTAAAGAAATGTCTGCATGCATATAAGGATGTGTGTGTATGTGTGAGTGCGTGTGTCTGTTCTTCTGTTTGTCGTTAGGATATTTGGATAACGTTTTAATGAACTGTGATAGAATTTGAATAGTTTATGAAACACATAAATATCTAATTTTAGATACAGAGCTTTTTAAAAAGACTCAATAAAAGATTATTTTATTCACCTTTTTTGGAAAATTAGTTTTCTTGATAAAAATACACCTTAACGAATAAAAAAATCATCCTTTCTCCCAAAACAAATTAATTGACTCATATTAAGTATATATTTCACTGAAAAGTCGCAAAATAATTCATGACTTTTCGGTTTTTTTTGACATTTTACATTCTATTTCCTATTATGACTTGTCTAATTTTTATTTTTAAACCGTACGTAGTTCATGTAGAAAAATTAATAAAATATTCTACTAAATTAAAAAGACTAAGTGATTGGTTTATATACTTCTCCTCGTGGAGGAAATATCGCTTTACCCCCAAATCCTCAATTGCAATTTTGTGATATATCTAAGCATATTTCGAATCTACGATGTCAGAATTGATGATTATAAAAAATGTCCGTGTATCCTAAAATTTCGTAAACCATAATAGTTAGAACCATCTTCTTTTACGAAATTATCTATAAGGGGGCAAAATTATGACATCTGTTTGAAACAGATCAATTAGCTGTAACCATAATTTTTTACATTTAAAAATTTTGAAAAATTATTCTTTTGCAAAATTGTATATTTGTTTTTAAAAAAAGTTAAAATGTGAGTATTCCATTATATTTATTATTTGTAAACGCATCGATTGATTTATTATAGTGAACCCTTTATTTTACTTTTATCGAAAGTTACTAACATTTCAAAAATTAAAAATTTCCGAACCTTCTAGCATAAGCCTGTTAATAATTGTAGCAATGTTTTAAAAACCAAAAATAATAAAAAAAAACTATTCTTTTACTTTTTTGCCAGGTATAAATTTTACAAAAGATCGGGTGCAGGAAATTTCCCAGAAACCCAAAAGGTCGAATATCCAAACGGTCGAATTTCAAAAAGTCGAATATCCAAATTGTCGAATATCTATTTTGTCGAATCTCCGGGTCGCCCACATTTTCTCCAAAACTCAATTGTCAGAATATCCATTTGACCGAATTTTATTTATCCAAAATTGCATTTATCAAATATCTCATTTATCTAAAAAAGCATTTATCAGAAATCTCTTTTGTCCGAAATTTAAATGATCAGAAATCTAATTTTGATGAAAATGCATTAACCAGAAATCTCGTTTGTCCGAAAGGTATATTGTCAGAAATCTAATTTATCCAAAATTGTATTTATCAAAAATTTAATTTATCCGAAAGAGCATTTATCTGAAATCTCGTTTGTCCAAAAATTGAATTATCAAAAATTTTATTTATTATTTATTGTATATTCGACAATTTGGAAATTCGACAATCTGGATATTCGATCATTCGGAAATTCGACAAAATAGATATTCGACAATTTGGAAATTCGACAATTTGTGAATTCGATAAAATGGATATTCGAGAATTTGAAAATTCGACAGTTTGAACATTCGACAAAGTGGATATTCGATAATTTGGAAATTCGAAAAATTGAATAGTCGACAATTTACAAATTCGAAAAAGTAGATATTCGACAATTTGGAAATTCGACAGTTTGAAGATTCGTTAATTTGGATATTCGACAAAATGGAAATTCGATAAAATGAATATTTGACAATTTAGATATCTAATAAAGTGGATATTTCACTATTTATAGATTCGTAAAAATGGATATTCGACATTTTAAGCATTTGACAATTTGGATTTTCAACCTTTTTAGATTTTTGAGAAACTACATGTGCCCTTATTTTATTAGTGACAAAAGGTATATTACTGAATGTAGATATATGACCTATTTTATTTTTTCTAACTTATACATAAAAAAACAAAATCCTAGTTTTAATTTCTGCAAAATAAATTTTATTTTATACATGAAAAGTTGTTGTTAAATTAAATTCATTTCTGAGAAATCGAATAATTTTTTTTATCTTGAGAAAATGTGACAAAATACATATTATTAAATATGGGCATGACCTGTTGTATTTTTTCTAACTATATACCTATAAAAAAACAAATTCCCAGTTTTCATTTCTGTAAAATATTTTTTTTTTATTTATCACAAGTTGTTGTTTAATTTGTTTCTAAGAAATCGAAAAATTTTTTATATCTTAGAAAGTTTGTAATTTATTTTATTATTGATTAAATTAGAAAATGAGTAAAATAATAAAACTTGATTTCATTTTTTTGAAAAAGACAATATTGACATATAATGTAAACTGTAAGAATTCTTCTCCCTTAATTGTTACCTTCCTCCTCAGTTAGGTTTTTATACACCCCGCTGCACCGCTTTTAAGAATTTGTATACAACTCTTAATTTTCAAGAGACTTGCAACTATTGGGACGAAAAAATGTTAACCATTTAGTTGAGTACAATGAGTACGTGACTCATTGTCGGTTGTCAGAAAGTGTGTGACTTCTACTTTTAAATAATTTTTGATAATTTTATTTTTTATTAAAATAATAAACTTTATTTCAAGACTTAAGTATATTAACTTGTGTTATAGGTTAAAATAAAAAAGTTTCTCACAAACAAAAAAAGAATAATTTTTTTCTTATTATACTCAAGTTTTTCGGAAAGTTAAAAACAGTCAACTTTCAATTGAAAAAGAGAGTTTTTACTCTTATTGTGGAAGTAACTGCCTTATTTGCAAATCTACATGATAGAGGACTGATTGACAATAAATAACTGTCAGCAACAATTATTTACAATTTAGAACGGCAGACTTTTAGTGCAGCGACATCTTTCGGCAATCAATATGCGAGAGAAAGTGCAGTGTCCATTCTTACCGACTAGAGGGACATCTAGTGATTTTCACCGCATGGTAATATGTTTGGTAACTCTGTGATTTATCTTTCTTTCTGCTATGAATCAATTATCTAGAACGCGCATGCGCAATGGACCTACGAACTTTATGTTTTTTTCTTTTTCAACTTGGAACAATATTATAGCAATAAATTGCAATCTTTTTGTGCCTTCTGATTAATAATTTAATGCCCAATCAAAATTTCAACATTAGAAACCCCAGCTTTTTCAATTTTACACTTATTTTTACAAAATAATAGAAAGGTGAGAGAAAGGTGAGAGAAAGGTGAACCAGGGCATGCAACTTTCAATTCGACCGGCTCGCTAGGGTATACTTATGTAAAGATATAATCGAATGAAAATGGCATTTAGGTAGTTCTATTAACTTTAGGCAATAATTGAATATAAGTGTTTTGCCACCCAAAATGTGTAAAGAAACTACCACAATTTGTAGCAAAAATCCTTTAAAGATTTAATCAAAATAAATTCAATTTATTACCATTGTAATATAAGTGCATAAAAGCTGAAATGAACAGTTCCAAAACTGCAATTATCTTTCCTCAATTTAGCTTATAAAAGTTAGTGTTCTGACTACACCTATTATTAAATGAATTAACAAATAATGAAAACCATTTTAACGAATATTAATTGTTTATTCAACAAAAGTGAAATCCCACTTCTGACACCAAATCAAACTGTTACGTTCTGGCAAAAGGACAAAACATAATTTGAATTTGCATCGAAATTAATCAGGATTTGTAACAGCTTAATCAACTAAGAAAACCTAGTCTTTATATTTATTTTTAGGGTTAGTTCACTTTATAAAACCTATGGGGTTTTTGTTAAATAAATCTTTCTGTACTTACTATTGATCACGTGATTTCAAACCTCGATGTCAGTGTGCTCAAAAGTAGAATTTGAAGGTAAAATAAGTAAATCTTTATGAATTAATGGGTAGCCAGTATTGGGTATTTATCAGTAGTAAGAAAACTCACAGTGATTTCTGGATTTTTACTAATTTATTTAGAAAACAGATTAAGCCTTATGACAGTTACAATATTAAAATAAGTTACATTCAATATTCGTTATTGTTTATTCGTTATTTGTTAATCATCAATTACTTTTTCCGTTACTCGTTAATCATTAATCAATTGCCAATCGGTATTCGCTTTTGGGTTTAAATTTGTTCAGCATGGGTAATGAAATAATAACTTACATGTAAATTGAAGATTCTTTTGAGATTCTATGATTGACAATATCGCACAGCTTTTGCGGTCGATTGGCTCAATCAATTGAATGGGGTTGAAACGGCTCACAGTTTCGTACAGTTGTGACGATTTTAGTATCCTTACACTGGAACTTGAATTTAACGCACTCCGCAATTTCGAATCGTGCCGCTTCAAAACACTTAATTAAACAGTTTATTTTACGAAGGTTTCACAATACTTTCAACGGTATTCTATGTTTTATTCGAACAAACACTTGAAGAATTTTGACAAGATATAACGTAGGAAAATTTGATAACCGACGGGTAGCTACGATAATGCTCTCTCGACAGAGGTTTCAACGTATACGACCCCCTCCATTATGCGTCGCTAGTATTTAAAGACGATTTCCGCCATTTGCGGGGGTGAAGTTGAACTATTCGAGCACGTTTTGATGCAAAAGTGTGAATTATCATGTTTCCATGTAAAGTTGTAACTCAGCACGTTTTGCTGCAAAAGTGTAGTTTTGCCTTAGTTTGAATTTCTTATTTTTTTTGCGTTTTATTAATTTTAAAATAGTTAATGATTGATTCCTTAATCGATAGATTTATTTATCGATTTATTGATTTATTTATTGACCGATTGGTTAATTGATTATTCTAAAAGTGATCAGAATATTTCAACTTCATACCCTTGCTTGCAAAGCTAACCACAGGCGTCTATACTGGCACAATTTTGGCGATTATCAATTGCTTTGATTTACCCCTTCATATGTAACATAAATGAATGTAATTTTAAAGCGTTATTCTCCAAACGCATTGCCCGGCTTATTTAATAGTGACAATTTTGTTTTCCTCAACTTTATTTATTAATTTTAAAATTTGTCCATGTTAATTAAAATTTTACATAATTTTTGTTTTCTTTACACTCATTTATAATATTCAAGATTTTGAAGTTTTTGTTATGATAAGTAAGTTTTTACTTTTCCATGATAATTGAATTTTATGATAACTACTTTCTCTTAACAAGCTTATGATAATCACCGCATTATGATAAGTAGGTGTCGCCATGCGTCAAGTATCCTTGACATTCTATTTTATCATCGCTTATGATTTTATCATTGTCGGTAGCAGCTACGTATTACCAATGCAGACGCCCGTAATCGACTTTGGATAATTTGATTTGCATTGATAGATCATTTGCCCTAATATCTCCTATCTTTTGATTAGATATTTGTTGTTATAATTCCTAATACCGCCATAAGATTTATAATGCACTTAAAATACCATTTGCAACCGTGTATTTAACTAATTTTTCACTTATCGACAATAGTTTGAAAACATAATTGAATTTATGGGTATGTGAGATGAAAGATTTAACTGCCCTCAAGCCTCTATTATTCAAGGTAAATAATTCTTAAAAGATGGATGTCTATTATATATGCAAATACGAAAGATGAGCCATGTTGATTCAATTAAACAATGCGTTAATTATGTCATGCATAGGGTGACGTATGGCTGCATAACTACAGGCGCATTATCTCGTACTTCTTTTGGATTTATTGCAACCCCTTTTATTTAGAAAAAAAACTTATTGTTAGTTATGTTCTGTAGGACGTAACATCAATATTGTTAATAATCATTATCACATAAATGAAATAATTTCAGAAGATTTTGATTTTTATATTTGTAAAAATAATAATAATAATAATAATATAGACAATGATAGGTTATGTTTATTACAATTATCCATAACAACATAAACAATAAATTTCAATATAATTAGTGAATAATTAGTAAATTTCATAAACAAAATCTGAAATAATTCAATTAGGTTCAAAATGTAAAAAATAACCTAAATTGTTTATGAAGTCATTAGTGGCGAATAAAATATCCTTTAGTTTATATATTTGAAAAAAAAAGAAACGGAATTTTATATGAGTTATTCTCATAACGAAGTATACGTGGAATTTTTCTAGGAAGATAAGTTAGACACATACAGGAAGATATTGTTCTTTATCTGTATACCTGCATTGAGTTCTTTCTGTAGTCCAAGGGTCCGATGCGCTTCTTTTAGTCGAAGGACACACTTTACAGGCGCCCGTCTAGTATTGTTTGCTTAAAGATAGGCTAGTAAACTTAAAAGGTTTTCTAACATTAAACCGATGTTTTAGGAAATATAGCTTCAAATCTTACAAGTCAAAATTATTATACCTCAAGAATTTTGGTATACGCTGATTTAAAATAGAAATAATTTTAAAGAAAGAAAACATTAATTTTTAAAACGTCAAATTTAAAGTTGACGTAACACTAATATCGATTTTTCGATTCCTTATGATTTCACGAGTATTTCAAAAAAAAAATTGATGGAGGGTCTGAAACTTCCGGAGATATTGCAGTTTTTGTCCTTGCGCACAGCTGCGCTGAGTGTGGCTCAGCGCGTAGACCCAGTTGCGCCATACGTGCATCCAAGTGCTAACAATCACCTACAGGCTGTAAATTTCAGTTGAATTAAAATCTGTTTTTTGGCAAATATTCTGTGATAAACTGATATAAAATTTTCTACCTTTATTTCCCAATTATTAATTAATTAAAGTTTTATAAATAAACAAATAACCTGCAAAAATCTGAAGCTTTTTTTAACATATATATTTTTTCAATACATTAATACCAAAAATGTCTGAATAACTACTAAATTTACTTATACTCATCATTTTCAGACAAAAATAATCTCAATTGCATGAAAAATAATTATTATTAATAATTATTTTCAAAAAATTCTTAATAAAATTAGTTTTTTCAGAAATTTACTTTTCCTTTCTAGAAATCTGTAAAAATTAATTATTATTAACTCTAGTTTTGGACTTTAGGAGTTAGTAGACATATAAATTTCTCTTATCTTATCTTTTTTTTGGATCCTGAAAATGTTTCTACCAAAAGAAAAAATTTTTTACATTATTACAAAACTTATTACAAAATGGAAATTTTTAATACTTTTAATATGAAGAAAATAATTGAAATTTGAAGAAAAAAATTAAACGATGACAAAAAAAATTGAAACATATATATGGTAAAAAATTAGAAATTTGTAGAGAAGACTGGAAAAATAGACAAACAAAATAAAAATTTGATGTTAATAATTGAAACTTTGAGATAAAAATTGGCGCTTAAAGAAATTAATTGAATAATATCCAAAATAAGTAAAAATGGATAAACTAGTGAAAAAAAACAAAAATAATTGAAATTTCAAGATAATAATTGAGAAAGCAAAAAAATTTATTTTGCAAGCAGTATACATGAAAAATAACAATATTAATTTTAAAATAACAAAAATAATAAAAATTTGAGCTTTCAAAAATGTCTTTTCTCTTTATTTTTTTCTTTTAAATTTTTTGTTGTTAGAAGATATAAAAACTATTTCTTGATATAGTAAAATTATTTACATCAGGTTTACTATATGCAAATTCGTGATCAGAGACGCAAGAATATTTTTCGAGAAATACGAAAATTGTTAGTTTTGTCATTTTTTAATTGTTTTCACCTAATTTTGATAATTTTTTTCAGTCTTTTTTTGTAATCATAAATCTCTTAATTTATTATACACGGTTTTAATTTTTTTTCGACAAAGTTCTGTTGTTTTCTTCAAATTTCAACAATTTTTTATTAGTGTTTTTACTGTCAAGTATTTATTAATTAATTTTTCTTTAATTAAAAATTAAATTTATATAATTATTTTATTTTTCCATCAAATTTCAATTATTTTCTTCATATTAAAAGTGTTAAAAATGTTCATTTTGCAAAAAAGTTTTGTGATAATGTTTAAAAAATTTTTCCTTTAGTAGAAACATTTTTAGGATCTAAAAAAAAGATCATTTTTGGTATTAATGTATTGAAAAAATAAATATGTTAAAAAAAGCTTCAGTTTTTTGCAGGTTATTTGTTTACTTATAAAACTTTAATTAATTAATAATTAGGAAATAAAGGTAGAAAATTTTATATTAGTTTATCACAGAATATTTGCCAAAAAACAGATTTTAATTCAACTGAAATTTACAGCCTGTAGGTGATTGTTAGCACTTGGATGCACGTATGGCGCAACTGGGTCTACGCGCTGAGCCACACTCAGCGCAGCTGTGCGCAAGGACAAAAACTGCAATATCTCCGGAAGTTTCAGACCCTCCATCAATTTTTTTTTTGAAATACTCGTGAAATCATAAGGAATCGAAAAATCGATATTAGAAAAAAAAAAAAATACGCTTTTCAACGAAAAATTTATTTAAAATTTATTGTTTATTTTTTTTTATGTTAAATAAAAAAAATTTTTTGGGTCACAATTTTTCTTTAAATGTTGCCAAATAATAAGTAATCCCTGAAAAAATCAATAAAATCCAATAATAATTGTCAGAGTTATGACGTTTTGAAAATTTCAAAAAAATTTTTAAATCGCCTGTAAATCCAAAAATTTTTAAAAATTTTCAAAATCGCTTTTGGAATTTTCTTCTGCATGTATTTCTATACACTTTCACCAAGTTTCATCAAAATCGGAGATGTAGGGGAAAACTTTGATTTTTTAGGCATGGTTTGACCCAGGTATTATTCGTGAATCTTGATACTTTAAGTTACATTTTTCATGTGCAGGACCTCGATATTTGCCTGTTAAGTGAGAATGATAACGAACTTTTTTCTGAAAATGTGAGATTTTACCTTCGCAAATGTGACATGTTGTAAAACATACAAAAGCTTCAATCTGGTCTGTTGATAGACTTTCCATTGGAATTGGATTCTGAATAATTGACTCGACAACTGCAGCCAATTGTTGTAGTTCTTGGGCAAACCATTTGGCAGAATCGACACCAACTGGACTTGAATGATACCCAGATAATGATTCATCATAGCTACACTTGACGTAGTATCCAATATTAAAGATTTCATGATTTTGAACAACTTCAGTATTGCATGTTCTCCCTCCTCCTACTTCTTCTTCAACAGGTTTAAGGAGACACACACAATCAGCGTAGATAACAAATGGAACTTTCTCTTTATAAGCAAAGTTCTGAAACTGAACAAAATTTTCTCCCGGTTGAGGAAGTGTAACCTTACATTCATTCAATGATTTACATTCTTCTTCACGTGTTTTAAGCTTTACTTCACTTGCAAAATAATGAAGGCATCGATCACAGATGTATTTTCTACTATTATCCTTAGAAAGTTGTGAACTAACAAGACGAGACAAATTTTTTATCCACACATAGTGAAAATTATTGGAAGCAACATTATTATCATCATCATCCGTATTAAAATTATTATCATCTTCACTTACATAATGCTTTTCCACCCTAAGTAGATTTACATGTTTTTCCTTCTTATTTAAAGATAGATGCAATGGAATTGTGGTAAAATTAGAATTTTTTAATTTAAGACCATATACATTTATTGAGATATCATTCTGTTTTTCAAATTTTCTAATATCTTTAAGAGAAACTGGAAACTCCATCCCAGTACAATTAATATATTTTTCATACTTATAATAATTATCAACACGGGTTGAGTTCTTTAAAACTGGATATAAACATGATAAAACTGTTCATTTGAAACATTTATTATCTAGGTTATCTACATTAATACAAGCATTTTTTAATTTTATTTCATTTGGTAATTCTATGTAAGATCCAACACGTAATTGATTGTATTTATTTATGTTTATTTCCAGTTTTATAATTGAATGCAATGTCCATTGAGATTCGTTTAGTTCAAAAAGCTCTACATCCTTTAATAATGTTTCTTGAATGTTTTTACTATACCAGTCTGCTAATATAGTAGAAGGGAAAATTATTTCACTTTTCGTGTTAAAAGCATTCTCGGTATCTGCCTAACGTATGCGATTACTTATTTCATTAGAAATTACATTACCTGCCCCGTGTTTTAAATATTTTTGAAAATTTGTGAAAAGACATCAAACTTGTTGAATTAAATTTAGACATCGCATTCTATCAGTATTTACAAGTAAGGAATTCAGTAAACTTCTTAGAGTGCTCAAAGAATTATTACACACATTCAACCATCTATTAATAAACATCATTTTATCGTTCGAATCTTGTAATATTTGTAGAAGAGATAGCGCATCTTCAATGGATGGAATAAGGTCCTCACATGCCTTAAGAAGCGTTGTATTATTTATCATCCTTTTAGCAGCATCAACCCTTTCTCTTCCTTCCCCAGGATTTTTACGTTTATCACACATTCTGCAAATCATAAAAATAATTTATAAATTAATATAATAATATTAGGTTAAATTATCTAATACCCCACTCTTCCAATTGTTTGTTATATGTTAACATACCTTTAAAACTTTAACACAACAATCTTCATGTACTCCAAACCGCTACGATGTTAGTCAATTCAACAACGTTGCGTTTCCTAGACCCCGCTGCAGTCAGTCAGAGGATACTTCTAATGACTGCGACACTGCTCACGTATATATGCTAGATTGGTCAGTCAGAGGATACTTCTAATGGCTGTGACGCTGCTCACGCATGTACGCAAGATGGGTCAGTCAGAGGATACTTCTAACAGCAGCGACGCTGCTCACACACGTATGCAAGATGGCTGGTCCAATATCTTTCAATACTCTCCACCACTCTGAGGTCCTCTGAGTTCCCTCTGGCAGTCCTTCTAGTAGTAGTTACTGATCGCTCCAGACAGGTGACTGTAGTGCTATTTCCCCATAAAACGTCGCCTTATATACCCAATCACATGGATTCACACATATACAGACAGATTTGCGCCACTACTAGGAAGAATAGAGTCTTCCTAGGGTCACCTAGGCCCATAGGGGCTATATACCGGGCAGAAAAGGAAGGAAGAAGAAAGAGAGAGAAAAGAGGAAGGAAGTAGGAGGGTTAACGAAAAAACTGCGTTGCCCACGATTGCAACATAGACATTGCAATCCCGGGAAGGGAGGGGCGTGGAAAAATCACCGTTTAGCGGAGTCTGTGACATCCAAACGGAAATTAGAAGACCCGAGTGTCCCTTTCGGGAAGGAGAAGTATTTAGCAACCCTTGTTAGTGCTCAGCAACGAGATGCTAAACGCTCCCAAGGGCAGGATCCGCGGGGAACCTCGTGGATGACCTTCTCCCAGCAACCGCCATAGCGAGTGTGCTCACTCAGTACTAGGAATCGTCATAGGAGCGGTTTCGACGATCTGGACAGTGGCCCAATCTTTTCTTTCAGATATGCTGCATAAGTCGCCAGATCTCTACTCGGCCCAGTCCCTCATATTTCCGGGTCAACTACCAGGTTGTGGCTCCTTTACTTGGTTCACTTACTAACGTGTACTGACAGAGTGGACGAAGCTCTGCGTTTCAGCGCGTTCCATTACTACGTTCAATTCACCTTCAACGAGGAGTCTCGCCTTCCATACGAGCGACCTGCTCTATCACTACGACTTCGGGCACGACCAGTAGCCAGAGAATCGGACTCCTTTTAGAGAGTCATAGTATCCTGGTACTGATCGGTACCGGTCTTCCGGGGATATGGATAACCAGCGCAAGCCACTGGACCTATTCGTTTCGGTGGACGGGGCTGAACCAGAAACAGCCCCGTGCCGACCTACTCATTTCGGTACCAAGTGAACGAGCGTCGTCCGCCCTCACCCTTAAGACTTTTCCGTAGTCCTAGCTGTGACACATACAGGACTCATACCCTTGAGTCAGGAGAGATACAGAGAACCTGCACCTCAACGCCAGGATCTTATATTACACGAGCCTGTACCTGCCACCGTCCATTAACCATATACCTATTGGCTTCTTCACGTTGACACCAGGCGGTATTTTGGGACGCTTGATACTTGTTACTGACTGTTTACACAGCGCCCTCTAGCAAGCCAGAAGGCCCCTTCACACATATACAATGCATATACCAGTTCACCCCACTACCCTAAACTTTAGACGCCACACGCATCTCGTTGCGCACCATGCGTTGAGTCAGGCCCAGCGCGGTCCACCCCCAATCCACCCGGCTAATACTGCGCGGTATCTCGCGATTCAGCCATCCCTCGCGGTTTTTATTATGATTTTTGAAATTTGAGATCATATATGCAAAGTGGGCGGTGGGTGGTATTTTGAAAATTCAAGTCCCAATACATTATTTTTGGTATGTGGGTGGTTGGGTGGTTTGGGGGATAGGTGAGTTTGGGTGGTTGGTTATGGGGGTGGTGGGTGGTAGTACCGAAGTTAACAACAATATATTGTTTATGCAAATTATAAATCCAGCGCCATCTAGCGGTAACTTACCGACAGAAATCTGCATTACCAACCGAGGGTAATTATAAAACTAGCGCCATCTAGCAGTGACCATTACCGACAGAAATCTGCATTACCGACCGATGGTAAATCTACCTTACCGACGAACGGTAATACCGACTGAGGGTAACAGCGCTACCTGGTGGCGAAAATCGGAACTATGAGCTGGAACCCGTCTTGTTACACTACTATGATTAAATAATTTTATTTTAAGAAAAAATAAACTTCATGAAATATATTTTATACAAATAAAGTATAAATACATTTTTTAAATATGTTTAAAATTAATTTATTAAAAGCATTTCTAATCAACTCGCGTATTTTGACCAATCGCACTTATGCCTGTACTTTATGTTGTCAGCAGTCAGGTTCGCCAACAAAAAAACAAAAAATAATGCGTTGCAGCACCTTTTTTTAATTATTCATATCCGAAGAGATTTTTTTTTAAAAACACTTAGGTTTCTTTTCCTTTTATACCACAATATTTCTTATGACTTTATATTTATTGTTCATAAAAAAATCTATTCTAAAGAAAAAATACTGTTGTTAAGATAGCACTATTTTATTTTGTTAAGTTGGTGTATAGTAACAGCCAAAAGTTTATTTATTTTACTAAATGTTTAAATTATATAATATTTATATTTTATAATTATAAATTACTTTGGATAAAAGTAAAAACTGTTTTTTTTTAGGAAAACTAATACCTAACCTTTTAAGATAACTCTTCATTAATGTTCACAAAAACACTCGATATGGGATTTACATGATAATTGTATTCAACTTTTCCAAAAGCTAACATATACTTTTCGGAAAGTTAACTATAACATTTTCGAATGTTAACTTTAACTTTTACAAAAGTCAACTTTAACTTTTCCAAAAGTTACCGTTAACTTTTTCGAAAGTTAAGTTCAACCTTTTTGAAAGTTAACTTTAACTTTTTCGAAAGTTGACTTAAATTCTTATGGGATTTACATGTTAATTGGATTTAACTTTTTCACAATTTAACTTTTCCAAAAGTTAACTTTAACTTTTCCAAAAGTTAACTTTAACTTTTCCAAAAGTTAACTTTAACTGTTCCAAAAGTTAACTTTTACTTTTCCAAAAGTTAACTTTAACTTTTCCAAAAGTTAACTTTAACTTTTCCAAAAGTTAACTTTAACTTTTCCAAAAGTTAACTTTAACTTTTTCGAAAGTTAACTTACATTCTTATGGTATTTACATGTTAATTGCATTTAACTTTTTCACAATTTAACTTTTTCAAAAGTTAATTTTAACTTTTCCAAAAGTTAACTTTAACTTTTCCAAAAGTTAACTTTAACTTTTCCGAAAGTTAACTTTAACTTTTCCAAAAGTTAACATTAACTTTTCCAAAAGTTAACTTTAACTTTTCCAAAAGTTAACTTTAACTTTTCCAAAAGTTAACTTTAACTTTTCCAAAAGTTAACTTTAACTTATTCGAAAGAAATCTCTAAACAATTGGATGCTTTGAGATTACTATATAGGTTGAATATACTACTACTATACGTGTTTAATGATGCTGATTTATCAAGTACTGATTCTAAACTGGTATAGTGCCAGTATGTATGTACCTATTTTTATTACATTTGTATTTCGTGCTTGTATCGTATTAGTATTACACTTGTATGTAATTCATAGAAACTTTAAGATTTTCAATTAAATATGGAGTCATACCAAAGTCGTACTAATCTAGCATCTTGAAAAATAATTTCCCAGATAGCCAAGCGTACTAATCAAAAATACCCGGTATACCGGCTCTGTACTTGTCATGTACCTTCGCATTGTACTAGTATTATACGAGTATAGCGTAATTATCTTGAGATACTTGCATTAAAATGGTACAGTACCAGTATGTGCATTAGGGTGGTCCAAAAAAACCGACTTTTGGAAATTGTAAAATGATGATGCAGTTTTATATAATATACTATGAGATGACAAACATCCTTTTTTTCAGATTTTTAAAATAATATTTAGAACTGCCAGGACATTAGAAGTTTTCTGGATTTCATGAAAAATCCAAACCCATTTTTTGCTCGTTCTGCTGAACGGTCATCATTGTAATCGATCAACAAAAGGTGTATAAAAGTACCCAGATAACCAGTGTACAATTACTGTACACACCATGTACCTTTGCACTATACTAGTACCATACGTGTATAAAGGTACTGATTTTCGAAGTACTGATACTACATTAGTACAGTGCCAGTATGTATGTACATTTTTATTACATTTGAACGACGTACTAGTATCGTACTAGTATTACACTTGTATGTAATAAATAGAAACTTTAATATTTTTACTTAGTACGGCGTACTAAATAAATATGGTGTCGTACCAGAATCGTACTACTCCGCCATCTTGAAAAATAATTTGTCAGTTTGAGTACTTAGTAAGAGTATAATACAAGTACAGTGCCAGTACATCATACTGTTGAATAAAAAAGAGTATGCACATACTGGTACTGTACCATTTTATTGCAAGTATCTCAAGATAATTACGCTATACTCGTATAATACTAGTACAATGCGAAGGTACATGGCAAGTACAGAGCCGGTATACCGGGTATTTTGGATTAGTACGCTTGGCTATCTGGGTAGGTTTAAGAAACATGGAAAAAAATTTCTTTTCAACCCCGTATTTTTCACTCATAAAATTATAATAATGCAAACTTTCAAAATTTTTCAAATAGTTTATAAATTAAATTAATTAACAAATTAGTTAATAAATGATAATGAAATGAATTATTAATTTTTGAATTATATACAATTTATGTAAAATTACAATTAAATTAGTTAATTAAAAATAAATAAGTAATGTATATATTTTGATATAGTAAATTTGAAAGAATGAATAATTACATTAATTAATGCTAATATTATTAATAACAATCCTTTTTGCAAAATATTTTAATTTTAGAGAAAAATGTTGTAAGACATTTTTGTTGTGCTCGCCTAACACAATTCAAAACTACTTTTGATTTTTCGAAAATTTGAAATTTTGTCACCCCGGTAAAAAGACTTTCATTAAAAAGTATTATAAAATGTTTAATACATTTAAATCCCTGATTGTGCCAGACTTTTTGATTCAAAGAAAGCAAATTAAATCAGTTCCAGTTTAATACGTTTTAATCATTTACTTAAAAAAAACGCAGGTAGGAGATTTGAACTCGTGAACCGTCGCGTCGCTCTGCAGGCCTGATCTGAATCCATTTGGCTATTGACGCGCTTACGGATTTTAACAAATTCGTTGCCTACAAGTGACGGCTCGTAATGAGCTGTTTGATGTATAACTGATAAGAGATATTTAATTAATTAAGATTTTAAGATTACAACTTTATTATTACTAATTAATCGACAGTTGCTTATTTATATTGTCTTTTACGATCCAGGAGCATCAAACTGATATCAGATAAAAGCATTTTTGTTCACATCAGGTTCGATCAAACGTTTAAATTTAAAAAATCAGTATTAAAATGCATTATAATTTCGTATTGATCTTGCAAAATTGAATCGTATTAAAGCTACTTTGTTTAGTTATCAATATTTCAAATAAATCGTATAAAATTATCTATATTCAATTATTCATATAGTTATTCAAAAGTAATAAAATGAGCTACATTTATTTCCTTAAAAAGGCATTAAAAAGCAATAAAATATATTTATGCAAAATGGCATCTTTTCATTTGGAATAAAAATGCATTAAACGGAGGACAAACTAATCTTACATTTAGGCATTAAAAATTTTTGACACAATGAGAAATTTAATAAAATTAAAACGAATTAAATTTGGAATTAAACTATAGAAACTTCAATACTCAATAATGCAAGCCTTTTTACTGGGACCTCAACAAAATTTTTAAATCTGTTTTTTTCATCATTTTGCAAAAAAAAAAAACAGATTCAGAAAACTGTGTTACAAGACTTTTTTGTCTTCTTTGCCAAGAATAATGCAGCACAATTTTTGTTTTCTCCAAATTTTGAATTTTGATATTTAGAAATTCAAAAAAATTTTGGTGCATATTTTTAACTTTGTTGCGAAAAAATTTAACTTTAATAACATAAAATATTCCATTAGAATGTTTGAAAAATTTCAAAGGAATATTGCATCCATATTCCAGAAATATGAAAATGTCTCAGCTTTGGAATATTCTGTTGTGCTCGGTTAACTTAATGCAGCCCATTTTTGGTTTCTTCGAAATTTTTGAATTTTAAAAAGTTTGCAATGTCGCAGGTCAACTATTTTTGTAAGTACCTTACTCAGGAAAGAGACCTTTTTTTACTATTAACGGTCTGTTCAAGGTAAAATAAAAAACCATTTAAGCACAGCTCAAGACCAACCAAGGATTTTGACAGTCCAGGTATACTGTAAGATTTGTCTGAAACTTCAGAATTATGACAGGTACCGAAGATTTTTTGTATTCGGAATTTGGGAGTATCAAAAAAATTGTTTAACGGTCATTTCAACGGATTTTTCTGCGACTTGCAACTGCACCAGTGTCCTGTGAACTCTTCACAGAGTAAGATTGCTTAAATGCTTATTCTGTGTCTGTGACTAGTTTACTAGTGCTTAAAAGTATTTAATCCTGCATTTCGAAAATGGTTAGTACGCGAAGTTCAAAGTTTATTTATCTTGTGGGACAAGAAAGAAATGAATTAGTCAATAATAAATTACCTAGTACTCAGGAAGTACTTCAATACTTTTTTTATCAGCACCGTTCTTTGCAGAAAAGTGTACGTTTAAGTGCTCGTTGTACGGTGAGAGTGTGTAAAAAATTATGGAAAGAAAACAATTTATCAATTACTGTGGAAATTAATTCTATTGACAAAATAGAGCGATTATATAATGAGTGGAGAAAGATTGGGAAGGGAAGAAAGCTCAAATCTCGTTTACAAAAAGGTCGAGAATTCAAATTTCAGAATAAAATAAAATCTGTTTTTAAGATGTCTGGAAAGAGTGAAGTTGTCTTAGAAAAAACCCCAGATATCGATATTTTTACTGACATAAACAATTACAATTGGATGGATTGTGAAGAGGAAAATGTGCAGCTTGTGGTTAATATGGAAACTGAAGAAGAAGACAATAATGAGGAAGTTAGGTACGAATTAGAAAGAACGACTTCTGAAAAAGTTAAAGTCTTGAATAACGAGGTTTGTTTGGCTTTAGATAGGACAAAAATTACAGATCGGAAAGCAGTACATATTCTTGCTGCATCACAACACAGTCTAGGAATTAAATTAAAAAATTCTATTCTTAGTCGCCAGACCGTTCGAAGATTTAGGCAGAAAGTACGTAAACAACTGTCTGCAGAAGTGAAGTTGAAAATAAATCCTACATCGCAGCTGGTTGTTCAATGGGACGGAAAGCTTTTGCTAGATTTATTAAATAAAACTAAAAAAGTTGATCGCCTGCCGATAATAGTAGTTGGCGAAAAAGAAAACCAACTACTTGGAGTACCTAAATTACAAAGAGGTACTGGCGAAGCTCTGGCTAATGCGATACTAATTTTATTGAAAGAGTGGAAGTTATCAAAAAATGTCATTAGAATGTGCTTTGATACCACAGCAACTAATACTGGATATGAGAGTGGCACTTGTATAATCTTAGAACAGAAATTAAATAGAAACTTAATACGCCTAGCTTGTCGCCACCATATATCAGAAGTGTATTTAAGATCTGCGTTTGAAAAATGTTTTGGAAGTACTTCTGGTCCAGAAGTATCTATGTTCAAAAATTTTCAAAGACAATGGCCTTCTTTAAATTTAGAAGAATTTAATAACAGTCCGGAAGATCCTGATATTCCACAACAAGTAAAAGAAGCTAAAGATGACCTTCTTCAATTCTATGTGAACATATTGCAGGTAATAACAAAAAAAATGTAATAAGAAAAATAATAATCAAAATCTTTCAAATTTTTCTGAACTTTGAAATTGAGCCGCGGCGTTCAAAAACCGCCTCTGCGTTCGAACGGCTGGACTCATGGCAGTCAGGTAGCAGTGCGCAGCTCATTGTCTCTCAATGCTAAGTGACTACCATGCGTCCAACATTTCGAGCGTTATTTGTACGCGGCGGCTCAATTATATTTACTAAGACATTTACCCCGCCTAGTTCAGGTCCATGTTTCTATGTTAGAAAATTTATTTTTTATTTTCAACGTATATGAAAAAATCCATAAAAATTTATTTTTTATTATTTATATTATATAATGAAATTAACTTTATTGACATTTAAGGTAGTATTATACTTTATAAGCAGCCAAAAATGACTTTGAACAACAATGTCTTTTTAACATTTTTAAGCCGTTAAAAAAAAGGAAGTAGACAATTAGATTTAGGGAGGATGTCAGAAGGGTTTGATAACGAAGAAAATGATTTAAGGTTTTTTAAAATCGATTAAAAATAACTCGAGTTCTGCCGTCCAACAGATAAAAAAATATATGGTTTTGAGAAAAACGAGCTTAAAGTTTTGTGTTAAAATTTTATCGTTATTTAATAAAAGGAAAACTGTAAACAATCGGATTTAGGGGGAATGCTTGAAGGGTTTCATAACGAAGAAAATGATTTAAGGTTTTTTAAAATCGATTAAAAAGAACTCGGTTCTGCCGTCCAACAGTTAAAACAATATATGGTTTTGAGAAAAACGCGTTTAAAGTCTTCTGTGTGACTTTTGTCGTTATTTTGTGTATAACTTTGTTATTTCTTCAAAGTTTAATCTGAAATTTGGGAATTATATTTTCTCTAAATCTGAATTAGTTAAAAGTAACTAATTATTAGTAAAAAAATGACTAATTGTTATTCAAAAAGTAACTAAAAGATAGTTCAAATTTGCCTAATTGAATTAGTAAACAAAAATTTTACTAAAATATTAGTTATTTTGACATAACCTAAAAATGAATTTGACTAATAATTAGTTATTTTTTACTAACTGCTTAGTAGAAATGTAACTATTTGAATTAGTGACTAAGTTTTTGCTTTCAAATTGGTCATTTTTGACTAATTCAAATTTAGAGAGTTCTTAAAGCAATTTGACTACAAAAATAAAATAAACAAAAAATCGATTTTTGTATCTATACAAAGTATAATACTACCTTCATTTGATATTGTGCATTGCATTGTATTGTGTGAAACTACTTAGTTATTAGAACATTTGTTTTGACTTATGTCTAGAACGAAAAAGCTCCCCGGGATGATTATAAAGAATTTCTGGAGCTCATAGTTATTTTTCTTGGCGGAATTCCTTCAAAAGGAGTAAATTTTAAGATGCCAGGACCAATACACCACGCAAGATGGATGGCAAAGGCAATTTATTCTATAAAAATGTATCTATTCAGAAAGCAAATTGAAGAAAATGAAGAGACAATCGACGCGTTGAGAGACATTTGTATTTTTATAACTGTTTTGTACGGAAAATATTGGTTTACAACAAACAAAGCACGAGAAGCAGCTTCTAATGATTTAAAATTCATAAAAGGTCTTCTACATTGTACAAGTGTAAAACAAAATATTCGAGATACTGTTTTACATAAATTTAAAAGACATTTGTGGTATTTTGATGAAGAGCTGATTGGAATGTCTTTTTTGATGAAACCATTTCAATAGAGTCCAAACGAGAAATGGTGCAAGCTCTGAAAACAAAATCTCATTCGCCGGTTGAATCAAGCCGAATTAAAAAAACATTTAAAAACTTCAAAATTGAATCAATCATGAATCTTTCTATAGATGGTTTTGTTTGTTCAAAAACGATGACTTTCTTCAAGCTATTAAATATTAAGACAGATTTTTTGAATTTTGATCCATCCACGTGGGGACAAAGAGAAGATTTTATTAAAGGAGCTGCACTAGTTCAGACTTTACCTGTTACTAATGATAATGCAGAACGTGGAGTAGCATTAATATCAGAATATAATGGCATATTAACTAAGGATGAGAATGAAAAGCAATTCCTGTTGCAAATTGTTAGAAATGAGCGTAAATTAAGGCCAGATTGCAAAAAGAAGAATTTACCAACATTTTTTAACAGCTAAATTTTGAAAAGAAGGGGGGGGGGGTAAGTGTGGGTCAACAATAATTTTGACCAATTTCGAGGAGGAGTCACAGTGGATGTATGGAAAATATAAACAAAAAAAATGTTCTGTAATAATGCATTTTCCTATTTGAGGGGGGGGGGGTTCCTCACAAAATGTTCTCCTAAATAATGTATTTTGTATTTCGGGGGGAGGGAATCTCTAATGAGCATGTACTCTTTAATAATGTATTTTTCTACTTGGGGTGGGGGTTATGAAGTCGCACCCCCATATAAGATCTTCACTAATTGTATTTAATTAATTTAATTGTATTTAATTTATAATGATCAGTTTGTTAATATTCCTATTATAATTGTAATATGGCTTAAAAATTCTCACATATTTTACTTCATAATAAAAATAGTTTATACTTCTAAAAAATAAATGTTGACTTATTAATTATTTTTAGTAACAGTCTTTATCGTTACATGCATAATAATTAAAATATAACTATTTATTTTTATTTATGAATTTACATTTTATTTTATACCCAATTTCATCTTACTTTACGTTTACAATAAATAGAAATAGTAAAATTTATTATACTACTTAACAGTTAAATTTATCGACAAGTAAAATTTATTCTTCTAGAGGAAAAAAAGTAGAAAAGAATTTTACACTTTTGCTGACAATAACCCTTGCACCCTTAACGGTAGCGAGTATCACTTTCACTTTTATGATGTCCGTGAAGTAATACATTTTTTTCCCCAACATGCTGAAACTTGAAAACTCAAAATTTCTTTTTAATAATTTTAGCAGTTATTATTATTTAAATAAAACCATTTTTATAATTTCCCTTCTGCAAGAGTTAAATTATCGTTTCATGCAAATTTCAACTACGAAAATTGTTATTTAGTCATAGAAAAATGCTTCTGAAAAGTACCTAAAAAGCCGTTTTTGATGGATTTTAACATTGAATTGCAATCACAAAAATAAAAATTTTTCAATTTTCTTTTTTGATATATACTCTTTGATTCTTTGACAAACCTTCCTTTAATGGAATTTTTTTTTTGAAGTTTAATAAGGTTCCTAAAAGAACATTCAAAACTTGAGTGTTTATTTCACATGTTAAATTGGCTAAGATTTATCTTAAACACATAAGAGAGGTTAATGCTTCCTGGCAGTTCTAAATATTAATTTAAAAATCTAAAAAAAAGGATGTTAATCAGCTCATAGTATATTATATGAAACTGCATCATCATTTTCCAATACCAAAAGTCTGTTTTTTGGACCACCCTAATGTGCATACTCTTTTTTATTCAACAGTATGATGTACTGGCACTGTACTTGTATTATACTCTTACTAAGTACTCAAACTGACAAATTAATTCTCAAGAGTGCGGAGTAGTACAATTCTAGTACGACACCATATTTATTTAGTACGCCGTACTAAGTGAAAATATTAAAGTTTCTATATATTACATACAAGTGTAATACTAGTACGATACTAGTACGTCGTTCAAATGTAATAAAAATGTACATTCATACTGGCACTGTACTAATTTAGTATCAGTACTTCGAAAATTAGTACCTTTATACACGTATGGTACTAGTATAGTGCAAGGGTACATGGTGTGTACAGTAATTGTACGCTGGTTATCTGGGTTGGTAATTTGAGTACATAGTAAGATTATAATCCAAGTACAGGGCCAGTACATCATACTGTTGAAAAAAAGAGTAGAGAAGACCGAGGAGGAAAGTAACAGAGGTGGAAAGTAACAACGCTTATAACTTCTAAACCAATCAGCGAAGAGACATAGTCCCAAAGTAATTTTTTGTTCAGTTTTACCCCCTCTACCTTCCCCATATCATGCGCGAGCTGGTTTGAAAACCGTATGTCTGATATTGACATGTTGTGCAAAAATTACGATAAAAGTAAGTTTTTGCCTAAATTTTCAAAATATCATATTTCTTTGATTTTATAGATATGTCGTGCTTTTCGTAATTTTGAAGCTTAATTATCTACCTTTAGGTTGTACTTGTGTATAATTAAAAAATATAAAATACTTTTGTGTAATTTAAACTTGTTTTTTGAGATCCAAGGAAAAGAGGGGTGAGGTGGAAAGTAACACGTTGTTACTTTTCTCCTAACCCCATGCTTTATTTTTATAAACATCCTCCTTTTTTATAACTATGTGATTTTATATGTTGATTTCATATTTTAATGATGAAATATTGAACTTTTAATTGGAATTTTTTTTAAAAACGATGCTTTTTAACGTCATAGCTGTGGAACGAATATTAAATAGATAAAAAAAAGCTCGATTACAAAAAAGTGTAAAAATATGTGCCAATTATGTACAAAATGTAGTTAATATTACTTTGTCTTTTTTATATGTTCATAATAAAAATAATTTTAATTATTAGCAGTTTTATATTTGAAATGTTAGCCTTAATTTTTAGTGTTACTTTCCTCCTTCGTGCTGTTACTTTCCACCTCAAGGGTGAGGAGGAAAGTAACAAACAAAGAGCTGATTAAAAAGTCCTGCTGTTGTCTATCTAATTATTATTTATGTTTAATTCCAATTTTATTTAATAGGTGAAGGTCCAAGCTTTCGATTAGTATGTTTATAGAACTTATCCGACAAATAGTTTTAATGTTATCATCAAAAAACTGATTTTTGTTACTTTCCTCCTCTCCCCTATGCACATACTGGCACTGTACCAGTTTAATGCAAGTAACTAAACGTGATTAAATGTACCTGAACTGACCTATGTCACATTATGTAGAAATGTAGAAAGGTAAATTACATATGTAATTTACGTTAATGAGGAATCTGACAAACATTAAAAAATGTCAGAAATTTTTTAAATTTTGAGAAATGATATTATTTGGTACAATAAAAAAGCATGCAAAATTTGAAAATTTTTTGCTAAATAATTTAGAAGTTAAAAAAATTATTTATTTATCATGGTCTCTTATGAAGAAACGGTAACCAAGGTACTTTGAAAGTAAATTTCTAATAGATATCGATGCCAGATTTTCTTGGGCTAATTGTATTTAAAATATGAATATTTCAGGTTTAATAAATCAAAAAACTTTAGTCACCATACCGATCATTTATAAGCAAAAATGTTAAAAATACTAAAAATTTCTGAAGTTTTTTCGAATTATTCAGTCTAGATTCGGCAACGTTGTAAAGCTGTCAAATGCAGTAAAGAACGTAGGTTACGTAAGTTAGGTTTGAGTCAGGTAAGAAGTTCCGGCTACAAGCGCCCTAAATTCAAATTCATTCATATTAAAGTTTTTTCAATTCACTTACAGATTGTCAATTATTATTTATTTATAAACATTTAAATATTATTCCACTTATAAATTTCTGCAGGCATGGTCAAACGCTGCTACCAGCCTTCGAAAAATAATACTTAGATATGCCTTGTTGTTACGCTTTTTAGGTTACTTTGAAATTAAAAATAATAACACTTATATTACACTAAAATAAATCTGATTATTGTATATTACGATACATTTTAGTTTATTAAATATTAAAATACGCTATTTAGCATTAAGTTAAAAATAAATATGAAAATAAATTTCCCCAAATTTTGTTTTCTTAGTTTTTCGAATCATACAGTTACTGTCAAAAGTTTTGCTTTCTTCGGACAAAAAATGCTAATTTCTTATACTAAACATTAGTTTAATTAAAAAATGTTATCTTGAACTTTTCCGAAAGTCACCCTGAACTTTTCTAAAAAATGACTTTAACTTTTACTAAAGTTACCTTGAACTTTTCTGAAATACATGTAAAATTAAGTTATACATATAAAGTTCAGCTTTTTTAACGCTTTACGTTATTAGCAGTGACATGGTCGATCTTGTACTAACTTGCCTAAACTTGTTTACCTTCTGTAGAGAAGATTTTAAACTAATTTAGGACATATTGACACGCTTGTACTGTTGACACTGTATATTGCGTCAGCGCATATAAGATCACATGGTATAATATAGACCAATCAGCAACGGAGTTACGAAGGTTTCAAATAGTGGAGGGGTTACATTTCAGAGAAAGGCAAGGGCGGATCCAGCTACTCTTTAAATTTCTTGAAGTGAATTTTCACTTCACTAAGAGTGGAAATTTAGTCACTCCAATCAGAGTGAGAGTTCACTTTTTGCATAGAGTGAAAAAGTCACTTTATAAGACTGAGATCTCACTCTTTTAGAGTGGGTTTCTCACTCTTGATTGGAGTGGCTCAATTGCCACTCTTAGTGGAGTGAGAACTCACTCTAAGAAATTTAGAGAGTAGTGCTTCACGATATGTCGATATAATATCGATATCATCTCGATATCGTCTTAAAAATCAAGACGATATCAAGATGATATTCTAAAAAAAATTTCGATACCGCAGTCAGAAATCGTACGTTTCGCGGACTTGACTTAAAGTTTTATTGAAGCGTTAAAAAAACAATTAGAAGTTTGTAATTTTATTAACCTGGCGTTTTGCAAGATGATATTCTAAAAAAAATTTCGATACATTTTACAAATATATATAGGTATATTTTTTACAAATATTTTTAAAATTAATTCTTTATTATTTTTTTTAATATTAATTAAATAGTAATGTTTTCTTAAAGTAGCGCGTTTAAATGATTTATTTATTTATATTTATAATATTGTCAATAGGTCAATGGTTTTTACCTAAATTTGTTATTTAATTACTTAATTTATTGTCAAAAGTTACAAATAGAGTTTAAAAATTAATTTTTATTCAAATATTTCATGACAATAATTTCTATTCGGTACTGGATAAGCTACCTACCATTCTTGAAGAAACACTACAAGCAGCAAAAAGTATCTACATGAAAGGTAGTACAAAAAAAGGAATGGTTAAAAAAATATTTGTTAAATGTACAAAATGTTAAAGAAATAGACTGTCCAGCAAGTAAAACTATTGAAACTGACACCTCATTGTTTTTATATGCACATCACATATCACAAACTAGAGAATGTGCTGTAAACAATGTAATGTCGCTTCGCAATTAGTTTCTCAAAACAGCAAATGAATCAAACGTTCTATAGAAGGCGTCGATTATTAAGTTTGATTTTATTTATATTTTACACCACTCAGAAGTCCTCTTATGAAAATTGTAATTCTGTTTTGTAATTAATTTGAAACAGTTTTTAGGAATAAATGAATTTGATAGTTTTAGAAATCAACGTGTTTTTACTATTTTACCCTAGTCTTTAGATTGAAATACGATATAAATATAATTGAAAAAAAAACATTTTAAAAAAAGTATTTATTTTTATTTTATATTGAATATTATAATTTAACTTCTAAAAAAATTACTGACTGTTATTTTTATCTTATAATTTAATTATTATATCAAAAAAGTTAAAGTTAACCCAGTCGAGAATCCAGGACTTCGGTGGAGCATCCAGAGATATTCTTAATTTTGCTCGCGCAATATTTTGTTGTTTACTTGTCCATTACATTTTGTAAAGCGTCGAGAACTTGTCTTCTTTGCAACAAATAAAAACACTTTAAAATGATATTCTTTGTTTACATACTGCCAAACGCCAGGTTAATAAGGTTACAAATTTCTAATTGTTTTGTCAACGCTTCAATAAAACTTTTAGTCAAGTCCGCAAAACGTACGATTTCTGACTGGGGTATCGAAATTTTTTTTAGAATATCATCTTGATATCGTCTTGATTTTCAAGACGATATCGAGACGATATCGATATTATATCGACATATCGTGAAGCACTATAGTTGAATATTTGAATATTTGAAACCTTCGTAACTCCGTTGCTGATTGGTCTATATTATACCATGTGATCTTATATACGCTGACGCAATATACAGTGTCAACAGTACAAGCGTGTCAATATGTCCTAAATTAGTTTAAAATCTTCTCTACAGAAGGTAAACAAGTTTAGGCAAGTTAGTACAAGATCGACCATGTCACTGCTAATAACGTAAAGCGTTAAAAAAGCTGAACTTTATATGTATCAGGCCCGTGCGCAAGGGGGGGGTTTTGGGGGTTTAAACCCCCCCCCAGAGAGGTCTGAACTTGCTTTAAAAATTTTCAACTTTTTTGATTAAAAAATTATTTTTAATAAATAACAATGTTTACACAATTTATTTTTTGAAAACCCCCCCCAGAAGCAAATACTGCGCACGGGCCTGATATGTATAACTTAATTTTACATGTATTTCAGAAAAGTTCAAGGTAACTTTAGTAAAAGTTAAAGTCATTTTTTAGAAAAGTTCAGGGTGACTTTCGGAAAAGTTCAAGATAACATTTTTTAATTAAACTAATGTTTAGTATAAGAAATTAGCATTTTTTGTCCCAAGAAAACAAAACTTTTGACAGTAACTGTACGATTCGGAAAACTAAGAAAACAAAATTTGGGGAAATTTATTCTCATATTTATTTTTAACTTAAGGTAGTTCTCCGGCTTCAGGGCCGCACAAATACTATAAAAAAAAATAAATAAAAACAAATAAATAAAAAACTAATAAATTAAATCTGAAAACGTAATTTAAAGCAATATGTTAGTCTCGTGACACTTCACATGTGCTTCAAACGAAAGAATTTTGGCAATTTGCGACCGTTGGATTTCCGCTCGTAAATTCAATGGAAAATCACATTGGTTTCGAATTTCAGATTAGTATAATTAAAAAATGAGCATCGATACCCCTATAATTTTTTTTTTATATTATTTCTTTTATTTGTCCCTATAACATACTAGTTTTTGAAAAAGTTTAGCGAGTAGTTTTCCACATATTAATAATAGTGTGCCACTTTTATACGTTTAGTGTATGATTCCCATGTAAATGTTGAAACTTTGAAGGTAAATACAGTACTCTCTCACTAAGTGCCCGCTCAGTAAGTAGCCGTTCCCCTTCACACATATTTTTACATACACATTATTTGCTCCCCACCATAGCAAACGCGGTAAAATGAAAGTCAATTTCAAATTAGCAACTTCAAGTGTTAGAAAAATGACAGATAATTAAATAACCAAAAACAGACGTAAACAAACCTAAGAGTTAACTCGATAAAGATTGTTTGCAAAGAATTAATAATTGTATCCAATAAAAAATTTGAAACCTAAAAGAAGAAATAAAGTTTATCGTTGATCAATTTTTAACTAAATTTGTAATTTTATAGTGACATTTTTAATATTTTAGGCGAGTTAATAATGAAATTTTAACCTATTGAAATTTATGAGTTCTAGTGATGATAATTCTTTTTCCGGCATTAATTTGGGTTTTAAAATGAAACTAAGTTGTAAAACTAAGTTGAACAAAGTTGTAAAATTAAAAAAAAAAACATTTTTTCTGATGGATTTTAGAATTTTTATTTTTGTAAAAAATCAAAAGTTTTTGAAATCCAAAAAGTAATGTTTTTCAGAATTCTAAAGCAAGCCTATAAAAATTGTGGAAGTAGTTTAAATTTCAAACATTACAATTTTTTTAAGAATACCTTTCCTAATTCTTAATTTTCAGTAAACAAAGATATCTCAACATTTTTTAAATATTCTCTTCAGTCATTTTAAATTTGCCGCGAACCATTTAGTTTTCGAGTTTATTTACATTCAATTGTTTTACATGAAATCTAAATATAATGCAATAGAGAGTGGGGGCTCTCGATAAGTAACCATTTTATTCCCCTACAGCCCCATTTTCGGTCACTTAGTGAGAGAGTACTGTATCTCAATTTTTAGCATCGCAAGGGGCCCTGAGATTTTTACCACACATAAAGCATACAAAAAAGAACATTTATCCAAAGTTTAAGAAAATTCTAACGAAAATCGATTTGCCGGAGAAATACCTTAATGGTAAATAGCGTATTTTAATATTTGGGCATATCTCTGGAACATTTAACTTTTCAATAAGAAAAAATATTTTCTTTTTTTTATTAGCACAGTATTCGAACTTTGTCCACATAAACTTCAAGTGCTAAGCTTTCAAATTATACAAATGGACAGATAAATCTTATTGTCTTCAAAAAGTTATAAATTATTTAAAATTGCAAATAATTTTTAACCTGTAAGAAAAAAATATTCAACAGGTGGTTGCTTTTTAGGATGAAAAACAGTTGAAATGAACTGCTTGAGGGGTTATAATTTTTAAAAAAACGATAAACTTGTTTAATATTTTCAATATTTATAAGAATAGTAAAATACTAATAATAATACACTAGGAATAAAATTAAACAAATGTCAAAAATCAAATAAATAAATTTTTTAGTTAACCTTCAGCACGTTTTAGTTAATGACAATTTCTATTGAAAGAATTAGAATCGGCAACTTCGTACTTAACAATTTCTTTCAAAAAAATTTCGGTCGACCGTAATTGATAAATATTTTCACATTATCTTTGCAATAAAGTATTTTTTCTCAAAGCACATTCACACGATGTTAAATGGTGCTCTTAAAAATTTATGTAAGTACTTTTCGAATACTTTTATTTAATTTTCGTGGAGTATCACTCGATTACGGTCATTGTCAATTTTTGTACACACGTGTTTTCTGTTATTTAAATTAAAATAGTTTTTTGAAGACATGAAGCACATCAATTTAGTATGTCTCAAAATAATTCTAATGATTTAAACTCTTATTTCCAATAAACAATTTTGGTGTGGGAATAGTCTTATTCAAGAAAAATGATAAATATGACGATTACGGTCGAAAAGGTTAAAAGTGAGGGACAACTTTTAAAAGCATAAAGCTTTCTTCCCAATTAACAAAATATTAATTTTCAAGCACAAATGTCTTCAGCGTTTAACTAACTTTAAAAATATGTGTTATATAACTAGTAATTCTTATTATATACAAAGTTTTAACGTAAAAACCATTCGAAAGTATGATTAGGGACAAGTAAACATTGTTCAAAATCGGGTATTCAAATTGGAATAATTATTTATCTATTTAATAAATAAATGTTAAATCTTTTGGAAATGATTCATCGTATCAAGTATTAATATTTCCAACAAAAGCCAGGTAAAAATTGATTGAAATTATCAAAATATATGCGAAAGACATAAAAGTTAAAGGTTCCAGAGATATTTCCATTTAATAACCTAAAATGTATCGTAATATACAATAATCAGATTTATTTTAGTGTAATATAAGTGTTATTAATTTCAAAGTAACCTAAAAAGCGTAACAACAAGGCATATCTAAGTATTATTTTTCGAAGGCTGGTAGCAGCGTTTGAGCATGCCTGCAGAAATTTATAAGTGGAATAATATTTAAATGTTTATAAATAAATAATAATTGACAATCTGTAAGTAAATTGAAAAAACTTTAATATGAATGAATTTGAATTTAGGGCGCTTGTAGCCGGAACTTCTTACCTGACTCAAACCTAACTTACGTAACCTACGTTCTTTACTGCATTTGACAGCTTTACAACGTTGCCGAATCTAGACTGAATAATTCGAAAAAACTTGAGAAATTTTTAGTATTTTTAACATTTTTGCTTTTAAATGATCGGTATGGTGACTAAAGTTTTTTGATTTATTAAACCTGAAATATTCATCTTTTAAATACAATTAGCCCAAGAAAATCTGGTATCGATATCTATTAGAAATTTACTTTCAAAGTACCTTGGTTACCGTTTCTTCATAAGAGACCATGATAAATAAATAATTTTTTTAACTTCTAAATTATTTAGCAAAAAATTTTCAAATTTTGCATGCTTTTTTATTGTACCAAATAATATCATTTCTCAAAATTTAAAAAATTTCTGACATTTTTTAATGTTTGTCAGATTCCTCATTAACGTAAATTACCTATGTAATTTACCTTTCTACATTTCTACATAATGTGACATAGGTCAGTTCAGGTACATTTAATCACGTTTAGTTACTTGCATTAAACTGGTACAGTGCCAGTATGTGCATAGGGGAGAGGAGGAAAGTAACAAAAATCAGTTTTTTGATGATAACATTAAAACTATTTGTCGGATAAGTTCTATAAACATACTAATCGAAAGCTTGGACCTTCACCTATTAAATAAAATTGGAATTAAACATAAATAATAATTAGATAGTCAACAGCAGGACTTTTTAATCAGCTCTTTGTTTGTTACTTTCCTCCTCACCCTTGAGGTGGAAAGTAACAGCACGAAGGAGGAAAGTAACACTAAAAATTAAGGCTAACATTTCAAATATAAAACTGCTAATAATTAAAATTATTTTTATTATGAACATATAAAAAAGACAAAGTAATATTAACTACATTTTGTACATAATTGGCACATATTTTTACACTTTTTTGTAATCAAGCTTTTTTTTATCTATTTAATATTCGTTCCACAGCTATGACGTTAAAAAGCATCGTTTTTAAAAAAAATTCCAATCAAAAGTTCAATATTTCATCATTAAAATATGAAATCAACATATAAAATCACATAGTTATAAAAAAGGAGGATGTTTATAAAAATATAGCATGGGGTTAGGAGAAAAGTAACAACGTGTTACTTTCCACCTCACCCCTCTTTTCCTTGGATCTCAAAAAACAAGTTTAAATTACACAAAAGTATTTTATATTTTTTAATTATACACAAGTACAACCTAAAGGTAGATAATTAAGCTTCAAAATTACGAAAAGCACGACATATCTATAAAATCAAAGAAATATGATATTTTGAAAATTTAGGCAAAAACTTACTTTTATCGTAATTTTTGCACAACATGTCAATATCAGACATACGGTTTTCAAACCAGCTCGCGCATGATATGGGGAAGGTAGAGGGGGTAAAACTGAACAAAAAATTACTTTGGGACTATGTCTCTTCGCTGATTGGTTTAGAAGTTATAAGCGTTGTTACTTTCCACCTCTGTTACTTTCCTCCTCGGTCTTCTCTACTCTTTTTTTCAACAGTATGATGTACTGGCCCTGTACTTGGATTATAATCTTACTATGTACTCAAATTACCAACCCAGATAACCAGCGTACAATTACTGTACACACCATGTACCCTTGCACTATACTAGTACCATACGTGTATAAAGGTACTAATTTTCGAAGTACTGATACTAAATTAGTACAGTGCCAGTATGAATGTACATTTTTATTACATTTGAACGACGTACTAGTATCGTACTAGTATTACACTTGTATGTAATATATAGAAACTTTAATATTTTCACTTAGTACGGCGTACTAAATAAATATGGTGTCGTACTAGAATTGTACTACTCCGCACTCTTGAGAATTAATTTGTCAGTTTGAGTACTTAGTAAGAGTATAATACAAGTACAGTGCCAGTACATCATACTGTGGAATAAAAAAGAGTATGCACATACTGGTACTGTACCATTTTCATGCAAGTATCTCAAGATAATTACGCTATACTCGTATAATACAAGTACAATGCGAAGGTACATTGCAAGTACCGAGCCAGTAAACTGGGTATTTTGGATTAGTACGCTTGACTATCTGGGAAACTATTTTTCAAGATGCTAGATTAGTACGACTTTGGTATGACTCCATATTTATTTAGTACGCGTACTAACTGAAAATCTTAAAGTTTCTATGAATTACATACAAGTATTATACTAATACGATACAAGTACGTCATACAAATATAATAAAAATAGGTACATACATACTGGCACTATACCAGTTTAGAATCAGTACTTGATAAATCAGTATCATTATACACGTATAGTAGTAGTACAATGCAATGGTACTTATTGTACGCTGGTTATCTGGGTAGATATACATTATACATTTGACATGTAAATTACCTAGTTTTCTACGTTTTCTACGTATATTACGTGGGAAATGCGCATTCCAAAGAAATTACAAACTGATAAAGGTAAAGAATTTTACAATTCGCAATTTGAAGAATTAATGAGAATTTATAAGATCAACCTATATTCAACCTATATAGTAATCTCAAAGCATCCAATTGTTTAGAGGTTTCTTTCGAATAACTTAAAGTTAACTTTTGGAAAAGTTAAAGTTAACTTTTGGAAAAGTTAAAGTTAAATTTTGAAAAAGTTAAATTGTGAAAAAGTTAAATGCAATTAACATGTAAATACCATAAGAATGTAAGTTAACTTTCGAAAAAGTTAAAGTTAACTTTTGGAAAAGTTAAAGTTAACATTCGGAAATGTTATAGTTAACTTTCCGAAAAGTATATGTTAGCTTTTGGAAAAGTTGAATACAATTATCATGTAAATCCCATATCGAGTGTTTTTGTGAACATTAATGAAGAGTTATCTTCTAAGGTTAGGTATTAGTTTTCCTGAAAAAAAAACAGTTTTTACTTTTATCCAAAGTAATTTATAATTATAAAATATAAATATTATGTAATTTAAACATTTAGTAAAATAAAGAAACTTTTGGCTGTTACAATACACCAACTTAACAAAATAAAATAGTGCTATCTTAACCACAGTATTTTTTTCTTTAGAATAGATTTTTTTATGAACAATAAATATAAAGTCATAAGAAATATTGTGGTATAAAAGGAAAAGAAACCTAAGTGTTTTTAAAAAAAAGTCTCTTCGGATATGAATAATTATAAAAAGGTGCTGCAACGCAGCATTTTTTGTTTTTTGGTTGGCGAACCTGACTGCTGACAACATAAAGTACAGGCATAAGTGCGATTGGTCAAAATACGCGAGTTGATTAGAAATGCTTTTAATAAATTAATTTTAAACATATTTAAAAAATGTATTTATACTTTATTTGTATAAAATATATTTCATGAAGTTTATTTTTTCTTAAAATAAAATTATTTAATCATAATAAATATGTTAAAAGATAGTAAAATATTTTTAAAAATTTCAAATAACGCGCGTATTATGAAAGCATGCGTACTTGCGTTTGACATTATAGCTCCAGGACGTATGTAAACAAATATGATGGCCGGATCTTTTATGTTATGTCTAAAAGGTCAGCTTTGTACGCTTTATAATACCGATAATATCATTATATTATTACACTTATCATTATTTACAGCATATTTGATAATTCTTTTTTAATATAATTGTTGATATGAAATTTAGAAGATATAGACTGCTCAGCGCTTAGGAATGTTAAAAAAGACTCATTGTTAATTACATGTACAATCCATTGTGTGTGATTCGATAAATGAGCTGTAAAGAATGTAGTAGCTCTTCGAAATTGTTTTCTAAATTTATATATTAAAACTGTAGAATGTATTCTAGGTGTTATTCAAATAAACCCTACTACTATCAATGTGTTTTTACTACTTTACCTAATCCTTTCCTTTCTAATAAGAAATTTATAAGTGAAATGTTTATTTATCGGATCGAATATTTTCATCATAATACGTTAAAATTTACTGTGTGTTACGTAAAGCGATTTATTTTTATAGTGTCACAATACAAAATACAATTAAATTTTTTACAGATCCAATGCATTTTCTGTTGGTGGAGAGTAAATTATGTATTTTACAACTGTAAAATTTAGTACATTTGTACTGAAAGGAGATGGTAAATTTTAAAACGATGTGGCAATTTCATCCTCCTCTCCTTGTCCATTTCTATTTCATGCGTCATTAACAGCGATAAAGGAAGAGAAAAATAGCAAAACTCTTTGGCTTAAGCCCAAATCACAACGAATACGGTTACGGGAGCAGGGCATGAGATAATAAAGGACAGAGACTGTTTCTGTCCTTTTCTGTCTCATGCTCTGGTCCCGTAACCGTATTTTTATCCGCTTAGGCCTTTAGGGGGATCGTGGACCTTCCTTTTTTAAGCAAGACCGAATATACATCGCTTGAGTATCCGTTCACATTGGCCACGCGCATCTCGTTGCGCACCATACGTCAAGTCAGGCCCAACATGACCCACCCCCTAATCTCGGTATTTTGAAAATTTAAGTCCCAATACATTTTGGGTTTGGTAGGTGGGTGGTGTTGGGAATAGAATAGTTTCTGTCAAAAGATATACTAAGTGGGTGGTGGGTTGGTGGGTAGGTAGGGGGGGGGGTGTTAGGCATATGATACATACATTGAGAACATATACTAGGTGGACAGTGTGTGGTAGTACCAAAGACATGTAACTTATTTCTAAGATAAAAGTTAACAACAATTTATTGTTTATGCAAATTCTACAGATGGATGGGGTCATAAACACATGCAATTAGTCCTAAGGTAAAAGTTAACAACAATACACAGTTTATGCAAATTAGAAAGGTTAAGATTTTAAGTTAAACTTGGTGCGATTCGATTGCAGCGCCGTCTATGGAGAAATCCCCCACTTGAAAAACCTAAAAGTAGAGGTAACTTTTAAATTCCCACGCAAAAGTAAGGGTAAAAATTTAAAATCACGTCGGAGAATCCCCAAGAGAATGCCGACATATGGTAATAACGACTAAGGGTAACTGATTTCAGAAATCTACCTTACCGTAGAGCAAGCAAGTAATCTGCATTAGCGACAGAAGTTAACACTCGCGAAATCTGCATTACCGACCGACGGTAAATTATCAACAAAGCCGCTAAAAATCTACTGCAGGTAACTGACTAGGGCGCCACCTGGTGGCGAAAATCAGAACTGTGTGCTGGTGCTTTTATAGCTTAACTACTTTTAATCTTTCATTCAAATCTTCGATTGTGTCTACTATATATAATTGACAAAATTTACGTTTATTGTCATTACTTGGATGAATAGAATATGTATTATGGTACACTTGTCCATGTATGCAAAAAACATAAGGACCATTAACTTTTGGAAAATCTAGTTTAGCTCCCATACTTGCAAATCATAAAGAACTATTGAATGAGCGGATATTTTGTTTAAAATTTTTACTTTCCTTATTATTATTTATTATTAGTTTTTTCATGTATTTGAGATAATAATCATTTAAATTTTTTAATTTATCTTTCCCTTTATGACAACAGTTATTAAATTTTCCTTTTTTTGGTTTCTCATTTAAAAAATTTAACGAATGACAAGATGTACATTTGACATTCATAATGCCTAAATAATAATCAAGCAGGCCTGACGAGACGGAGGGTAGAGGGGACTATTTACCGCGGGTCCGGGCTACTGAGGGGGCCCGGATATCGAAGGCATAAAAAAATTATTTCCTTATTAATCTTATAAATAACTTATGTGGAAAAATCTCAGGTTGGTCATAATATAACAAGGTTTCTGGTGGGGCTGATTATATCGAAAATTTTGCTTAAAATTTACAAAAATTTCGAATAAAGACTAGATTCTATTATTGATTGTGCTAAAATAAAATTCTTTAAGACCCGATTTATTATAGGTAATTAAAGTCTCATCTATCACGATAAAAATGAGCGTTCTCTAAATTTGAACAAATGAAAATTCACTTATATTCACAGCCAACTAATTTATTATTTTTTTAAAATAAAAAAAATTATTTGAATCAAATAAAAATTTATAAGTAAAAAATTTAGTAGGCTGTGAGTTAATATATTTTTTCTCTGAGTGTAATAAGTTAATTTTTACTTATTCAACTTGAGAGAGCGTTAAATTTCAGGAAAAATGTAATAATTCGATTTTCTGTCTCTTCGACAGATTAAACAAATGGTGTAGGTAAGTAGAAGTTTGTCAGATGTACACCCAGAGAAAAATATATTAACTCACAGTCTACTTACTTTTTTTATTTGAATTAAATAAATTTTTATTTATTTCAAATAAAATTTTACTTGATTCAAATTAATTTTTTTATTTGAAACAAATAAAAAGTTAGTGGGCTGTGTGACAAATATATTTTTATTTGGCACAGTGAACTTATCTTTGTGTCAAATATATCACGTCTCTGGGTAAGGCTTGTTTAGGAATAATAAATCTTGAGATCAATGAATTGTGTTACTTTTGTGATGTGGAGTAAAATTCACTCAAATTCACTTAATTAATATGTGATAGTGAGATTCATTTTAATTCTTCTTCCCGTTAGTACTTAGTGCTATTGCTTAAGCAGTCACAACTGTTCACATTATCCTAATAGTGCTATTGTGATACCTTGCACCCTGAATATAAAATCTGCCATAAACAAGCGGAAAAGTACAGTTTTTCACAGAAGCACTATTAGGCTATTGTGAACAGTTGAGACTGTCTAAGCAATATCACTAAGTACTCACAGAAAGAAAAATTTTAATAAATTCCACTTACACATATTATTTAAGTAAATTTGAGTGAATTTTACTTTACGTCTCAAAAGTAACACAATTCATTGATTTCAGATTTACTATTCGTTAAGGACATCTGACAAACTTCTAGTTCACTACATTATTGTTTAGTCTGTCAAAGAGCGACAAAAATGTTTTGTATTTGTCACTCAGCTCGTAATAATATCCACAAAAATCTTTTCTAAGAGACTGTAAAGGTAAAAATATTATAATGTAACGCAGAAACCAAAATACTGAAAATATGCAAAAAAAATCGAATTTTTACATTTTCAATAAAATGCTTATAACTTTGATATTTTTCAACCAAATTTTTTAAATTACCGCTCATTTTCATCGCAATAGATCAGACTTTAATTACCAATAATAAATTGGATCTTAAAAATTTTATTTTAGAGCAATCAATAATAGAATCCAGCCTTTATTCGAAATTTTTGTAAATTTTAAGCAAAATATAAATCAGCGGATCATTTTACATAAGAAATGAGAGTGAAATGTTCTACATCAAAAAATTTTTGAAAATTTGTAAACTACTGGTTTTTTTTGCGTAGGATGTGAAAACCTGCTACCAGGTACCCTGTAGCCCGTACTACAGGGTTATGTGGGGGTGGCGATGTTCTGCCGACCCGCTAAAAACACACCCTTATTTGGGGACCTTAAGACCACTCCCGGCTAGCACTTTTCGCGCGTATCGCCATCGGGAGTAGTCTTATATCCCCTCCTCTGTCGCCAAAGCGACTTTCTCCCTTATTCTACGGGACCTCCATTCTTTGGCGATCATGAAGATCTTTGACCCTCATAACATAATGTATGAAGGTCTCGATGGTTTGCCAATCCTCGGGAGAGCGAGTCATAAGCGGGATCATGTTCTCCTGTGTAACCTTGCGATTAACACCAGTAAACATGACCTGCCTCTCCGCGTCCCAACGCTTACAGCTAAAGAGTGTGTGCTCTGGGTCGTCCACTGGGAACTTGCAGTACACACACTCCTAGCTATCGACTTTTTTAAATCGCTCCAGATAGGATCCGAAACACCCGTGCCCTGTGAGAGCTTGGGTTAAATAGTAGGAAACCACTTCGTGCTTCCTACTTATCCAGGTGGCGAGTGTAGGTATCCACCGATACGTCCTTCGGCCTGTCTCCTCCCCGCTCCATCGTTCTTGCTATCTGTCGACGAGTCTGCTTTTCGCATCTCAGCGACTTTGGTCCTTGCTGGGTCTATTATCTTCCGTATATGCGGAAGAATTTTTCTTCTTGAAAAGGAGGAAAACTTCCTCCCTTTCTTGTGCCAAAAGATCTGCCGGTGGGACGCTGGCAAGGACCTGAGCAGCACACGTCGGTACTGTCCGATAGGCCGAAATGATACGTGTAGTAGCATTTCTTTGCGCGGACAGTATCCTTTTACAGATGGTTTTACTTTTGTCATTTCGCAGGGTAGGAGCCCATACAGGTGCTGCGTATAGCAGCTTTGAAAGGGCAACACTCGCCACCAGTCTCCTCTTTGCTTCAGAAGGCCCACCAATATGCGTCATTAGACGAGCTAAACTTGCCGAACAATGTTCGGCCTTCCGACATGCTACGGCTATATGGATCTCGAATCCGTCTATCTGAATACCAGGGGCTGTATAACCACGTCTGTCTGTGACTAGCAGCGCTTCGGGCTTTTCCAGAGCCATTTGGAGGCCTCTGGCCTTCAGCCAGCGCTTTGCCCGTCTTAGACATTCGTTCACCAATACGCCCAGGGCTTTTACAGTTTCAAGAGTGCATACGATCAACGCGTCGTCCGCGAAGCCGATGATCACCGCGCCTTTAGGTAGACCCATTCGCAAAAAGTCGTCATACGAGACATTCCATACGAATGGTCCTATCCTCGAGCCTTAAGGGGCACCTCTCTGCATCTCCTCTTTCAGAGTGCAGGTGTCCCCCTCTTGTAAACTAGTGTTAATAATTAAATTATGAAACTTTTACCAAAATTAGTGAAAATTGCCTCTTGTTTTTATTGTTGACCAATGTTTCATAAATTTTTTTTTTAAGTTAATTATAATTAAAACTTGAAAGTAAATTTAAGTTTATTAAAAAATAAAAAATAGAGAACGTTGATTAAAATTCTGATCGGGCAATTTTTTATTAACGAACCTAAGCAAGAAATTATGAGACTATAGAATTAAACAGATTTTACTAGTCAGGTTTCAGTCGGGCTGATGTTGGATTTTATTCAACCTTTTTCTTTAAAACAACAAATGACTATTTACTGCTTGGGTTATTTTAGTAAAGAGAGCCTGACCATAATCTAGAATTTTTCAGAATCACTACTTTATTTAGATGTTTATAAGAACAGTTTTAGCTGAATTAATTAATATTATTTCTGTGAAGGCCAATCGTAGATAAGTCGGGCTTCGTCAAAGCTCTTGCACGGAGAAAAATTTAGAACAGCATCTCTCTTATCTTCGGGAGGCATTCGCTCCAAAAGATAAGAGGAATGCTGCTTCAAATTTTTCTTCGTGTGGTCATGGACTATTTGTCCGAGTGTGACGCGCCCAAGTAAATCCAGACTAGGTAGCCTGACCAGTTCCTAGCTTAAAACTGGGCTCCCCTGCCAGGACCTGACCAAACCCTGAATTCAATTTCTGCACGGGAATATAAAAATTTAATTTACTACCGGTAAAAGTTTCTGCCTGTATTCGTTTTCTGCATTTCCTACACATTTATAGTTTTGGTTTGATTTTTGGGCTTATGCTCCTTTCGGTCAATTAGACATATATTGGCATTTATAATTAAGTATCTTTATCTTTTAAGGCGAAATTAGATCGAGCAGAATGGTGGATTTCGAAATGGTGGATTTCGGTTTACGTTTTCTGTTTAGAGCTCAGACCCTTGCATGTGGAATAATAGAATGGAGAAATAGAATTGAAGAATCAGACGATTTGTTTACGAAATTGAGTTACTCTAATTGGTCAAATTGGTCAAATCTTTCAGCTTGCTTTCGAGAATAACAAATTTTAATCGTTCTTGTTCTTCACAAACTTGTACTTCAGACCCACACGGCACCGGAAATTCCCTGAATTTTTCCTGAGTATTAGTCGACATTTTCCGAATATTCGAATTTAATTTTCTGAAAAGTTTCGTGGAAGTATTAAAATGTCCTCCAAAAGGAATATTGGCCGCGAAAGTTTCCTGAAAATATATTTCTAATTTTCAGGGAATTTCCGCAATCTAATATTCCTTCAATATTCATAGTATTAACTGTTCATGATGCGCACTGATCAAACTTGGTTTCTATGACATTTACGGATGCACAGTACTTTTAATTTTCTAGAATTCTACAGTTGCCACATATAACTTATAATTTTGATCAATTACCAGATCAAAAATTTCCAAAATTTTTTTTAACTTTCTCTGAATATTCTAGGAATATTGGGCGCAAAAATTTCCTGAAAATTAGGAATACAGGAATCTTCGCTGCATATTAGGTTCGAATATTCGGGAAATATCTACAAATATTCAGGGAAAATTCAGGGAATTTCCGGTGCTGTGTGGCGACTTGGGTATTCTTTGTGTAGAACCACAGTTAGCAAGAAAATTGGATTTCGGAGCTTTTATAGGTATCATTGTTTCCAAAATAGCATCAAAAGGACTTTTTTAACTCAATATAAATGAAAAAAAACTAAAATTTATTTTTATTTAATTGATATAGTTCACCCGCATTTATTTATATGAAAAATAGAATAAAAATAGTAATTATTATTTAATTGTTAGTTGTCATCATTATTATTTAACACCTACTTAAAATTAGTTCAAAAATTTTTTTGCAAAAAATGTATATGTATATGTATATGTATATTTTCTCTTGGCGGCCCTGGTTAGATTTCATGCACCTTTGCTTACAGGGGGTAATAAAAAGACTTATGGGGTGGTGGATGAATGGAGATTTAAATATTCTTCTTAGGATATAGATTGAAAGATGAACTTTCTAAACGTCTAGAAAATTTGAAAAACTTTGTTCCAGCGGAGTTTCAAAGAAAAACAAGTTATTTAAAATTTTATGCCAAATAGAAAGCGACAGAATTAATATTCATGCTCTTATACTGTGGACCAGTAGTACTAAAAAATGATTTGCCTATTCATTTATACAAGCATTTTCTGTTATTTCATGTAGCTTGTCGAATTTTGATTTGTGAAAGATTATACGCCAATAATACTGAACAGCCCAAGCAATTTCTATTAATCTTTTTTAAAGCCTTGCCTGGTTATTATGGTGCATCATCGCAAGTTTTAAATTGCCACCACTTAATTCATTTAGCTGACGATGTTCGAGAAATGCACTGCAATATTAGTCGCATTACTGCGTTTCCCTTCCAAATCTTTTAGGAAAGATGAGAAAGAAAATACGTACTGCAAGAAAACCGCTTGCTCAACTGTGTAGGAGGTTACACGAAGAATATTTTGTGAAAAATAAAAAAGCCTCTGTGCTATCTGAAATTTTAAAGAGTAATAATAATGTCCATTCATCTATAAAGTATAAACAGTATTTAATTTCTAACCGGAAGCCTGATAATAATTTGGTTGTGCTTAAAAATGAAGAAATATTTGTAATTGATAAAAAACATGGACCTAGTCGAAATATTGTACTTGAAGGACGAATCTGGAAGAAGAAAAAATCTATTTTTAATTATCCGTGTGAATCCAGTCTTTTTAATATGTGGCAACTCGAAGAAAATCCGACTGTTGATGTAAAAAGCTTTTTACTAGAGTTGTTGAATGTAAAAATGGTTCTCTTGCCAGTGGATACGAAAGCAAATGGAAAAATCCATAAGTTTGCGGTGCCTCTTCTTCATTAATATACTTAAAGAAAAATATAAATAATCTATTTCACTAAAAAGATCTATTTTCTAATTTAACAGAATTTATTTAAATTCTGATATATAGTATATTATTTTTGGAACATTAGAGATATTTTATGAAATATAATATCATATTTCATTATATTTTTTTAAACTGTAATAAATAGTATTATTAAATACTACATAAATATAGTTTTAAACCAGATTTAATAATTTTTCAAAAAGATCTGGCCACAGGTATATTTATATCGGATTTCAAACGATCGAGAAAATAACCTATACAAATTGGAAACAGATTTTTAAAAATGTTGGAATTAGAATTTTAGAAAATTCGAGAATTAGACTCTTTAAAAATTCAGAAGTCATATTTTTTAAAAAATTATAAGTAGGTAAGAATCATTTAGTTAATATATTTTAAAAAAGAATTTCCTTTTTGGCTAGAATTGACAATTAACACTGAGAAATTGCAAAATTATCTTTTCAATGAGACTAAAAACATTTTAAAATCTTTAATATTTATTATTTCATGAGTTTTTTTGAATTGAAAAATGTATTTAAGTTATTCTTACAATATGTTTTATAGATTGAAAAAATATTTTACCTTATCCAGAATTTATGGATAGTTTGAAGCCAATTGTAACTACAAAATTTTATTTCAAGATTATAAAAAATAATTTATTTTATTATTTAATATTATTTAATTTATACTCAATCAGTAACTATAGATGATCGGTGACGATTTAATTGGACAAAATTAATTAATAGTTTTATTACATTGTTAAAAATAAATCTTGTAATATTCGAAGTAGTATTTGGCATCAATATTATTAAACTATTAATTAATTTTTTTCAAATTAATTATCGCTGATAGACCATAGGTACTGATTGAAAATAAATTTTGAAATAATTTTAATCAATTTCGAAAACTGTTTAAAAAAATTTATTATGTATTTAAGCAAATTTTAGTTTTATACAATTTCTATAAAATTCCAAAGTCTTAGTTACTAAACCCGTTTAAAAATTGTTGATATTTTTAAACAGTTATTATTTTATTATTATTATTTGTATAAATATTTTAATTGTTGTTAAGAATGTTACAAATAAATTGAATTTTAAGTTGACAAATATTTGCGCTCGTATTTGTTCGATAATGAAAGCTGACGCTGATTGGTGGTTCCGGGAGCATATTTAGTTTTCCAACGATTCGAATTTTTCAATTGGTTAATACATTTATATATCGAAGAATCGATTCCAGTATGTCGAGCATGAAACATAATCGATCGATACAAGATGTCTGCTAACAGGACAAGACAAAACAAGAATAGTGAGGCATTGTGACCACGAATACTGGAAGCTGCTTTGAATAAATTTTCGTTTGTGCAAAAATAAATGAATGGTGATCTGAAAATGAATATAAATAAAGCGGCAGGTAATAAACATTTTTTATTCTGTATCATTCATTTATTTAAATGTATATATGTAACATTTGTCCTTTGCAACACAATCTTATGCGAACAGTTATATTTTCCTTTCTTCGTTAGATTAAATAAATATAAGAAATGCATAAAATTTTTTTATAAAAGGTGTGAATCAAAAAATCGGTTATCTACTTCAAGGTTATGTTTTCTATAGAACATTAACCATTCTTGTGAAGTGAGTTAAAAGAATAGAACAAGAAAGTTAAATTATACTAAATTATTATTGGTAAATTAAAAACAACTAACATTTCGTAGTTTAATTCGATCCTCTCTAAAAACTAGGAATCAATCACACAGTATGAATTTAAACAGCGCAAATATTAACCATTAAGTAACGTAGAATCTTTTTGACTTACTTTCAAGTTAAAATTTAACACACAGTTTTAGGCAATATTCTTAACAAAGTAAATAATTTTATGTAAGTTTATCAAAGAATTAAACTTTGGAAATCGATGAATAAGGTTTAACAAAAACTCAATTGCATGAAACCGGTTCTTATTTGAAGTCATTGTCCATTTTCTTTTTTACATTCTATCAGACATTTTAAAAAGGAATGCTTTGGAATCCCTTAATTGCTTTTCTAATTTAAAGTTTTTTATTTCAAAATTTGTCTTTTTGAAATTATACACACGTACATATATAACTAAAAAAATAATAGTGGTTATATTTTTTGTAATGTTTATTCTTAAAGATTCATCTTCCATGATTCAAAATATGTAATATTTAGGAGGGTTTTAAAATTATTGAATTTTATTATTTATTAAAGGAACATCAAATTCCGAATTGCAAGGGAATTAAATAGTTTATTATACAAAAACCACAAGACCCTTTAATAGAAGAACAAAATTTAGTAGGTAAAAAATTATTTATCATTATTATTATACACACCCTGTGGCAATACCGCACTAAAACAGCCTCTCCCAATTTTTGCTTTACATAATCTTATCAACTTTTGCTCCTTCCGTCCAGGAAGGTGAGCAAAAGCATCATTTTTCTTTACTCTGTACAGTTTCAGCATTCTGTTCTTTGGGTCTTCATGTCCATTGCCACCGATGTTCCTATGGGGCCGACATGAAATTGTGGGATACTTTTTTAGAGCTACCTTTAAAGATGTTTTTTTTTACAGGGAACAGTGCTGTCGGACCACAAAAAGAGAATTCAAAAGAACTGCTTTTTGCATTCTACCTGCTAACAAATTGGCTTGACGTTCGCAGGTTGGGATCTTCTTCAGTTGGCTCACAAATAAAGCCTTCATCCCTCCTAAGCAGCCGAGAATTAAAACAATCAAGTGGACTCTATATCCTGGATGCATTTTACTCAATTCGAATAAGAGCTCTTGATATTTGATCCGTTACTCATCCTCCTTTTTAATGATATTTCTCTCGGCAGGAGCCGGAAACTCAACCACATAAATGATCTTACTTTTATGATCTTGGAGGACCATATCAGGCTTGATGGCACTGATATGATGAGTGGTGGGGAAAGAAAAATTCCAGTAGATCTTGCACTGGTCATTTTCTACAACGGACTTTTGATCCATTTGGGCATACGGCAGAATGGGCTCCTTATCTATACTATCTATAATAATATCTTTTTTTTTTTTTACAAAACAAATTTAGGAGAGGAAAAAATGCTTTTACGCACTTGTTCGTGTGAGACTCAACCACGTGCCACTCCCAACTGAACCCAGATCTCCATCCGAGAGAGATCTGTTGTGGGTGGCACTGCGCGTTACAGTCGTCGTAACCGCATCTTCTCTGTGTAGGTGGTTAACCCAATTGTCTCGGGTGCCCACCCGTATGTGATATTAGTCCGCCCCGGGTATTTGAATTGCCCGGTTCCCCCCATATCTGGGAGGTTTTCCCTTATCCGCCACCTGGGGAGGCGCTCGATTGGAATGTCAGAAACCCCACCTTAGATGCCACTCAAACACTTGGCCAAGTGAACCAAGTATTTCCTTGGTGTTCGGAAGAGGGCATCTATGCTGACCCAACCAGCCAGGCAATTCTGTGATATTTGGTAACGGACGATACCATTTACCACAGAGATATCGAGTGGTGGAGATGACGGGGATCGAACCCGGGGCCTTCCACCCGGGATATTTCATATCTTATTATTATTATTATTATTTTTTTTTTTTACAAAACAAGTTTAGGAGAGGAAAAAATGCATTTACGCACTTGTTCGTGTGGGACTCGACCACGTGCTGTGGTAATACCTCACTAAAACAACCTTTCCCATTCTTGCTTTACATATTACAATCTACTATTGCTCCATCCGTCCTGGAGGGTAAACAAAAGCGTGATTCATTTGCTAGAGTTGTTTTTTTTTTTTTTTTTTTTACAAAACAAGTTTAGGAGAGCAAAAAATGCATTTACGCACTTGTTCGTGTGGGACTCGACCACATCCTGTGGCAATACCGCACTAAAACAACCTCTCCCAATTCTTGCTTTACATACTCTTATCAACTTTTGCTCCTTCCGTCCTGGAAGGTAAGCAAAAGTTTCTTTTTTTTTACTCTGTACAGTTTCAGCATTCTGTTCTTTGGGTCTTCATGTCCATTGCCGCCGATGTTCTTATGCGGCCGACATGAAATTGTTGGATGCTTTTTTAGAGCTACCTTTAAAGATGTTTTTTTTACAAGGAACAGTGCTGTCGGACCACAAAAAGAGAATTCAAAGAACTGCTTTTTGCATTCTACCTGCTAACAAATTGGCTTGACGTTCGCAGGTTGGGATCTTCTTCAGTTGGCTCACAAACAAAGCCTTCATCCCTCCTAAGCAGCCGAGAATTAAAACAATCAAGTGGACTCTATATCCTGGATGCATTTTACTCAATTCGAATAAGAGCTCTTGATATTTGATCCGTTACTCATCCTCCTTTTTAATGATATTTCTCTCGGCAGGAGCCGAAAACTCAACTACATAAATGATCTTACTTTTATGATCTTGGAGGACCATATCAGGCTTGGTGGCACTGATATGATGAGTGGTGGGGAAAGAAAAATTCCAGTAGATCTTGCACTGGTCATTTTCTACAACGGATTCTTGATCCATTTGGGCATACGGCAGAATGGGCTCCTTATCTATACCGTACTGGTGACGAAGGTGGTAATACAAAACCTTCAGTGCAGCATTGTGTCTTTCTATATATCTGTTACATGCATAAATCGGACAGGCACTTAATATATGACTAAGTGTCTCCGGGTATTGTTTGTATGCACGACAGTTGGAATCGTCAACAGGTATATGCATCACACGGCTGCGGTACACCAAAGTATTAATCACTCCATCCTGACAAGCGAACAAAAATCCCTCTGTCTCCGATTTTAATCCAGCCGATTTAAGGAATGCAAAAGACAAACCTACAGACAATCCCATTTCTCTGACGATATTATAAAATTGTCCGTGAACAGGCTTACTAACATGTTTTTCTAAAAGAAGTACATGTTCTGCATTCTTTACATGTTTTTTGAGCATCAAAGGTGGTAATGACGCTATTCCATGTTCGGTAATATTTGTATCAAATCGAAGATTAAGTTCTTTTGCCGCTCTATTTGCCGCTTGATATAAAAATGCCCCATTATTTGCAACTTCATGATGATGGACAAATTGCATTAAAGGATCCGTACTATTCATTACTGAGCATGCCGCAGCCAGTACAATACGGCGATGAAGACATTCTAAACTTAGTAACCCTCTTCCTCCCTGATCTCGTGGAAGGTATATTCGAGTTATGGAAGACCTTGGATGATGGCATCGATGTACTGTCATCATTTTGCGCGTTTGTCTATCCAGTATCTTCAGCTCATCCACATTTCATTTAACAGCCCCAAATGTGTAGAGTATTAAAGGAATGGCTAATACATTTGTGGCCTGTATCTTATTCTTCCCTGATAATTCGGATGACCAAATTTTTCTGAGAAGACCTCGATATTTAATTTGGAGTTGATCTTTAAGCCCACGCACATCTTGAGTTTCCGATTGCGGAATTCCAAGATATGCGTAAGTTTCTCCTTCACCAAGATGATGAATGGTGTTGCCACCAATAAGCTGAAGATCGTCTAAATCGCCTGATGTTTCAGATGTTTCCAGTCTTCCTCTATTCATATGGACAACAGCACATTTATCAAGTCCAAAGCTCATTCCAATTGCACTGGAATACTTGGCCACTGCAAACACTAGAAGTTTTAATGCTTCCTTACTGGAGCCATAGAGCTTAAGATCGTCCATGTAAAACAGGTGGTTAATCTTGTGAACTCTATGTCTTAGTTTGCCACACAAGTATCCAGAGTGTTTTTCACGAAGCACAACAGACAGAGGCAAGAGGGAGATACAAAACAATAGAGGACTAAGAGAGTCGCCTTGGAAAACTCCTCTTTTGTAGATGATGACGTCAGTCATCACCTGTTGCTTGTTTGATGTTAATACAAACCTTGTTCTCCATAAAAGCATAAGCTCTCTCAAGCATCTCACTATGTCTGGATGTACCGCAAGACATTCAAGAAGCTTAATAATAAGCTCATGACTGATGGAATCAAACGCCTTACGGTAGTCAATCCAAGCCATGGACAAGATTCGTCGATAAAATATCGAGTCTTGGGTGACACACCTATCAATCAGTAGGTTCTCCCTACAACCTGCCAGACCTCTCTTGCATCCTCGTTGTTCGCCTATTGTACTCCATACTGGTTGAATAGATGACAAAATTCTTTCCTTAAGGATACCAGTAAATAGCTTGTAGCAGGTGTTAAGACAAGCTATTGGTCTGTAATTCTTTGGACAAGTCAAATCTCCACATTTTGGCAATAGTACCGTACGTCCATCCACCAACCACTGTGGTACGGGATGTTCTCCGTTGAGAAAAGTTGAGAATATGTGGGCCAGGTGTTGGTGTGTTGAAGTAAACTTCTTCCACCACATGTTGTTAATTTTATCCGGCCCAGGCGCTGAAAAGTTTTTAGTTTTAGCAATTACATTTCTCACTTCCTCCTTAGTAATTGATGGGCATTCCTCCGCATGATGGTCAAGCCCTTGTCTAAGACAAAAGCTACGGAAAAGAGGCAAAGAAGCGTCTTCTTCATTCAACGAATATGAGGTTTCATAGATGTTTTTCCAGAAGTTTTCGATCTCTTCGCGACATGGTGGTCTGTCAACGACCGGCGATGTTATACCGAATAGGCGGGAAGGATTAGTTTCGAAAACATTATTTTGTTTTATCCACTTAACCCGACTTATTATTATTATTATTATTGTTATTATTATTATTACAAGCCTCACTATACGTTAATGCTGAATGTAAAAAGAATTAAAAAATAATATCTTATTTATAAATAATGTTCACCAAGGCCGTAGCCAGGGGGGGTGATAGGGGTGTTTGAACCCCCCCCCCCCCGAAAATTTTTGACAGATATTCAAGTTTAAAAAAAAAAAAAAAAAGGTTATCACTTTGACTGTTTGTTGACAAACCCCCTCCCCCGAAATTTTTTTCTGGCTACGGCCTTGTACATTACAATTTAGAAATATATATCTATAATAGTGACTCATATTTAACATTCTTTACATCTGACATAGTATAATCTGATAGATTTAAATTAATTTTAACTGTTAAATTCTAGATGATTCACAAATTCTTGAAACCTCAGGACTACATACCACAGAAGAAGAAAATAAACAAGGTAAATAATTAATACTAATTATTTTAGATATAACTATTCGTTATTTCTAAAAATCAAAAGAAAATAACTGATATTTTAATTATAAACACTGTTTATCAAAATTAAAAAATTTAGCTGCTCATCTTTAATAAACTTAATATCGGTAATATTATCTCAATTTTAGGTGAAAATAATCCACAAATATTTGCAAACTTTAACATAGAGGAACTCCCACTTCATATACTGTAAGGTAATTTTGTTAACTTTCCTAGTAATATGTTAAAGAAATTTAAACTATTATTTTAATTCAGTTATTAAGTTTAATTTTTAAAAACAAATTCTTTAGATATTTTAGATACGGACCACCTTTTACAGTTTAACGCGGCTTCTCTTGTAGACACACAGAGTACAAGTTAGGTAGTAGAGATATAATCTTTACAAAATTTTTTAAAAAATAGAGACGCTTTATATTTTTCAATTATATTTATAATTTAATCTTACAATTAGTAATATGTGAAATTTTCTAACAATTGAGTAGCCGGATGCAATAACTCGCTAGGCGCTCGAACACGCGTAAAACTATTGTCCAAGCCAAATTTTTGGAGTAGACTTTCAAATTGTTTAAAAAATGTTTTTAAAAATATGAGGTTATAGAAAAGAAAAAAACGCATCCTTTTTTTCTCTTCAATTTTTTTGTAGAATGCATACTCTTAATAATAAAAATTAAAAACACGAAAAAAAAATTTTGTAAAATCAATTGCATTTTTATAAATATCATTTCATTTTTCAGCTATTTATTATTGAAATTGATTAAAAGTTGGTACACGTATGCAGTATATACTGGTAAAGCCTGCAAGCACAGTAAAACCTTTAAAAAATGATATTGTTTAATAATATTTAATACAAAAGTAATAAGTTCAATAATATTAGTTTTCTAACTTTGAAGTCAAAAATTTCTATTAATGATTTAAAATAGCAGTAACTTGTAGCGAGAAAGTTTTTCATTTAGTATTAAGGAAGTTTTTCTCGCAAAGTTTGAAACTCATAATCGTAGAAATAAGGAATCATAAGAAGAATTGTTTAACGTTATTTATTTCTATCGTTGCGTCCGCCATATTATCATGTACTACGGTCGTCAGCTGTTCTCTCTGTTCTCTTTCCCTCTAGCGTAGACCCATGACAATATGGCGGACGCAACGATAGAAATAAATAACGTTCTACAATTCTTCTTATGAGTCCTTATTTCTACGATTATGAGTTTTAAACTTTGCAAGAAAAACTTCCTTAATACTAAATGAAAAACTTTCTCGCTACAAGTTACCCGCTATTTTAAATCATTAATAAAAATCTTTAACTTCAAAGTTATAAAACTATCAAAGTAAGAAAAAACAAACACGTATTCTCCAGACAAAAGTTAGTCAATTTATTTCAACGTAAAGTCACGTCAAAAACAAATAAAAACTGTCGACGTTTCGCCTACATATATGTAGGCCTCTTCAGGACAAAAACAACTAAAAAAGAACATAATAACACAATATAAATATAAAATTCGTAATATAAAACAGAAAAACTAAATTTGAGGTTAATTAAAAACAAAACTAAATTACATGTTAAAATTTACAATTCTAAAGTATAAAAATAAATATAAAATCAACTCACAACATTATAAATAATACATTCACATTTTGGAGAAAAACACACACAACATTGTCACGTCAACAATTAATAAAAAAATAAATAATTTAAAAAATATATATAAAATACCGTATACACGTGTATCATGGTCAATGTTAAAATTAAAGGTTACTAGACAACACTCATTACAATATCAACAGATGGCAGCATAATCCAATTAATCAACTCAAAATTCAAATTTCCTATTTTTTAAAATTATTATTTATTTTTTTTTTTTTATAAATATAAACAATTATCATCTAAACTTATGTTTCATCAAATAATAAAAAAGACTAAAATTATTTAAAATTTATCCAAAATCACATTATATAATCCATTATAATTATTTTAATTTGTTATTAAATTCAGACTATTATTTTTCTCTTTTTTTATAAAAAACATTTTACCTACTTTTTTTTTGTATTCATTATTTTCTTTATGTAGTACTCTAATATTTTTGAAATCAAATTCATGAGTAAAAGTATCATCAAGTTTATGTTGTACTTTATGTTGGGAGATAACATTATGATACTTACTATTCAAATTAACGTTACTTTCATGTTCATTACATCTTTTAAATAAATATCTTTCTGTTTGTCCGATATAAGTTTTTGGACAATTTAAGCAATTTAACTTATAAATCACATTGGTTTGTTCTTTATATTCAATTGGATCTTTACCCAATTTTATCAAATTATCCAACGTAGCAAAAGATCTAAAAACTGTAGTAATATTATAATTTTTCAACAATCTTTTAATTGTCCAAGAGTAATTACCTAAAAAAGGAATGGACACAATGGACTTATCAACTATCAAATTTTTTTCAGCTAAATTTTTATTATTATTATCATTATTATTATTTAAAAATTCTAATCTGTTTTTTACATGTTTAACAATAAACTCACTAGGATAACCATTTAGTAATAAATCAAAAATAATCTTCTTAAGATTATTTTCCTGAAAAATTACGTTAGATAACTTATAAACACAATCAACCAAATTCTTTACTAAAGCAATTTTTTGTTGGATCGGATTGTTAGAATGAAAGTTCAAATATCTTCCAGAATAAGTATTTTTTGTAAACCAATCCGTGATCAATTTTCCATCTATAGATCTAATAACTTTTACATTTAAGAAAGACAATTCACCATTATGTTCCACTTCATGTGTAAAATTTAACCTTGGATGATAAGCATTAAAATTGTTCAATAATTTGAATAAATCAATTCTCTTAATAATAATAAAAGTATCATCAACATATCTATAATAACATTTTACATTAATATTTAAATTATTAAAAACAAATGACTCTAAATCCTGCAGAACTAAATCAGCTAAAATTGAGGAAATTGGAGACCCCATCAGTGTACCAAAAATTTGTTTAAAATATTTATTGTCAAATTGACAATACGTCGAATTTAATAAAAACTGTACTCCATTAAAAAATTAACTTTTGGAAAATTTATTTTTATTTTTAATTTCATTCCATCTACTACTAACAGAAGACAACACTTACTCTTCTGGAACATTAGTAAATAATGAGACTACATCCAACGAAACCATAATCTCATCATCACTAATATCTATATTGGCAATCTTTTTCACAAATTCAAAGGAATTCTTAATATTGGATTTTGGCACCTGAAGTGAATTTTTTAATATTTCGTTAAACATTCTAGCCATAGCATAAGTTGGAGTATTAATCAGAGAAACCACTGGTCTAAGCGGCACATCCGGTTTATGTATTTTTGGTAACCCATAAATTCTTGGTAATTGCGTTTTTTTAATGTGCAAATTAAATTTTCTTGTTATTTTACCCAAATATTGTTTTTTTCTCCAATTTTCCATCAACTTTAATGCTTCTTTTTGTAAACACATTAGTGGGTTACTATTCACTTCCACGTATGTGTTTACATCTCCCAACATATTTAACATTTTATTTTTGTAATCTACACGATCTAAGATAACAGTACTGTTGCCTTTATCTGCTCTAGTAATAAACAAGTTAACATTATTTTTTAAAAAATTTTTTGTAATATTTAGATTTTTAGCTATTATTCTGTCACCATCACTTATTTCTGAATTACTTTTTAAATAATTTGATGAAACATTCACAAATTTTCTTCGAAAGTCATCTCTCTCATCTTCGTTAATTTTATAAATATTAGATTCAACATCTTTGATACATTCAAGTACAACATTCTTTTTCTTGGTATTAAACGAAGAACTAAATTTATGACCTAGTCTTAATATATCCTCTACTTCATTCGGAATGTCAACTTTCGTACAATTAATTAACCAAGGATCTTTATAATCAAATTCATCTAATCTCTTTCTGTGTAAATTTAAATCCACTATCTTTAATTCCTTGTTTTTATTTGCATTGTCTTTTAATTTTAAAACTTTACTATACAATCTATTTTTAACTTTATTATTCCTATTATTATTATCTAGGTTAATTTAAAACTGTACAATATCATTAACTATAGAAAATGGCAACAAACTTCTTAATTTAGTTTCTAATTGTACTTTATTTTTTAGTAAAAAATTGTAATGAAAATGTATGTCTTTAATTTCTTCATTTAGTATTTTTATCTTTAATTTTCCTAATAATTCACTTATATTTTTATTTACCGAAAAACTATTAAATTTTAAACTTTTTATATTTTTAACCCCATTATTAATATTCTGAGGAATCAATTTATGCTTCCTGCAACTTAATAAAAATTCTTTTCTATTCCTACATAACCTCAATTCTGTACATCTATTCAATATTATTATCTATTATCTATATAGATATATCTATACTATATCTATTAAATATTAATGTAAAATGTTATTATAGATATGTTGATGATACTTTTATTATTATTAAGAGAATTGATTTATTCAAATTATTGAACAATTTTAATGCTTATCATCCAAGGTTAAATTTTACACATGAAGTGGAACATAATGGTGAATTGTCTTTCTTAAATGTAAAAGTTATTAGATCTATAGATGGAAAATTGATCACGGATTGGTTTACAAAAAATACTTATTCTGGAAGATATTTGAACTTTCATTCTAACAATCCGATCCAACAAAAAATTGCTTTAGTAAAGAATTTGGTTGATTGTGTTTATAAGTTATCTAACGTAATTTTTCAGGAAAATAATCTTAAGAAGATTATTTTTGATTTATTACTAAATGGTTATCCTAGTGAGTTTATTGTTAAACATGTAAAAAACAGATTAGAATTTTTAAATAATAATAATGATAATAATAATAAAAATTTAGCTGAAAAAAATTTGATAGTTGATAAGTCCATTGTGTCCATTCCTTTTTTAGGTAATTACTCTTGGACAATTAAAAGATTGTTGAAAAATTATAATATTACTACAGTTTTTAGATCTTTTGCTACGTTGGATAATTTGATAAAATTGGGTAAAGATCCAATTGAATATAAAGAACAAACCAATGTGATTTATAAGTTAAATTGCTTAAATTGTCCAAAAACTTATATCGGACAAACAGAAAGATATTTATTTAAAAGATGTAATGAACATGAAAGTAACGTTAATTTGAATAGTAAGTATCATAATGTTATCTCCCAACATAAAGTACAGCATAAACTTGATGATACTTTTACTCATGAATTTGATTTCAAAAATATTAGAGTACTACATAAAGAAAATAATGAATACAAAAGAAAAGTAGGTGAAATGTTTTTTATAAAAAAAGAGAAAAATAATAGTCTGAATTTGATAACAGATTTAAATAATTATAATGGATTATATAATGTGATTTTGGAAAAATTTTAAATAATTTTAGTCTTTTTTATTATTTGATGAAACATAAGTTTAGATGATAATTGTTTATATTTATAAAAAAAAAAAAAAAATAATAATTTAAAAAAATGGGAAATTTGAATTTTGAGTTGATTAATTGGATTATGCTGCCATCTGTTGATATTGTAATGAGTGTTGTCTAGTAACCTTTAATTTTAACATTGACCATGATACACGTGTATACGGTATCTTATATATATTTTTTAAATTATTTATTTTTTTATTAATTGTTGACGTGACAATGTTGTGTGTGTTTTTCTCCAAAATGTGAATGTATTATTTATAATGTTGTGAGTTGATTTTATATTTATTTTTATACTTTAGAATTGTAAATTTTAACATGTAATTTAGTTTTGTTTTTAATTAACCTCAAATTTAGTTTTTCTGTTTTATATTACGAATTTTATATTTATATTGTGTTATTATGTTCTTTTTTAGTTGTTTTTGTCCTGAAGAGGCCTACATATATGTAGGCGAAACTTCGACAGTTTTTATTTGTTTTTGACGTGACTTTACGTTGAAATAAATTGACTGACTTTTGTCTGGAGAATACGTGTTTGTTTTTCTTACTTTGATGATAACTCCTGGACGTTAAACTACCTGTTTTGGATGTTATAAAACTAATATTATTGAACTGATTACTTTTGTATTAAATATTATTAAACAATATCATTTTTTAAAGGTTTTACTGTGCTTGCAGGCTTTACCAGTATATACTGCATACGTGTACCAAATTTTAATCAATTTCAATAATTAATAGCTGAGAAATGATGTGATATTTATAAAAAGGTAATTGATTTACAAAAAAATTTTTTCGTGTTTTTAATTTTTATTATTAAAAGTATGCATTCTACAAAAAAATTGAAGAGAAAAAAAAGATGCTTTTTTTTCTTCTCTATAACCTCATATTTTTAAAAACATTTTTTAAACAATTTGAAAATCTACTCCAAAAATTTGTCTTGGACAATAGTTTTACGCGTCTTCGAGCGCCTAGCGAGTTATTGCATCCGGCTACTCAATTGCTGTAATCTAAATAATCTTATAATTTTTTCAAATGTTTTTTATTTACATAGGCAGTGAAACGAATTCGACAACTACTATTTCTAAAAGTAAGCATGCTTTTACAACAGATTTCATTACTACAACCATATAAAAAGCTTTTATTAGTATTTATTAAATTACATAACTATTTCCAGTGAAACTCAAAGAAAAGGTGGTACAAAATAGTCAAGCTATTTTTAACCCAATTTTAACCGAGGAAGAGAAAGGTGCGTCATATGTATAATAATTTCAATACAAACATTTTAATCACTTATATATAAATAATATACAACTAACTTTTAAAAAAAATTTAAACTTAGTTTTCAGATAACTAGCTATTATTATTATTTGACTCTCTTATGTGTATATTTATATTTATCTTTATTTATATTTAAGATTAGGTTCAATATTATAAATATTTTCAGAGAATCCAGTTTTATTGTTCCAAAGACTGTTGAAAGGACAGTATTTAATTTATCTTGAACAGAAAAATCTAATAAGAGAAGTTGGACATAATTCAATACTTTTAGATTGTTCTCAACTGAATTCGACTTTACCAACGGCTAAATCTTTTAATGATTTTGTTGAGAAGAATGATCTGACTTTGCCATTTTAAGATATTATTGAATTTCAAAATTTCGATAGTTTAATAGAAACGGACCGACTCTGTCGAAAAGATTTTGTAAGTGACATATACTTTTAACTTAAATGTTTAAATACAAAGTTGTGTTAAGAATTTTCTACTAATTTCCTTTTCCATTAATTTTTTTTACAATTTTCAGAAACAAACTTTACAAAGTTGTGTAGATAAAGACGACATATTAACAAGAACTTTCAAAAATATGCTTTAAAAGTATATTTCTAGAGACGTTGTTCTTCAGTTCACGGTTCAAAAAAAAAGTGGATAAATAGTATATTAAGCAACAAGGGGTTAAAGGCAGCCATTTGTTTACACTTCACACATGAACTTCAAGAAAATGATCAAATTAATTTTTTGGACATCACCCTCATGATAAAAAACAATAAAATCATTACCAATTGGTATCAGAAACCAGTTGCATCCGGCAGAGTGATTAATTACTTTTCAAATCATCCATTGCAACAAAAGGTCAATATAGTTTATAATCTTGTCGACAGAGCCATTTTACTTTCTCAAAATCTTTTTCATAAAAATAACCTTTTAAAAGTGAAAGAAATTCTAAAAAATAATGACTATCCTTCTTCTTTCATTAACAAAAAAATTAAAACTCGTTTGAATGTAATTAAATTCCGTAAAAAAAATGTTCAAAATGTTTATTCTCCAGTAGTAGCTTTATATAAACAAATACCGAAAGTTTGCATTCCTTATAATTATATTGACTTTACTAGACTTTCAAAAAATTTAAAATCATTTAACTTGCAAGCGATTCCTATTGTAAAAAAGAATTAAAAAACCGTTGTAAAATTGGGCAAAGACTATACTGACAAATGGCAGACAACAAACATTGTATATAAAATCGATTGTAAAAACTGTTCAGCTAAATATATTGGGGAAACAAAAAGAACTTTAAAAAAGCGCACGGGCGAACATAGGGGAAATAGCAGGAATGATGATTCTGTTTTCTTTGCTCATCAATCTAAATTCGATCATGAGTTTGATTGGAATAACGCGATGATTCTTGATAGGGAAAGTGATTATAAAAAACGAGTGTTCTCAGAAATGTTGCATATAAAAAGTAATAATTTTACCATTAATAAAAAATCTGATATCTTATACCTTAATAAAATTTATTTCCCTCTCATTGACCGATTGAACTTATGATCGAATTACTCTTTCTAGTCGATTGTGCCTCTCTGTTTATATGAAAGTTCATTGACGTCTGTTTACCAAAATATTGTCTAATTACTTTGATTAGTTTTAAGTTTAGTCTAGACAAGATGCTTTTACTATTATGACGATTTTATATTTTATTAAAAAGAATTTTATTTTATTTTAAATTTTTATTTATAATTATGTAACGCCGAATTTTTAATTGAGGTAAAAAATGTTAATTATGTATAATTTGTGTTTTATGTGATTAAGTAACAGTGCGATTTTTAAATCTTGGTGTATTTTGTATTTTTTCAAAATTAGCCTGATGAGGATGACACAACAGTTCATCGAAACGTAGCAATGACCAAATAAAAAAATACACAAACCAATTTCACGTGTTTTATGTATTTTACGACCTTCCAAGGATTGAATTTTACTCTCACATATATGTATTAACACGGAAGGGAATTTCTTTTTTACTATTATAAATTTTTCTTATTGTGCTTTACTATTTAAAAATATTGCTGAACTTTAACTTAAATTTTTGTACATTTGATCCTTCGAACTTTAAACGCGTTTTTCTCAAAAATGCATATTTTCAACTTGTTTACACTGTTATTTTGACACTATTTAACGAAATAACTTGGAATTTGGACAGCATGTTCCTTGAATGCGTAGTTTTCGTGTAAACTAGGATTTTTAAGATCAATTACTATTTAAAAAAGTTATTAACAATTTAGGATGCAAAATTATGGTTGAAAAATTCAAAAGTCTGACGTTCGGTTATTTTTCAATAAATATTTTTTATCTGAGTTTACACGATAGCCAAAATAGTACAGATTAAGAAACGATTTAATTTTTTTATTTCACATTAACTGTTGCAGAGAAAAAGTGTAGACAACTTTTAGAGAGAAGCACTTTCGGCAGCCATTTTCTAAGACTCCATTAAAAAAAAAAATGTTTTAAATTACTTTAAGAGTTGTATTTTATTGTAAAAAAAAAATATGTAATTAATATTTTTTTTACTATAAAAAAAAATCTTTGAAAAAAACCTTAAAATCACTGGAATCTCCCCTTAAATAATAATTATCAATAAAAAATTTATAAATAAATTGTTAACTACGTATTAATTTATTACTTGATATTATAACATACAATACACATACAACATACATATAAATGTATTAAAGTAAGTTATACGTTAAATATAATTAATAAAATTAATTTTCTATTGGACGCTTATGCACTGCAGATGCGATTAGTCTAAATGACGACCCTGCGCTAGGCATTAATCTTACTGCCGGTCATTAAACTTAATTCCTAGGCAAAAAGACGATGTCGACGTGCATTTGTCTAAATGCTGACAGTAAGCTAAATGCCTAGACATTAAGCTTAATGACGGATTCATCTAAATGCCTACGACATACACGGAAAAAATAAGTTGTCTAAATATTGCTCGATTAGTTGTAGAATCTTGGATATAGGCGACGATGTTGCAAAGTCACAGAGTTCTTCTATGACTATGAAAGAAATACTAAATGAAAGTTGAATACATTTTAGAAACCTAGTAATAAAAAAAAAAGTGTTCTAATTATTATAAAACTGTTTTCTATAAAGTTATCAACGAAATCTAAATTTTAATGCATAAGGATATAATATTTAGAAAAAGTTATTTAATATCTCTGCGACTATTTAATAATTTTAGGGAATCTTATTGCCATAAACAGTTTTCTAAACTCTAGAGAAAACTGATATAGATTTTAAAACGATGTTGACGTAATTTTAAATTACTTGTGTATTAGAATTTAGAAATAGAGAATCGAAAACACGGTTTATAATAAGTAGTCGACCAAGTCGCAGACTTCGAAACCGATGCGCGTCGAAGATGCGCAGACTTTCTAGTGCCCAGCAGTGTCAAAACATAAACTGTTTTATATATGATTTTCATTTCGGTACGTATATTTTGGAGCATTAATTAATTGAAAACAAATTTTATGTATATTATTATATGTATATATATTTTTTGCAACTTAATGAAACATTTATTTCCAGTGGTCACAGACTGAAAACGTCAACTTTTCATATTTTTTACTCAATTATTTCATCTATTTTGTTAATTTATCTTATATTTCATCTATTTTGTTCATTTCGCATCTTTTACATGCTTTATAAATGTATTCCTTAATTTTCCAAAGATTTAATTTTTACTAAAATTTAATTATTCTAAATTTTAATCTATCAAAATATTAATAGCTCAAAATATTACAATGTTAATCAAGTTTAAATTTAAATCATCCAAAATTTAAAAGATCTAACTTTCAATTAATTAAAATGTTAATCAACCTAATATTTATTTATATAAATTTCATAATTTATCTTAACTTTTACTCATTAAAAGTGCAAGTAGCACAAATAAAATTAAATTCTAATTTTTACTGGTTTTTTTTATTAGAGGTAAAACCATTATATTTGATGTAAGTCGGACGCATCCTATTTTTTGAAAATTGTTATTTTGTATTATATTAGAGTCAAATGTTTTAGCAACTTATTTCTGACATTATCTTAAACAAATATTTTATAGATCAATCAAAAATTAATTTTTTACCTTTGAAGGTTTAGAAAAATCTCACTTTGATGCACATTTTTATTATAGATTACAATTAATTAGAATATGAAAAAATGTAATTTAATTTATACTACAATGTTTAAAATTCTTCGAATCTTTAGTTTTAAGTAATAAAAGTAACTGTAATAATAAAATAAATAAAGAAAACCTTGTTTAAAGAAGAGCGTAAAAGCGACGATTTCCAATACTTTGAAAACCTTATTTACAGCAATTTTTTAAAGTCTTTAAATTGACTCAGTTGAAATATAATGATTTGACTCTTAGTTAAAATCTTCATAAGAAGATTTATACTGTGATCCCTGCATTCATTATTTTTATTAAGAATTTAAAGTTAGATAAATATTTAAAATATTTTCCTTTATTTTTTTATATTTGTCTTCTGTGTTATAATTTTTTAGAGTATAAAATTGATTAATTTTTTTTTAAATTATAAACAGAACCTGTTATGTATTTTATCTACTATTCTTTTTTAATTCAAAAAAATTGATTTCTAAATAAAAATCATGATTTTTATCATCCTTGCCGGAAATTATAAACAATAGAAGTTTATTTTAATTGTAAACATACGAAATTTAATTACTGGAAATAAAATAAATATTTTGAATCTCAAAACATAGGGTTCTCCTTGTTAGAATAAAAATTACACCAACACTTTTTTTATTAAAATTCAAATTTAGAATATTTAAAATATTTTTAATCGTTTAATAAATGGGTTGAAAATTATATTTTGAAAATAAGTTTACAAATATTAATTTTAAATATATTGTTACATACTAAATAAATTTTAAATATTTATTTTAAATATTAATACACGGAAAAAATTTAGTTATTAAAATTGATTCAAAAGTCGATGAAAACCAGGACAATTTTCATAAAGCTTGAAATATGATTGCATACTTATTCATGAGCACAATAAAAATAATCACCTAGAAGTCGATTAAACTTAAATTCTGGTGTAGTAAAACAGAGTGAGAAATTATTGGTTAATAAGTAACAAAAGGTGTTTACGAAATGCTGAAAATAGTTCCAAATGTTGACCACTTAAAATTTATTCAACAGTCGAGGAATCGTGGAAACGTAATGCCCATTGTGATAAAGTTAAGTGTCACTCATTTCAATCCGAAGCCTCTCACGTATTATTGAGTGGCCGAGGGGTATAAGGCTTCGTCTCAAGCATCGTCGTGCGATAGAACCCGCGTTCGAAACCCGGTTGCGAGATTTTTCGTTAATAAATTAAAATTTGCGTTTATATTAGGGAATGTGTGTGTGTGATCTAGTGTAAGTGTTGGGTTATAATGCGCATAGGTAGGAAAACAAGAATGTACATGAACGAGAATTTATCTGTGAATGTGGCAGAAGATTGTGTGCTTAAGTGTATAATGGTACGTATATATAATGAAAGGAATAATGAGAGAATTTTTTTATTATTTTATTTGCAATAACAGTCGCCGAGATTTTAGAACACTGTAACGCACCCACGAGCTTTTTTCTTTTTCAGTGACTGTCACACAGATTTTAGAACACTGTTACGTAGCGGGCGGCCGTTTCATATTCAGTGACTGTCGCTTAGATTTTAAAACACTATTGTGCGCTAACCGACTTTTTATTTTCAGTGACTGTATTTGAAACTTTCAGACACAGTAACATAGTACACTATTTTTTCATTTTAAACGACTAGTTATCTAAATTGTACAACATAATAATTGAAAATATAAAACACTTGTTTTTAAATTTTCTTTAAAGTAATCTAATTTTCCAACATTTAGAAATCTAACTACTAGAAACATACATTTTTAGAATTTAGAATGCTGCCAGTTATATCCAAGATTCTGTGACAAAGTCGCAGGAAATTTAGACAACTTATTTTTTCCGTGTATATACCATATTGTTGTCAAAGGTGATAATACAACACCTTAAGTGCAGCATTGGGTCTTTCTATATATCTGTAACATGCATACTTCGAGCACGCTCTTAGAATATTGACTAAGTGTTTCCGGGTATTGTTTGCACGCATGACAGTTAGTATTGTCGACAGATATATGCCAGTGGCGTTTCCAGACTCGGTTTCTGGAGGGGGTCATACATGAGAGAGAAAGGGACAACACTATAGTGTTGTCTCTCTCTCTCCCATGCAAATCCAAGTTAGCTCCAAGGGGGGTCATGACCCCCTTGACCCCCCCCCCCCTGGATACGCGCATGCATATATTATATGCATCACACGACTGCGGTACACCAAAGTATTTATTACTCCATCCTGACATGCAAACAAAAATCCTTCAGTCTCTGCGATTATTATTATTGTTATTATTGTTAATATTTTTTGGCACAATTATTTGTGTTGTTACTCTTAAACTATTATTACTATATTATTATTATTATTATTATATTTTTTTTTATTATTATTATTCTTATTATTATTATTTGCTTCATTATTATTTACTATGCATTAAAAGCAGAACATTTAATTATTGAATCCATGAAGATTGATCAAGCTTGATTGCCAATCTTGAATCAAGCTTGGCGATCCACGCTTAAATCTGTGTTATATTTCAATTTTGAACAAGGCTTGGTTCCAGTGCCCCACCAAGCCTCAACCAATATTGACCAGGCTTCAACAAGGCTTGAGCAAACCTGGTTTCACTGTCCCTTCTCGCCTGGGTAATATTGGGATCATAATATCGGTCGCAACATTGGTTTTAAATACGAACCCGACCTAAGACAGTCAATCTTGGAACAAATCTTGGTCTTATCTCGTAAATCCAATATTGAGATACCGTCAAGTGGGGCTATTTTGTGCACAAAACCGATATTTTTCCACTCTCTGCTTTATTAAAATTCAGAATCTGAAAAAATAAAGAATTTATCTATTCAGTTATGTTGTAGACATCACAACTAAATGGTCAACAAGTTTTATTAGTAACTTCAGAAACACTTCTAAACTTCCGGTGATCTGAACAGAATTTTGAGAACTTTGAAATTTTTCTGCTTGATTTTCACGATTTTACGATTTTTTTTCTGATTTCTGATAAAGAATTGAGTAAATTCATTTAGTACTCTCTGTAGTCTAGATATCAGAAAATATTTATACCAAGTAGAAAACTTAAGCAACTGAATATAAAGATTTTATTAATCAAAAACCTCGCGCGCACAAAATAGCCCCACTTGACGGTACCTAATTATATTGACCGTTACATTGGCTTCATATGGGACTCCTAACCTAAGCAAAACAATCTTTTGGCACAAACATGGGCCTTATCTTGTAAGCTCAATATTGGCAATGTGAGGATCGGGCGAACATAAAACCAATATTGGAGACCCGAGTATTAGGTGAACTACAAGGAGCCAAGCATCGGCCAAATTGGCAAGCTCAGCAAACCCTGCTTAGTTACAACAATCTCGACATATCACAATATGTTACCAATTAGTAAAAATAATATTGAAAGTCTTTCAGTGTTTACATTTATTAAAGTAGAAAATTAAATTTATTGACAAATGGATTATCAAGTCAAGAATTTTATTTTGGTAAATAATCCTGGAGAATAGAATAATGATCTACTGATATGAAAATATCTAATCACAATAGGAAGCAATTTGTTATTTTCTCCATTCTTTAAAGTTCACACCATTGTTAGAGAAATTACGTGCTAGCAAGGAAGGTCAAGCATTATTCTTGTCACAGCTGGTAGTTCAAAACAATATGACTTCAATTTAACAATAATATAAAACACAAAAAAATGTAAATGCTACATAACTTTATGCTTAAAAATTTTGTTTCTCACTTGGTCATATTTAAATATAAGATGAATGGTAATTTCAGTCCTAATATCTTGTTATACGTTCTGTAAATTAGTTCTGTCTCTTTGATATTTCTTATCAAATCTGTAATATCAATAAAATGATTTATATAATTTTTATTGTACTTATAAACCTTTTATCTAAGAGCATTTTTGGACAGATGCCACCAATTTTTGGATCAGAATTTGGGAATCCTCAAGGACCACCAGTTTTTGGATCTCAAAACGCTAATAATTTATGTACGTACTTAGACAAAATTTAATATTTTGTTAAAAATGGATGATCTCTTTCTTATCAAAATTTAGTTGTCACTTTAACAAAATTTTATCTAAGTTGTGTAAAAGAATTAGGCTAAGAAAAATATAATATTGTAAAGAGTTATACTTTTTATAATCGTAAGAATACTTATTTTCTTCGTTGCATATCTAAATTTCAATTGTCAGCAAGATCAAAGCTGCGCAAACATACAAACATACATTGCCCGTACTTGTAACAAAACTGTACCTGAAGTACAAGATTACTGTCATCTACAAAGGAGATCTCACTTGAATGAAAATTAATCGATTTTTAGAAAGATTGATCTTATTAATGTTATTAAATATTACACACTTTTAAAAATCTTTTTTTGTGTCAAAAACAGTATTGAGTACATAAATAATAATCACACAAGTTGTAAGACAATTGTTATAGGTATTTATATAGAAGAAAAAAAATAACCTGTTGAAATAATAGTATATTATGCATCGAGGGTTGGAAGGCCGTGTATTTTTGCCAAGAACAAATGTTCGAAGAACAAGTGTAGCACGAGCGTAGCGAGTGCAAACGAGTTCGGAGAACATTTGAGCGGCCGGGAAGAAGAACTCGATCTAAGCTCGAAGGTCTTGTCTGTCTCTTTTTTCGTGAGATAAAATGATGGAAAAATTATCTGGAAAAAAAATTCGAGAAAATAAAAAATGAAAAGTTTTTAATCTCTACCTCATATAATTGAATAAAAATTAGAAAAGTACGGAACCCTTCGACTTGGTACGAGTGTAACTCGTACTTTCCCGATTTTTATATTTAAAGAATTTTCTCATTCTTTAATAGATTCTTTTCTTATGTTTCTACGTTCGTGTTATTTTTAATTTATTATTTTTTCGTTTCTTTTACATAATTTTCTAAATTTTATGACCATATGAATTTGAAGATATTTTTTTGAAATGTTCTTATTTATTTTACATAATTTTTTTTGTTTTTGATTAAATGTTTTATTATTCATTATTTCGTATTAAATGTTCTCAATTTAAAAAATAAACTATACTTACAAATAAACATTTAGAGAGATTTTATATACTAATTGCATTTAAAAAAATCATGATTTTTATCAGCCCTGGTTAACTGAAATTTACACTGAAAAAAATAGCAATGTACCCTATCAAAAAAATATTCAGGAATCATGACAAATCATCAGAAATCCTGATGATTTCTCATGACTCTGATGTTTTCTGATGCTCTTGATTATTTCTGACATACTTTTCTGGTACGATTCTAATGTTTTGTGAGAGCTCTGTTGATTTCTCATGACTCTAATGTTTTCTGAGTCTCTTAATACTTTTATGGCATGGTTCTGATGTTCTGTGAGAACTTTAGCAATTAAAATATTATAATTTGCCAGAAGTTTTTCAAAATTTAGAAAATCTGGGGGCGTGTCACTTCATATAGTTGTGGGGGTCATCAGGTTACATTTAATTGGTCAACAGGAGTTTCTGAAAGTACATTTCAGTAAGGGAGTTGGGAACATTCTTTTTGTAAATTCAGTTTTCTATTTTAGATTAACAAAAAAATCTATTATTATTATTATTATTATTATTATTAAAAAACTATTATAACATACAGATTAAAATAACTAATACTCTTCTGTAATGAATCACATTTCAGTTAACAAAAATTGGAAAAAACCCGATAATAAATTATTTTAATTTCTTACAAATTTTAGAAAATTTGTAAGAATTTCGAATAATATATTTATTTGTTTGTCATAAACGCATGGGTCAGGTTTTTACCTGGACCCCATTAGTAAAATACATTTTCCTTTATTTATCTGAAGGAATCCAGCCAAACATTACAATATTATAATTTGCCAGGAGATTTTCAAAATTTAGAAAATCTGGGGGCGTGTCACTCTTTGAAGTAGTGGGGGTCATCAGGATACATTTGATTGGCCAACAGGGGTTTGTGAAAGTACATTTCAGTAAAGGAGATGGAAACATTCTTTTTGTAAATTCAGTTTTCTAGTTTAGATTAACAAAAAAATCTATTATTATTATTATTATTATTATTATTAAAAAACTATTATAACATACAGATTAAAATAACTAATACTCTTCTGTAATGAATCACATTTCAGTTAACAAAAATTAGAAAAAACCCGATAATAAATTATTTAAATTTCTTACAAGTTTTAGAAAATTTGTAAGAATTTCAAATAATTTTTTTTTTTGTTTGTCATAAACGCATGGGTCAGGTTTTTACATGGACCCCATTAGAAAAATACATTTTCCTTTATTTATCTGAAGGAATCCACCAAACATTACAATATTATAATTTGCCAGGAGATTTTCAAAATTTAGAAAATCTGGGGGCGTTTCACTTCTTCAAGTTGTGGGGGTCATCAGGTTACATTTGATTGGTCAACAGGGGTTTGTAAAAGTACATTTCAGTAAGGGAGTTGGGGATATTCTTTTTATAAATTCAGTTTTCTATTTTAGATTAACAAAAAAAACTATTATTATTATTATTATTATTATTATTATTATTATTATTAAAAAACTATTATAACATACAGATTATAATAATTAATGTTTTAATTTTTTTTTTTTTAAGTCGGACACTGAAAAAAAAAAATTCCCCCACAGCAATGAAAATATGCTATTCGTATTGTTAACTTCAAAAAATTTTATATGTCTGGTGAATTTTTTTTATTGCTCATTCAAATTTTTTTTTTTATTATTTTTTAATGTGTTGTCCTTTAGTTATTGTATTTTTGTGAGTCAGTAGTTTTTTTCCTACTGTAGAATAAGGTTTAAAAATAATTTCTGTATTTTTTTTTTTTTTTGTAACAATTACTTTATAGTTATGTTATATTACGTATAGTGTATGTTACGTTGAAAATTCAAAATATGTGGAAGTAAATGTATTAAGTATTATCGTAATACACTTTTTTTATTACATATTTCGGTGTCGACATGGATTCTTGACAAACAGTAATGCATAGAATTAAAAAAAAGTCCCAGCTTCTTAGATCAACATAGATTTGTTTTATGCCATTAAAAAATAGCTGGATGATTCTAGGATGAGGCGACCCAACTATTTTATTTTGAGTGATCATTCTTAGTAAAAGGGTACATTAAGCTTGTGAAATTAAATATCCCTTTTCACTGTTTGCCTTTCAACCAATTAGTTTTTGATAGTAACTTGTACCTAAAAATGTTAATTAAGGGTTGCCTAATGCCTGAGCTGCAACTGCTCTCACAGCGAAATACCGTATACTTTATTTTGTGTCTTATATTCTACAGCCGTTATACCTGCGAACGAATCAGTTAGATCACAAACGTTTCCATATATAATATGAAAACTGTGTTATTTGTGAATCTTTATCTCTTTAACTCTTTATCTCTTTCACTGTTTATCTCTCAAACTATTAACTTTTCAAAATATTTATCTATCAAATTCTTTATCTCCAAAACCTTTTATCTCTCAAACTCTTTATCTCCTAAACTGTTCATCTCATTAACTCTTTATCTCTTAAACTATTTATCTCCTAAACTATTCATCTCTCAAACTATTTATCTCTCAAACTCTTTATCTCTAAAAATCTTTATCTCTCCTACTCTGCATCTCTGAAAAACTCTTTATCTTTTTAACTCTATATCTCCAAAACCTTTTAACTCTCAAACTTTTTATCTCTCAAACTATTCATCTTATTAATTCTTTATCTCTGAAAAACTCTTTATCTCTTTAACTCTTTATCTCTCAAACTCTTTATCTCTTTAACTCTTTATCTGTCAAACTTTTTATTTCTTAATCTCTCTATTTCCCTAACTCGAGGCGCATGAATATTCCCTAAAACCTATTTAGCCAAAATGCCATTTAACCTAAAACTATTCAACCTAAACTGCATTCAGCCTAAACTGCATTTAGCCTAAACTCCATTCAACCTAAATCCCATTTACCCTAAATTCTATTTAACCTAAATCCCATTTAACCTAAAATGTATTTAACATAAATCACATTTAACCTAAAATGCATTTAGCCTAAAAAGCATTTAGCCTAAACTCCATTCAACCTAAATCCCATTTACCCTAAATTCTATTTAACCTAAATCCCATTTAACCTAAAATGTATTGAACATAAATCACATTTAACCTAAAATGCATTCAGCCTAAATTATATTTAACCTAAATCCCATTTAACCTAAAATGCATTTAGCCTAAAATGCATTTAGCCTAAAAAGCATTTAGCCTAAACTGCGTTCAACCTAAATCCCATTTAACCTAAATTCTATTTAACCTAAATCCCATTTAACCTAAAATGTATTTAACCTAAATCTCATTTAACCTAAAATGCATTTAATCTAAAATGGATTCCGCCTAAATTTCATTTAACCTGAAACTCAATAAATCTAAAATGCATTTAGCCTAAAACCCACTTAACCTAAATTTCATTTAATCTAAATCCCATTTAACCCAAAATGCATTCAGCCTACATGTCACTTAACCTAAATTCCATTTAACCTAAAATGCATTCAGCTTAAATTCCAATTAACCTAAATTCCATTTCACCTAAATTTAATAATCACAATAATTTATTTAAACAATTGGTATAAACAAATTCTTTTTTTTGGATGAAGTTAATCAATAGTTACCATAATTTGTTTAATCAATGGTTATAAATATATTTCAAGTGTGATGCTTAGTTTTAATTATAGAAAATTAAAAATAATTGTTTAAACAATACAAAATTAATTTATAAATGTGGCGAACTTTTAATTTTTTAAATTAAATAAGTATTCAACTTACAACATTTATCAAGTTCTCGTACAAGGGTGCCTTAGAATTTTCACAATGCTCTAAAATCTCTTTTCTCATTCTCTCTCTCTCTCAAACGAAGAACATCATCACACCTTTCTCTCTTTCAGGTTTCACACTAAAATCACAAAGTGTGAACTCACCTTGTGTTTCGCACACTACTGTTGTCCTTGTCTATTCCAGGCACATTCTATACCTTATTCTCTTTTTCTGTACGCACGCTATTGTTCTCTTTATCTATTCCATATTCTTCATTTTTTTTTCTGCTACAGACACTATTCTTGTCCTATTCGAACCCACGTAAATTCTATATCTTATACTCTCTTACTTGCTGAGAAAGCATAGCAGTATATCTATATCTATGACTAACTGATTTCTTATATAGGACAGTAATACATAAATGACAATGTATAAGAATATATAATAATGAGACATCTTTTATCTCAACATTTACATAAACTTTTAATTTTTATATGATGTTGGGAAAACTTTTTAATTCCGTACAGTAACAGTTCTTTGTAACACGCGCGCAAGTGCGCGCGTCTGTCTTTGCTAGTTTCTTATTTTATTTTATAGACCTGGTATAAACCTTATTGTTCTCTCCTAACAATTGATCTTCGAATACTACCGGGCAGGGGGTAAGAAGGGGTGAAGCTGGAATTTATATTTCTATATAATATACATTGTGGGTACCTTAGTTTATTTTCTTAGATTGAGATAAGATACAGGATTTTTGAACAATTTAAAATTATCTTTTATTATTTATTATAATCTGCATATCCTCATAAATTAAAATATGAAAATAAAAGGTATATAGTTTATTCTTGAAAATTATAGTCTTACTGGATAAAATTTTCTTATTGTAATTTTTATGCCTTCTCTACATAAGATCAGAAAATTATCAGAGAATATATCATCCAATAATTTATTTATAAATTATTTTATAATAAAAATATTTATTATTATTTTTTAGATAGTTTTGTTGTAATATTATGGATTTCGCAACTTTTTATGTTTGAAACAACCAAAAATAAACAGTTACATTAAAATTTATTTATAACAATTATTTAAACAATGGATTGTACTTATACGTCGACTTATGATACAATTAAGTGAAAGCCTTGCAATTTTTTTTAAATTCCGCAACCTACTATGCTTTGAACGGTCAAAAGTTGATAAATAAGAATAATAAATTGTTTAAATAATTGTTATAAAAAAATTCTAATGTTACTGTTTATTCTTGGTTATTTACAACAAAAAGTTGCGCTAGTGAGAAAAGGTTACAAGTCTCTAACATTATTTTATTAAAAGTTGATAAATAACAACAATAATCAGTTTGAACAATTGTTATAAATAAATCTTGAAGTTATTATTTATTCTTGGTTGTTTTAAGCATCACAAGTTACAAGTATCTAGCTTTAATCTTTAAAAGTTGATAAATAACAACAATAATTTGTTTAAAAAAATTAATAATTAGAAGGGATTAATTAGTAATTTTGCAAAATGTTGCAAAAGCTGCCAAAAAATAATTAAAACTGCTTTTTAATGCTTTTTTCATAAATTTGCAATTTTAAGGGGTTTTTACGCCTCACAGTGGTCGGAGAGACCCTATTTTACGCGAAAAATTAGAAACAATGCTTCGATTGCAACGAAACTTTAGGATATTCTTATTTTAGCCATGCTTAATCCGAATATGACATTAAATTTAAATTTTGACAATTGACAGCTGTCAAACTGACTGTCAACTTCACCAAAAATGAAAAAATCTGCATAACAATTATATCTATTAGGTTTTGTGACTCGCTGATCACGAATTTGTTGTCAAATTTAAACTTTGATAGTTGACAGCTGTCAAAGTAACTGTCAATTTTATCAAAAATGCTAAAATCTTTACAAAATTGACACCTATTAGGTTTTGAGACTCGCTGATCACGAATTTTGGGTCAAATTCAAACTTTGACAGTTGACAGCTGTCAAAGTAACTGTCAACTTCACCAAAAATGGAAAAATCTGCATAAAAATTATATCTATTATTTTTTGAGACTCGCTGATCACGAATTTTTGGTCAAATTTAAACTTAAACAGTTGACAGCTGTCAAAGTAACTGTCAACTTTTGATGTAACTTTTGATACAAACAGAAATGTTTTGACACATATGGAACTTCATTTGTTTGAAAACGATTATATTTACGTCAAAAGAAGCTTTCTCTGAGTGTTAATATATATAGTTATTTTTTATCTATCTAAATGTAATATTCTTTTATTCAGAGAACACGAATGTGATGCTAATAAAAATTCGATTTTTTGAATTTTTTAGAACGTCGAATATCAACAACTGTTAATACTATTGTTAGTAATGGTGGCAAATTTTTAGTCATTCATTATATTATAAACTCATTATTATTCTTTATTAAATCATATTTATGTTGGTTTGAGTTAAAGTAAGTTATTATACTATAATAAAACTAATTAGTGAATAATGGTAAAATTTTTGAATTCGTAAACAATGATGTCAAAAATCTCTGTACAACAAATTTCTTAAAAACTCAGCAATTGGTAAAAATATTGAATGCTATATTGAATTCGCCATTTTGAAATTTATAAAACTGACTTCATATTTGTCATGACACACCTTATAAATCACACGGTGTCAAACATACCATAAATTAAATTTACTTAATGTTATAATCCACTTTTTTTATTTTTAACCACTATTGTAGTCGCACTAGTGAAATAAAAACGTCTGCCATTTTTTTGTTCGCAAGTATTCGCAGCTGTTCTTTTCGTAGATCATTAAAGGACACTTTGCACTACTCTTGAAAACAAAAATTAGGATCGTACCTCGTCGTACTTTTTTGTTCTATCATTTTGAAACAAAAATTTATTAAAAGAATAAGCTACGTTGTAAAGGTATCAATATTTTATCAATGAATTTTTTTTTAGTAATAATTTTTATGAAATTATCTTTTTTTAAGTGTAAGAAGTAACATCAAACATTGTTAATGTTGACTGCTTGAATAAATAAACCTATAAAGAAAACTACCACTTTATAACAGTTAGAACATGTCAGTTACCAATTTGTTGAATTAAACATATATATCGACTTATCTAATCAGTTTTATTGGAAATCCTGATTAGTTCCGAATTCGTTGAACATTTGTGACTAAGAATCGATTAATCCCGGTTACTTTATCCCAATTGTTACGTCTCGGGGTTCATCCCAAGACATCTAAAGGCAGCGGTTTTAGCTAGTCCACGGGGCGTGTAGGGTCACCAAGTATTTCTAATTTTTACTAATGTTAAAGAAATCTTATCGATTTAACAAAATTTTCGACTTTTATAAAAGTCATTGATTCCGCAATTCAATGATAGAGGGCAGCGCGTCACCACTTTCCAAATGTTTAAAGTCGTTGGAAAGTTCGACTTTACTTAATATTAAATATTCAATATTTCAATAATATTATATGTAAAATTAGAGATGTGTCAAATTTATTCCTTTTTATCGCAATTAAAATAGAATTTTCATATTGATTTGTCAAAATTAATAATTTATCATTTAAATACTTATTCTTTACTGTTTAAGTTTTAATCTTTGTTCTTTATTCTTAAAATGAGTTTAAATTTTTTTTACAAATTTAGAAGAAAAATTTTGTATAAGTTTCACTTACTATTGATAGTTGGCCTTGGTATATTCGTTGGTATTCACAGCTTTCTGTATTTCCTTGATTTTTCTCGTTCTCTCTCGTTCTTTCGCTCCAATTCTTTCGTAAAATTCCCTTTTTTAAAAAGTCTTAGATATATTTTTTTTTTTATTAATATTTAACATGAGATTTTAAAATGTCTCCCCTTTTTTTTAGAGTTTTGTTTCTTCTTGATTTTTGTAAATTAAACTTTGAAAATTTTGAGTTGAAAAATAAAGAAAAGTCACTAATAAATCACTAATAAAGTTTCTAAATTTGTATTTTCTTAAGTCTATAGATCCTTCGGTTCGAATAATTCCGTCGGATCGGAAGGATTAGTGGCACTAGGATTTCTTTTAATTCACTACACCACACTTTACATTAAAGCAATATCCAGTTTATTCTTCACTTCAAATTAGAAAATCTTTGGAATTACACAAAAGGTGTTACACACAAGTTCTACGCTATTTTGATACAGTCAATAAGTTTTAAATTAGTGACAACATAACGATTTTGAATTTGTTTAACAAGGTTAAGATTACAAATTAGACTTAAGATTAAGACCGGCGACTAATTACTTAGAGATAAGACCGGTGATTAGTTACTTAGAGATAAGACCGGTGATTAGTTACTTAGAGATAAGACCGGTGATTAGTGACTTATTTACCTTTTTCAGGTGTTAACTGGGGAAACTCCCAGACTTCCCTCTCTTTTTGTTCTCGTTCGGGCGGGGCTAATTCCCCTTTCAGTTTCTCTTATTATCACGCTTCTTTATATTTTCTTTTCCTTAATCATGACATTATTTGATCTAATATTTATTAATAAAATAATAATAATTATAATAATTGAATTGTATACTTAATTATTATTTAACTATAATTCGTGTAATAAAGTAAATATTATCTTGCTAATATTAATACAATAATATAAAATTATATTAATATAATTATTAATTATAAATATAAAATTAATTATATTTATAATAATATAAATTATCAAAAATACTCGACTTGAACGGATAATAATTTCGCAATTTATATTCATTCAAAACTTTCAAAATTATTTTTATTTGTTTCGAAATTATTAATTTATTTATTTATAAAATAATAATTCTAATTATTTGTTATTACTAAATATATTATTTATATTATTATTTAATTTTTTATTATTCGAATTGATTTTTACATTGTTATTATAAGAAGCTTTGTTTTGTTTGTATTGTTATTTAATTTGTTAATAAATTTATTATTTAGATTGTTTTTTTTTTATTGTTTATAAAATTTGTTACTAATTCTTCATTGTTAAATTGTTGCTAAGGTTTGTTATATAATTTATTATTATATTGTTATTAATATTTAATATAAAGGTTATTGTTAAAATATTTGTTAATATTCAAGTTTAGTTTTATTGTAAAATTACTAATTTTTGGAATGAATATTCTATAATTCCGAATGAGATTCATATTTTTTTTTGTTTGTCGTCAAGTCAAGCATTCCTTATTTATGATAGGCAGGAAGTGTCGAAAATCACATTGTGTCATCAAAAATACTCGACTTGGGCGGATAATAATTTCGCAATTTATATTCATTCAAAACTTTCAAAATTATTTTTATTTGTTCCGAAATTATTAATTTATTTATTTATAAAATAATAATTCTAATTACTTGTTATTACTAAATATGTTGTTTATATCACTATTTAATTTTTCTTATTATTCGAATTGATTTTTACATTGTTATTACAAAAACTTTGTTTTGTTTGCATTGTTATTTAATTTTGTTTATTTAAAATTGTTTAATAATTTTATTATTTAATTTGTTAATAAATTTATTATTTAGATTGTTTTTTTTTTTTTATTGTTTATAAAATTTGTTGCTAATTGTTCATTGTTAAATTGTTGCTAAGGTTTGTTATATATTTTATTATTATATTGTTATTAATATTTAATATAACGCTTTTGTTAAAATATTTATTAATATTCAAATTTAGTTTTATTGCAAAATTATTAATTTTTGGAATGAATATTCTATAATTCCGAATGAGATTGTGTTTGTAAGTCTCGCTAAGATAACATTATCTAACAGGTGATGAACATAATATTTCGTCGTTGTTATCAATCTTATGGCACGCGGTTCGGGTTAAGATAAAAGGTTACATATTTTATCATTCACCTGTTAGTACGCTTCATATTTCTTTTCCTTGTTTATTTCCTTTTACAGACTCACACAAATTCCATTCATTCTTTCTATCATGAGATAAATTTTATTTATATTATAGTATAAGAAAAATTTATTGGTTTTTAATGGACAATAATATGGTCAATTCTAATTGGTATTTTCGTACATACTAAACGATTTCCATTTTAGTTTTAAACGTGATTTTAGTATTTTAGTACAATTAGTATTAAACAAATCGTTTTCGTTAAACTTACCAAAACTTACAATTGATTATATATATTACATGATTTTCTGCAAATACATAGATATTTTCTCCTTCTGTTTTTGTTGAAGTTAAAAAATTTTATATGGAAAGAAAAAAAATGTTTGACAAAATTTTAGGTCAAAATTTTGTCAGACATAACACCCCCCCGCATAAGACCAAAACCGATTATTTTACATGGTAAAATAGAGGTTTTGTTTGATTTCAAATTCGATTCGTGTATTTCTTAGCGTAGGCGTCGTGGCAAAGTCGCAACAACTAAATTCCTAGGTGGAATTTCAGGGGGTTGCATAGGGGAATTATTAAGATTTCTATTGGTTTCTGTTGTGGTTGTCGTTATGGGTTGTAGTGTGTCATTTGCACTTGTATTATTTATTACAACTTCGGTTAATTCTGTTTCGTCATTTAAAGGTCTATTATTGTCATTCCTATTCTGGGCGTTCTGTCTATTTTCTCTTTCCATTTGATTTATAGCGCCTTGCCCAAAATGAAGCAACAGATTGGCTAGTGTGCTCCACAGTGCTCCGAGTAATCTCACACTCCATCCGTAGATCGAATACAAGGCGTATCCATGAAGCAATACATTCACGGCATATTTTATTATTCCGAAAATGATTGCTACACCGATCATACCAGCACTTACCGATCCGAACGTAATGAAGTATGACCATATTTTGGTCATAGCACTTTCAGCGAATTTTTCTAAAGCTTTTTCGTCCATCAAATTCATTATATCCAAATGACTTCCAGAGACATCTTCTCCCATAGCGCCCCTTGCCATTTGGTTTAATACTGCCGGTTTCAACAATGGAAACATAACGGTTTGCATGTATGTTTCCATGTCTTCTTCCGCATAAATTCCACTAGCAAGGTCGCCTAGTTCGTTATATCTCCAAGTAGGTCTACTTAAAGGTTGGAGAATTTGTGGAGTTTCAGCTCTCACTGGTTTTGGTGAAAATTCGTACCATTTTTGGTCAATTTCAAAGGTTATCGGTAGAAATTTATTACATTCTACTTGGTTACCTCTAGTAGTTAAAATTAAGGATTTTGAGGTTAAAAATAGGGATTTATTATTGTGAGTAACCGGGATTTCAGAAAAACAAGTAGTATTCGTATTACGAATTTTCACTGAAACAGCTTGACATTGAATTATCTGGGCAACGTGGCCCGAAAAAACCGCTAGGTAACCTGGTTCCTTCATTATGGTGAAAGCAAATTCATCGGGGTTTAAAGAAGATTGTGACAGAGAATTTTGAATTACTTTTCGTTCTAACAAACAACGTTGTGTAATTATATCTTTATATAAAGAGTTTACTTCATTTTTTAAATGATGAGCGACATAAATAATTTTCGTATTAAAATAAGCAGAAAGAGAAAGATCTTTTATATTGATTTTATAAACGTTAGTTGGAAAAGGATTATTTAAAGAAGTTTCAAAAATGTAAATTTTGGCAAGTTCTGTTTTTCTTAATGTTAACCCACATATTTGTTGAGGACCATTGTCTGTATATGCGAATTTAATATTTTCCGTTGAATTTGTAAAATAAATTGTTGGGAGGTTGGTTTTGTTTTCTTGAGTTTTGGACGCATAACCTTGGTACAGAATAGCGAAGGAATTAAAATTACAAAGTGAAGTTTCGGGTTTATTCCAAAAAGTAAAGAAATTTTCTCTATCTACGCATTTTGTATTCGAGAGTTCACATTTTGTGTTTGAAGGTAGTATTATTGAATTTTCATCAATTTTTACCGGTGCTTCAGAGGAGAACAATGAAATTTCCAAATCAGCTTCGATAATTTGGTTTTGTTTAGATTCAAAAGTTCCGCCTACGCAATTTGATTTATCGTCGACGGATCCAACTATCATTTGAGATCTAAAATTAGTGACATTTACTTCAAGGAATTTTATAATTTGATCGTAGAATTTGAATTGACCATAACGATGCATATCGTCGCATGCATCTCTCGAAATTTTCAACATATAAACAGAGTTATTATTTGACGAGAGAGATATATGCGAATGCATACCACAGTAAAATTTTCTAGTGTTTATCTTAACTCTGCATTGTTTTATGAAAACAGAACCAAATTCGACTTTTTGTAACAGGTTTACGTAGACTAATTCTGTTCGGATATCCGTGGAATCGAAGTTGCAATCACCAATGTGTCGGAGGGAGATCGTGGTGATATTGGGTGGCGTTTTGGTACTACAGTCGTACCCCGTTAAAGAGTTTACGCCCACCAAATTCATGATAAACAAGAGTACCAACATTTTCTGAAAAGAACAAATTTAGGTTGATTGTAATTTATGGTTTTAATTACATAGACATTTATAATTATTGACAGATATCAGTACTCAAATTTCTTATTAATTAATCCTCACACTCGCTCGGGGATCTTAATCTAGTAAGTCTTAGTTTAATAGTATGTACGATTCTAGTTTTATTGCCATAGGTGATTTCGACATTATTATTGTCCATTTTACGTAAAATTTTGTAGGGCCCAGTGTATTGTAAGTCGAATACACCTTTTCTGGGCTCTTTTAATAAAAGAACGCGATCACCGACCTCAAATAAGCAAGGGTTGTTTTTTTTGTCATAATAATTTTTTGATTTTTCTTTAGCGCTTATCAAATTTTTTTGTGCAAGGTTATCTAAAAACGCTTTTCTATTCTTCAAATCGTTTAAATATTCTAAGTAAGTTTCATCTAAGGTTTCTTCTAGGGTAACCTTATCGGAAGGTACTCTCGCAAGTTTCGCAAAGACACATTCGAAAGGTGTGAGTCTTGTCCCCTCGTGGACACTGGTGTTGTAGGCGAAGGTAGCACATTGAATCCATTGGTCCCAGTTGTTGCTTGAACTAACGTAGCATTTGAAATATTCTTTCAGGACATGGTGCATCCTCTCGATCGAGCCATTGCTCTGCGGGCGATAAGCTGTAGTTGTGCATTGATTGATTTTACACATTTTAGATATATTCCTCATTAAGGTAGATGTGAAATTTGAACCTTGATCAGTCAATATGATTTTTGGACTTCCATAAGTGGAGACTAAATTATTTAGAAAGGCTGTTGCAATATTAATAGATGTAGCTTGTATTAGAGGGGTGGCGATTACATATTTTGTAAGAAGACATTGCATTGTTAAAATATATTTATTTTTATTTAGAGTTTCAGGGAGTTCAACGATATCCATGGATACTTTGTCAAAAGATGAACCAGGTGTATCCGTGAGGATCATAGGTTGATGTACTTTTCTCCGGACAAGTTTTCTTAATTGACAAGTTTTACATTTGCTTATAAAGGATTGAACGTCGTTTTTTAAAGATGGCCAGTAAAAATCTTGTCTAATTCGTAGATAAGTTTTAGTAACTCCCTTATGTCCATTTATCGGTGATTCGTGAGTTGATGCTATTATTTTTATTCTATCTTCTTCGTTTGGAGTTTGAATTAAACCTTTACAGATAATAAATTTAGTATCTGGGAAATTATTGGCAACTTCTTCGACAAACTTCATTATTAGACTCCATGGCAAGTCATCAATGTGTTTCGTAACGGCTAGTCTTAAAGTTTTTAATTTTAAGTTTCTCAAAAGTGTGTCCAAATTTTCAAAAATTAATTTAAGTGTATCTCGGTCTGTTTTAACATTACTATCCTTTTTTAAACAGGCTACGATGACGAATTTTTTTGATATATTGTTTGAGGCTATTTTACCCACATCTAAGTGAATATCACTTGGAAAGTGTCCGGCTAATGACAGTTCCCTAGCGCCTTCGCAAAGTGGTTCATTTTTTGAATTTATAAAACAAAAGGTATTGTCGTTAAAGGTTAATAATTTATCTCTAACTTCAATAACATTTTTCGTTGGTTGATGTCTACGATTTAAATCGTATTCTACATCGTTTAAGTCAAAAATATTAGATGAATTTGAATTTGAAGTGGATGAATTGTAAGGAATAACGTTTCTTTCAGAACTTCTTTCAATTTCCATATCGTCATTTTCAAATTCGTTTTCAAAGTCGAAAGCATCATAATTCCTGATTATGTTTTCGTCGGTTATTCGCCTGTCGCAGTCGTTGGGCGATGTAGAGTTCATTTCTTCTTCTATGTTTTGGTCGTTAATTGTTTCATTTTCATCATTGTCATTATGATTATTTAGCGATCGGCTTTCTTCGTATTCTTCAATCCTTTCTATATTATTACTATTATCAACGTCGTTATCCCTTCTGATTGTATCGTTTCTTCTTTCATTATTTTCTCCATCATTTCTTCTGTTATCATTACCATTATTGTTTTGGTTATTGGAGTGTTCTGGGGTATCGTTGTTTTGATTACTCGAACGTTCTGATGTGTCGTCATTTTCTGCATGTACGTCTACTCTTACGCTTCTTTGGTTTCTTGATCCAGGAAGAGAAATATCGGAATCTGAAGATGGGGAGTAATCGAGTCTTACGGTTCTTTGGTTTCTTGATCCAGGGAGGAGGATGTCAGAGTCTGAGGATGAAGAGTTAGAAAGGACAAAAAGAGGATTTGTTTCGATATCAGGAGGGTTTCTAGAAAGGGCGTCAGCGACGTAATTTATCTTTCCTTCCTTGTAGATAACTGTAAATTCGAAGTCTCTTAATTTTAAATAAAATTTCTTTAACCTTGACGTTGGGTCCTTTAAATTATCTACCCAAATCAGTGGTTGGTGATCTGTTACAAATGTGAACTTTCGCCCGAAGAGACAATATCTAAATTGAAAGGCTGCTTTTACCATGGCTAAAAGCTCTTTTTCAATAGTCGAGTATCTCTGTTCGGTGTCATTTAAACTTCGAGAGTAAAATGCTATAGGCAGATCATTGCCCTCGTAATTTTGACTTAACACTGCGCCGACCGCAAATTGCGATGCATCGGTTGTGACAGTAAAATCTTTTTCGAAATCAGGGTATTTCAAGAGGGGTTCCCTAGTTAGATAAGTTTTTAAATAATTAAATGCTGTTTCTTGGGCATCAGTCCATTTAAAATTTATGTCTTTCTTTAATAAATATGTAAGCGGTTTTGCTTCTTTAGAAAAGTTTGGGATGAATTTCCTGTAATACCCTGCTAAACCGAGTAGTTGTTTAATATTTTTTTGATTTTTAGGTTTTGGAAATTTTGAAATCGCTATTATTTTTTCTTTATCGGGTCGAATGCCATCTGCACTAATTTCGTGTCCTAAATAAATAACTTTGTTTTGATAAAATTTGCACTTGTCCGGCTGTAATTTCATATTAGCTTTCCTTAATCTATCAATTACTTTCGCTAGTTTCAGGTCGTGTTCTTCGATAGTTTTACCAGGTATGATACAGTCGTCTATGTACACACAAATTTCGTTGTTTTGCAAACCAACGAACAACACGTCCATCTGTCTTTGGAAGGTTGCCGGCGAATTCTTTAGTCCGAATGGCATTCTAGTAAAATGATAGTGGCCGAATGGGGTCGAAAATGCTGTTTTTACTTTGTCACAATCGCGCATCGGAATCTGATGAAAACCCGATGCCAAATCGAGTACGCTAAAATATCTAGATCCAGCTAATTGGTCAATGACCTCACTTATGTTCGGTATGGGGTACGCGTCACTAATAGTTTTTTTGTTTAGTTCGCGATAATCAATGACAAGCCTCCATTTTTTATTTCCCAAACTATCGGATTTCTTTGGGACTACCCACAGAGGACTGTTATAAGGGGAGTTTGAGGGTTCTATTATGCCATCCTTTATCATTTTGGTAATTTGCTTTTCAATCTCCCCTTTTAACATTTGTGGATATCGATATTGTTTAACGTTCACCGGTATACTGTCATTTAACTCGATCATATGTGATGTCATATTCGTTTTAGCAAGTTTTTCGTTAGGCATCTGAAATATGTCAGCGTACTCGTCACAAATTTTTGCTGTTCTAACTCGATTTTCTAAATTATAATTTTGTAAATTTATTAATTCTTTAATTCTGTCGGAACGTGATTTTTCATCTTGAATATTTGAGGTAGGTGGATTCACTTTAGTGTTTTCGTTTCCCGGTTCATATGAATAGATATTTTCGCGGTTAAAATCGAGATTTTCATTTAAATAAAAAATAATTTTTTCGACATTGTTAGAGAGTTCGTCTTCGTTTTCTGTATTGTCGTTTTTTAGTGTCATTTCGTCTGAATTGTAATTTATTGTGTTTATTGCGTCAGGTTCGAATTTATTTGCAAGTGACTCAAACAAATCTAAATATTTTAATAATTCGGATTCTTCATTTTCACTTTTATTTTCTAAATTTAATTCATTTTCTGTTTTCGCGTTAATGTTGATTTTGTCGTTCTGTATAATGGTTTTGGTGTTCGGTACTTGTTCGTTAACTTCAATTTCCTCTTTAATTCTTGAATTAATTTCTTTAATTTTAGTATTATTTTCAATTTCTAAAGTAGGAATATTTTTGTTTTGGTTCGTAAATATTTGTTTAGCATTTTTAGTTTCGTTATAATTTTCGCTTCCTTTTTCATGTATATTTTCGCTTCTAATATCTAATGCGTTCTCTTTACCTATAAATTCTATTCCTATTTTTGATCTAAAATTATCGATTTCATTTTCATTAAAAGTTTCCATTTCTGATTTCTTTGTTTCGCTTTTATTACTATTTTCTAACATAGACTCATTATTTTTACTTTTGTTTACATTTTCCGATCCTATTCTTTCTAATTCTGTTTCGTTTTGAAATATTAACTTAGAATTTTCAGTTTCATTTTCGTTAACAACTTTCAATTTAAATTCTTTTAATTCGATTTTACTATTTTCGCTTCTAATATCTAATGCGTTTTCTTTACCTATAAATTCTATTCCTATTTTTGATCTAAAATTATCGATTTCATTTTCATTAAAAGTTTCCATTTCTGATTTCTTTGTTTCGCTTTTATTACTATTTTCTAACATAGACTCATTATTTTTACTTTTGTTTACATTTTCCGATCCTATTCTTTCTAATTCTGTTTCGTTTTGAAATATTAACTTAGAATTTTCAGTTTCATTTTCGTTAACAACTTTCAATTTAAATTCTTTTAATTCGATTTTACTATTTTCGCTTCTAATATCTAATGCGTTTTCTTTACCTATAAATTCTATTCCTATTTTTGATCTAAAATTATTGATTTCATTTCCATTAAAAGTTTCCATTTCTGATTTCTTTATTTCGCTTTTATTACTATTTTCTAACATAAACTCATTATTCTTATTTTTGTTTACATTTTCCGATCCTATTCTTTCTAATTCTGTTTCGTTTTGAAATATTAACGTAGAATTATCAGTTTCATTTTCGTTAAAAACCTTAGATTTAATTTCTTTTATCTCGATTTTACTATTTATTAATTCGTTTTCTTTAAGTTCGATTTCATTCTTAATTGATAATTTAAACTTATCGATTTCTATTTCGTTCAAAATTTCAGATTTAAGATCTTTAAGTTCGATTTTGTTTACGTTTTTTAATTCAAGGTTTTTCAATTCAATTTCTTTAAATTCAGTTTCGCTCTTACTTTTATTATTATTTATGATTTCTATCCCGAAGAATGTTTCATTTTCGTCGATTCGATTTCGTGGTTGTTCGAAGTGTTTATTATCAGGATTCGTTCGCGATTTTCCGATTTCGATTTCGCATTTCGTTTTATCATTTATTGTTTGTAAATTTAAGGTTTCGGATTGAAAATTTGCTTCGCTAACAGTATCTGGTTTTGATAGAATTTTTATGAAAGATGGAACCTCCAAATTTGTCATTTCAACATACGGTACAGTTGGAATTCGAATCTTTGCTAGAAAGGGAGATGTGTTGTTTATTGGAATTTGTACCATACCGTTGTTGCTGTTTAATTTAGATATTCCTCCCACATAAACACCTGGTATTATCTCTAATCTTGGTATAAATCCTGGAGATTGGCAAATACGGGTTTTTGCTTCTACCCATTTACATTCTTGTGAATAAACTTGACAGATTTTTTCTATTTCAAATGGAATTTTAATATCTTTGTATATAAAAACATCATTTTTATAATCTATTATAGATTCTTTTTGTTTACAGAATCCAGATCCTAGTAATGATCCGGTTCTAATCGGGAAATTATCGGCAACAACGATAAAATTTGCCGATGTTCCTAGATTAGAAATATGTATTTTCGTGATTCCGATACTGTTAACTATTCCTTCTCCTATACCCGAAATACCTGGAGTAAAAGAATGGTCAATTTTTACAAAAGTATTTAATCTCCCAATTTTTATTATATTGGGTTGTGCGCCCGAATCTAACATGCAATCAACGATTTCGCCAGATAGGTCTTCTGAAAATAGATTAATTACGGGAATTTCATTTAATAGGTAATTTAATGTGGACAGGTTGATATGGTAGATTAATTTATTGCTGCGAAAAATACTGGACGGCTGTTCGCTTGGTTCTCCAGGGTACCGTCCGAGCTTTCCTGGGGAACTTCCGGGTTTCCCTGGTTCTTTTGAATTTCTCGTTGTTCATAATTTCTTCTTGTATAACAGTTTTCTATTGTGTGACCTATCTTTCTACAGTATGCACATTGTATTACGTTTTTGCGAATTTGGTTTTCGTAGTTTTGCGAGTTTTGAGTTATTGTGTTCTCGTGTTGTCGTTGTTCGTGACTTATTCTTGTGTAGCATTTTTCTAAAGTGTGTCCTAACTTTCTACAATATGCGCATTCTACAACGTTTTTTTGAATTGGATTTTCGTAATTTTGTGAGTTTTGGAGTGTTGCGTTTTCGAAATGTCGTTGTGGGGGAGGATTTCCGTAATTTCTTTGCATGGGGCGTGGTTCTAAATTTCCAGAGTTTTGTTGTTGATAGAAAGGGTTTTCTTGATTCTTATAATTTTGAAAGTTAGGATTTTGAGGATATCTCGGCGTTTGGGAATTTGATCTGTGTTGTCCAGAATTTGGGTTATTAGGAGTTTCATAAGGTCTCGGATAATGTGGATTAAAATTAGGAAGTCCAGGATTAAATGTCGTAGAGTATTCAAAAGGGTTTGTGTTGACGTGATAAGTGTGTTGGAAATTTCGGTTCGATTGTCTAGGGTTTTGGTATTGTGAATTTTCGAAACGCCTTGTATCTTGGGGATTCTCATAATTTCGGTTTGTTCGTGGGTCATTCGAGCTGTAATTTCTCTTAGGATATTTTTCTTTGTCAATTTCAATTCGTTTTTCTGCTTTAATTGCTTCGTTAAAAGCGGCGGTTAAAGTATTTACGTTTTGATTGACATAGCTTCGGAAATGGGGGGGAAGAGCGAAGAAAAATTCTTGGACAAATTCTTTTTCTAAATTTTCGATTTCGAATTTCGATAAAAATTCCCTATTTTGTTCTAGACAGGTACAATCAATGATAGCATTTTGAATGTTGTCGAACCTTTCAATGAATTCGAGGATGGGTTCATTAAACCCTTTTGCTAAATTTGCTAGTTGACCTCTGTAGTGATTTGATGATCTATGGGTCGCGAAAGTGGTCTTTAAGTTCGTTAAAAATTCTTCGATAGTTCCGTATTCTTGATTGCCGATAGCTATATAGGCCCTATCTGTTAATTTGAATTTTAACAATCGAACGATCTCATATTCTAAACTGGAAGGGAATTGGTTTTTAATTCTACGAACAGTGCGGATGAATTTGAAAACATCAGTGCCGTCGAATTCCGGAACGATGGAAAGACTTTCTTTTAATATTGCCGACGATGGTATTATTGGTGTAGTTCTGACAAAAGGGTTTAAACTTTCGTTAAATTCATTTTCTTGATTTAAAGGACTCTTTGCTTCGTCAAGAAAACTTAAGTGAAGATTTGGTTTGTTTGAAAAATTGGTTTTTATTTTTGGTGTTGAATGTGCCATTTCATTTAAGTTTTCGTAATGGTTCTCTTGGTTTCTAAATTGCAGCTCTAGTTGCTGTTGCATTAAGGTGACGTGAGTTTTGTTTAATTCATTGAGATTTTCTTGCAACTTTAAATCTTCTATTTTTTTTTGCATTTCGCGTTCCGATTGTATTAATTTTTCTTCTCTGAGTCTAATTTCCGCGAGTTTACTTTCAACGTTGGTATCTGTCATTTTGAGTGTTATTTTTTTTGTTCGTTCGAAATTAAAATTTGCAAAAAGTAAGATTTTTAATATTTTAAATGGTGAAACATTTGAAAATTGCAGAAAGTTTAGGATTTCAAAATTTGATTGTTGTTAATAAAATTTTATGAACAGGATAAATGAAATCCCACCAACGCTGTCACCAAAAATTTTGTTACGTCTCGGGGTTCATCCCAAGACATCTAAAGGCAGCGGTTTTAGCTAGTCCACGGGGCGTGTAGGGTCACCAAGTATTTCTAATTTTTACTAATGTTAAAGAAATCTTATCGATTTAACAAAATTTTCGACTTTTATAAAAGTCATTGATTCCGCAATTCAATGATAGAGGGCAGCGCGTCACCACTTTCCAAATGTTTAAAGTCGTTGGAAAGTTCGACTTTACTTAATATTAAATATTCAATATTTCAATAATATTATATGTAAAATTAGAGATGTGTCAAATTTATTCCTTTTTATCGCAATTAAAATAGAATTTTCATATTGATTTGTCAAAATTAATAATTTATCATTTAAATACTTATTCTTTACTGTTTAAGTTTTAATCTTTGTTCTTTATTCTTAAAATGAGTTTAAATTTTTTTTACAAATTTAGAAGAAAAATTTTGTATAAGTTTCACTTACTATTGATAGTTGGCCTTGGTATATTCGTTGGTATTCACAGCTTTCTGTATTTCCTTGATTTTTCTCGTTCTCTCTCGTTCTTTCGCTCCAATTCTTTCGTAAAATTCCCTTTTTTAAAAAGTCTTAGATATATTTTTTTTTTTATTAATATTTAACATGAGATTTTAAAATGTCTCCCCTTTTTTTTAGAGTTTTGTTTCTTCTTGATTTTTGTAAATTAAACTTTGAAAATTTTGAGTTGAAAAATAAAGAAAAGTCACTAATAAATCACTAATAAAGTTTCTAAATTTGTATTTTCTTAAGTCTATAGATCCTTCGGTTCGAATAATTCCGTCGGATCGGAAGGATTAGTGGCACTAGGATTTCTTTTAATTCACTACACCACACTTTACATTAAAGCAATATCCAGTTTATTCTTCACTTCAAATTAGAAAATCTTTGGAATTACACAAAAGGTGTTACACACAAGTTCTACGCTATTTTGATACAGTCAATAAGTTTTAAATTAGTGACAACATAACGATTTTGAATTTGTTTAACAAGGTTAAGATTACAAATTAGACTTAAGATTAAGACCGGCGACTAATTACTTAGAGATAAGACCGGTGATTAGTTACTTAGAGATAAGACCGGTGATTAGTTACTTAGAGATAAGACCGGTGATTAGTGACTTATTTACCTTTTTCAGGTGTTAACTGGGGAAACTCCCAGACTTCCCTCTCTTTTTGTTCTCGTTCGGGCGGGGCTAATTCCCCTTTCAGTTTCTCTTATTATCACGCTTCTTTATATTTTCTTTTCCTTAATCATGACATTATTTGATCTAATATTTATTAATAAAATAATAATAATTATAATAATTGAATTGTATACTTAATTATTATTTAACTATAATTCGTGTAATAAAGTAAATATTATCTTGCTAATATTAATACAATAATATAAAATTATATTAATATAATTATTAATTATAAATATAAAATTAATTATATTTATAATAATATAAATTATCAAAAATACTCGACTTGAACGGATAATAATTTCGCAATTTATATTCATTCAAAACTTTCAAAATTATTTTTATTTGTTTCGAAATTATTAATTTATTTATTTATAAAATAATAATTCTAATTATTTGTTATTACTAAATATATTATTTATATTATTATTTAATTTTTTATTATTCGAATTGATTTTTACATTGTTATTATAAGAAGCTTTGTTTTGTTTGTATTGTTATTTAATTTGTTAATAAATTTATTATTTAGATTGTTTTTTTTTTATTGTTTATAAAATTTGTTACTAATTCTTCATTGTTAAATTGTTGCTAAGGTTTGTTATATAATTTATTATTATATTGTTATTAATATTTAATATAAAGGTTATTGTTAAAATATTTGTTAATATTCAAGTTTAGTTTTATTGTAAAATTACTAATTTTTGGAATGAATATTCTATAATTCCGAATGAGATTCATATTTTTTTTTGTTTGTCGTCAAGTCAAGCATTCCTTATTTATGATAGGCAGGAAGTGTCGAGAATCACATTATGTCATCAAAAATACTCGACTTGAACGGATAATAATTTCGCAATTTATATTCATTCAAAACTTTCAAAATTATTTTTATTTGTTTCGAAATTATTAATTTATTTATTTATAAAATAATAATTCTAATTATTTGTTATTACTAAATATATTATTTATATTATTATTTAATTTTTTATTATTCGAATTGATTTTTACATTGTTATTATAAGAAGCTTTGTTTTGTTTGTATTGTTATTTAATTTTGTTTTTAAAATTGTTTAATAATTTTGTTATTTAATTTGTTAGTAAATTTATTATTTAGATTGTTTTTTTTTTTATTGTTTATAAAATTTGTTACTAATTCTTCATTGTTAAATTGTTGCTAAGGTTTGTTATATAATTTATTATTATATTGTTATTAATATTTAATATAAAGGTTATTGTTAAAATATTTGTTAATATTCAAGTTTAGTTTTATTGCAAAATTACTAATTTTTGGAATGAATATTCTATAATTCCGAATGAGATTCATATTTTTTTTTGTTTGTCGTCAAGTCAAGCATTCCTTATTTATGATAGGCAGGAAGTGTCGAAAATCACATTGTGTCATCAAAAATACTCGACTTGGGCGGATAATAATTTCGCAATTTATATTCATTCAAAACTTTCAAAATTATTTTTATTTGTTCCGAAATTATTAATTTATTTATTTATAAAATAATAATTCTAATTACTTGTTATTACTAAATATGTTGTTTATATCACTATTTAATTTTTCTTATTATTCGAATTGATTTTTACATTGTTATTACAAAAACTTTGTTTTGTTTGCATTGTTATTTAATTTTGTTTATTTAAAATTGTTTAATAATTTTATTATTTAATTTGTTAATAAATTTATTATTTAGATTGTTTTTTTTTTTTTTTATTGTTTATAAAATTTGTTGCTAATTGTTCATTGTTAAATTGTTGCTAAGGTTTGTTATATATTTTATTATTATATTGTTATTAATATTTAATATAACGCTTTTGTTAAAATATTTATTAATATTCAAATTTAGTTTTATTGCAAAATTATTAATTTTTGGAATGAATATTCTATAATTCCGAATGAGATTGTGTTTGTAAGTCTCGCTAAGATAACATTATCTAACAGGTGATGAACATAATATTTCGTCGTTGTTATCAATCTTATGGCACGCGGTTCGGGTTAAGATAAAAGGTTACATATTTTATCATTCACCTGTTAGTACGCTTCATATTTCTTTTCCTTGTTTATTTCCTTTTACAGACTCACACAAATTCCATTCATTCTTTCTATCATGAGATAAATTTTATTTATATTATAGTATAAGAAAAATTTATTGGTTTTTAATGGACAATAATATGGTCAATTCTAATTGGTATTTTCGTACATACTAAACGATTTCCATTTTAGTTTTAAACGTGATTTTAGTATTTTAGTACAATTAGTATTAAACAAATCGTTTTCGTTAAACTTACCAAAACTTACAATTGATTATATATATTACATGATTTTCTGCAAATACATAGATATTTTCTCCTTCTGTTTTTGTTGAAGTTAAAAAATTTTATATGGAAAGAAAAAAAATGTTTGACAAAATTTTAGGTCAAAATTTTGTCAGACATAACACAATTTTAAAATTACCCTTTTTTCGCGTAAAACCTGGTCTCTCCGACCACTGTGCGCCTCTGTAAAAATAGTTGATGACAAAAAATTTATAAACAGATTATTATTGGATGGTATTCTCTAAACTTTTTTAAAGAAAATCAGAGTTATCCGCTTATTAATACAATTTGTATTGACTTTGTAACAGTGGCGGATCCAGACTTGGTTCCAGGAAGGGGTTATACATGAGAGAGAAAGATACAACACTATAGTGTTGTCTCTCTCTCTCTCTCTCTCTCTCTCTTTCTCTCTCATGCAAATCTAAGTTAGCTCCAGGGGGGGGGGTCATGACCCTCATGACCCTCCCCGTGGATCCGACACTGCTTTGTAAACTTGAGTGATCAAAGATAGTTTTACAATTTGAGATTTATTAATTTTTCTAGAATAAATCTAATATTATAAGTGTGAAACGTGTGTACATTAATATTTTAAATTTAGTTTTGAAAAATTCCTTTCTTATCTTTATTAGGTTTCTATTAAGATAAAACTTCGGAAAGAAATACTGCTCTCCTACAACATTAACTTTTGACTACTACGTCATCATGTCGTGTTAGCTCAGTCGGTTAAAAGCGTTGCGTCGAATGCGTTAGGGCGAAGGTTCGATTCCTCTAGTGCGTGCGATTTTTCATTCGTAATATATATAGTGTTATAGGTAGATACCCCATAGTTGTTAAATAAATAAAAATGTATGTATGTAAAATAGAAATGTAAAAAGCTCAAAAAATGAAATTAGGCTTTTTTTTGTTTCATAACAATAGAAATATTTGTTATTTATTTTTTCAAGCCAAAATGTATCCAGAAATCAACAGAAATTAGTCCACAAAATCCATTTTCCTTAAACTTTTTTTAAACATTTGCAATCACAAAGGAACAAAACTTGTGATTTTTTAAAACTTATTAAACTTTAAAATAAGAATTTTAAAGCTTATAAGTTTTATTAATTTATGATTAAGAATAATTAAAAAAAAGCTTACTCAAGATAGGCATTTGGCGCAAAAACGCACTTTTGAATAATTTTTAAACTTCCTGGAACTTTTTTAAGTTTTAAAATTCATGCCCTTCTTCTAACCAAAAAATCAATTACATATCACTAAAATCAAAGGTATTGTTTGTATGTGATTTAAAATACTTCTTTTGAAGCTTCTTTGAAGCTTCCCTGGAGGTTCTGTGGAAGCTTCCCTGAAGATTCCCGGAAGGTTCGATGGAAGCTTCCATGAAGATTCCCTGAAGGTTCGATGGAAGCTTCCATGAAGCTTCCCTGGAGGTTAGGTAAAAGCTTCCCTGGAGATTCGAGTGGAAGCTTCCTGGGAGGCGGACATCCCAAGGTTCTTGGAAGCTTTTTGGACGATATCGTGCTATTTGGGAAGTTATTAAATTTTAATCCAATGCAGGTTTGAATAAAAATTAAGAACATGTTGTTGAAAAATCAAAATAGTTTCCAAAATGGCAGCGCGTGTAGGTACGATATGACATATTAGTTGTCCCTGCCGATAGGAAATACATAAAAAATGACTAGCTTAAATGACTAAATGAATTCAGTCATTTTTGTGTACGATTTGAATAATTTCATGCTTAGAAAAGGTCCATAGAAAAAGGGATCAGAAAAGTTAGTTTATGGATATTTATGACCGTTAATTCTAAATCCGGAAGAATTTTATTATGCTTTTACCCTCTTATAAAATTAAATAAGGTTATTTTACAGCCCTTTTTTTAACTTTAAATTATTAATATTATTTATTCTAAAAATACTAGAACAGGTATGGTCATGGTGTCATGTCATGTCATATCATGTCATGTCATGGTGTCATTTTAACATATGAATAAATGAAGGGCAGCTTATAGAGTATAATGTAACGGGAATAGGGTTGTAATAAAATTATATCACTATTGTTCTGAATTTTATTTTATATTTTGCCACGAAAATCGTTAGAATTACCTGAACGATCAATAGAAAAGTCTGTTTATTTTGAGCATTCTTAAATATTGACTAAATATTAATTTTCCACAGTTGCCTTTTTTTTCGACAATTGTAAAAAATAAATTGTAAGCAAATATGTGAAGAAAGAAAATAGCATTTAAAAAAAAAGTAAAAATAAAAAAAATGTTATTGAAGATAGATCGATGTAATATATGACAAATGCAAGTTTGTTGTTGATTTAAATGTTGGAATAAATGCAAGTTCGGTCATATAAAAGTTAGGCCAAATGCAAATTCGGAGATTTCAAAATGTAGCTAAACGTTATTTCTGTGATTTCAAATTTCGGAAAAATGCAAATTTGTGTGTTTCAAAATTTTGATGAATGTAAATTTAGGTACTTTAAAGTTCGGACAAACGGTATTTGAGGGATTTAGAAGTTCTTGCAGTTTTAAATAATTGCAGTTTAATAGTTAAATATTTTGCTAAATACGAGTTGGGACAAATGCAATTTCTAGTCATTGAATGTTTTGACAAATAGAAATTCAGTGATGTTAAAGTTCAGGCAACTACAAGTTCAGATTTTAAAAGTACCAACAAATACTTTAGCCCTAGGAACTTCAATAAATAAATTAAATTCGATTCCGAGGAGTTGAAAATTGTTAGAAATGCAATTTCGTCGATTGGAATATTTAGAAAATGCGAGTTTAGTAACTTTAAAATTATAACAAATGCAGATTCGGGAAGTTAAAAGTTCGGACAAATGCAAGTCCTGATAATTACAAATTCTGAAAAGTTGAAACTATAATAATTTCTTGTTATTTTTAATCATCTCTCGCATAGGAAAGCGTAAAAAGTTGAAAATAAACAACAATTTTCTTTTTAGTATAGCAACTCTGTCAAGTGATATTTTTAATTTCTTCTTAGTCATGTCTCACGTATGGAGGCGCCTATGGGCAAGCCCCTGCATGGGTACTAACCTATAGTACAAGGTTATGTTTCTTTTTTACATCTTGAAATTTATTGTTCAATTTTTTCAAATTATTCTTCTCAATTATAAAATTATGTATAATTAGTTTCAGCAATGAATAGATTTCTTGTTTTTAGTCAACTCTCACATACATAAGCGTAAAAAGTTGAGATTAAACAACAACTTTATTTTTAATATAACAACTCTCTGAAACTTGAAATGAAACAATTATAATTTTTTTGAACAATTACTACACTAATTGTGAGTGGCATTTTTATGCCACAGCTCATGGAAAAGTAGCTTGCGATGGCATAGGAGCAAATTTAAAGAGAGGTGTAGCACGAGCTAGTCTACAATGTTCTCGAAAAGAGCACATTCTAACTGCTAAAGATTTATACCAGTGGGCAAAAAAATCTTGCAAAGAAACTGAAGTTTTCTTTTTGAGTAAAGAAATTCAAGACTTGTCCGAGGAATTTATTACAAAACGGTTCCAAAATGCAGTAACTATACCGGGTACATTAATGTACCATGCATTTTTGCCTACTGAAGACGGAAAACTACAATTTAAGCAGTTTTCCCTTGACTCTAAATTTGATACTTTTCCAAAGAAAAATGCGAGAAAGTCTAAAGATAAAAATTTAGAAAGCACGAAAAAACCAAGCAGAAAATTTACAAGAAAAACAAAATAATTTTTAAAAAGTAAAATTCATTCTCTTTTTGATTTATAAATAACAGTTTTCTCTACTAAATGTACTTCCTCATCTAGATTCAATAGTTAAAAACTACAATTGACCCTGAAAATTTTACACAAATTACGTCATTTTTTGATCCTTAATATTAGTTTCAGTAACAGTAATGCAGGCATTATAATAGATATAACATGTACAAATTTATATTATGTATTAATAATGACAGTCTCAACCGTGTACAATGCAGAGAGTAATTTACTGAATTTAATATACGCAAATGTCAACGTGTGACAGTGTGGAGTAGATGTCAACCGCCTCGCGTAGCTCCGTCCCGCGCCGCAACGCTCCGCGCCTTCTTATTTATCGTTTAATATCTCGAAAACAAAAAAAAACGGCATTCTGAAATTTGATATACTTATAGAAAAAAACCTCAGCTTTCGATTGGAATTATTTATTTTAAAATCAAAAATATCGATTTTGGTGAAAATAACAAATTTATTTTTAGTTTTGCAAAATCAAAGTCAAATTTGGAAAATATTAAAAAATAAAATTCACCAATCGAAAGAGCGTCAAAAAATCTAACAGAATCACTTGGTTCTAAATTTTGTTTAGAACGTGTACAAGTAGAATAAATTAAGCTTGTAAACCATGTTACACACAATTCCTAATATTTCAACCTCTATATCTCAGTGAATTTTTGAAATAATTTAAAACTTTTTGTGGGACAATATTTCCACCAGATGGGACAATAATTAACCCCAGTATCACTTTGATCTGAGATATTGACTTTTGGACTTAGGACATTACAGAAAAAATGCCCCTTATTGAACCATCCATTCAATCTTATTAATTGTAATTTTGAATTCTTCATCAACTTCTGCTTGTCCTGTTTGAATTATCGCATTCAAATCATTTTGTGACCTTGTCAAAACAAGTTCATGTTTAGCGTTTATAACAATTTTTTATAATCTTCAGCAAAGACAAAAATCATTTCAAGTGGTATTGTTACCTCAAAATAGCCATTTTCTACTGTAATTCTTGAATCATCTGATATTTTTGAAAATCCTGCATTTTCCATGAAGTTGAGCTGGGGGGGGGGGGGGGTTTAGACAAACATAATTTTTCATAATTGTAGTGTGTCCAACATATTTACATCTGTCAATTTTGATACCATTCAATTCATAGCGAATTTCATCAAATAAAATACATATAACGTTGTTGCTCAAGTAAACATTTTTAGTTAGAGTAACTCCATTATTTCTGCTCAACTTTCCAAATATGTGTAATGAACTTTTGCTTGGTAGAATACACCTTAATTTTGCTTAATTTTGTACTGCAATTCGTATTTCATCACCATTTTTATTACAACAACAACCAAAAAATATAAAGAATAATTGTCTTGTCGTTTTCTTTGAGGTATAACTTTTAGACCTATTTGCTTCAGAAAACTGCGATTCTGAGGTGTTAACACCTTGCGAGATAAATTTAGACTGGTTTGGCTCTTGCATGTTTGCCAGCTTTTATAGTTTCCACCACCTTTTTGATTATATACAATACCCATTATATTGATTTTATGTGTAAACGTATTGTAATAGTTTATCCTCGAAAATTTATCAAATCACTATCCTGATCAACAATGCGGATTTGAATATTATGTATTGTCTTGACAACTATCGGAAGATAAATGACATACGTTGGCACTTCCACAATCTTATATCCTGGTGGAACACTAGGAAAGAATTCATGGATAGCGTGCATTTTTTGATTATTTATATATGCTACCGATAGAATTCGAATGTATAAAATTAATTTGATGATTTGAGAAAATCATACTGCGAAATGTATTGTTATTAGGTATAATATGTATTGTACAATCATATGGCACAGCGCTTTGTATATATGCTTTAATATCTTTAATTTCATAACTACCTGTTGGTATAGTAATTATCTTATAACCAATATAAAATTTGTTGTTACTTTCATCAATGTTGGGGATTTAAATAAAAGTCAGTAATTCAACAAGTCCAAATACATAATTTTTATTTGGATTGAGTTCTATTGGTGGGAAATATTCAGCTTCAAGAACTGAAGATGTTCCCGTTAACGGTAAAGTAAACGAATCACTCATGATGCTGTCAGTTTTAACACTGAAGCTTACAAAAGTTACATGTTTTTATATAGCCTAAAACTGCTCTTAACATTAAGTTGTTTACATAAAAATTTCAAACACAAGTGTCTACATATAAATGTATCATAATTTTGATATCTCTCATGATTGTATTTTATGAAGCTATCATCACCCAGGTATGTGATTAGATCTGTTGGAGGAGGAAGATTGCCAAAACTATCAAAGTACATTGTTTAATTTTTTAATTTTTTATATGCAACCCAGTGTGTACCGGCACCTTCCTTATCATCCAAATTAATAATTGCTGACTGATATTGATGAGGTCCTTTAGCAGCTAATTCATTACGCATAAAGACTCCTCGAAAATGTGATATTTTTAGATTTCTTGCATATTCCAACAAATCATAGTCAGTTAGTGCACGATGAGGTAGCTTCAATACTAGTTTTTTTTTTCTTGATATTCGTTTCTTCTGTGACGTTTTTAACCCTTGCCTCAGATTAAAAGGTTTAATATGGAGACCAAGTCCTTGCCTGTAGGGTTTCAAATGTAAACCTTTTCCAAGTGATATTTCTTTCATTGTTCTATTATGTCGGTGAGCTTCTGCAAGTTGCTCTTTAGCTATTTTTGCATCGTTCACAGCTTTTGCAATTCCAGATGCTCCACCAGCAAGAGCGCCCATTGCGCTGAGTTCAGCAAAAATGGGGATTAATGGTAAAATACCCCCGACTTTTGTAAGTACTGGAAGAATTCGAGGTGATAATATTTTAGATCTACCACCAGCACTTTTAATTGCTTTACGTGCACCCATCATTGCAGCTCGAATAGATTGTTTAGCATTATTGCTAGAAATCATACTCTTTTTGGCAGCATCAACGACTTTTCGTAGCGCTAGTTTCTTCTTGCATTTGGAATTCCTCCGCACCCCCATACCTAATCTTGATTTAGCCTTCATTGTTCCAGATATAACTAAAGCAGCTGCTCTTTCACCAATTGTAGAATCTTTTGCTAAAACACGTTTCCACGCTTTTTCAGCAAGTACTTTATCTGCAGCGTTTCTTGCATTTATATTTTTATGATTTTGCGAATAAGCAATGTCGTGTTCTGTGCAAGCGGTATCTAATGGATTAACACCTTGATCACCACGAGCTAATCGTTTTGCTAGTTTAGTACCAGGTCCACAGAACTGATAACCGGGTAAATGCAACTCGAACGGCAAATTATTGATAATACTGTTAACTAAGCCTTTACCTTTTTTCTCTTTATGCATAATCATGTCAAACGCACATCTTGAAAGTTTGTATGAGACTGACTAAAAAGCTAAAAAAGCAGGCTATTTATAGTTTTTTAGCCAGTCGATGTCAAGATGTTGTTTACAATGCAAACTGTTAAGCTACCAATCACGAGTGTTGATGTTGAGACAAATGAAGAAAAAATAAAACGTCATAGCAGTCTGTTCTCAGACAGCATTCGAGCTGTTTTTTGTGGCCCCTCAAATTGTGGTAAAACAAACGCCCTCCTTTCTCTAATCATACATCCAAATGGTTTGGGTTTTGAAAATATTTATGTATATTCAAAATCTTTAGAACAACCTAAATACAAATTTCTAGAAAATGTACTAAAAAATGTAGATGGTGTGGAGTATTTTCCTTTCAAAGAGCATGAGGAAGTAGTATCACCCAAGGATGCTAAACCAAATTCAATATTAATTTTTGATGATATAGCTTGTGAGAAACAAGACAATGTGAGAGCATTCTTTTGTATGTGTAGACATGTAAATGTTGATAGTTTCTACTTGTGTCAAACTTATGCTCGTATTCCAAAACACTTGGTTCGAGACAATGCCAATTTATTAGTACTTTTAGACAAGATGAACAAAATCTAAAACATGCGCATTTCACTATAAATACAGAGAGTGTAATTAATTTTAATTAGTATAGTTTATATTGTGAAGATAGAAACATGTTTCGAAAAGATCAAGAAACGCTTCGTTAAATAGCAAAAGCAAGTGACTCTATTAGACGTAAACATCGTTTACTGAAAATTGGTAAAGAAGATGCAGAACAAATGTTGAAAGAAACTTTTCAACCAATAGTCACAACTCTTCAAAGATTAGTAAATGTAAACGATGTCCCTAAAAAAGACATTAAGCATGAAAATATAAAGAAAGAGGAGGATAAAGATTTCTCTTTTTCAACTACTTTTGATGATGATTCAACTTTAATGAATACAAGTTCACTGGATGCGACTATAGTTGATACAACTCCACATCATGAAAATGATGATCATTATGAACAATTGACAAATAAATTCATTTTATTGTTTAATCAAAATAGGAAAAGTTATTTGGACTTGGTTTATGGAGTGCGTAAACTTCCCAATGGTTCATTTCTAATTGGTGATACACCTATTAGCTTTGAAGGTGCAAATATTAAAATTGTTGGAAAGAAAGATTATTTGAAAACTGCTGGATTGCTTGAACTTTTATTCAAACAAAAACCTGATGAATCTTTCATAACTTCAAATGATTTAGCAAATTATAAAGAAATTCTTGTTTCTACAAATGCTCATTGAAAAAATTATAGTTCAAATGAACCTATACAAACTTCTAGAAATTCAAAATATACCAGTATAATTGCAAAACTATTCAAGAGTACTCCGAAAAAAGGTGGAGGTTCTTTGATGAGAAAATTGCCTAAATTTATGATAGCAAAGAAACAATTTAAACCAGACTATATTTATTGGGATGATCTAAATGAACTTGTTGATCGTTTGCGATTGCTTATAGCATCACAGCAAGCTAGAAATCTGAGTCATAACAATGAAATTATGTCAATTATTGAGGAACTACGTGAAGCTCGAATTATATATTAAGAGAGTTCAATTGTATAAATCATCAGTATCACAATGAGCATTGACGTGTTTGGACATTCCTTGACACCATCCGTTGTTGCAAGTCGTAAGCTTTCTGGGACAGGATTTAAACTAACTTCAAACGGACATTACGACATTGATAAGAAAAGACTTTGTAACGTTTAGGACGCTGAAGAAGCGGATGACGCTGTAAATTTAAAACTTGCACGTCAAATCATTCAGAACGAAATAAAAACTGTCTTTCACGTTACATCTTCAATAAGATCAGAAGTTGATAGTAATAAAATATTATTAAAAATCCTTGAGGATTCAATAGATCGAAAATTAAAAATTTTAGAAATTCAGATAAATCAGGACTTGGCTTTAAGAAACGCAGAAATTATTCAACAATTAGACGCTCGCTTAACTCTTCTAGAAAATGGACGACAAAAAGTGGACAGTAGTTTCGGAACTTCATAAACAAGCTAGAAAAAATTATCCTCGACGAAAAGTTTAAATGCGTGACATAGATGAAACCTGGCAAGCAGATTTGGTTGAAATGATACCTTACTCTAAATCTAACAAAGGTTTTAAATATTTGCTTACTGTCATTGACATATTTTCAAAATATGCATGGGCTGTTCCTGTGAAAAGTAAAAGTGGAAAAGATATTTCTGCAGCCATGAAATCTATTTTGGTACAAGGACGTATTCCTAAAAACTTACATACTGATAGGGGCAAAGAATTTTACAACTCTCAATTTGCAAGTTTAATGCAAACATATAACATTAAACTCTATTCAACTTATAGTAATGTGAAAGCATCAATTGTTGAAAGGTTTAATCGCACCCTCAAGAATATGATGTGGCCTCAGTTTAGTTTACAAGGCAATTACAAATGGTTAAATCTTTTACCAACTCCTACGTCAAAGTACAATAATCAGAAACATCGTACTATAGGTATGAGACTTAAAGATGTCACAGCAGAAGATAAGAAAAAATTATTGAAACGTTTCAGCAAACAGAGAAGAATTCCAATAAAAAGGTCTAAATTTAAAGTTGGTGATCGAGTTCGAGTCAGCAAGTACAGAAACGTCTTTAAAAAAGGATATACACCCAACTGGACAACGGAAATATTCACTGTGGATCGAGTTAAAGCAACAAAACCAGTCACTTACATACTTACTGATTATCAAAATCAACCCATTGAAGGTGGCTTTTATGAAGAAGAACTCTTAAAAGTCAAATATCCTGATGTTTATCTTGTAGAGAGAGTTCTCAAAACACGTGGAAATGAAGTTTACGTCAAATGGCTTGCATTCGATAACTCGCACAATAGTTGGATTACAAAATCTGATATGTAGTTAATCTAATGTTAAAGTAACTTTAAATAAAGTTAAAGTAATACTAAAGTTACGTTGAAATAATGTTAAAGTAAAGTTAGGTTAAATAAAGTTAAAGTAACTTTGAAGTAATGTTAAAGTAACATTAAACTAATGTTATTGTATTGTTAAAGTAATATTAAATAAAGTTAATTAACGATAAAGTAATGTTAAATAACAGTAAATAAGGTAAAATGTAATAAGATTAAGGTTTTATTAAATAAAGTAAAAATGAAATAAATGTATAAATAATCTTTATTAACAACCTCCTTCATAATCTTCTATTAGCAATTCCATAGGTTCAGTAATAATTTGACAATGACCCCATGCAAGGGTATCGGTACTATTGGGTAACAAAAATCTTTTATCGTTATAAGGACTTAACGCAATTTTCTTTTGCTTTAATGTTTGAGCATTGTGTAGTTTTGATCTGATACAATATTGCGTTCGAGATTGAATTTTAACATTTTTTAAGCAGTACATGTAGTCGTCGAATGAAATAGTTTTATTTGCAAAGCTGGTTTTGACACCCTTAGCTTTTTTAACAAAATCTTTGTTTTCAACGCGCAAGCTATACATTTTACTCCGCAAGCCAACAAACTCAGTTACAATTCTACCGCTACATTCATCTTTCATTAACCCCAAAACTTCTTTGTTGGCTTGCGGAATACCGTAGACGTTATTAGGGGGACTCTACCTACGTAGAGTGGTTTTTTCATAAAAACTTCAACTTTTTTTAATTCCACAGCAACCAAATTTTCATTAAAATGTACTCTGCTATGAAAATTTAGTTTTGCGATTAAGGCTACAGCTCCATACCTACCCTCCGACTTTGTCACGAGTTTTACGTTAACGTGGTTTCGCACGTTCTCCATTGTTTTACCATAAACTGCATTGTTCATTAATTTAAATAAGTTTTTCTCAAACTCATTATTGTCATTTGTGCTTTGTTGCGTATTAAAATCAATATAGTCTTTTAGCCATGTAGATTGTTTAAATTCAAAACGCGATGAATTTTAACTAAAACAAGACCATTTGCCAGAGCTTGTTTTAGAGCAGGGTAATGGAGAACGTGCTTTCTTTTCGGTAGGAGAGTAGTTAGGAGCTTCTCTTCCTTAGTTTCTGGTGACTTCGAGTGTTCAGGGCAAAACGGAAAATCACTATGTTTTTCATGCAATTCATCTGGGTATAATCTAAATCTACTTCTAAGATGTAGCCAATTGATGCATCATCTTCTACATTAAAGTCAAAACTATCGTCAACATTTTCAACCCACTCAAAACCACCATAAGGAAGCGCTAGCACCATTGCCCATCCATACAAATTATTGGCATCCAAATATACTATGTAAGATGTCTCCTCACTTTCATTGAACTTTTCCATATATGGATTATTAGCCTTAGCGTACCGATTTGTACATTGGCTTACTCCTCCTCTTATTCCGCGTTCAACAAACATTACCATATCAATGTCAGTGAGAAGTTATAATCTTACATTTGTATACTTGAGCATCGCATTCCAAGTCAAGCCGTGTGTAGTGTAATAATGTGCTGCATCAAGTTCATAGGCAATCAAACTCTGATTTCTAAAATTCTCAAACACATCAGCAAGCAAAAGCACGTCAGTTTTCATGTACAAATAAACATAATCACCCAGATTTTGACAATTAAATTCATTCCATACTTTTTGTGCATGCAAATAATCTTCATCGGAGATATTAGAATCATTCAGAGTACTGTAGAACTTATCTTTAGTCGGTAATTGTGTCTCGTCCAGTTTTTCCTTCGAGTCAAAATACTCACAAGAAAAGACTACTTTTCGCGTTAATAATTGAATTTTGTCATTACTTAAGCTAGAAAAAACGGATTTTACAATCTTATACTCGTCAAGATAGGATACTAACTTGTCCAATGATGATGACATAAACTTAATAGAATCAATAAATCGAAATTAGATTAAACTATTTGTTACATTTTTAGTGAAGCTAATGTACTTTTCTTTATTTATTGGAAGCAAATCAACTCTACCATCAAAATCAGTTGCAATAGCTTCAATAATAAAATGAGCATCGTAGCCACTGATGTTATGAAAAACAACAGGTTTGGTTGGCGATTCGTGGTAATTAATATTACAATATTGATGCGCAGCACCCCTGTACTTCCCTGTTAGATGATTATGATCTCTTACTTTTACATCCCCATGCGCAAAGTTCCTTTTACAAATATGACAAACATTTGAATTTCTAAAATCTACTAACTGCTGTGGACTTAACGTTTCCATAGGTTTAAAATTTTTAAAGATTGGCTCTAAAGTTTCAACTACATGCTTTAACTCTAATGAAAACCACTTTGCAGGGTCATCTTCATTAATTGGAGATGCTTTATAAACAGATAACGAGTCATCAAAACCACACTTTAAATAATATCCTATGCTAAGCAATTTATGATCTTGGAAAACATTAGTATTGCTTTCTTCTTGAGGTTCAGGTGGATGTAAAAATTTTTAAATTCAACTGTATGACGACCTGGTTCTGGAACTCGAATTTTTGTATCATTCATTGTTCGATACGTTATCTCATGTGCAGTAAGTTTAAATTCTTCAGAAAAATAATGTAGACAACGGTCACAAATATACTTTTTGTTTCTCTTCTTCGATAATTGTGAATATAAAAGTTTTGATAAGTCTTTTATAAATACATAGTGATAGTTGAATGACATGATTTGTAGATCATCTTCATCATCAAGATTCTCATAATGGTCTTCAATACGTAAAATATTTACATGCCTAACCATTTTTTGTGCTGTTAAATGTAATGGAAATACATTGAAATTATCATTTTGCCGTAAAAGACCATAAACGTTAACAGAAATATAATTTAAAGACTCAAATTTAACAACATCTTTTAGTGCAACAGGGAATCTAATCCCCGTAAAATTAAGTTCATCTTTATATGGAAGATATTTTAAAACACGGTTTGAATCCCTTAATGGTTCATGCAAGGCTGATAAAATTGCTCACTTAAAACATTGGTTATCTTTATAATTCTAAACATTAATGCATGCTTTTTTATTTTTGATAGCAATTGGCAAATCAATATAAGAACTTGCGCGCATGGGGTTGTACTTGTTGATATTAACTTCTAATCTTTGAATTGAATCAAGTTTCCAATTTGAATCTTTTTCCTGAAATTCTTCAATTTTTTGTAAATTAATTTGTTTAACGTTATTATTATCCCAATCATCTAACAAGGTTGAAACAAAAATCTCATCAGTTTTCGCGATAAAAGTCATTAAATTAAACTCTTCTTTCCCAACACCCAAATCTTTTTTAAATTTCGCACCCAATACTGTATACACTTTTAGCGAACCATACTTGTGTAAAGCTATTTCTATGTGATATCTAAATAGAGAAAATACATCATCAAAGAACTCATTAATGTCAAAGTGACTTAAATTTGCGCTAGTTTGCAACCGACTATCAAAGGCTTTATCAAAATCAACCCATTTCAGTCTATCATTTGACATTTGCATACCTTCACCGCGTTTCATAAAGGCTTCAAAATGGCAACGCAAATATTCAACTTTTTTGCATAAATTTAAAAATCTAGACTTTTGAGAAGAGGAAAATTCTGATCTATGCAAAAAATTTCTAATTATATTAATATATCGCTGACACTTGTTTTGACATTCGAATGCCTTGATCAGTCGCTCATCACCACTCATTCCTACAGTTATCATAAACTCACGCTCAGCGATTTCCAAGAAGTTGTCTGATTCCTGACAGACTTCATTGTACTCCTAGAGATCAATCCGTTCTCTCGATTTCTTTAAAGTCCTGCACTTTCGCATCTTGAAAAACTTAAGAAAGATATAAAAAAGTAAGAATTAAAGATTACGAAAATAAAGAATCTAATACTAATAAGTCTGAAATGCAAAAAAAACTTAAAACTAAAAACCTGAAAATAAAAAAAAAACTTAAAATTAATAAACTAGAAATATAATTATGAGTAAAAAACACACACCTAAATCTAGAAAAAGAATGGAAAAAATCAAAATCTGAATAATCCTATATAAGAAACGAGTACTGAAGGTAAGCGTTAAAAGTTAACGGAAAAGCGTTAACAGTTAACGAAAACGGATACTTTTATACCTGTTTCCTTGGTTAGAGAGAGAAGGTATTTGTCAAAAGTTTACGGAAAAGGAAACTCTCAGCTCATTATACAAATTACCTTGAAATTTAAATTTTATTTCTTAATACAAACAATGGATTGTTTTTATTATCCATTCAGGGTGTTATTATCCTTCGATCAAACCCTTCAATAATGAGGGTCAATGGCTTCAGGAAAAGAGAAAAAATTTTCTAGTTTTAATGAAAAGAGAGAAATTAAATTAAATTCTGAAACCAGCTTCAACGAAAAGAGAGATAAATACATTAGTGCGTGGTATAGAAGTACATGACAGTGAAAGTTATCAATGAATAGAACTTGAGTGTGTATAATGTGAAAGTGAATAATGCTACTTCTTGTGTATTTTTTATTAGATGTTTATAATAGAAATGTGTTTAATGTGAAAGTGTATAGTATTCATATGCTTATTGTTTATTAAGAGTTTGTGTTGAATAGTTCTTAATACGGTGAACAAAAAGTGTTTATTAAAGAAATGAACTGTAAGTAATAAATAATAAATAATAAAGTGAATCTAATAGTAAATATACAGTAAAAATTAAATGTGAAAAGTGACAGTGATTCAAATGAAAGGGTGCAAAATGTGTTGACTAAAGTAACAATATTTAGAAAATGTTTAAATTTTTTATTTCCTTCTTTTTTTCAATAAAGTTAGTGTTATGAAATGATAAATGTGTCCATAAAATGCGATTGTGGATTCATTAAACAATTGATTGATAACTGTTTAATAAATAATAAAGTGCTTATACTGTTTCTAAAGAGTCGTTACAGTGTAAAATAAGTGTTAATAATATAATTATATAAAAGAGGTGATATAAAGATATGAGACAATAACATGAGACAATAATATGAAATAAACAGATGAGACAATGAGAGAAATGAGGTAAAAATATGAGATAATAGCCTGAGACAATGTCATGAGATAAACATGTGAAACAATGAGAGAGATCAGGTAAAGAGATGAGATAATGAGATGAGATAAATAGATATGAGATTAACAAATGAGATACAGAAACAAAAAGACATTAAGACTTGAAATATAAAGATACTTTGATGACATGTAGGATAAAGAGGTCATTATGGAGTTAGATCGTAAGTCATAAAAAATTCATTTTTTGTTAATTTTTTTTTTAAATTTGTTTTTGAAAAATGAGTTCTCAGTTAAAGATGATATATTTGAATTTAAATGATAAAGATTAGGATATTATTCGTAATTAGAAAATGCTAAATGACAATCACATGTATAATTTTCAGGAATTATTGGAACTTGCATCAGGTGGTAGTTTACAAAAACAAATTACAGGATATTTAGAAATGTTAGATGAAATAAAAGCAATTAATAAGAATAAATCACATATTCAAATATTGTTTAGTGGAAATCGACTTTTGGGTCACTGGATTTGCACTTACTATGATGGAAATGAACTTTTTGTTTATGATAGTCTTAATGAAGGTTGTTTAAATAAAGATCAAAGATAATATTTATGCCGGTTATATCCATTTAAACCTAATGTAGTTTTCTTAAGAGTACAACAACAACCAAGTTTTGTTGATTGTGGAGTATACGCCATTGCAATTGCTGTTTCTTTATATTAATAAATTTATTAAATAATCAACAATAATTTACATGTGAGGAATGTAAAAGATGCAACACAGAAGAGAAAATTAGATTATCAAACTAATGACGGCTTTACAGAAATGAAAGAAGATTGTAGTAGTCCTTCATTACCTACAAAAATAGGACAGAACAAAGTTGTTAATATTCCTGACTACGAAACTAAAAAAAGCAGTACCAAATATGAAAAAAGGTGTTGTAAAAGACTTAAGTTAAAAGGAGAGATGGGAAAGAGAGACAAATAACAAAAATGGAAAGTGTAAATAGTGACAGAATATAAATGTTTGTTAGAAAAAACATGTGAAAAATGCGTCAAATTCTATTAAAGTAGTAAAAAAGGTAATAATTATAAAATATTAGAAGCAAAAGTAGGAAGAAGATATTTTTCAGCAATGCTAATGAGAAAAGTAGAAAAACTAGAGCAAAATATCAGAAAGAATATAGTGAAATGATGAAATTAAAAAGAAAAAGAATTGATAACAAAGAAACAGAAATATCAATTATGGAAGATGTATGTTTAAGTAGTGAAACAGATTTAAATTTTTCTAAAAAAAACACAAAGATAGTGCTGTTAATGAAGAAAAGAGAGATAATAATACTGTCAAATTAATAATTTCTAGCGATTGTAATAAGACAAGTAAAAAAAGTCGTGCAGAATATCAAACAATGTTGAAAGTCAGTTAAAGTATCTTAAAGAAATAGGAGGAGATGATAAGAATGAGAAATTACAAAGAATAGTAAGCTAGACAAAAATTGTTAACACCTCTAATCGGAAAATTAAAAAAAAGTAGAGCAGAATATAAAAAAAAGCTATAGTCAAAGATTGAAATTGACACAGAAGATGTGCCATGATAAGGATGAAAATAATGAAATACTATATTTAAAAGATATGCAGGAGAAAGATATAAGAACTTGTGATGAGAAAATGAAAAAAGTCACGCAAAATAACAAAAACAATAACGTAAAAGATTAAAATTAGAAAAAAACGCAATCGATGAAGAAAAAATAGATGTTTTGGATCATACAGATAAAAAAATGGAGTCATGTATGCGAATGAAAACATTGATATTCGTGATGTTGCTTATGCAGAAAAAAATATTAAGGTAGTTCTCTTGGTTCAGTGGTTCTCAACTCAAAATTTGTCATTTTTTACTTATTTTGTGATGCTTAATGAATAGCGCCAACTTCAAGCTTTAGAGTCTCTCTCTTTTGTATTTATTAAAAAAAATGAATAAAACGTCAAAACGTGTATTTGAAAATACTATTTTTCGAAATTTAGTACCGCCAGTTACATTTTTCAAAACGAAATCTTATTCCCTATACTTTAAAATATAATTTAGTAGTTTTTATTTTTAAACCTAAAGAAAATTCATTGCGTGGTTAGCAAAATTGTATTTTTAACCATGGCTTCTGCTTTCTTCCATGTTAAAAAGTTCAACTTCATTCTCAAATATCTTAAGAAGTAGCACCGCTTCCAACTTTTAAAAAAATATCATTGTATTCGTTGAAGGTACTATTATATGATATTTCAATTAGATAAATATTTAAAGAAAAATTGTTTTCGAGAAAACTACCTTAATAGCATACATGTTCCAAGTTATAACGAACCTTATCTTGGTAAAATGTCATTTTTTTTGCAAAAGATGCAAGGCTAAACATTTTGAGAAAGAAAAAGTTCAAATGAAATTAACTTATAATTATTGTTGCAGTCATGGTGGTGTATCGTTGCCTTCAGAAAAATACCCTCATGAATCACAAAAATTGTTAGATGGATCTCATAAGATATCTGGCCATTTTAGGAATAATATGAGACTTTAAAATAATTCATTTTCTTCTGCATCTTAAAATGACAATGTAGTTAATTTCAATAATAGAAGGTGGGGATCATTTTGATAAATATTTCAAGGTCAAATTATTATCAAACCAACAACTTTCTATTTCCCGAAATTGATAATGATCCATCTTTTGGTCATTTATTCCTGTTAGATCCAGAAGAAGCAATTTGTTATAGATTAAACAAACATGACAACTTAGATGTGGATATATTATTTAGTATTGACAAATTATTGAGAGATTTTAACGCAGATACGAAGCCTTTTTTAATAATGTCTGAGATTATTGAGATAGAAACTGCGTTAGCAAAAAAAAAAATTTAATTTACAATTTTAAAAGGTGTAATGAAGTTGCTGCTTTCTTTAAGATGAATGCTAAAGGTTTAAGACCAGAGTCTTATGTAACGATTTATAATACATCGATTCAACAATTGCAATTGGTTAGTCATTTAGATCCAAATGTTGAACCTTGGATATATCCTGTACTTTATCCTCTAGGAAGCAAGTGTTATAGTCTTGTTATGATTCGTACTGATAGTGACAAACCAACCAGAAATCAAACTGTGTCCAGATCTGCTTATATAAAATACAAAATAGGAGTAAGAGATCATACCTTCAATCAATTTTTATATGGAGGAATAATGTTTCAGCAATGGTTAGCTGATAATTATGTCAAAGATGAAGAAGTTAGGTTACATTTTTGTAAAAGTAATCAAACAAATTTAAGAAGTGAAACTTACAAAGGATTAATTGATCATTTAGATAATCAAGAAATCGAAAATAATGTACATGTTGACAAGATGTTGATACTGCCTTCAACATTTATAGGATCACCTCGTTACATGTTAAAACAATATCAATATGCAATGACCATTATGTAGCTTTTCATGGTAGACCAAATTTATTTATTACAATGACATAAAGTTCAAAATGGAAAGAAATTTAAGAAAATGTATTACTTAATCCGTCAGCTTCTAATAAACCTGACACGGTTGCAAGAGTCTTTTATTTAAAAGCAAAAAATTTAATCAAAACTATAGTAGATGATAAACTATTTGGACAAGTAAAGTTTTATGTTTATGTTAATGAATTTCAAAAGCGCGGTTTACCACACATTCATTTATTGGTTATATTGGAAGAAGGTTCTAAAATATTAAGAGCAGAGAGTGTTGATCAGTAAACTTTTTAAAGTAAAGTTTTTATATGGTATTAGGTATATCATAATTTTTTATAATTACTCCTTATATTCTTCATTTAATTGTTTATCTTTATTTTATTAAATTAATTTTTAATTAATCAAAATTTGCAAATGATCACATCAATTTAAATTTATTGCAATGTCTAATTATCATTAATTTTATTTTTTTATTATATTATGTCTTTCTTTTATTTCACATAATTATATATAAATGAAACATTATTTTAAGAAATAATAAAATTTGGCGTGCGCTTTAGCGCGCGCTTTTTTTCTAGTCTTAACTAATTTTAGTAAATTCTACGAGACATATATAGAAAAGAATGATACTCTTGGCTCGCGCTCGTGAACTTATACCTAATTCCCCACCATCATAGAGGTGCGTACGCACTTGACACACCTACTGACCAATCACCGAAGCTGATGCGCGCGCAACGTACTCTGCCTCGGTAAAATTTAAAGGAGTAGGGAAAGTCTACGTGGCAAGCGGGCAATATAAATATAGTTAAATACTTACATAAACTTACAGACACTTGTGTAAAACTGTAAACACAATTGCATTAGTGCCGGGAACCACAAGTCGGTAAGGTAGAACTCTGACATACCGACTGGGTTGAAACTTGTGACAAGGATCTGCATTACCAACCGATGGTAAATTACCGACTAATAGTAAGGACGCGGAAATTCAAATACCAGAAGGAATCTGCATTACCGTCTGATGGTAATTACCGACCAAGGATAAGGGCGCGAACATTCAAAATACTACACAAAAACAAACTTTGAAGAAAATGGACGCCATCTAGCGGTGAAAACTTACTTTACAAGTCAGTAATGTAGAAAATTTTAAAATTAAGCTCACACAATTGGGCAATTCCCCCTCACAACACTGTCGGTAACGTACAAAACTCAAGAACCCAATAAACCACCATTTTCGCGGTCGGTAAAGTAGAAATATACATTACCGACGGTCAGTTAGTGCGCCAGTATCCTCCTTGCTACACTACTTTTAAGGTTAACTTCCCAGTAGAAGTGTAAAGAATGTGACCTGGACAACGGTGGGGCACATTGTTACTTTCTTTATATCAATTTTTTAAATTTAGGGTTTACTTCCGCGAAGAAGTGGTCAAAATGTGACCTGGGCAACGGTGGCGCACTTTGTTACATCCGAGCGAAGGCGAGGTTATTTAAAATAATATTTAAATAAGAAAGGAATAGCAACAATCTGATCAGCTAGCAAGAGGCTAGCTTTTATATTTATTTTTATTAGGGAACGTTTTCACTAACAGATCTATGGGACCTGAGTCAATAAATAATCAAATATTTCTTACATGATGTTTATTATAGTAATTCATATTATGTGACAGGATTACAGAAAATACTCAATTTAATCTGATAATATAAGATTGTCAAAACATGAGAAAATCAATCATAACAACTCCTAATATTCATAGTTTTATAATAGACAAATAATAAGTGCTTTTACTGAATGCCAGTATTGAACAAGTGTTCGGCCGATACTGAGCCAGTATTGAAGAGAGTGATTCAAATGAACAAGACAATGTATATGTTTTCTTATGTTATCTAAATTGATATTAAACTGTTTAAAGTTCAAATAAAAGAGGCCAATACTGGACCAGTATTAGCCAGTATTGGCTAGATCGAATTATGAATATTTTGTACTATAAGCATTCAATGTAAGTAAAATGTTATTCTATTTATAATTCGTACATAATCGTAATGCGCAGTCATTCATTCGGTCCAATCGTCATACGTAAATCAATATTCTTTTATAATTTTATGTTATTAAACAATATTCAAGTCAGTTATTAGATGCGAGATACTTACATAAGATTGTTGGGTTTTTTAAAGACAATAGGAATAGCGTAGGATCGTTGTGATAACCAAGATGTCACTCAATCGATGCCGTATCGTTGATATAAACTATAATGATGTACACTTCACCAAACGCTTTTCTTTAAAGTTATATCTCGTTGGATCACAAATTAACGAGCACGATGCTCCCTGTAAAGTCTACGGTATCACTTGTGATTTTCCTAGCAATTCGTGATACAAGATGCTGCTTTTAATTTCGATTCCGACGGATCACTTTACAATTAGTTCCTTACCAAGACACTTCCTTAAAAGTGCTCGACTCGGACTAATACGGCGGGGCCAATACTGCTTTAACCGGCTCACGGCAACGGCGATTATAACGCGTATGCCAATTTGTAAGCTTGGGTGTAGAAAGCAGTTCTTTCTACCGGTCTACAAATTGGGCAACACAACAGTTACATACTGTTGTTACCGCAAGTCTTACGGTGAAAACAGTATATGACGCCCGACGGGTCACTCGACGATATCGCGCTTTCAAAGCTACCGGAGTATCAGACAAATTATTCTAAGTGTCGCTTGTATTTAAAGAAAATAGCTACCCTTTCCTAGGAACAGGCGTGTCAATGATTTGAATGGTAGGAGGTAAAAAGAATATGATTTTTACCCTTTCCTAGGAACAGGCGTGTCTTTAATTCAATTGGTAGAAGATACCAATCGCGAGTGCGCTCGCACTCGCGAATGACATCGATACTCACTTGTCTCATATTTCTTTCTGCTTTCCAGAAATGCGGTATTTAATATAGTTTAAACAACTAGCCAAACTCTCATAGACTCGTCTAGACTTTGTTTTGCTTATTTAAGGAAGAATGCACGTGTGATCTTTTACAAAAGTCACGTACATTCCTCACGGTCGTAGGAACGGATAGTATCAAGTTACTAGTCGTTTCTAGACGATATTATGAGAATATAAACCTTTACATAAAACGGTAAAATCAACTAGTTTGTCAGCAACTTGCATTTTTAGACTAGAATATTCTTGAGACTAAACAATGGATTGATATCATTTGCATTTGCTAATATTGTAATTTCATCTATCTTTGCAGCTGTTAAAACATATTAAACTAATTTGGAAAATTAGTGAATAAAATGTAAAACTATATACTGCTGAGTAATTTATCTCGCAGCTGCTAAGATGTTTTCAGAAATATAAGATTTATAATGACATTAGAAAATAAAAATTTGGTTACTGGGATGTAACACACTTTGTTACTTTCTTTATTTTAATTTTTTAAATTTAGGGATTACTTCCCCGAAGAAGTGGTGAGAATGTGACCTGGACAACGGTAAGGCATTTAGTTACTTTCCTGATTTCGATTACCTAAATTTGAGGTAAGGTTTCCCCAAAAAGGAGTAAGAATGTGACCTGGACAACAGTGGGGCACTTAGTACTTTCCTGATTTCAATTTTTCAAATTTCAGGTTAGGTTTCCCGAAGAAGTGGTGAGAATGTAACCTGGACAATGGTGGGGCACTCGGGTACGATCCTTACATCTATTTTTTAAATTTGAGGTTCACTTCCCCGAAGAAGTAGTGAGAATGTGACCTGGACAACGGTGGAGCACTTGGTTACTATTCTAACTTCGATTTTTTAATTTGAGGTTAAATTCCCGGAACAAGTGGTAAGAATGTGACCTTGACAACGGAGGGGCACTTGGGTAAAATCCTTACTTCCCTTTTTTATTATTGAGATTAACTTTCCCGAAGAAGTAATGAGAATGTGACATGGACAATTATGGCGCACTTGGGTACAAACCTGATTTCGGTTTTTTTAATTTGAGGTGAACTTCCCCCAATTAGTGGTGAGAACGGGTCCTGATCATCGGTGGGGCACTTGGGTACAATACTAATTTTTATTTTTTAAATTTGAGGTTAGGTTCCCTGAAAATGTAGTGAAAAACGTGACCTTCAAAACGGTGGGGCAGTTGTGTACCATCCTTACTTCAATTGTTTAAATATGAGGGTAGGCTCCCCGAAAAAGTGGTCAGAATGTGACCTGGACAAAGGTGGTGCACTTAGATACAATTCTTAATTCTGTTTCTTATATTTGAGTTTAACTTCCCAGAAGAATTGGTGAGAATGTGACCTGGACAATGGTGAGGCACTTGGGTTCAATCCTTTCTTTGATTTTTTATATTTGGGGTTTACGTTAGCGAAGAACTGGTGAGAAGTTGACCTGGTCAACGGTGGGGAACTTGGTTACACTTCTTAGTTCGATTTTTTAAATTTAAGGTAAACTTCTCCGCAGAGATCGTGAGAATGTGACCTTAACAAGAAAGCGGCTCTTGGGTACAATCCTTACTTCGATTTTATGTATTTGAGGTTAACTTTTTCGAAGAAGTGGTAAGAAGGTGACCTAGCCAACGTTGTGGTAGTTGGGTACAATCCTTACATTTATTTTTTATATTTGAGGTTCACTTCAAAGAAAAAGTGTTGAGAATGTGACCTGGACAAAGTACGAGCACTTGGGTACAATCCTTACTTTGATTTTTTATATTTGGGGTTTACTTTAACGAAGTAAAACAACGGTGGGGCACTTGGTTACAATTCTGACTTCGATTTTTATATTTGATGTAAAGTTCCCAGAAGAAGTAGTGAGAATGTCACCCTGACAAGGGAGGGGCACTTGGGTAAAATCCTTATTTTCATTATTTTTTATTTCAACTTAACTTTCCCGAAGAAGTGTTGAAAATGTGACCTCAACAACGTTGGTGCACTTGATTACTTTCCTGATTTCGATTTTTTATATTTGAGATTATTTCCCCAAAGAAATTGTGAAAATATGACTTGGAAAACGATGGGGCACTTGGTTACACTTCTTACTTCGATTTTTTAAATTTGAGGTAAACTTCCCCGCAGAGGTCGTGAGTTTGTGACCTTAACAACGAAGCGGCTCTAGGGTACAATCCTTAATTCGATTTTAATTTTTAAAGTTAACTTTCCCAAAAGAAGTGTTAAAAATGTGACTTGGACAAAGGTGGAGCAATTTGTTACTTTCCTGATTTCGAATTTTAAAAATTTATGGTTAGGCTCCTCGAAGAAATGGTGTAAGAACGACATGAACAATGGTGGGGCACTTGAATACAATCCTGATTTTAATTTTTTAAATTTGAGGTTAACTTCACCAAAAAAGTAGTCAAAATGTGATCTGGACAACGGAGGGGCACTCGGGTACAATACATAATTCTATTTTTTATAATTGAGGTTAACTTCCCAGGAGAAGTGAGGAGAATGTGACTTGAACAACGGTGGGGTACTTTGTTACTTTCCTGATTTTGATTTTGCAAATTAAAGATTAGGCTCCTTGAAGAAATGGTGTAAATGCGACTTAAACAATGGCAGAGCAGCTTGTTACCTTTCTGATATCGATTTGTCTAATTTAAGGTTAATTCCCCGAAGAAGTGGCGAGAATGTGACCTGAACAATGGTTTGGCACTAAGGTACAATCCTGATTTCGATTTTTTAAATTTGAGGTGAACTTCCCCCAAGAAGTGGTGAGATCGTGTCCTAAACATCGGTGGGGCACTTGGTTACTATTCTAACTTCGAGTTTTTAAATCTAAGGTTAAATTCCCCGACGAAGTGGTGAGAATGTGACCATGACAACGGAGGGGCACTTGGGTAAAATCCTTACATCCATTTTTTGTATTTGAGATTAAATTTTCCAAAGAAGTGGTGAGAATGTGACAAGGACAATGGTGAGGCACTTGGGTACTGTAATTTTATCTAAAATTTTTTCTCATCTAACAAAAACTAACAAAAAAAAAACAACTATTTTAAAAGGGGGTCCTTGAGATGAAGAAGCAATTTTCGTTTTATGTTCTTTCTTTTTGAAATTATGGAAAAAGAAACAGCTTTTAAAAATATCAAATATTTATACAGGTTTTGAGTAAAACCTAGACTTGATTTAAGATTATATTTTCACATTTATGGTTGTTCCTCCATTTATCTAAATAACCATAAATGTGAGGGCCAAGAAACTTTCGTCTAAATTGATTTTAAAATTGTAAGTTGAAATTTCCAACTAAGATAAAATCGGCTTTGCGCCACACAAAAGACGCTCGGAGTCTAATCCGCAAATAATGTGCCTTAAGTGCCTTTAAAGTGTACTCTCCGCTCGGGGTCTACCTTGAAGAAATACAACTATTTATGATGCTCGCAATAAATGAATTTACAGAGTAAGTATGTTTAAACTATTCTGTAAATTCCATTAGTCTAGGAAATTAAAATAAATTTAGGAAATTATTCTCCTAAAAATCAATTGAATAAAATTTTGTTTATAATTAATAAATTGAATATATTACTAATCAAATCATAACATAATAACATAACCTAAAAGAATTAAAACCAACAAAACTAATAAAAATGTAAATAAAATAATAAGAATTTGAAAACGAGATGAAATTTAAAAGATACAGAAAAGAATGAATAATATTTATAACAATTATTAAATACTAATAATATTTATTGGTTATTAATAATTATAACATTCAATTTGATTAAAATCAAATAATCAGTAACAATGCTATTTATAAAAATAGAATGAAGGATTAAATTCATATTAATAAAATTTATTTAATAATTAAGTAATAAATTCAGATTTGGGGTTATGTTATTAATGTCTCTAAAAATTATGTTAAGTTTAGTCAAATAAGGATTAATTGTGTTGAATAAGTTATACTTAAAGCTCTAAAATACCAATTAATTGAAATTCAATAGTTATTAATATTAAATAAATATAATTGCTAATTGATTTTGAGGTTAGGATGGAGAATATTAAATTTAAGGGCATGTGCTACGGACGTCCACTTTTTCACTCTCTATTTTTTTTTTTTTTTTAAATAAAATTTGTATATATTGTAATAACAACTAATAATAATTAATTCTACAATGTTTTTTCATTAAAAAACATAAATTATTTTTAATAACTAAAGAAATCTTCCATAGCATGTTACCATCTACTCGCTCGTATCAAGGCGGCCGCTTACTTGTAGCGCCAATCCATGCATGCGGTTGATCCTGACAGTAACTTGAATTTTCGCAAAGTCGGTAAAACAGGGAGAATTCGATCTGGAAATAAAAAATGCTCGCTACTTTTAAATTTTTGTGTTTTTGAAAATATTGTCAAATCTTGCTTGAACAGAGATTTAGGAGTATTTTTGGGACGCTGAATACGAATTTCGTGTCACTTTTTTAAAAATTCAAAAATTCAAAATCCAATATAACGGACAATTTTTCTAAAACTCGTCAAATCTAGCTGGAACGGACATTTATGGGTATATTGAGTCGCTGATTACGAATTTCGAGTCAGTTTTCCAAATTTCCGAAATTCAAAATCCAAGATGGCGGACAATTTTTCAAAAACTCGTCCAATCTCGCTAGAACGGACATTTAGGGATATTTTGGGTCGCTGATTACGAATTTCGTGTCCGTTTTTGAAAATTCCAAAATTCCAAATCCAAGATGGCGGACAATTTTTCTAAAACTCGTCAAATCTCGTTGGAACGGACTTTTAGGGGTATTTTGAGTCGCTGATTAGGAATTTCGAGTCAGTTTTCCAAATTTCCGAAATTCAAAATCCAAGATGGCGGACAATTTTTCAAAAACTCGTCCAATCTCGCTAGAACGGACATTTAGGGATATTTTGGGTCGCTGATTACGAATTTCGTGTCCGTTTTTGAAAATTCCAAAATTCCAAATCCAAGATGGCGGACAATTTTTCTAAAACTCGTCAAATCTCACTGGAACGAACATTTAGGGGTATTTTGAGTCGCTGATTACGAATTTCGTGTCCGTTTTTAAAAATTCCAAAATTCCAAATCAAAGATGGCAGACAGCTTTTCTGAAACTCGTCAAATCTCGTTGGAACGGACTTTTAGGGGTATTTTGAGTCGCTGATTAGGAATTTCGAGTCAGTTTTCCAAATTTCCGAAATTCAAAATCCAAGATGGCGGACAATTTTTCAAAAACTCGTCCAATCTCGCTGGAACGGACATTTAGGGATATTTTGGGTCGCTGATTACGAATTTCGTGTCCGTTTTTGAAAATTCCAAAATTCCAAATCCAAGATGGCGGACAATTTTTCTTAAACTCGTCCAATCTCGCTGGAACGGACATTTAGGGATATTTTGAGTCGCTGATTACGAATTTCGTGTCCGTTTTTGAAAATTTCAAAATTCCAAATCCAATATGGCAGACAGCTTTTCTGAAACTCGTCAAATCTCACTGGGACGTACAATATATCAAAAACTAGTTGAATCTTGCTTGAACGTACATTTAGGGGTATTTTGGCTCCCTGTTTACGAATTTCGGGGTTAGTTTTCAAAATTGAAAATGGTGGATAATGTTTTAAAAACTCTTCAAATTTTGCTGTAACTGTGACGATTTCTTTTGATAGGGACTCAGCGACAAAATAACATTGGGCTCACTTCTCGTTCATTGCGCAACTGAAAACTGAGCTTTTTGTTTTTGTTGCGATAGGTCCCTTTTACCAGAAATCGTCAGTAATGATTAATACGAGGATTTTATTTGAAGATTACGAATTTTGAGTTTCTTTTTTAAAAATCCAAAATGGCGGTTCTAATACTGCAAACAAATTTTAAAAAACTCTTCTAATCCTGTTGAATTTTTTCAATAGGTACATTTTGTGTCGCTGATTAATAAATTATAAAATTTTTAGAAAATCAGTTTCCACTGCTGAACAAAGTAAAACGGCTGATAATAAATAATAAATAATAATAAATAAATAATAAATAATGAATAAATGAAGCATTTTTAAAATTTATCATGATGAGAAGGTACGTTTTTTCTTCTTCTAAATGTACTTTGTAATTACAAAAGTTTTTATAAATGATTTGTAAGAATTAAGCGCAATGTTAGTTTCAATGCAATAAGATTAAAAAGACATGCTAACTAAGACAACGTGCAACCACAATTTTTTTCGCATTTTTCTCTGAATGTTTTGAACACAATTTTCCGCGCTGATTGATTGCACATTTCGCTTCCCTCGCTGACATGTTTCTTTTTATTTATTTAACTATAGGTAACAAGTGTCCCTCGCTGTTTTTTTGCATTTTAAGAATTTCAATATATATAAGTTGCATCCCTCGCTGCTATAAAACATGATATTGCTGATAATAGAAATTATCATGGCACTAAAACTCATATTATTTAGACAGCTCGGGCGTGTGTCCAAAAAGACAAGGTCACATTGACGAAAAACGCGCAAACATGCAAGACCGTACGAAAAATTTTAGGCTTGTTCAGAAAAATAAAGCTTTAGGGACTGGGGGAAGGATCCACCAATAGGTGCGGTCGTGAATTATACGAGTCGAGCTCAATCTTTCCGCTCTCCCCTCGTAGGCATTAGCAACTTGAGTTGCCTAATAAAAAAGTTCCGAATAAAGCGAGTTCTGATGTACTCTAAAAATAAAAATTTTATCAGAAATGAGTAACAAAATATATATGATTATTTTCCCTCGCTGCTTCATACATTAAAATAATTTCAACTTATATGTATCCCTCGCTGGTATATTATTAATAATATTAATTATGAACAATCTGTAAATACAAATGTTATTACAAATTATTAATAAAAGTAATTTTATATTTATATAATACAAAAATAACACTTTCACAAAAACCACACCCATTCACCATCTTTTATTTATTCTTAATATTTAAAAGAGAATGTCCCACGCTGATTTCTTGAATAAGATATATATGTCCCTCGCTGCTATATTTCATTTTATATATTTAAATGCATATGAAGAGTGTCCCTCGCTGTTTCACAGATTAAAATAATTCCAACGCATGCATCCCTCGCTGCTGTACATCAGAACATTACTGATAATAAAAATTATTAGTATTCTGTAAATAAACATTCTATTAAACATTGGTAACAAAATTGACTACCTTCGCGCAAGGCTATTTTGTGCACAAAACCACTCTTTTTCCACTCTATGCTTTATTAAAATTTTGAATTTAAAAAAATAAAAAATTTAATTATTTAGTTATCTTTTGGACATCCTTATAAAGGTGTCCTATGAGTTACCCGACGAGAACAAAATTTTTGTCTGAGTTATAGAAACTCAAAGTCGGGCACAAAATAGCCCCTTTGATGGGGCTACTTTCTCCATCAAAGTTGGTTTATTTATAAAGTATTGTAAATTTTTTTTATCGTTTTTGCAGTATGAAGTATCTTTTCTAGATATTGCAGAGTACAATGAAGAAAACCAAAGCTAGAAATATATTTTTTTGTAGGAATTGTTTAACTAATTTGAAAGTAAAACACTGAAATTTCACAAAAAAGTAGATTTACAAAAAAAGTTATTTTTATAAGAAAATCTTACTTAATATAACTGTTACTACACTTATTGAGTTATTTTAAGAGAAAAAGTTTCAAAATTAACTTGAAAAGCATGTAATTATTAATATTACTTTTTTTAGGTTTCTTACACTTTCTTATTAAAATATACAGGCTTTACAGTGACAATATAGAATATTTTAGGGGAAATAGGGGACTGAATATGTGATGCTCCGCGAGAGAGGGACCTATCGCGAACAAAATAATTTTTTTTTATGCTAAAAGATAATTTTTGAGTTGTTCCTTCATTTCCATGTTTAAAAATTTTTTTTTTTTAATTACACATTTTGTTATAATGCTTCAAACCTAGGAGTCTAAGTGTATAGCATTTTTTGGATTTTCTTTGAACGACCGTCCCGTGAAATTGGCTTTTTCTAATTATATTGTTTTATGGTAATTGATAGTTTTTAAGTTGCTTTTTGATTTCCAAAAATCAAAAGTTAATTCCTGCAATTAGTTTTCTTTTTATGAAGCTTCAAACATGGGGATGTTAAGCGTATCGAGTTTTCTTCCTCCTCTTTGACCGTCCATCTTATAAAGTTTGCTTTCTCAGCGATAGGTCCCTTCTCTCGCGGAGCGTCACATATGTATCTTCTTACTTTACACTGCAGTAATCACTTTCGTTATATTTCTCCTATAATCTACGGGTAAAAAAACATACGTCTACAACATTTCAGCCGGCTGGGTTTAAAATAGTGTAGCCCCGGGGGAAGGCGAAGTTGGATACTGACGCAGGAGTCTCACCATCAAATTTCCGTTTTAGCACTTCCTTTTTGAAACCCTAAAAAATATTTATTTATGTAGCATACAATTTATAAAATTTCAAAATAAAATAATTGAATAAATTAATAGAAAATTAATAAGAATAACTTTAAAGCGTGAGAAATAATTGAAAAATGATAAAAATAATTAAAAAATTAAATACAAAAATTATTTTCAATTTGGGAAAAATACTTTAATTATCATTGGTAATTGAAATAATTAAGAATTACAGTAAGTAATTGAAATATTATAAAAATAATTTCAAATGGAAAAAAAAAAAAATTGAAATTTCAGATGTATCATTTAAAAATTTTCAGAATATATTTTAAGTGAATGAAAATAGTTTAAAAAATAATTAAAATTTTTGTAAATTGATGAAAGTAAATCAAAGTTGACAAGAACAATTTTCAAAGTTACAAAATACATTTTCAAAGTATTTGAAAAGCACCATGAACATTTTAAGAAAATAACTAAATATACAATGATATAATTAGGGCACCAAAATAGTTTCTCCAAATAATTAAACAATATTTGGAAAATGGTTATATATAAGACAATAATTAAAAATATTGGGACAAGTAATTAAAGTTTCAAGAATAGTACGGTACTCTAAAAAGTTAAAATATTAAAATTTATACTCTAATAAAAATAATTAAAAAATTAATATAGGCATTGAAATTTACTAATCTTAAAGCTTCAGTTAATTGATTTTTTAATTAATTCAAGTAAAAATTAATTTAAGTTTAAAATTGAAATTATTATAAATTTAAAAATCTAATGACAGATTATGCAGTAGACCAAAATTTATTCATACGTAGGGGAGAGTAGTCAGAGTTGGGTAGTGGTCAGAGTTCAATCATCGCGTTTATTTTGTTTTATCACAGTAGATCAACAAAAAACGTTTTTGTAGTTTCAAAATTAGGAAATTAAATGTAGAAGAAATGTGCCAAAGACAAATTAAGTTGACTAAAATTGTTCATTTAGATGTTATACGAAAATATGGAACGTAATTTGGTGTTTGTATAAAGCGTTCATGGTGTGTGTGTAAATTCTGAAGCATTGTTGTAACGAAAATGAATTTGTTAACTTAAAAAGATGTCAGAAACTTCATTTCTATTGAAAAGAGAGAAAATTCAAATTTTTGGTAATAATTTTTCACTTTCAGATCAACTTCGCGATACAAGAGAAAATATGATTTATTTTAATTTCATGTTTCCTTTTGTCATTTCCAAATGTATTAGAGTGCCATTCTATCATGCGAAGGTCATTTTCAATCATTTAACTTTATATTTAATTTATTTTCTACAGTGACCCAACTCTGACTACCATGTTCAACTCTGACAACCTTTTTTTTTTTTAATTGCCTATAACTCCGAAACTTCTGGTCCAAATTCTTTGCAATGTTTAGCAAAAACATTGCATTTTAGAAGAACTTTCCAATAATATAAGAGACATCGCAAAAGTCGGCCTAAGAGAAGTTATAGAGAAAAGTCAAAACTATGTCCAACTCTGACTACTCTCCCCTATACATTTCAATTCCCGAATCTTTATTTATTATGATATTTAACTTCCTCAAACTTTGTTAGAATATTTAACTTTCCGAATATGCGTTTGGCACAAATTATATTTATTAGACTTACCTTTTTGTCCCAAGATTTAAAAAATAAAAACTCCATTTATCAGAATATTTAACTTTTCGAAAATGCTTTTGTTATAAATTTTATTGATCAGATGTACTATTTTCCTGACTATTTAATATCACGAATTAATGTTTTTCAGATTATTAGACTTCCCAAATATAAATTTGTCCGATATTCGGAAAATTTAAGACACTGATAAATTAAGTTTCCGTTAGTTGACTGCTCAGACAAATGTTAAATGTGATAAATACAATTTTAAAAAAAATAAGTTTTGACGAATGAAAATTCTAGTGATTAAATATTCTGAGAAATTAAATTTTGAGAGGTTGAATATTTAGGCAAATAATAAATCTGATAAATACAATTTCTAAAAAATCCAAAATTGAAGAATTAAATATACTCAGAAATGGAGTTTCAATAAATTAAATATTTAAACAAAAATGATAAAGCTGATAAATACAAGATCTGGCAAATTCATATTTGAGAAATCAAATATGAATGAAAAACGCTATTTCAGGAAATTAAATATTCTGACTAATCGTAAATCTGATAAATACAATTTATGATAAATGCATTTTCGGAAAGTTAAATATTCTGAAAAATGGAGTTTTAGTTTTTTAAATCTTCGGACAAAAACTAAGTCTGATAAATACTATTTCCGACAATTTTTTAAGTTAAATATTTTAACAAATGAAGTTTCAGGAAGTTAAATATTCTGACAAATTAAGTTTTAAGAATTGAAATGTTCAGATAATAAATGTTCTGTCTACTGCATACTCTGTTACTTGAAAACTTAGACTATCTAGAAAAATAATACAAAATTTAAACTAAAAAAATTATCTAGTCATGTGATCACTGACGTCATTCTCCATCACATGCTCTTAATTAGTCAAATTCGAAGGATTAATTTCAAATCTCATAACATACCTCAATAAAACAAACACGCTTTTCATAAATCGCGCCTGGTTTTTTCCTTTTGTAACAGCACATGACTCCAAAATGTTACCTCATCGGTCGACAAAAGCGGTATGGTTCAAAGTTCAGAACTTCCAGTTTTTCACATCTATCCAAATTGATTTTGTAAAAATAGTTACAAAACACACCACATTTAATAGGTACACTTATTGGTCAATTAAGAGTCTGCAAAATAGAACCTAACAACTATGAACATACAGCATGCTTCATTAGAATTTGGTAATAAAATAAAAAGTAATTAATTAAATATATAGGACTACTCATTCAATTTTTTTTTTTCATGTTTACACTAATAGAAAGCGAATATTATTTGAAAACATAAGAATACGAAATTTCCTTCAAACGAACGACGCGACACTGACTCGAAACAGATATAAAACACAAAAAAGTTCTAACAAAAAACCGCAGGCGAATATTATTCGAGAACATAGGAACACGAAATTTCATGTTGAAGCACGCTTCAAACGCGAACGACGAGTAAACTGACTTGAATCAGACGAAACAAATACACTGATAAAAACACATAGAAGTTCGGAAAAAATAAAATTTCAACTTATTCATATTTACATAATGCACAATATAAACTAAAAACTATGAATGTAATATAAAACCCTTAAAAAAAACTTGAAATTAAAACGTGACTATTTAATTATATAGAATAATTATACGTACACATAAACATATTTTACTCCCAGTAACCAGCACATATTATTCGAAAACACAGGAACACTAAATTTCCTGTTGAAGCACGCTTCGAAGGCGAACGACGCGAAACTGACTCGAAACAGACGAAACAAATACACAGGTAAAAACCAGGGACTGACACGAAAACTGAAACAAAATATATTTTATTTTTGTTTCGTTTCGGTTGTGAAAAACTGAAAAAAATATCAATTTCATTTTGTTTTGTGTTGAACCTGAAACGAAAAGGCTCTGAATTACGTTTTTGTCTCATGCCCGAAACGAAAAGGCTTTGAATTTTGTTTTCGTTTCATGCCCGAAACGAAAATCCGCTCCGAATTCCGTTTTCGTTTCTCATAAAAAAGGCTCTAAATTTCACAAAAACAATTTTAAACACAATTCTTTTCTTGCAGGAGACGAAAACGAAGTTCAGAGTCTTTTCGTTTCGGGCATGAGACTAAAACGAAATTCGGAGTTGATTTTCGTTTCGGGCATGAGACGAAAACGTAATTCAGAGCTTTTTCGTTTCAGGCTCAATACAAAACAATATTGATTGTACATTTTTGTTTCGTCACAACAATTCAAAACAGAAACAGAATTCGGTTTTCGTGTCAGTCCCTGGTAAAAACATACAGAAGTTCGGAAGAAATCAAATTTCAACTTATTCACATTTACAGAATATACAATTTAAGGCCGTTGGAGACACAGAGTCCGCAGAGAATCTGTAGGGGGGAGCAGTGGTTCTCAAAGACTGTCCCCATGCGTTTTGAAGACTTAGGAATTTTTCGCGACAAAGTCCAACACTTTTCCCACAAAAGAACATCGTACTGCAAATTCTATTGAATTAAAGATTCAGAAAAATACTTACTTTTGATAAATCAAGTATTTCTTGAGCTTTAGTGAAGATGCATTGAAATTTAAATTAATTTAAATTTAAAAGTTGGTACAAATTGGAATATGAGTTCATTGACGTTTGGAATTTATATAACTTTTAATGACTTGAAGATATACAAATCTAATATTATTTTTTGATAACTTGATACCAAAAATTTGTAAATTGTAGCGGTATTTTGATCATCTGTATTAATACATTTTTTTAAATTTTATAACTAATAAAATATTGAAATTTTCAAGATTTATCCACAAATTTCTGTTTTTTTTATGATTTGCGATACTTTACATGCAATATTGGACATCCGGAGAATTGAAAAGTTTTTTTTTCATTACATCAATAACAGCCCTGTTTATAGATTACATTTATATTATTTATTTCAAGCAATCTATACATATATCTTTGATGAATAATTTGATCTCTGTTTCCGAACTTCTATGTAAGTCGGGTTGCCTTCTTTCTCTGCACTAAATAAACCATAAGGATTTATGATGTAACTCTTAGTATTTGAGAAATAATTTAGCATAAAAAAAGATAAAATTATTTCCTACATAAATTTTAATTTGTTAATTTTAAATTATGCAATTCTTTATTACAATATTAAATATAATAAACAAATGAATAATGTTCTAAAACAAGTATTAAAGTAAATTTCTTATTTCTTCAAAATAAAAGAGAGAATTTTTGTTACATAATATAAATATTATATAATTTTTTTTTAATATATTGAATGTTTTAAAAATAAAATAAATTAGTTCAAAAATGATATTAGATTAAACTACATATCTTTTAAAAATAAAATGTAAGATACTACTTGGTAAATAAATTATATTTACTTATTTAATTTTAAATCATACATTTTTTAAACCACGTTTTTTTTCTTATAAAAAAATAGATATACATTTGTCTGTGTAGCATAAAATACATACAATTTATTGACAACATTTTCAGAAAAAGCTGTCTCAAATTCGACCAATTCAGATGAAAATTCTAAACATGACAGTTAAATTTCAAAAATATTTGTTAACATGCCCAAGTTATTAAATATTTAACAAAAAAGATCTATAAAAACGATTTAGCTTTCAAGAAAATGCAACATTCGCCGTTTACAAAATTTTTTCCAAGACATTTGTAGAAAAATTTCATTTTTCTCCCGTCAATAAGCACAAAGTTGCTTATTTCTGATCCAAATTTGTTAAATATTTGATAACATGCACAAGTTATTGAATATTTAACAAATTAGATCTATAAAAACGTTTTAGCTTACGAGAAAGTGGAAAATTCGCAGTTTAAAAAATTTTTTCACGATATTTGTAGAAAAATTTAATTTTTCTTCCGTCAATAAGCACAAAGTTTCTTTTTTCTGATCTAAATTTGTTAAATATTTGATAACATGCACAAGTTATTGAATATTTAACAAAATAGACCAATAAGAACGATTTACCTATCGTGAAAGTGAAAAATTCACATTTTACAAAAGTTTTTCCACGACATTTGTAGAAAAATTTAATTTTTGCTTCGGTCAATAAGCACAAAGTTTCTTATTTCTGATCTAAATTTGTTAAATATTCAATAACTTGGGCATGTTATCAAATATTTAACAAATTTAGATCAGAAAAAAGAAACTTTGTGCTTATTGACGGAAGAAAAATTTAATTTTTCTACAAATATCGTGGAAAAAGTTTTGTAAAATGTGAATTTTTCACTTTCATGATAGGTAAATCGTTCTTATTGGTCTATTTTGTTAAATATTCAATAACTTGTGCATGTTATCAAATATTTAACAAATTTAGATAAGGAAAAAGAAACTTTGTGCTTATTGACGGAAGAAAAATTAAATTTTTCTACAAATATCGTGAAAAAATTTTTTAAACTGCGAATTTTCCACTTTCTCGTAAGCTAAAACGTTTTTATAGATCTAATTTGTTAAATATTCAATAACTTGTGCATGTTATCAAATATTTAACAAATTTGGATCAGAAATAAGCAACTTTGTGCTTATTGACGGGAGAAAAATGAAATTTTTCTACAAATGTCTTGGAAAAAATTTTGTAAACGGCGAATGTTGCATTTTCTTGAAAGCTAAATCGTTTTTATAGATCTTTTTTGTTAAATATTTAATAACTTGGGCATGTTAACAAATATTTTTGAAATTTAACTGTCATGTTTAGAATTTTCATCTGAATTGGTCGAATTTGAGACAGCTTTTTCTGAAAATGTTGTCAATAAATTGTATGTATTTTATGCTACACAGACAAATGTATATCTATTTTTTTATAAGAAAAAAAACGTGGTTTAAAAAATGTATGATTTAAAATTAAATAAGTAAATATAATTTATTTACCAAGTAGTATCTTACATTTTATTTTTAAAAGATATGTAGTTTAATCTAATATCATTTTTGAACTAATTTATTTTATTTTTAAAACATTCAATATATTAAAAAAAAATTATATAATATTTATATTATGTAACAAAAATTCTCTCTTTTATTTTGAAGAAATAAGAAATTTACTTTAATACTTGTTTTAGAACATTATTCATTTGTTTATTATATTTAATATTGTAATAAAGAATTGCATAATTTAAAATTAACAAATTAAAATTTATGTGGGAAAATATTTTATCTTTATTTTGCTAAATTATTTCTTAAAATCTAATAGTTACATCATAAATCCTTATGGTTTATTTAGTGCAGAGAAAGAAGGCAACCCGACTTACATAGAAGTTCGGAAACAGAGATCAAATTATTCATCAAAGATATATGTATAGATTGCTTGAAATAAATAATATAAATGTAATCTATAAACAGAGCTGTTATTGATGTAATGAAAAAAAAACTTTTCAATTCTCCGGATGTCCAATATTGCATGTAAAATATCGCAAATCATAAAAAAAACAGAAATTTGTGGATAAATCTTGAAAATTTCAATATTTTATTCGTTATAAAATTTAAAAAATTGTACTAATACAGATGATCAAAATACCTACAATTTACAAATTTTTGGTATGAAGTTAGCAAAAAATAATATTAGATTTGTATATCTTCAAGTCATTAAAAGTTATATAAATTCCAAACGTCAATGAACTCATATTCCAATTTGTTCCAACTTTTAAATTTAAATTAATTTAAATTTCAATGCATGTTAATTCAATAATATTAATTATTTTCCATATTCACAATAATCCATCCTTTGGTAATATTCTTACAAGATTTTTAAGAGATTTTACTTTAATTTTTATCTTATAATTTATTATTTTTACAACATTTTAAGATTTTTTCTCCGTTTAGGTATTTTTGATATTTTTTTTTTTTTTTGTATTTGTCTCTTTTCTTTTTAGGATTTTCTTTACTTTTCTTCTTTTTATAAAAATTATTTAATATTATATTACACAGTTTTCTTATCTATACATTCATTAAACTTTTTATTACGTTAATTTTAATAATTATTTCTATACTTTTAAAAGTAAATACACTTATTTTTTTGTAAATTTATTCAATTTCTTTTGACATCTTGTCTATTTCTTGAGAGATTTTTTACAAACTTACTTACTTATTCTTTTTTACTTTTTACATTTTTTACAGTTTGTTAGATTAAGAAAAAAACATTTCTCCATTTTCTTCCTGTTCATTTAATTTTTTTGATATTACACTATTTTTTTAGTCCTTTCTTGCGTTTTAATTATTTCTTTAATTTTTACGTTATGTATAAAATATTTATCGAATGCTCTGTTATTTAATTTTAAAAAATTAAAAGAAACACTTATTTCAGTTCCTATACAATATCTATTTCCCATCTCCTCTGTAAGTCGGGTTGCATTCTTCTGATAAACTAAATAAGCTCTACTGTTTTTCCTTCAACTCTTAGATTTTAAAAAATATTTTAATTGTTTAGAAATTATTAATGCATGATTTACAATAAATAATGTACTTGTTGCATTTGAATGGTTTAAATTAATTTTAATGCGTCTTTTCAATAGAGCTAATTACACTTGAAATAACAAACAACTTTTATTTTTTGTACAAAGTTAGCAAAATTATGTTTGGAACTTGACATTAATTTTTTATATTAAATTTTTACAATTAATATCTAAACATTGAATTTTATAAATAGGTTGATTAATATAATGAATATAATGTACGCCTGTCTATAATTTCAAAGGCGGCGCCGTGTGAATTATAGTACCCGAAAATGCCGTATCAGAACAGCGCACGACAAACTATATTCTGCTACATTGTTTGACATTTTCATTGAAGAAATTGAAAAAAATTTACTTTTCTCGAGAGATTGACGCGATTTAAAAACTCAAATACCAAAAACAAAAAAAGTGAAAAAGTGCTAATTAAATTTAAATTTGCAGTACGATTTTCATTTTCGGAAAAAGTGTCGGGTTTTGACGGAAAAAATTGTCAAACTCCGAATCATAATATGTATAATTTCAAAGGCGGCGCCGTGTGAATTATAGTACCCGAAAATGCCGTATCAGAACAGCGCACGACAAACTATATTCTGCTACATTGTTTGACATTTTCATTGATGAAATTGAAAAAAATTTACTTTTCTCGAGAGATTGACGCGGTTTAAAAACTCAAATATCAAAAACAAAAGAAGTGAAAAAGTGCTAATTAAATTTAAATTTTCACTACGATGACCATTTACGGAAAAAGTGTCGGATTTTGCCGAAAAAAATTGTCAAAGTGGGAATCAGTGAGTGAAGTGTCAAGTGATTTTGTATTTCCTCGAGAGATTGACGCGGTTTAAAAACTCAAATACCAAAAACAAAAGAAGTGAAAAAGAGCTAATTAAATTTAAATTTTCACTACGATGACCATTTGTGGAAAAAGTGTCGGATTTTGCCGAAAAAAATTGTCAAAGTGGGAATCAGTGAGTGAAGTGTCAAGTGATTTTGTATTTCCTCGAGAGACTGACGCGATTTAAAAACTCATATGCCAAAAATAAAATAAGTGAAAAAGTGCTAATTAAATTTAAATTTTCACTACGATTTTCATTTTCAGAAAAAGTGTCTGGTTTTATTGGAAAAAATTGCCAGACATGGAACATCATTGGAGGTTGTTTTCATCACACGAATTTCCTCGAGACACTAAAGCTCAGGAAATACTTGATTTATCAAAAGTAAGTATTTTTCTGAATCTTTAATTCAATAGAATTTGCAGTACGATGTTCTTTTGTGGGAAAAGTGTTGGACTTTGTCGCGAAAAATTCCTAAGTCTTCAAAACGCATGGGGACAGTCTTTGAGAACCACTGCTCCCCCCTACAGATTCTCTGCGGACTCTGTGTCTCCAACGGACTTAACCTAAAAACTATGAATGTAATAAAACTCGTATTAGAAATTGAAATTGAAACATCACTATTCAATTGCATATAAACAAGTACTCGTATAGTTATTTTGCTCCTAGTAACCGGCGAATATTATTTGAAAAGACAGGAACACGAAATTTCCCATTGAAACACGCTTCAAACGCGAACGAAGAATAGAACGAATAGAATAGATAGAATAGATAGAATAGATAGAATGTTAAAATAGAAGTTAATTTTTAGTCAAACTAAACCACAAACCAAAGAAGTTTCTAATATTCAAATATATTTAAAAAAAACTTTAGTAATTTCAGGTCTGCCCAGGGATGTAAAGGTATAATTTACCTAACGTAAATTGCATATTTTTTTACATGTAAATTACGTACGTAATTTACGTCCTGATTCTTTTAAGCAATGTATTTTTTCGGAGTGGGGGGTAATAAAGGTAATTTACATGTAATTTACGTAAAAAACCTCGAAGTTACGCGTAACTTTACATCCGTGGATCTGCTCAACAAATGTTCAGAGAAGTGGCAAAACATTGGCGTATTTTCATTAACAAATATATATTTATTTATTTATATAATTCAATAATTGTGAAAAAAATAAAAATTAATAATCTCACTGTTTTTATTTAATAAAATAAATTAAAAGTACACTTTTAAAAAATATGAAATACTTTACTTACAGACGACAAATCAAGCAAAAAAAAGACGAAAAAATTGAATTTCTGAAAGATAACAAACATTCACGGGAAAATACTCTACTGACACTACACGATCGTAAACATTTTTTTACAAAACTATAAACCACAAAAAAACCACATTTAAATTATAATACCTCTTTCAAAAACATGTTAAATTTACAATCGAAAATATCAAGCAAGAAAAAGTCGAAAAAATTTAATTTCTGAAAAAATGAGAAATTTCCATGAAAAAATAATCTAATCACACTACACGATCCTAAAAAAATGTTTAATCAACTTGGCCACAAATAAAACTACTTTTCAATTTTATTATTTCTTTTAAAAAAACATAGGAATTAGCAAACGACACGAACAAACGGAAAAAAGGCGAAAAAGTTAATTTCTTAAAAAAATAATCTTGTGATTGATCTTGGTTTAGCAAACTTTCATACTTACCAAAATTCAGGAAAATATCATTTACACAATCATAAACAATTTTTTTTCTAAAAAATACCACAGACAAAACCACTTTCAATATTTAATATTTCTTTAAAGAAACTGAGGAATTCATAAACGACAAAATGAAGCGACAAAATGACAAAAATAGTGAATTTCGGAAAGAAGGAAACATTTTCTAAAAAAAAAAAAAAAAATAAATATATATATACAGTGAGGCTACTCGATCCTGAATACTTTTTTACTACCAAATACCACAAATAAAACCAATTTTTAATTTTAATATTGCCCAAAAAAATCGCAAAAGGACAATTTCAAGCGAAAAAAAATAACAAAAATGTTCAATTTCTGAAAGAATGAAAAGTTTTCTCCAAAAAATTATCTAATGACCCTACACGATCCTTTAAAATTTTTTGCTACACTTGACCACAAATAAAAATACTTTTTAATTTTAATAGTGCTTTAAAAAACCTGAAAAAATTATAAAGGACAAAATGAAGCAAAAAAAAGACGAAAAATTGAATTTCTAAAAAAAATGACAAATTTTCAGGAAAAAATAATCTAGTGAGACTACAAGATCCTAAACAATTTTTTACGAAACTAGACCATAAATAAAACCACTTTTAAATTTTGATATTGCTTCAAAAAACCTGAGATATTTTAAAACTAATAAATTAAGCGAACAATAGGCAAAAAAAAATAAAAATCTGAAAGAATGACAAATTTTCACAAAAAATAATTTATTACCTGGAAACAATTGGAAACACAGTTTTAATGAAATAGAGCACAATTTTAACCACTATTGATTGACTACTTATATTTATTAAACACCATTACAAATTTACAATTGACAAAACAAAACGAAAGAAAATGCGAAAAAATTAAAAATTTTAATGAATGTCCAATTTTTACGAAAGAAAATGTATTGCCAAGAAAAAAACTGCAAACATATTTTTACTAAACTAGGGCACGAATAAAATTATAATTGAATAGAATTTTTTGTCAAAAAGACTTTAGAAATTTTAAGTTCACGTAACGAAACGAAAAAAACGCGATAAAAAGTGAAAATTTCAAAAAATGACAATTTCTCTCAAAAAAGTAGCCTACTGCTAGGGAAAAATTCAAAACACTTTTTTATTACATTACAGGACCGACCAGTATTATGTGGCCACCTGTTTTGAGTGATTCAGATTAATCAATTTTTCTTTTATCTGATTCTAAAATAAAAGTTGGTTTGTCCATTTTAAAAAAATTTATTGTAAAAAATGTGTAAATTGCAGTATTTTTAAAAATTTTAAATAACTTTTGAAATAATAAAGATTTTTTTATGTCCTTGGTGTGATTTTAAAGATAATTTTCTATAAAATTTAAAAATCTCATCAATATTGTTGTACCTTTTTTTTCTTAGACTTTTTCTGATGCTAAATTAAAATAAATTGAAATAATATAATTAATGAGAAAAATATTTATGAAAATTACAATGAAAAATATTTATAAAAAATGTTTGCAAAAAGTTTGAAAAAATTAATTTATTATAATTTTAAAACATATTTTTCTCACTAATTATTTCATTTAAATTTTTTGCATTTTTTTGTACTCACTTTAGCCTCAGGAAAAATGTAAGAAAAAAATTGTGCAACAATAGTGATTAACTTTTTAAATTCTATAGAAAATTATCTTTAAAATCACACCAATGATATAAAAAAAGTATTTATTATTCTAAAGTTATTTAAAAATTTAAAAAACACTGCAATTTATACGTTTTTTACAATAAATTTTTTTAAAGTGGACCAAGGGACTTTATCATGGGCTTATTTTATTCATAATTTAGTTACTTTAAATGTAATTACAGAGGAAAAATTTTATTTTAGAATTAGGTAGAAGACAAATTGATTAATCTTAATTACTCAACACAGGTTACCACGTATTACTGGCCGGTACTGTAGATTATAAATAAAATTACTATCAAATACTAACACTTGTTTTGTTTTTAAAAAACCTGAGAAGTTTACATTTGACAAAATGAAGCGGAAAAAGGCAGAAAAAGTAAAAATTTTAAAGAATGATAAAATTTTACGAAAAGATAATCTATTGAAAGAAAAAATGCAAAACAAAGTTTTACTAAACAAGAAAACAAATCAAACCACTATTGAATAATAATATTTGATAAAGAAACTTTAGAAATTTACAATCAACAAAATAAAGCAAAAAAGGCGAAAAACGTGATGATTTAAAAGACTGACAAATTTGCACGGAAAAATAATCTATTGCCAAAAAAAAAATTAAAAACAAATTTTTGCTAAACTAGGTAGATAAATAAATAAATAAAACCATTATTGATGAATACTAATATTTGTTGAAGAAACTTTAGAATTTGATAATCAAAAAAATAAAGCAAAAAAATAATCTATTGCCAAAAAAAAAATTAAAAACAAATTTTTGCTAAACTAGGTAGATAAATAAATAAATAAAACCATTATTGATGAATACTAATATTTGTTGAAGAAACTTTAGAATTTGATAATCAAAAAAATAAAGCAAAAAAAGTGCGAGAAACGTAAAAATTTCAAAGAATGACAAATTTTCACGAAAAAATAATCTATTGCAAGGAAGAAATTAAAAACAAATTTTTTTTAAACTATGCCACAAATAAAACAACTATTACATAGAAATGTTTGTTGAAGACACTTTAGAAATTTGAAACCCATGAAACAAAACAAAAAAGTGAGAAACGAAAAAATGTCAAAGAATGACAAATTTTCACAAAAAAATAATCTATTCCCACGAAAATGTTGATAAATCCGGGATTTCTTTCCGGGTTTTCTTTCTGGTGGTATTTTCTATAAATAATTGTGGGAATTTATACAAGCTTCTTAAATTAATACCAAAATCTATGAAATTATCTTACTTTTAATAGTTTTTTCTAAAAACATAACTTTAAAAAACCTTGTATGAAGAAATGTTGTTTACTGTGTCATAAATAAGAATTTGTCAATTTCTTTATACTGCAGATACATATATTCTTTTGCACAGCTTAATGATTATTTTCAATTTTAAAAACTTAAAAAGATAGTTTTCAAAATATGGTAAAGACAGATATTTTGGTAAAGGTGAAGAAAAAGGTATTGGAAATGATTAAATCTCTTACAATAAAATGTGGAATAAAAATGTGTGATAATAATGTCGATAAATGAGTATAAACTTACCATAATGTTGATGCCATTGTCTTGGATAGTCCCTATGCAGAAGTCTTTATTTTTCCACTTCTTTTTAAGGATTATCCAACGATCTTTCTTCATAATGGCCTTAATTGGTATCCTATTCCTATTACAATACACTGAACACTGGAAACACAACATTCAATATTTTCAATATACTGTCACAACACTTGCACTTTTCTTAATCTTCTGTATTGAGATAATCACTTTGACTGATAAGAACAAAAATTTAATGAACAGAAAAATGTTTAAAGCAATTAAAAACAATCTATTCTATTATTCTCCTTTCTCAAATACAACCAAAAACGATCATGCACCGTAATATACTTAGCCGCGTGCGACGTGCGACACGTGTTTATGCAGGTTGAAACTTGAAACTGATCAGCTGATCTTTTGGCGGCTAGTTCACAATGTGCTGTATGTCTCTTCGACGGAAACGCTACACATGCAAAACCGCAAACACAAGCAACAGTTATTGCCTGTCGGTGTGAAACATTTTTGTCTTTGCATATTTCGTTTTCTGTCAGAAGTCTTTTTGGCTCTTAGCTCATGCTTAGCTCTGTTTGAAACGAAGGATTCTATAACCAAATCCTAACCTAATCTGAGCGTTAACGGCGCCTAACTCAAATGGACTAAACATATATATTGAAATCAAAACATTAATTAATTAATTGCAATATTAAAAAACGTATTGAAATCATTAAATAAATTAATTAATGCGCAATTCTTATCCCTACCTATTTATAAAATTATAACTTAAAAAATAAATAAAAAAATGTAATTCCTTGAAATTGAAAATTTTAAAAATATAGCATGTTTTTAATCATAAGTAATAAAAATATTTTACACATAACCCTGGCAATTAGGCGAAAATTGAAGGAAAATCAAATTCGCTCCCCGTTCGCTCCCCGTTCGATTTTCGCTCAATCCAACGCAAAACAACAATATAAAATGACTTAAAAGTTATTGCAAATGAATAATGGATGCCTCCACTATTAGTTTGCACTTGCACAATCTTCAAAAATTGGCAAATTAATAATAAAAATAGTGAAAATAAGTAAGTTGTTTAAGACAACTAACCTGCAAAGATTGACAACCAATCAGAGGAGGTCACGTGCTTTTCCGCACGAAAATCAAATCACTCTTGTTGACTTAAAGAATATATAAGAACAAAAATCAAAAGTTTAAATAAAAATGATCAATTATTTATTTATTATCACTATTCAAAGAATAATTATTTCATTTCTTAAAAACGAAATGTTACAATTAAATAAATTAAATTTAAAAGTTAACTAATAAAATCCAAAAAAAAATAAAATTAAAATATTTATCTACCACAAAATTAACAATTAAAAAAAATAAATTTCAATTAAACAAAAAATAAAATTGAGATATTAAGATAATAAAAATTAAAATGTACGACAGGTAGTAGCAGATAGGGGCACAAAAATAAATTTGCACGAAAAAATCTAATAAAGATCTAAAATAGTTGTTCATACACAGAAATATACAATTTAATTATTTAAATTAATAACAAAAATTATCAAACGCTGAAAACCACCCTAAATAATAGCACTCGGAAAAAATTAAAAAGAAAAATATCAATTTGCGCAAAAAATTCTAAAAAATATCTAAAATGGAAAAACATACTCTGAAATATTAATTTTGTCCGTACTTTCTTTTATAATTATGCCTCACAAGAAAAATTTGGCAAAATACACTAAAAAATTTTCAGACAAATATCAATTATTTTCCATATTTCTAGATCTAATTTTAAACTATTTTATCTAGTAACAAACAAAATTGAACAAAAATTGAAAAACTGCGCGTTACTTTCAACTAGTCAAAAAATGAAAATTCAATCAATTTTTGCCTCGTCAGAAAAATTTGGCAAAATACACAAAAAAATTTTGAGACAAATATGAATTATTTTTCATATTTCTAGATCTAATAACAAACTTTTTTATCTATAACCGAACAAAATTGAACAAAAATTAAAGAACTGCGCGTTACTTTCATATCGTGAAAAAATGTAAATGTAATCAATTTTTGCCTCGCCAGAAAAATTTGGCAAAATACACAAAAAAATTTTAAGACAAATATTAATTATTTTCCATATTTCTAGATCTAATTTCAAACTTTTTTATCTACATCCGAACAAAATTAAACAAGAATTAAAAAACTGCGCGTTACTTTCAAATCGTAAAAAAATGAAAATTTAATCAATTTTTGCCTCGCCAGAAAAATTTAACAAAATACTCAAAAAAATTTTCGGACAAATATCAATTATTTTTCATATTTCTAGATCTAATTTCCAACCTTTTTAACTACAACCGAACAAAATTGAACAAAAATTGAAAAAATGCGCGTTACTTCCAAATCGTAAAAAAAAGAAAATTTAATCAATTTTTGCCTCGACTGAAAAATTTGGTAAAATACACAAAAAAATTTTGAGACAAATATTAATTATTTTCCATATTTCTAGATATAATTACAAACTTTTTTATCTATAACTAAACAAAATTGAACAAAAATTAAAAAACTGCGCGTTACTTTCAAATCGTGAAAAAATGAAAATTTAATCAATTTTTGCCTCGCCAGAAAAATTTAACAAAATACTCAAAAAAATTTTCAGACAAATATCAATTAATTTTCATATTTCTAGATCTAATTTCCAACTTTTTTATCTACAACCGAACAAAATTGAACAATAATTGAAAAACTGCGCGTTACTTCCAAATCGTGAAAAAATGAAAATTTATTCAATTTTTGCCTCGCCAGAAAAATTTGGGACAAATACACAAAAAAAATTTCAGACAAATATTAATTATTTTTTATATTTCTAGATCTAATTTTAAACTTTTTCATTTATTTCCGAACATAATTGAACAAAAATTAAAGAACTGCGCGTTACTTTCAAATCGTGAAAAAATGAAAATTTAATCAATTTTTGCATCACCAGAAAAATTTGGCAAAATACACAAAAAAATTTTGAGACAAATATAAATTATTTTCCATATTTCTAGATCTAATTTTAAACTTTTTTTTCTATAACCGAACAGAATTGAACAAAAATTGAAAACTGCGCGTTACTTTCAACTTGTCAAAAAATGAAAATTCAATCAATTTTTGCCTCGCCAGAAAAATTTGGCAAAATACACAAAAAAATTTTCAGACAAATATGAATTATTTTCCATATTTCTAGATCTATTGTCAAACTATTTTATCTATTACCGAAGAAATTTGAACAAAAATTGAAGAACTGCGCGTTACTTCCAAATCGTGAAAAAATAATTATTTAATTAATTTTTGCCTCGCCAGAAAAATTTGAAAAATACACAAAAAAATTTTAAGACAAATATTAATTATTTTCCATATTTCTAGATTTAATTTCAAACTTTCTTTATCTACAACCAAAAAAAATTGAACAAAATTTGGAAAATTGCGCGTTACTTCCAAATCGTGAAAAAATGAAAATTTAATCAATTTTTGCCTCGCCAGAAAAATTTAACAAAATACTCAAAAAAATTTTCGGACAAATATCAATTATTTTTCATATTTCTAGATCTAATTTCCAACCTTTTTAACTACAACCGAACAAAATTGAACAAAAATTGAAAAAATGCGCGTTACTTCCAAATCGTAAAAAAAAGAAAATTTAATCAATTTTTGCCTCGACAGAAAAATTTGGTAAAATACACAAAAAAATTTTGAGACAAATATTAATTATTTTCCATATTTCTAGATATAATTACAAACTTTTTTATCTATAACTGAACAAAATTGAACAAAAATTAAAAAACTGCGCGTTACTTTCAAATCGTGAAAAAATGAAAATTTTAATCAATTTTTGCCTCGCCAGAAAAATTTAACAAAATACTCAAAAAAATTTTCAGACAAATATCAATTAATTTTCATATTTCTAGATCTAATTTCCAACTTTTTTATCTACAACTGAACAAAATTGAACAAAAATTGAAAAACTGCGCGTTACTTCCAAATCGTGAAAAAATGAAAATTTATTCAATTTTTGCCTCGCCAGAAAAATTTGGGACAAATACACAAAAAAAATTTCAGACAAATATTAATTATTTTTTATATTTCTAGATCTAATTTCAAACTTTTTCATTTATTACCGAACATAATTGAACAAAAATTTAAGAACTGCGCGTTACTTTCAAATCGTGAAAAAATGAAAATTTAATCAATTTTTGCATCGCCAGAAAAATTTGGCAAAATACACAAAAAAATTTTGTGACAAATATGAATTATTTTCCATATTTCTAGATCTAATTACAAACTTTTTTATCTATAACCGAACAAAATTGAACAAAAATTGAAGAACTACGCGTTATTTTCATTTTGTCAAAAAAAAAAAATTCAATCAATTTTTGCCTCGCTAGAAAAATTTGGCAAAATCACAAAAAAATTTTGAGACAAATATTAATTATTTTTCATATTTCAAGATCTAATTACAAACTTTTTTATCTATAACCGAACAAAATTGAACAAAAATTAAAGAACTGCGCGTTATTTCCAAATCGTGAAAAAATGAAAATTTTATCAATTTTTGCCTCGCCAGAAAAATTTGGCAAAATACACAAAAACATTTTAAGAAAAAGATCAATTATTTTTCATATTTTTAGATCTAATTTCAAACTTTTTTATTTATTACCGAACAAAATTGAACAAAAATTGAAAAAATGCGCGTTACTTCCAAATCGTGAAAAAATGAAAATTTTATCAATTTTTGCCTCGCCAGAAAAATTTGGCAAAATACACAAAAACATTTTCAGAAAAATATCAATTAGTTTTTATATGTCTAGATCTAATTTCAAACTTTTTTATTTATTACCGAACGAAAATGAACAAAAATTGAATAACTGCGCGTTACTTCCAAATCGTAAAAAAATGAAAATTTAATCAATTTTTGCCTCGCCAGAAAAATTTGGCAAAATACACAAAAAAATTTTGAGGCAAATATTAATTATTTTCCATATTTCTAGATCTAATTTTAAACTTTTTTATCTATAACCGAACAGAATTGAACAAAAATTGAAAAACTGCGCGTTACTTCCAAATCGTGAAAAAATGAAAATTTTATCAATTTTTGCCTCGCCAGAAAAATTTGGCAAAACACACAAAAAAATTTTGAGACAAATATTAATTATTTTCCATATTTCAAGATCTAATTTCAAACTTTTTTATCTATAACCGAACAAAATTGAACAAAAATTGAAGAACTGCGCGTTACTTTTAAATCGTGAAAAAATGTAAATTTAATCAACTTTTTTGACAAATTTTTCTGGCGAGGCAAAAATTGATTGAATTTTTATTTTTTGACAAGTTAAAAGTAACGCGCAGTTCTTTAATTTTTGTTTAATTTTGTTCGGTAATAAATGAAAAAGTTTAAAATTAGATCTTGAAATATGTAAAATAATTGATATTTGTCTCAAAATTTTTTTGTGTATTTTGCCAAATTTTTCTGGAGAGGGCAAAAATTGATTGAATTTTCATTTTTTGACAAGTTAAAAGTAACGCGCAGTTTTTCAATTTTTGTTCAATTTTGATCGGTAATAAATGAAAAAGTTTAAAATTAGATCTAGAAATATGAAAAATAATTGATATTTGTGTGAAAATTGTTTTGTGTATTTTGCCAAATTTCTCTGGCGAGGCAAAAATTGATTAAATTTTCAATTTTTCACGATATGAAAGTAACGCGCAGTTTTTTAATTTTGGTTCAATTTTGTTCGGTAATAGATAAAAAAGTTTAAAATTAGATCTAGAAATATGGAAAATAATTAATATTTGTCTCAAAATTTTTTTTTGTATTTTGCCAAATTTTTCTGGCGAGGGCAAAAATTGATTGAATTTTCATTTTTTGACAAGTTGAAAGTAACGCGCAGTTCTTCAATTTTTGTTTAATTTCGTTCAGTAATAAATAAAAAAGTTTGAAATTAGATCTAGAAATATGAAAAATAATTGATATTTGTCTGAACATTTTTTTGTGTATTTTGCCAAATTTTTCTGGAGAGCCAAAAATTGATTGGATTTTTATTTTTTAACAAGTTGAAAGTAACGCGCAGTTCTTCAATTTTTGTTCAATTTCGTTTAGTAATAAATGAAAAAGTTTGAAATTAGATCTAGATATATGGAAAATAATTGATATTTGTCTGGAAATTTTTTTGTGTATTTTGCCAAATTTTTCTGGCGAGGCAAAAATTGATTAAATTTTCATTTTTTCACGATTTGGAAGTAACGCGCAATTTTCCAAATTTTGTTCAATGTTGTTTGGTTGTAGATAAAAAAGTTTAAAATTAGATCTTGAAATACGTAAAATAATTGATATTTGTCTGAAAATTTTTTTGTGTATTTTGCCAAATTTTTCTGGAGAGGCAAAAATTGATTGGATTTTTATTTTTTGACAAGTTGAAAACAACGCGCAGTTCTTCAATTTTTGTTCAATTTTGTTCAGTAATAAATGAAAAAGTTTGAAATTAGATCTAGAAATATGGAAAATAATTGATATTTGTCTGAAATTTTTTTTGTGTATTTTGCCAAATTTTTCTAGCGAGGCAAAAATTGATTAAATTTTCATTTTTTCACGATATGGAAGTAACGCGCAGTTTTTCACTTTTTGTTCAATTTTGTTCGGTTGTAGATAAAAAAGTTTGAAATTAAATCTAGAAATATGGAAAATAATTAATATTTGTCTTAAAATTTTTTTGTGTATTTTTCAAATTTTTCTGGCGAGGCAAAAATTGATTAAATAATTATTTTTTCACGATTTGGAAGTAACGCGCAGTTCTTCAATTTTTGTTCATTTTTGTTTAGTAATAAATGAAAAAGTTTGAAATTAGGTCTAGAAATATAAAAAATAATTGATATTTGTCTGAAAATTTTTTTGTGTATTTTGTTAATTTTTTCTGTCGATGCAAAAATTGATTAAATTTTCATTTTTTCACGATTTGAAAGTAACGCGCAGTTTTTCAAATCTTGTTTCATTTTGTTCGGTTGTAGATAAAAAAGTTTGAAATTAGATCTAGAAATATAGAATATAATTAATATTTGTCTCAACATTTTTTTGTGTATTTTGCCAAATTTTTCTGGCGAGGCAAAAATTGATTAAATTTTCATTTTTTCACGATTTGAAAGTAACGCGCAGTTCTTCAATTTTTCTTTAATTTTGTTTGGTTATAGATAAAAAAGTTAGAAATTAGATCTAGAAATATGGAATATAATTAATATTTGTCTCAACATTTTTTTGTGTATTTTGCCAAATTTTTCTGGCGAGGGCAAAAATTGATTGTATTTTCATTTTTTGACAAGTTGAAAGTAACGCGCAGTCTTTCAATTTTTGTTTAATTTTGATCTGTAATAAATGAAAAAGTTTGAAATTGGATCTAGATATTTGAAAAATAAGTAATATTTGTCTGAAAATTTTGTTGTGTATTTTGCCAAATTTTTCTGGCGAGGCAAAAATTGATTGAATTTTCATTTTTGACTAGTTGAAAGTAATGCCCAATTCTTCAATTCTTGTTTAATTTTGTTCGGTTGTAGATTTAGAGGTTTGAAATTTGATCTAGAAATATAAAAAATAATTGATATTTGTCTGAAAATTTTGTTGTGTATTTTGCCAAATTTTTCTGGCGAGGCAAAAATTGATTAAATTTTCATTTTTTTACAATTTGGAAGTAACGCGCAGTTTTCCAAATTTTGTTCAATTTTGTTTAGTTGTAGATAAAAAAGATTAAAATTAGATCTTGCAATATGTAAAATAATTAATATTTGTCTCAAAATATTTTTGTGTATTTTGCCAAATTTTTCTGGCGAGGCAAAAATTGATTAAATTTATATTTTTTCACGATTTGGAAGTAACGCGCAATTTTCCAAATTTTGTTCAATTTTGTTTGGTTGTAGATAAAAAAGTTTAAAATTAGATCTTGAAATATGTAAAATGATTGATATTTGTCTGAAAATTTTTTTGTGTATTTTGCCCAATTTTTCTAGCGAGGCAAAAATTGATTAAATTTTTTTTTTTTCACGATTTGGAAGTAACGCGCAGTTCTTCAATTTTTGTTCAAATCTGTTCAGTAATAAATGAAAAAGTTTGAAATTATATCTAGAAATATGAAAAATAATTGATATTTGTCTGAAAATTTTTTTGTGTATTTTGTTAATTTTTTCTGGCGAGGCAAAAATTGATTAAATTTTCATTTTTTCACGATTTGAAAGTAACGCGCAGTTCTTCAATTTTTCTTTAATTTTGTTTGGTTCTAGATAAAAAAGTTAGAAATTAGAACTAGAAATATGGAATATAATTAATATTTGTCTCAACATTTTTTTTGTGTATTTTGCCAAATTTTTCTGGCGAGGGCAAAAATTGATTGTATTTTCATTTTTTGACAAGTTGAAAGTAACGCGCAGTTCTTTAATTTTTGCTGAATTTTGTTTGGTAATAATAGAAAAAGTTTGAAATTGGATCTAGATATATAAAAAATAAGTAATAGTTGTCTGAAAATTTTGTTGTGTATTTTGCCAAATTTTTCTGGCGAGGCAAAAATTGATTAAATTTATATTTTTTCACGATTTGAAAGTGACGCGCAGTCTTTCAATTTTTGTTTAATTTTGATCGGTAATAAATGAAAAAGTTTGAAATTAGATCTAGAAATATGAAAAATATTTAATATTTGTCTGAAAATTTTTTTGTGTATTTTGCCAAATTTTTCTGGCGAGTCAAAAATTGATTAAATTTTCATTTTTTCACGATTTGGAAGTAACGCGCAATTTTCCAAATTTTGTTCAATTTTTTTTGGTTTGTAGATAAAAAAGTTTTAAATTAGATCTTGAAATATGTAAAATAATTGATATTTGTCTGAAAATTTTTTTGTGTATTTTGCCAATTTTTTCTGGAGAGGCAAAAATTGATTAAATTTTTATTTATTCACGATTTGGAAGTAACGCGCAGTTCTTTAATTTTTGTTTAATTCTGTTCAGTAGTAAATGAAAAAGTTTGAAATAAGATCTAGAAATATGAAAAATAATTGATATTTGTGTGAAAATTGTTTTTTGTATTTTGCCAAATTTTTCTGGCGTAGCAAAAATTGATTAAATTTTCATTTTTTCACGATTTGGAAGTAACGCGCAGTTTTTTACTTTTTGTTCAATTTTTTTTGGTAATAGATAAAAAAATTTGAAATTAGATCTAGAAATACGGAAAATAATTAATATTTGTCTCAAAATTTTTTTGTGTATTTTTCAAATTTTTCTGGCGAGGCAAAATTGGATTAAATTTTTTTTTTTTCACGATTTGGAAGTAACGCGCAGTTCTTCAATTTTTGTTTAATTCTGTTCAGTAATAAATGAAAAAAGTTGAAATAAGATCTAGAAATATGAAAAATAATTGATATTTGTGTGAAAATTGTTTTGTGTATTTTGCTAAATTTTTCTGGCGAGGCAAAAATTGATTAAATTTTCATTTTTTCACGATTTGGAAGTAACGCGCAGTTTTCCAAATTTTGTTCAATTTTGTTCGGTTGTAGATAAAAAAGTTTGAAATTAGATCTAGAAATATGGAAAATAATTGATATTTGTCTAAAATTTTTTTTGTGTATTTTGCCAAATTTTTCTAGCGAGGCAAAAATCGATTAAATTTTCATTTTTTCACGATATGGAAGTAACGCGAAGTTTTTCACTTTTTGTTCAATTTTGTTCAGTTGTAGATAAAAAAGTTTGAAATTAAATCTAGTAATATGTAAAATGATTAATATTTGTCTCAAAATATTTTTGTTTATTTTGCCAAATTTTTCTGGCGAGGCAAAAATTGATTAAATTTATATTTTTTCACGATTTGAAAGTGACGCGCAGTCTTTCAATTTTTGTTTAATTTTGATCGGTAATAAATGAAAAAGTTTGAAATTAGATCTAGAAATATGAAAAATAATTAATATTTGTCTGAAAATTTTTTTGTGTATTTTGCCAATTTTTTCTGGAGAGGCAAAAATTGATTAAATTTTTATTTTTTCACGATTTGGAAGTAACGCGCAGTTCTTTAATTTTTGTTTAATTCTGTTCAGTAGTAAATGAAAAAGTTTGAAATAAGATCTAGAAATATGAAAAATAATTGATATTTGTGTGAAAATTGTTTTTTGTATTTTGCCAAATTTTTCTGGCGTAGCAAAAATTGATTAAATTTTCATTTTTTCACGATATGTAAGTAACGCGCAGTTCTTTAATTTTTGTTTAATTTTGTTCGGTTGTAGATAAAAAAGTTTGAAATTAGATCTAGAAATATGGAAAATAATTAATATTTGTCACAAAATTTGTTTGTGTATTTTGCCAAATTTTTCTGGCGCGGGTAAAAATTGATTGAATTTGTATTTTTTGACAAGTTGAAAGTAACGCGCAGTTCTTCAATTTTTGTTCAATTTTTATCGGTAATAAATGAAAAAGTTTGAAATTAGATCTAGAAATATGAAAAATAATTGATATTTGTCTGAAAATTTTGTTGTGTATTTTGCCAAATTTTTCTGGCGAAGCAAAAATTGATTAAATTTTCATTTTTTCACGATTTGGAAGTAACGCGCAGTTTTTCACTTTTTGTTCAATTTTTTTTGGTAATAGATAAAAAAATTTGAAATTAGATCTAGAAATACGGAAAATAATTAATATTTGTCTCAAAATTTTTTTGTGTATTTTGCCAAATTTTTCTGGCGCGGGCAAAAATTGATTGAATTTTTATTTTTTGACAAGTTGAAAGTAACGCGCAGTTCTTCAATTTTTGTTCAATTTTTATCGGTAATAAATGAAAAAGTTTGAAATTAGATCTAGAAATATGAAAAATAATTGATATTTGTCTGAAAATTTTGTTGTGTATTTTGCCAAATTTTTCTGGCGAAGCAAAAATTGATTAAATTTTCATTTTTTCACGATTTGGAAGTAACGCGCAGTTTTTCACTTTTTGTTCAATTTTTTTTGGTAATAGACAAAAAAGTTTGAAATTAAATCTAGAAATATGGAAAATAATTAATATTTGTCTCAAAATTTTTTTGTGTATTTTGCCAAATTTTTCTGGCGAGGCAAAAATTGATTAAATTTATATTTTTTCACGATTTGAAAGTGACGCGCAGTCTTTCAATTTTTGTTTAATTTTGATCGGTAATAAATGAAAAAGTTTGAAATTAGATCTAGAAATATGAAAAATAATTAATATTTGTCTGAAAATTTTTTTGTGTATTTTGCCAAATTTTTCTGGCGAGTCAAAAATTGATTAAATTTTCATTTTTTCACGATTTGGAAGTAACGCGCAATTTTCCAAATTTTGTTCAATTTTTTTTGGTTGTAGATAAAAAAGTTTTAAATTAGATCTTGAAATATGTAAAATAATTGATATTTGTCTGAAAATTTTTTTGTGTATTTTGCCAATTTTTTCTGGAGAGGCAAAAATTGATTAAATTTTTATTTTTTCACGATTTGGAAGTAACGCGCAGTTCTTCAATTTTTGTTTAATTCTGTTCAGTAGTAAATGAAAAAGTTTGAAATAAGATCTAGAAATATGAAAAATAATTGATATTTGTGTGAAAATTGTTTTTTGTATTTTGCCAAATTTTTCTGGCGTAGCAAAAATTGATTAAATTTTCATTTTTTCACGATATGTAAGTAACGCGCAGTTCTTTAATTTTTGTTTAATTTTGTTCGGTTGTAGATAAAAAAGTTTGAAATTAGATCTAGAAATATGGAAAATAATTAATATTTGTCACAAAATTTGTTTGTGTATTTTGCCAAATTTTTCTGGCGAGGGCAAAAATTGATTGAATTTTTATTTTTTGACAAGTTGAAAGTAACGCGCAGTTCTTCAATTTTTGTTCAATTTTTATCGGTAATAAATGAAAAAGTTTGAAATTAGATCTAGAAATATGAAAAATAATTGATATTTGTGTGAAAATTGTTTTGTGTATTTTGCCAAATTTTTCTGGCGAGGCAAAAATTGATTAAATTTTCATTTTTTCACGATATGGAAGTAACGCGCAGTTTTTCACTTTTTGTTCAATTTTGATCGGTTGTAGATAAAAAAGTTTGAAATTAAATCTAGTAATATGTAAAATAATTAATATTTGTCTCAAAATTTTTTTGTGTATTTAGCCAAATTTTTCTGGCGAGTCAAAAATTGATTAAATTTTCACTTTTTCACGATTTGGAAGTAACGCGCAATTTTTCAAATTTTGTTTAATTTTTTTTGGTTGTAGATAAAAAAGTTTAGAATTAGATCTTGAAATATGTAAAATAATTGATATTTGTCTGAAAATTTTTTTGTGTATTTTGCCAATTTTTTCTGGAGAGGCAAAAATTGATTGGATTTTTATTTTTTGACAAGTTGAAAGTAACGCGCAATTCTTCAATTTTTGTTCAATTTTTATCGGTAATAAATGAAAAAGTTTGAAATTAGATCTAGAAATATGAAAAGTAATTGATATTTGTCTGAAAATTTTGTTGTGTATTTTGCCAAATTTTTCTGGCGAGGCAAAAATTGATTGAATTTTCATTTTTTAACGATTTGGAAGTAACGCGCAGTTTTTCAATTTTTGTTCAAATTTCTTCGGTAATAGATAAAAAAATTTGAAATTAGATCTAGAAATACGGAAAATAATTAATATTTGTCTCAAAATTTTTTTGTGTATTTTGCCAAATTATTCTGGCGCGGGCAAAAATTGATTGAATTTTTATTTTTTGACAAGTTGAAAGTAACGCGCAGTTCTTCAATTTTTGTTCAATTTTTATCGGTAATAAATGAAAAAGTTTGAAATTAGATCTAGAAATATGAAAAATAATTGATATTTGTCTGAAAATTTTGTTGTGTATTTTGCCAAATTTTTCTGGCGAAGCAAAAATTGATTAAATTTTCATTTTTTCACGATTTGGAAGTAACGCGCAGTTTTTCACTTTTTGTTCAATTTTTTTTGGTAATAGACAAAAAAGTTTGAAATTAAATCTAGAAATATGGAAAATAATTAATATTTGTCTCAAAATTTTTTTGTGTATTTTGCCAAATTTTTCTGGCGAGGCAAAAATTGATTAAATTTATATTTTTTCACGATTTGAAAGTGACGCGCAGTCTTTCAATTTTTGTTTAATTTTGATCGGTAATAAATGAAAAAGTTTGAAATTAGATCTAGAAATATGAAAAATAATTAATATTTGTCTGAAAATTTTTTTGTGTATTTTGCCAAATTTTTCTGGCGAGTCAAAAATTGATTAAATTTTCATTTTTTCACGATTTGGAAGTAACGCGCAATTTTCCAAATTTTGTTCAATTTTTTTTGGTTGTAGATAAAAAAGTTTTAAATTAGATCTTGAAATATGTAAAATAATTGATATTTGTCTGAAAATTTTTTTGTGTATTTTGCCAATTTTTTCTGGAGAGGCAAAAATTGATTAAATTTTTATTTTTTCACGATTTGGAAGTAACGCGCAGTTCTTCAATTTTTGTTTAATTCTGTTCAGTAGTAAATGAAAAAGTTTGAAATAAGATCTAGAAATATGAAAAATAATTGATATTTGTGTGAAAATTGTTTTTTGTATTTTGCCAAATTTTTCTGGCGTAGCAAAAATTGATTAAATTTTCATTTTTTCACGATATGTAAGTAACGCGCAGTTCTTTAATTTTTGTTTAATTTTGTTCGGTTGTAGATAAAAGAGTTTGAAATTAGATCTAGAAATATGGAAAATAATTAATATTTGTCACAAAATTTGTTTGTGTATTTTGCCAAATTTTTCTGGCGAGGGCAAAAATTGATTGAATTTTTATTTTTTGACAAGTTGAAAGTAACGCGCAGTTCTTCAATTTTTGTTCAATTTTTATCGGTAATAAATGAAAAAGTTTGAAATTAGATCTAGAAATATGAAAAATAATTGATATTTGTGTGAAAATTGTTTTGTGTATTTTGCCAAATTTTTCTGGCGAGGCAAAAATTGATTAAATTTTCATTTTTTCACGATATGGAAGTAACGCGCAGTTTTTCACTTTTTGTTCAATTTTGATCGGTTGTAGATAAAAAAGTTTGAAATTAAATCTAGTAATATGTAAAATAATTAATATTTGTCTCAAAATTTTTTTGTGTATTTAGCCAAATTTTTCTGGCGAGTCAAAAATTGATTAAATTTTCACTTTTTCACGATTTGGAAGTAACGCGCAATTTTTCAAATTTTGTTTAATTTTTTTTGGTTGTAGATAAAAAAGTTTAGAATTAGATCTTGAAATATGTAAAATAATTGATATTTGTCTGAAAATTTTTTTGTGTATTTTGCCAATTTTTTCTGGAGAGGCAAAAATTGATTGGATTTTTATTTTTTGACAAGTTGAAAGTAACGCGCAATTCTTCAATTTTTGTTCAATTTTTATCGGTAATAAATGAAAAAGTTTGAAATTAGATCTAGAAATATGAAAAGTAATTGATATTTGTCTGAAAATTTTGTTGTGTATTTTGCCAAATTTTTCTGGCGAGGCAAAAATTGATTGAATTTTCATTTTTTAACGATTTGGAAGTAACGCGCAGTTTTTCAATTTTTGTTCAAATTTCTTCGGTAATAGATAAAAAAATTTGAAATTAGATCTAGAAATACGGAAAATAATTAATATTTGTCTCAAGATTTTTTTGTGTATTTTTCAAATTTTTCTGGCGAGGCAAAATTGGATTAAATTTTTTTTTTTTCACGATTTGGAAGTAACGCGCAGTTCTTCAATTTTTGTTTAATTCTGTTCAGTAATAAATGAAAAAAGTTGAAATAAGATCTAGAAATATGAAAAATAATTGATATTTGTGTGAAAATTGTTTTGTGTATTTTGCTAAATTTTTCTGGCGAGGCAAAAATTGATTAAATTTTCATTTTTTCACGATTTGGAAGTAACGCGCAGTTTTCCAAATTTTGTTCAATTTTGTTCGGTTGTAGATAAAAAAGTTTGAAATTAGATCTAGAAATATGGAAAATAATTGATATTTGTCTAAAATTTTTTTTGTGTATTTTGCCAAATTTTTCTAGCGAGGCAAAAATCGATTAAATTTTCATTTTTTCACGATATGGAAGTAACGCGCAGTTTTTCACTTTTTGTTCAATTTTGTTCGGTTGTAGACAAAAAAGTTTGAAATTAAATCTAGAAATATGGAAAATAATTAATATTTGTCTCAAAATTTTTTTGTGTATTTTGCCAAATTTTTCTGGCGAGGCAAAAATTGATTAAATTTTCATTTTTTCACAATTTGGAAGTAACGCGCAGTTTTTCACTTTTTGTTCAATTTTGTTCGGTTGTAGATAAAAAAGTTTGAAATTAAATCTAGTAATATGTAAAATAATTAATATTTGTCTCAAAATATTTTTGTTTATTTTGCCAAATTTTTCTGGCGAGGCAAAAATTGATTAAATTTATATTTTTTCACGATTTGAAAGTGACGCGCAGTCTTTTAATTTTTGTTTAATTTTGATCGGTAATAAATGAAAAAGTTTGAAATTAGATCTAGAAATATGAAAAATAATTAATATTTGTCTGAAAATTTTTTTGTGTATTTTGCCAAATTTTTCTGGCGAGTCAAAAATTGATTAAATTTTCATTTTTTCACGATTTGGAAGTAACGCGCAATTTTCCAAATTTTGTTCAATTTTTTTTGGTTGTAGATAAAAAAGTTTTAAATTAGATCTTGAAATATGTAAAATAATTGATATTTGTCTGAAAATTTTTTTGTGTATTTTGCCAATTTTTTCTGGAGAGGCAAAAATTGATTAAATTTTTATTTTTTCACGATTTGGAAGTAACGCGCAGTTCTTCAATTTTTGTTTAATTCTGTTCAGTAGTAAATGAAAAAGTTTGAAATAAGATCTAGAAATATGAAAAATAATTGATATTTGTGTGAAAATTGTTTTTTGTATTTTGCCAAATTTTTCTGGCGTAGCAAAAATTGATTAAATTTTCATTTTTTCACGATATGTAAGTAACGCGCAGTTCTTTAATTTTTGTTTAATTTTGTTCGGTTGTAGATAAAAAAGTTTGAAATTAGATCTAGAAATATGGAAAATAATTAATATTTGTCACAAAATTTGTTTGTGTATTTTGCCAAATTTTTCTAGCGAGGGCAAAAATTGATTGAATTTTTATTTTTTGACAAGTTGAAAGTAACGCGCAGTTCTTCAATTTTTCTTTAATTTTGTTCGGTTATAGATAAAAAAGTTAGAAATTAGATCTAGAAATATGGAATATAATTAATATTTGTCTCAACATTTTTTTGTGTATTTTGCCAAATTTTTCTGGCGAGGGCAAAAATTGATTGTATTTTCATTTTTTGACAAGTTGAAAGTAACGCGCAGTCTTTCAATTTTTGTTTAATTTTGATCTGTAATAAATGAAAAAGTTTGAAATTGGATCTAGATATATGAAAAATAAGTAATATTTGTCTGAAAATTTTGTTGTGTATTTTGCCAAATTTTTCTGGCGAGGCAAAAATTGATTGAATTTTCATTTTTGACTAGTTGAAAGTAATGCCCAATTCTTCAATTCTTGTTTAATTTTGTTCGGTTGTAGATTTAGAGGTTTGAAATTTGATCTAGAAATATAAAAAATAATTGATATTTGTCTGAAAATTTTGTTGTGTATTTTGCCAAATTTTTCTGGCGAGGCAAAAATTGATTAAATTTTCATTTTTTTACAATTTGGAAGTAACGCGCAGTTTTCCAAATTTTGTTCAATTTTGTTTAGTTGTAGATAAAAAAGATTAAAATTAGATCTTGCAATATGTAAAATAATTAATATTTGTCTCAAAATATTTTTGTGTATTTTGCCAAATTTTTCTGGCGAGGCAAAAATTGATTAAATTTATATTTTTTCACGATTTGGAAGTAACGCGCAATTTTCCAAATTTTGTTCAATTTTGTTTGGTTGTAGATAAAAAAGTTTAAAATTAGATCTTGAAATATGTAAAATGATTGATATTTGTCTGAAAATTTTTTTGTGTATTTTGCCCAATTTTTCTAGCGAGGCAAAAATTGATTAAATTTTTTTTTTTTCACGATTTGGAAGTAACGCGCAGTTCTTCAATTTTTTTTCAAATCTGTTCAGTAATAAATGAAAAAGTTTGAAATTATATCTAGAAATATGAAAAATAATTGATATTTGTCTGAAAATTTTTTTGTGTATTTTGTTAATTTTTTCTGGCGAGGCAAAAATTGATTAAATTTTCATTTTTTCACGATTTGAAAGTAACGCGCAGTTCTTCAATTTTTCTTTAATTTTGTTTGGTTATAGATAAAAAAGTTAGAAATTAGAACTAGAAATATGGAATATAATTAATATTTGTCTCAACATTTTTTTTGTGTATTTTGCCAAATTTTTCTGGCGAGGGCAAAAATTGATTGTATTTTCATTTTTTGACAAGTTGAAAGTAACGCGCAGTTCTTTAATTTTTGCTGAATTTTGTTTGGTAATAATAGAAAAAGTTTGAAATTGGATCTAGATATATAAAAAATAAGTAATAGTTGTCTGAAAATTTTGTTGTGTATTTTGCCAAATTTTTCTGGCGAGGCAAAAATTGATTAAATTTTTATTTTTTCACAATTTGGAAGTAACGCGCAGTTTTTCACTTTTTGTTCAATTTTGATCAGTTGTAGATAAAAAAGTTTGAAATTAAATTTAGTAATATGTAAAATAATTAATATTTGTCTCAAAATATTTTTGTTTATTTTGCCAAATTTTTCTGGCGAGGCAAAAATTGATTAAATTTATATTTTTTCACGATTTGAAAGTGACGCGCAGTCTTTCAATTTTTGTTTAATTTTGATCGGTAATAAATGAAAAAGTTTGAAATTAGATCTAGAAATATGAAAAATATTTAATATTTGTCTGAAAATTTTTTTGTGTATTTTGCCAAATTTTTCTGGCGAGTCAAAAATTGATTAAATTTTCATTTTTTCACGATTTGGAAGTAACGCGCAATTTTCCACATTTTGTTCAATTTTTTTTGGTTTGTAGATAAAAAAGTTTTAAATTAGATCTTGAAATATGTAAAATAATTGATATTTGTCTGAAAATTTTTTTGTGTATTTTGCCAATTTTTTCTGGAGAGGCAAAAATTGATTAAATTTTTATTTATTCACGATTTGGAAGTAACGCGCAGTTCTTTAATTTTTGTTTAATTCTGTTCAGTAGTAAATGAAAAAGTTTGAAATAAGATCTAGAAATATGAAAAATAATTGATATTTGTGTGAAAATTGTTTTTTGTATTTTGCCAAATTTTTCTGGCGTAGCAAAAATTGATTAAATTTTCATTTTTTCACGATATGTAAGTAACGCGCAGTTCTTTAATTTTTGTTTAATTTTGTTCGGTTGTAGATAAAAAAGTTTGAAATTAGATCTAGAAATATGGAAAATAATTAATATTTGTCACAAAATTTGTTTGTGTATTTTGCCAAATTTTTCTGGCGCGGGCAAAAATTGATTGAATTTTTATTTTTTGACAAGTTGAAAGTAACCCGCAGTTCTTCAATTTTTGTTCAATTTTTATCGGTAATAAATGAAAAAGTTTGAAATTAGATCTAGAAATATGAAAAATAATTGATATTTGTCTGAAAATTTTGTTGTGTATTTTGCCAAATTTTTCTGGCGAAGCAAAAATTGATTAAATTTTCATTTTTTCACGATTTGGAAGTAACGCGCAGTTTTTTACTTTTTGTTCAATTTTTTTTGGTAATAGATAAAAAAATTTGAAATTAGATCTAGAAATACGGAAAATAATTAATATTTGTCTCAAAATTTTTTTGTGTATTTTTCAAATTTTTCTGGCGAGGCAAAATTGGATTAAATTTTTTTTTTTTCACGATTTGGAAGTAACGCGCAGTTCTTCAATTTTTGTTTAATTCTGTTCAGTAATAAATGAAAAAAGTTGAAATAAGATCTAGAAATATGAAAAATAATTGATATTTGTGTGAAAATTGTTTTGTGTATTTTGCTAAATTTTTCTGGCGAGGCAAAAATTGATTAAATTTTCATTTTTTCACGATTTGGAAGTAACGCGCAGTTTTCCAAATTTTGTTCAATTTTGTTCGGTTGTAGATAAAAAAGTTTGAAATTAGATCTAGAAATATGGAAAATAATTGATATTTGTCTAAAATTTTTTTTGTGTATTTTGCCAAATTTTTCTAGCGAGGCAAAAATCGATTAAATTTTCATTTTTTTACGATATGGAAGTAACGCGAAGTTTTTCACTTTTTGTTCAATTTTGTTCAGTTGTAGATAAAAAAGTTTGAAATTAAATCTAGTAATATGTAAAATGATTAATATTTGTCTCAAAATATTTTTGTTTATTTTGCCAAATTTTTCTGGCGAGGCAAAAATTGATTAAATTTATATTTTTTCACGATTTGAAAGTGACGCGCAGTCTTTCAATTTTTGTTTAATTTTGATCGGTAATAAATGAAAAAGTTTGAAATTAGATCTAGAAATATGAAAAATAATTAATATTTGTCTGAAAATTTTTTTGTGTATTTTGCCAATTTTTTCTGGAGAGGCAAAAATTGATTAAATTTTTATTTTTTCACGATTTGGAAGTAACGCGCAGTTCTTTAATTTTTGTTTAATTCTGTTCAGTAGTAAATGAAAAAGTTTGAAATAAGATCTAGAAATATGAAAAATAATTGATATTTGTGTGAAAATTGTTTTTTGTATTTTGCCAAATTTTTCTGGCGTAGCAAAAATTGATTAAATTTTCATTTTTTCACGATATGTAAGTAACGCGCAGTTCTTTAATTTTTGTTTAATTTTGTTCGGTTGTAGATAAAAAAGTTTGAAATTAGATCTAGAAATATGGAAAATAATTAATATTTGTCACAAAATTTGTTTGTGTATTTTGCCAAATTTTTCTGGCGCGGGCAAAAATTGATTGAATTTTTATTTTTTGACAAGTTGAAAGTAACGCGCAGTTCTTCAATTTTTGTTCAATTTTTATCGGTAATAAATGAAAAAGTTTGAAATTAGATCTAGAAATATGAAAAATAATTGATATTTGTCTGAAAATTTTGTTGTGTATTTTGCCAAATTTTTCTGGCGAAGCAAAAATTGATTAAATTTTCATTTTTTCACGATTTGGAAGTAACGCGCAGTTTTTCACTTTTTGTTCAATTTTTTTTGGTAATAGATAAAAAAATTTGAAATTAGATCTAGAAATACGGAAAATAATTAATATTTGTCTCAAAATTTTTTTGTGTATTTTGCCAAATTTTTCTGGCGCGGGCAAAAATTGATTGAATTTTTATTTTTTGACAAGTTGAAAGTAACGCGCAGTTCTTCAATTTTTGTTCAATTTTTATCGGTAATAAATGAAAAAGTTTGAAATTAGATCTAGAAATATGAAAAATAATTGATATTTGTCTGAAAATTTTGTTGTGTATTTTGCCAAATTTTTCTGGCGAAGCAAAAATTGATTAAATTTTCATTTTTTCACGATTTGGAAGTAACGCGCAGTTTTTCACTTTTTGTTCAATTTTTTTTGGTAATAGACAAAAAAGTTTGAAATTAAATCTAGAAATATGGAAAATAATTAATATTTGTCTCAAAATTTTTTTGTGTATTTTGCCAAATTTTTCTGGCGAGGCAAAAATTGATTAAATTTATATTTTTTCACGATTTGAAAGTGACGCGCAGTCTTTCAATTTTTGTTTAATTTTGATCGGTAATAAATGAAAAAGTTTGAAATTAGATCTAGAAATATGAAAAATAATTAATATTTGTCTGAAAATTTTTTTGTGTATTTTGCCAAATTTTTCTGGCGAGTCAAAAATTGATTAAATTTTCATTTTTTCACGATTTGGAAGTAACGCGCAATTTTCCAAATTTTGTTCAATTTTTTTTGGTTGTAGATAAAAAAGTTTTAAATTAGATCTTGAAATATGTAAAATAATTGATATTTGTCTGAAAATTTTTTTGTGTATTTTGCCAATTTTTTCTGGAGAGGCAAAAATTGATTAAATTTTTATTTTTTCACGATTTGGAAGTAACGCGCAGTTCTTCAATTTTTGTTTAATTCTGTTCAGTAGTAAATGAAAAAGTTTGAAATAAGATCTAGAAATATGAAAAATAATTGATATTTGTGTGAAAATTGTTTTTTGTATTTTGCCAAATTTTTCTGGCGTAGCAAAAATTGATTAAATTTTCATTTTTTCACGATATGTAAGTAACGCGCAGTTCTTTAATTTTTGTTTAATTTTGTTCGGTTGTAGATAAAAAAGTTTGAAATTAGATCTAGAAATATGGAAAATAATTAATATTTGTCACAAAATTTGTTTGTGTATTTTGCCAAATTTTTCTGGCGAGGGCAAAAATTGATTGAATTTTTATTTTTTGACAAGTTGAAAGTAACGCGCAGTTCTTCAATTTTTGTTCAATTTTTATCGGTAATAAATGAAAAAGTTTGAAATTAGATCTAGAAATATGAAAAATAATTGATATTTGTCTGAAAATTTTGTTGTGTATTTTGCCAAATTTTTCTGGCGAAGCAAAAATTGATTAAATTTTCATTTTTTCACGATTTGGAAGTAACGCGCAGTTTTTTACTTTTTGTTCAATTTTTTTTGGTAATAGATAAAAAAATTTGAAATTAGATCTAGAAATACGGAAAATAATTAATATTTGTCTCAAAATTTTTTTGTGTATTTTTCAAATTTTTCTGGCGAGGCAAAATTGGATTAAATTTTTTTTTTTTCACGATTTGGAAGTAACGCGCAGTTCTTCAATTTTTGTTTAATTCTGTTCAGTAATAAATGAAAAAAGTTGAAATAAGATCTAGAAATATGAAAAATAATTGATATTTGTGTGAAAATTGTTTTGTGTATTTTGCTAAATTTTTCTGGCGAGGCAAAAATTGATTAAATTTTCATTTTTTCACGATTTGGAAGTAACGCGCAGTTTTCCAAATTTTGTTCAATTTTGTTCGGTTGTAGATAAAAAAGTTTGAAATTAGATCTAGAAATATGGAAAATAATTGATATTTGTCTAAAATTTTTTTTGTGTATTTTGCCAAATTTTTCTAGCGAGGCAAAAATCGATTAAATTTTCATTTTTTCACGATATGGAAGTAACGCGAAGTTTTTCACTTTTTGTTCAATTTTGTTCAGTTGTAGATAAAAAAGTTTGAAATTAAATCTAGTAATATGTAAAATGATTAATATTTGTCTCAAAATATTTTTGTTTATTTTGCCAAATTTTTCTGGCGAGGCAAAAATTGATTAAATTTATATTTTTTCACGATTTGAAAGTGACGCGCAGTCTTTCAATTTTTGTTTAATTTTGATCGGTAATAAATGAAAAAGTTTGAAATTAGATCTAGAAATATGAAAAATAATTAATATTTGTCTGAAAATTTTTTTGTGTATTTTGCCAATTTTTTCTGGAGAGGCAAAAATTGATTAAATTTTTATTTTTTCACGATTTGGAAGTAACGCGCAGTTCTTTAATTTTTGTTTAATTCTGTTCAGTAGTAAATGAAAAAGTTTGAAATAAGATCTAGAAATATGAAAAATAATTGATATTTGTGTGAAAATTGTTTTTTGTATTTTGCCAAATTTTTCTGGCGTAGCAAAAATTGATTAAATTTTCATTTTTTCACGATATGTAAGTAACGCGCAGTTCTTTAATTTTTGTTTAATTTTGTTCGGTTGTAGATAAAAAAGTTTGAAATTAGATCTAGAAATATGGAAAATAATTAATATTTGTCACAAAATTTGTTTGTGTATTTTGCCAAATTTTTCTGGCGCGGGCAAAAATTGATTGAATTTTTATTTTTTGACAAGTTGAAAGTAACGCGCAGTTCTTCAATTTTTGTTCAATTTTTATCGGTAATAAATGAAAAAGTTTGAAATTAGATCTAGAAATATGAAAAATAATTGATATTTGTCTGAAAATTTTGTTGTGTATTTTGCCAAATTTTTCTGGCGAAGCAAAAATTGATTAAATTTTCATTTTTTCACGATTTGGAAGTAACGCGCAGTTTTTCACTTTTTGTTCAATTTTTTTTGGTAATAGATAAAAAAATTTGAAATTAGATCTAGAAACACGGAAAATAATTAATATTTGTCTCAAAATTTTTTTGTGTATTTTGCCAAATTTTTCTGGCGCGGGCAAAAATTGATTGAATTTTTATTTTTTGACAAGTTGAAAGTAACGCGCAGTTCTTCAATTTTTGTTCAATTTTTATCGGTAATAAATGAAAAAGTTTGAAATTAGATCTAGAAATATGAAAAATAATTGATATTTGTCTGAAAATTTTGTTGTGTATTTTGCCAAATTTTTCTGGCGAAGCAAAAATTGATTAAATTTTCATTTTTTCACGATTTGGAAGTAACGCGCAGTTTTTCACTTTTTGTTCAATTTTTTTTGGTAATAGACAAAAAAGTTTGAAATTAAATCTAGAAATATGGAAAATAATTAATATTTGTCTCAAAATTTTTTTGTGTATTTTGCCAAATTTTTCTGGCGAGGCAAAAATTGATTAAATTTATATTTTTTCACGATTTGAAAGTGACGCGCAGTCTTTCAATTTTTGTTTAATTTTGATCGGTAATAAATGAAAAAGTTTGAAATTAGATCTAGAAATATGAAAAATAATTAATATTTGTCTGAAAATTTTTTTGTGTATTTTGCCAAATTTTTCTGGCGAGTCAAAAATTGATTAAATTTTCATTTTTTCACGATTTGGAAGTAACGCGCAATTTTCCAAATTTTGTTCAATTTTTTTTGGTTGTAGATAAAAAAGTTTTAAATTAGATCTTGAAATATGTAAAATAATTGATATTTGTCTGAAAATTTTTTTGTGTATTTTGCCAATTTTTTCTGGAGAGGCAAAAATTGATTAAATTTTTATTTTTTCACGATTTGGAAGTAACGCGCAGTTCTTCAATTTTTGTTTAATTCTGTTCAGTAGTAAATGAAAAAGTTTGAAATAAGATCTAGAAATATGAAAAATAATTGATATTTGTGTGAAAATTGTTTTTTGTATTTTGCCAAATTTTTCTGGCGTAGCAAAAATTGATTAAATTTTCATTTTTTCACGATATGTAAGTAACGCGCAGTTCTTTAATTTTTGTTTAATTTTGTTCGGTTGTAGATAAAAAAGTTTGAAATTAGATCTAGAAATATGGAAAATAATTAATATTTGTCACAAAATTTGTTTGTGTATTTTGCCAAATTTTTCTGGCGAGGGCAAAAATTGATTGAATTTTTATTTTTTGACAAGTTGAAAGTAACGCGCAGTTCTTCAATTTTTGTTCAATTTTTATCGGTAATAAATGAAAAAGTTTGAAATTAGATCTAGAAATATGAAAAATAATTGATATTTGTCTGAAAATTTTGTTGTGTATTTTGCCAAATTTTTCTGGCGAGGCAAAAATTGATTAAATTTTCATTTTTTCACGATATGGAAGTAACGCGCAGTTTTTCACTTTTTGTTCAATTTTGATCGGTTGTAGATAAAAAAGTTTGAAATTAAATCTAGTAATATGTAAAATAATTAATATTTGTCTCAAAATTTTTTTGTGTATTTAGCCAAATTTTTCTGGCGAGTCAAAAATTGATTAAATTTTCATTTTTTCACGATTTGGAAGTAACGCGCAATTTTTCAAATTTTGTTTAATTTTTTTTGGTTGTAGATAAAAAAGTTTAGAATTAGATCTTGAAATATGTAAAATAATTGATATTTGTCTGAAAATTTTTTTGTGTATTTTGCCAATTTTTTCTGGAGAGGCAAAAATTGATTGGATTTTTATTTTTTGACAAGTTGAAAGTAACGCGCAATTCTTCAATTTTTGTTCAATTTTTATCGGTAATAAATGAAAAAGTTTGAAATTAGATCTAGAAATATGAAAAGTAATTGATATTTGTCTGAAAATTTTGTTGTGTATTTTGCCAAATTTTTCTGGCGAGGCAAAAATTGATTGAATTTTCATTTTTTAACGATTTGGAAGTAACGCGCAGTTTTTCAATTTTTGTTCAAATTTCTTCGGTAATAGATAAAAAAATTTGAAATTAGATCTAGAAATACGGAAAATAATTAATATTTGTCTCAAAATTTTTTTGTGTATTTTTCAAATTTTTCTGGCGAGGCAAAATTGGATTAAATTTTTTTTTTTTCACGATTTGGAAGTAACGCGCAGTTCTTCAATTTTTGTTTAATTCTGTTCAGTAATAAATGAAAAAAGTTGAAATAAGATCTAGAAATATGAAAAATAATTGATATTTGTGTGAAAATTGTTTTGTGTATTTTGCTAAATTTTTCTGGCGAGGCAAAAATTGATTAAATTTTCATTTTTTCACGATTTGGAAGTAACGCGCAGTTTTCCAAATTTTGTTCAATTTTGTTCGGTTGTAGATAAAAAAGTTTGAAATTAGATCTAGAAATATGGAAAATAATTGATATTTGTCTAAAATTTTTTTTGTGTATTTTGCCAAATTTTTCTAGCGAGGCAAAAATCGATTAAATTTTCATTTTTTCACGATATGGAAGTAACGCGCAGTTTTTCACTTTTTGTTCAATTTTGTTCGGTTGTAGACAAAAAAGTTTGAAATTAAATCTAGAAATATGGAAAATAATTAATATTTGTCTCAAAATTTTTTTGTGTATTTTGCCAAATTTTTCTGGCGAGGCAAAAATTGATTAAATTTTCATTTTTTCACAATTTGGAAGTAACGCGCAGTTTTTCACTTTTTGTTCAATTTTGTTCGGTTGTAGATAAAAAAGTTTGAAATTAAATCTAGTAATATGTAAAATAATTAATATTTGTCTCAAAATATTTTTGTTTATTTTGCCAAATTTTTCTGGCGAGGCAAAAATTGATTAAATTTATATTTTTTCACGATTTGAAAGTGACGCGCAGTCTTTTAATTTTTGTTTAATTTTGATCGGTAATAAATGAAAAAGTTTGAAATTAGATCTAGAAATATGAAAAATAATTAATATTTGTCTGAAAATTTTTTTGTGTATTTTGCCAAATTTTTCTGGCGAGTCAAAAATTGATTAAATTTTCATTTTTTCACGATTTGGAAGTAACGCGCAATTTTCCAAATTTTGTTCAATTTTTTTTGGTTGTAGATAAAAAAGTTTTAAATTAGATCTTGAAATATGTAAAATAATTGATATTTGTCTGAAAATTTTTTTGTGTATTTTGCCAATTTTTTCTGGAGAGGCAAAAATTGATTAAATTTTTATTTTTTCACGATTTGGAAGTAACGCGCAGTTCTTCAATTTTTGTTTAATTCTGTTCAGTAGTAAATGAAAAAGTTTGAAATAAGATCTAGAAATATGAAAAATAATTGATATTTGTGTGAAAATTGTTTTTTGTATTTTGCCAAATTTTTCTGGCGTAGCAAAAATTGATTAAATTTTCATTTTTTCACGATATGTAAGTAACGCGCAGTTCTTTAATTTTTGTTTAATTTTGTTCGGTTGTAGATAAAAAAGTTTGAAATTAGATCTAGAAATATGGAAAATAATTAATATTTGTCACAAAATTTGTTTGTGTATTTTGCCAAATTTTTCTGGCGAGGGCAAAAATTGATTGAATTTTTATTTTTTGACAAGTTGAACGTAACGCGCAGTTCTTCAATTTTTGTTTAATTTTTATCGGTAATAAATGAAAAAGTTTGAAATCAGATCTAGAAATATGAAAAATAATTGATATTTGTCTGAAAATTTTGTTGTGTATTTTGCCAAATTTTTCTGGCGAGGCAAAAATTGATTAAATTTTCATTTTTTCACGATATGGAAGTAACGCGCAGTTTTTCACTTTTTGTTCAATTTTGATCGGTTGTAGATAAAAAAGTTTGAAATTAAATCTAGTAATATGTAAAATAATTAATACTTGTCTCAAAATATTTTTGTGTATTTTGTCAAATTTTTCTGGCGAGTCAAAAATTGATTAAATTTTCATTTTTTCACGATTTGGAAGTAACGTGCAATTTTTCAAATTTTGTTTAATTTTTTTTGGTTGTAGATAAAAAAGTTTAGAATTAGATCTTGAAATATGTAAAATAATTGATATTTGTCTGAAAATTTTTTTGTGTATTTTGCCAATTTTTTCTGGAGAGGCAAAAATTGATTGGATTTTTATTTTTTGACAAGTTGAAAGTAACGCGCAATTCTTCAATTTTTGTTCAATTTTTATCGGTAATAAATGAAAAAGTTTGAAATTAGATCTAGAAATATGAAAAGTAATTGATATTTTTCTGAAAATTTTGTTGTGTATTTTGCCAAATTTTTCTGGCGAGGCAAAAATTGATTAAATTTTCATTTTTTAACGATTTGGAAGTAACGCGCAGTTTTTCAATTTTTGTTCAAATTTCTTCGGTAATAGATAAAATAGTTTGACATTAGATCTAGAAATATGGAAAATAATTCATATTTGTCTGAAAATTTTTTTGTGTATTTTGTCAAATTTTTGTGGCGAGGCAAAAATTGATAAAGTTTTCATTTTTTCACGATTTGGAAGTAACGCGCAGTTTTTTAATTTTTGTTCAATTTTTTTTGGTAATAGATAAAAAAATTTGAAATTAGATCTAGAAATACGGAAAATAATTAATATTTGTCTCAAAATTTTTTTGTGTATTTTTCAAATTTTTCTGGCGAGGCAAAATTGGATTAAATTTTTTTTTTTTCACGATTTGGAAGTAACGCGCAGTTCTTCAATTTTTGTTTAATTCTGTTCAGTAATAAATGAAAAAAGTTGAAATAAGATCTAGAAATATGAAAAATAATTGATATTTGTGTAAAAATTGTTTTGTGTATTTTGCCAAATTTTTCTGGGGAGGCAAAAATTGATTAAATTTTCATTTTTTCACAATTTGAAAGTAACGCGCAGTTTTCCAAATTTTGTTCAATTTTGTTTAGTTGTAGATAAAATAGATTAAAATTAGATCTTGAAATATGTAAAATAATTAATATTTGTCTCAAAATATTTTTGTGTATTTTGCCAAATTTTTCTGGCGAGCAAAAATTGATTAAATTTATATTTTTTCACGATTTGAAAGTGACGCGCAGTCTTTCAATTTTTGTTTAATTCTGTTTAGTAGTAAATAAAAAAGTTTGAAATAAGATCTAGAAATATGAAAAATAATTGATATTTGTGTGAAAATTGTTTTGTGTATTTTGCCAAATTTTTCTGGCGAGGCAAAAATTGATTAAATTTTCATTTTTCCACGATATGTAAGTAACGCGCAGTTCTTTAATTTTTGTTTAATTTTGTTCGGTTGTAGATAAAAAAGTTTGAAATTAGATCTAGAAATATGAAAAATAATTGATATTTGTCTGAAAATTTTGTTGTGTATTTTGCCAAATTTTTCTGGCGAGGCAAAAATTGATTAAATTTTCATTTTTTAACGATTTGGAAGTAACGCGCAGTTTTTTAATTTTTGTTCATATTTCTTCGGTAATAGATAAAATAGTTTGACATTAGATCTAGAAATATGGAAAATAATTCATATTTGTCTGAAAATTTTTTTGTGTATTTTGCCAATTTTTTTTGTCCAGGCGAAATCTGCTTGAATTTTCATTTTTTGACAAGTTGAAAGTAACGCGCAGTTCTTCAATTTTTGTTCAATTTTGTTTGGTAATAAATGAAAAAGTTTGAAACTAGATCTAGAAATATGAAAAATAATTAATATTTGTCTGAAATTTTTTTTGTGTATTTTGCCAAATTTTTCTGGCGAGGCAAAAATTGATAAAATTTTCATTTTTTCACGATTTGGAAGTAACGCGCAGTTTTTTAATTTTTGTTCAATTTTTTTTGGTAATAGATAAAAAAGTTTAAAATTAGATCTAGAAATACGGAAAATAATTAATATTTGTCTCAAAATTTTTTTGTGAATTTTGCCAAATTTTTCCGGAGAGGCAAAAATTGATTGGATTTTTATTTTTTGACAAGTTGAAAGTAACGCGCAGTTCTTCAATTTTTGTTAAATTTTGTTCAGTATTAAATGAAAAAGTTTGAAATTAGATCTCGAAATATGTAAAATAATTAAAATTTGTCTCAAAATTTTTTTGTGTATTTTGCCAAATTTTTCTGGCGAGGCAAAAATTGATTAAATTTTTTTTTTTTCACGATTTGGAAGTAACGCGCAGTTCTTCAATTTTTGTTTAATTCTGTTCAGTAGTAAATGAAAAAGTTTAAAATAAGATCTAGAAATATGAAAAATAATTGATATTTGTGTGAAAATTGTTTTGTGTATTTTGCCAAATTTTTCTGGCGAGGCAAAAATTGATTAAATTTTCATTTTTTCACGATATGTAAGTAACGCGCAGTTCTTTAATTTTTGTTTAATTTTGTTCGGTTGTAGATAAAAAAGTTTGAAATTAGATCTAGAAATATGGAAAAAAATTAATATTTGTCACAAAATTTGTTTGTGTATTTTGCCAAATTTTTCTAGCGAGGGCAAAAATTGATTGAATTTTTATTTTTTGACAAGTTGAAAGTAACGCGCAGTTCTTCAATTTTTGTTCAATTTTTATCGGTAATAAATGAAAAAGTTTGAAATTAGATCTAGAAATATGAAAAATAATTGATATTTGTCTAAAAATTTTGTTGTGTATTTTGCCAAATTTTTCTGGCGAGGCAAAAATTGATTAAATTTTCATTTTTTAACGATTTGGAAGTAACGCGCAGTTTTTCAATTTTTGTTCAAATTTCTTCGGTAATAGATAAAATAGTTTGACATTAGATCTAGAAATATGGAAAATAATTGATATTTGTCTGAAAATTTTTTTGTGTATTTTGCCAAATTTTTCTGGCGAGGCAAAAATTGATTAAATTTTCATTTTTTCACGATATGGAAGTAACGCGCAGTTTTTCACTTTTGTTCAATTTTGTTTGGTTGTAGATAAAAAAGTTTGAAATTAAATCTAGTAATATCTAAAATAATTAATATTTGTCTCAAAATATTTTTGTGTATTTTGTCAAATTTTTCTGGCGAGTCAAAAATTGATTAAATTTTCATTTTTTCACGATTTGGAAGTAACGCGCAATTTTTCAAATTTTGTTCAATTTTTTTTGGTTGTAGATAAAAAAGTTTAGAATTAGATCTTGAAATATGTAAAATAATTGATATTTGTCTGAAAATTTTTTTGTGTATTTTGCCAATTTTTTCTGGAGAGGCAAAAATTGATTGGATTTTTATTTTTTGACAAGTTGAAAACAACGCGCAGTTCTTCAATTTTTGTTCAATTTTGTTCAGTAATAAATGAAAAAGTTTGAAATTAGATCTAGAAATATGGAAAATAATTGATATTTGTGTGAAAATTGTTTTGTGTATTTTGCCAAATTTTTCTGGCGAGGCAAAAATTGATTAAATTTTCATTTTTTCACGATATGTAAGTAACGCGCAGTTCTTTAATTTTTGTTTAATTTTGTTCGGTTGTAGATAAAAAAGTTTGAAATTAGATCTAGAAATATGGAAAATAATTAATATTTGTCACAAAATTTGTTTGTGTATTTTGCCAAAATTTTCTGGCGAGGGCAAAAATTGATTGAGTTTTTATTTTTTGACAAGTTGAAAGTAACGCGCAGTTCTTCAATTTTTGTTCAATTTTTATCGGTAATAAATGAAAAAGTTTGAAATTAGATCTAGAAATATGAAAAATAATTGATATTTGTCTGAAAATTTTGTTGTGTATTTTGCCAAATTTTTCTGGCGAGGCAAAAATTGATTAAATTTTCATTTTTTAACGATTTGGAAGTAACGCGCAGTTTTTCAATTTTTGTTCATATTTCTTCGGTAATAGATAAAATAGTTTGACATTAGATCTAGAAATATGGAAAATAATTCATATTTGTCTGAAAATTTTTTTGTGTATTTTGCCAATTTTTTTTGTCCAGGCGAAATCTGCTTGAATTTTCATTTTTTGACAAGTTGAAAGTAACGCGCAGTTCTTCAATTTTTGTTCAATTTTGTTTGGTAATAAATGAAAAAGTTTGAAACTAGATCTAGAAATATGAAAAATAATTAATATTTGTCTGAAATTTTTTTTGTGTATTTTGCCAAATTTTTCTGGCGAGGCAAAAATTGATAAAATTTTCATTTTTTCACGATTTGGAAGTAACGCGCAGTTTTTTAATTTTTGTTCAATTTTTTTTGGTAATAGATAAAAAAGTTTAAAATTAGATCTAGAAATACGGAAAATAATTAATATTTGTCTCAAAATTTTTTTGTGAATTTTGCCAAATTTTTCCGGAGAGGCAAAAATTGATTGGATTTTTATTTTTTGACAAGTTGAAAGTAACGCGCAGTTCTTCAATTTTTGTTAAATTTTGTTCAGTATTAAATGAAAAAGTTTGAAATTAGATCTCGAAATATGTAAAATAATTAAAATTTGTCTCAAAATTTTTTTGTGTATTTTGCCAAATTTTTCTGGCGAGGCAAAAATTGATTAAATTTTTATTTTTTCACGATTTGGAAGTAACGCGCAGTTCTTCAATTTTTGTTTAATTCTGTTCAGTAGTAAATGAAAAAGTTTAAAATAAGATCTAGAAATATGAAAAATAATTGATATTTGTGTGAAAATTGTTTTGTGTATTTTGCCAAATTTTTCTGGCGAGGCAAAAATTGATTGAATTTTCATTTTTTCACGATATGTAAGTAACGCGCAGTTCTTTAATTTTTGTTTAATTTTGTTCGGTTGTAGATAAAAAAGTTTGAAATTAGATCTAGAAATATGGAAAAAAATTAATATTTGTCACAAAATTTGTTTGTGTATTTTGCCAAATTTTTCTAGCGAGGGCAAAAATTGATTGAATTTTTATTTTTTGACAAGTTGAAAGTAACGCGCAGTTCTTCAATTTTTGTTCAATTTTTATCGGTAATAAATGAAAAAGTTTGAAATTAGATCTAGAAATATGAAAAATAATTGATATTTGTCTAAAAATTTTGTTGTGTATTTTGCCAAATTTTTCTGGCGAGGCAAAAATTGATTAAATTTTCATTTTTTAACGATTTGGAAGTAACGCGCAGTTTTTCAATTTTTGTTCAAATTTCTTCGGTAATAGATAAAATAGTTTGACATTAGATCTAGAAATATGGAAAATAATTGATATTTGTCTGAAAATTTTTTTGTGTATTTTGCCAAATTTTTCTGGCGAGGCAAAAATTGATTAAATTTTCATTTTTTCACGATATGGAAGTAACGCGCAGTTTTTCACTTTTGTTCAATTTTGTTTGGTTGTAGATAAAAAAGTTTGAAATTAAATCTAGTAATATGTAAAATAATTAATATTTGTCTCAAAATATTTTTGTGTATTTTGCCAAATTTTTCTGGCGAGTCAAAAATTGATTAAATTTATATTTTTTCACGATTTGAAAGTTACGCGCAGTCTTTCAATTTTTGTTTAATTTTGATCGGTAATAAATGAAAAAGTTTGAAATTAGATCTAGAAATATGAAAAATAATTGATATTTGTCTGAAAATTTTTTTGTGTATTTTGTCAAATTTTTCTGGCGAGTCAAAAATTGATTAAATTTTCATTTTTTCACGATTTGGAAGTAACGCGCAATTTTTCAAATTTTGTTCAATTTTTTTTGGTTGTAGATAAAAAAGTTTAGAATTAGATCTTGAAATATGTAAAATAATTGATATTTGTCTGAAAATTTTTTTGTGTATTTTGCCAATTTTTTCTGGAGAGGCAAAAATTGATTGGATTTTTATTTTTTGACAAGTTGAAAACAACGCGCAGTTCTTCAATTTTTGTTCAATTTTGTTCAGTAATAAATGAAAAAGTTTGAAATTAGATCTAGAAATATGGAAAATAATTGATATTTGTGTGAAAATTGTTTTGTGTATTTTGCCAAATTTTTCTGGCGAGGCAAAAATTGATTAAATTTTCATTTTTTCACGATATGTAAGTAACGCGCAGTTCTTTAATTTTTGTTTAATTTTGTTCGGTTGTAGATAAAAAAGTTTGAAATTAGATCTAGAAATATGGAAAATAATTAATATTTGTCACAAAATTTGTTTGTGTATTTTGCCAAAATTTTCTGGCGAGGGCAAAAATTGATTGAGTTTTTATTTTTTGACAAGTTGAAAGTAACGCGCAGTTCTTCAATTTTTGTTCAATTTTTATCGGTAATAAATGAAAAAGTTTGAAATTAGATCTAGAAATATGAAAAATAATTGATATTTGTCTGAAAATTTTGTTGTGTATTTTGCCAAATTTTTCTGGCGAGGCAAAAATTGATTAAATTTTCATTTTTTAACGATTTGGAAGTAACGCGCAGTTTTTCAATTTTTGTTCATATTTCTTCGGTAATAGATAAAATAGTTTGACATTAGATCTAGAAATATGGAAAATAATTCATATTTGTCTGAAAATTTTTTTGTGTATTTTGCCAATTTTTTTTGTCCAGGCGAAATCTGCTTGAATTTTCATTTTTTGACAAGTTGAAAGTAACGCGCAGTTCTTCAATTTTTGTTCAATTTTGTTTGGTAATAAATGAAAAAGTTTGAAACTAGATCTAGAAATATGAAAAATAATTAATATTTGTCTGAAATTTTTTTTGGGTATTTTGCCAAATTTTTCTGGCGAGGCAAAAATTGATAAAATTTTCATTTTTTCACGATTTGGAAGTAACGCGCAGTTTTTTAATTTTTGTTCAATTTTTTTTGGTAATAGATAAAAAAGTTTAAAATTAGATCTAGAAATACGGAAAATAATTAATATTTGTCTCAAAATTTTTTTGTGAATTTTGCCAAATTTTTCCGGAGAGGCAAAAATTGATTGGATTTTTATTTTTTGACAAGTTGAAAGTAACGCGCAGTTCTTCAATTTTTGTTAAATTTTGTTCAGTATTAAATGAAAAAGTTTGAAATTAGATCTCGAAATATGTAAAATAATTAAAATTTGTCTCAAAATTTTTTTGTGTATTTTGCCAAATTTTTCTGGCGAGGCAAAAATTGATTAAATTTTTATTTTTTCACGATTTGGAAGTAACGCGCAGTTCTTCAATTTTTGTTTAATTCTGTTCAGTAGTAAATGAAAAAGTTTAAAATAAGATCTAGAAATATGAAAAATAATTGATATTTGTGTGAAAATTGTTTTGTGTATTTTGCCAAATTTTTCTGGCGAGGCAAAAATTGTTTAAATTTTCATTTTTTCACGATATGTAAGTAACGCGCAGTTCTTTAATTTTTGTTTAATTTTGTTCGGTTGTAGATAAAAAAGTTTGAAATTAGATCTAGAAATATGGAAAAAAATTAATATTTGTCACAAAATTTGTTTGTGTATTTTGCCAAATTTTTCTAGCGAGGGCAAAAATTGATTGAATTTTTATTTTTTGACAAGTTGAAAGTAACGCGCAGTTCTTCAATTTTTGTTCAATTTTTATCGGTAATAAATGAAAAAGTTTGAAATTAGATCTAGAAATATGAAAAATAATTGATATTTGTCTAAAAATTTTGTTGTGTATTTTGCCAAATATTTCTGGGGAGGCAAAAATTGATTAAATTTTCATTTTTTAACGATTTGGAAGTAACGCGCAGTTTTTCAATTTTTGTTCAAATTTCTTCGGTAATAGATAAAATAGTTTGACATTAGATCTAGAAATATGGAAAATAATTGATATTTGTCTGAAAATTTTTTTGTGTATTTTGCCAAATTTTTCTGGCGAGGCAAAAATTGATTAAATTTTCATTTTTTCACGATATGGAAGTAACGCGCAGTTTTTCACTTTTGTTCAATTTTGTTTGGTTGTAGATAAAAAAGTTTGAAATTAAATCTAGTAATATGTAAAATAATTAATATTTGTCTCAAAATATTTTTGTGTATTTTGCCAAATTTTTCTGGCGAGTCAAAAATTGATTAAATTTATATTTTTTCACGATTTGAAAGTTACGCGCAGTCTTTCAATTTTTGTTTAATTTTGATCGGTAATAAATGAAAAAGTTTGAAATTAGATCTAGAAATATGAAAAATAATTGATATTTGTCTGAAAATTTTTTTGTGTATTTTGTCAAATTTTTCTGGTGAGTCAAAAATTGATTAAATTTATATTTTTTCACGATTTGAAAGTTACGCGCAGTCTTTCAATTTTTGTTTAATTTTGATCGGTAATAAATGAAAAAGTTTGAAATTAGATCTAGAAATATGAAAAATAATTGATATTTGTCTGAAAATTTTTTTGTGTATTTTGTCAAATTTTTCTGGCGAGTCAAAAATTGATTAAATTTTCATTTTTTCACGATTTGGAAGTAACGCGCAATTTTTCAAATTTTGTTCAATTTTTTTTGGTTGTAGATAAAAAAGTTTAGAATTAGATCTTGAAATATGTAAAATAATTGATATTTGTCTGAAAATTTTTTTGTGTATTTTGCCAATTTTTTCTGGAGAGGCAAAAATTGATTGGATTTTTATTTTTTGACAAGTTGAAAACAACGCGCAGTTCTTCAATTTTTGTTCAATTTTGTTCAGTAATAAATGAAAAAGTTTGAAATTAGATCTAGAAATATGGAAAATAATTGATATTTGTGTGAAAATTGTTTTGTGTATTTTGCCAAATTTTTCTGGCGAGGCAAAAATTGATTAAATTTTCATTTTTTCACGATATGTAAGTAACGCGCAGTTCTTTAATTTTTGTTTAATTTTGTTCGGTTGTAGATAAAAAAGTTTGAAATTAGATCTAGAAATATGGAAAATAATTAATATTTGTCACAAAATTTGTTTGTGTATTTTGCCAAAATTTTCTGGCGAGGGCAAAAATTGATTGAGTTTTTATTTTTTGACAAGTTGAAAGTAACGCGCAGTTCTTCAATTTTTGTTCAATTTTTATCGGTAATAAATGAAAAAGTTTGAAATTAGATCTAGAAATATGAAAAATAATTGATATTTGTCTGAAAATTTTGTTGTGTATTTTGCCAAATTTTTCTGGCGAGGCAAAAATTGATTAAATTTTCATTTTTTAACGATTTGGAAGTAACGCGCAGTTTTTCAATTTTTGTTCATATTTCTTCGGTAATAGATAAAATAGTTTGACATTAGATCTAGAAATATGGAAAATAATTCATATTTGTCTGAAAATTTTTTTGTGTATTTTGCCAATTTTTTTTGTCCAGGCGAAATCTGCTTGAATTTTCATTTTTTGACAAGTTGAAAGTAACGCGCAGTTCTTCAATTTTTGTTCAATTTTGTTTGGTAATAAATGAAAAAGTTTGAAACTAGATCTAGAAATATGAAAAATAATTAATATTTGTCTGAAATTTTTTTTGGGTATTTTGCCAAATTTTTCTGGCGAGGCAAAAATTGATAAAATTTTCATTTTTTCACGATTTGGAAGTAACGCGCAGTTTTTTAATTTTTGTTCAATTTTTTTTGGTAATAGATAAAAAAGTTTAAAATTAGATCTAGAAATACGGAAAATAATTAATATTTGTCTCAAAATTTTTTTGTGAATTTTGCCAAATTTTTCCGGAGAGGCAAAAATTGATTGGATTTTTATTTTTTGACAAGTTGAAAGTAACGCGCAGTTCTTCAATTTTTGTTAAATTTTGTTCAGTATTAAATGAAAAAGTTTGAAATTAGATCTCGAAATATGTAAAATAATTAAAATTTGTCTCAAAATTTTTTTGTGTATTTTGCCAAATTTTTCTGGCGAGGCAAAAATTGATTAAATTTTTATTTTTTCACGATTTGGAAGTAACGCGCAGTTCTTCAATTTTTGTTTAATTCTGTTCAGTAGTAAATGAAAAAGTTTAAAATAAGATCTAGAAATATGAAAAATAATTGATATTTGTGTGAAAATTGTTTTGTGTATTTTGCCAAATTTTTCTGGCGAGGCAAAAATTGTTTAAATTTTCATTTTTTCACGATATGTAAGTAACGCGCAGTTCTTTAATTTTTGTTTAATTTTGTTCGGTTGTAGATAAAAAAGTTTGAAATTAGATCTAGAAATATGGAAAAAAATTAATATTTGTCACAAAATTTGTTTGTGTATTTTGCCAAATTTTTCTAGCGAGGGCAAAAATTGATTGAATTTTTATTTTTTGACAAGTTGAAAGTAACGCGCAGTTCTTCAATTTTTGTTCAATTTTTATCGGTAATAAATGAAAAAGTTTGAAATTAGATCTAGAAATATGAAAAATAATTGATATTTGTCTAAAAATTTTGTTGTGTATTTTGCCAAATTTTTCTGGCGAGGCAAAAATTGATTAAATTTTCATTTTTTAACGATTTGGAAGTAACGCGCAGTTTTTCAATTTTTGTTCAAATTTCTTCGGTAATAGATAAAATAGTTTGACATTAGATCTAGAAATATGGAAAATAATTGATATTTGTCTGAAAATTTTTTTGTGTATTTTGCCAAATTTTTCTGGCGAGGCAAAAATTGATTAAATTTTCATTTTTTCACGATATGGAAGTAACGCGCAGTTTTTCACTTTTGTTCAATTTTGTTTGGTTGTAGATAAAAAAGTTTGAAATTAAATCTAGTAATATGTAAAATAATTGATATTTGTCTGACAATTTTGTTGTGTATTTTGCCAAATTTTTCTGGCGAGGCAAAAATTGATTGAATTTTCGTTTTTTGACTAGTTGAAAGTAACGGGCAGTTTTTCAATTTTTGTTCAATTTTGTTCGTTACTAGATAAAAAAGTTTGAAATTAGATCTAGAAATATGGAAAATAATTAATATTTGTCTCAAAATTTTTTTGTGTATTTTGACAAATTTTTCTGGCGAGGCAAAAATTGATTAAAATTACATTTTTTCACGATTTGAAAGAAACCCGCAGTTCTTAAATTATTGTTTAATTTTGTTCGGTTATAGATGAAAAAGTTTAAAATTACATCTAAAAAAATGGAAAATAATTAATATTTGTTTTAAAATTTTTTTGTGTATTTTGCCAAATTTTTCTAGCGTGGCAAAAGTTGATTAAATTTACATTTTTTCACGATTTAAAAGTAACGCGCAGTTCTTCAATTTTTGTTCAATTTTGTTCGGTTATAGATAAAAAAGTTTGAAATTAGATCTTGAAATATGGAAAATAATTAATATTTGTCTCAAAATTTTTTTGTGTTTTTTGCCAAATTTTTCTGGCGAGGCAAAAATTGATTAAATTTTTTTTTTTCACGATTTGGAAGTAACGCGCAGTTTTTCAATTTTTGTTTAATTTTGTTCGGTTGTAGATAAAAAAGTTTGAAATTAGATTTAGAAATATGGAAAATAATTAATATTTGTTTTAAAATTTTTTTGTGTATTTTGCCAAATTTTTCTAGCGTGGCAAAAATTGATTAAATTTACATTTTTTCACGATTTAAAAGTAACGCGCAGTTCTTTAATTTTTGTTCAATTTTGTTCGGTTATAGATAAAAAAGTTTGAAATTAGATCTAGAAATATGAAAGATAATTGATATTTGTCTCAAAATTTTTTTGTGTGTTTTGCCAAATTTTTCTTGCGAGGGCAAAAATTGATTGAATTTTCATTTTTTGACAAGTTGAAAGTAACGCGCAGTTTTTTAATTTTTGTTTAATTTTGATCGGTAATAAATGAAAAAGTTTGAAATTAGATCTAGAAATATGAAAAATAATTGATATTTGTCTGAAAATTTTGTTGTGTATTTTGCCAAATTTTTCTGGCGAGGCAAAAATTGATTGAATTTTCATTTTTGACTAGTTGAAAGTAACGCCCAATTCTTCAATTCCTGTTTAATTTTGTTCGGTTGTAGATATAAAAGTTTGAAATTAGATCTAGAAATATGGAATATAATTAATATTTGTCTCAAAATTTTTTTGTGTATTTTGCCAAATTTTTCTGGCGAGGAAAAATTGATTGAATTTTTATTTTTTTACGATTTGGAAGTAACGCGCAGTTTTTCAATTTTTGTTCAATTTTGTTCGGTTATAGATCAAAAAGTTTGAAATTAGGTCTAGAAATATGGAAAATAATAAATATTTGTCTCAAAATTTTTTTGTGTGTTTTGCCAAATTTTTCTGGCGAGGGCAAAAATTGATTGAATTTTCATTTTTTGACAAGTTGAAAGTAACGCGCAGTTTTTCAATTTTTGTTTAATTTTGATCGGTAATAAATGAAAAAGTTTGAAATTAGATCTAGAAATATGAAAAATAATTGATATTTGTCTGAAAATTTTGTTGTGTATTTTGCCAAATTTTTCTGGCGAGGCAAAAATTGATTGAATTTTCATTTTTGACTAGTTGAAAGTAACGCCCAATTCTTTAATTCTTGTTTAATTTTGTTCGGTTGTAGATATAAAAGTTTGAAGTTAGATCTAGAAATATGGAAAATAATTAATATTTGTTTTAAAATTTTTTTGTGTATTTTGCCAAATTTTTCTAGCGTGGCAAAAATTGATTAAATTTACATTTTTTACGATTTAAAAGTAACGCGCAGTTCTTCAATTTTTGTTCAATTTTGTTCGGTAATAAATGAGAAAGTTTGAAATTAGATCTAGAAATAAGAAAAATAATTGATATTTGTCTGAAAATTTTTGTGTGTATTTTGACAAATTTTTCTGGCGAGGCAAAAATTGATTGAATTTTCATTTTTTGACTAGTTGAAAGTAACGCGCAGTTTTTTAACTTTTGTTCAATTTTGTTCGTTACTAGATAAAATAGTTTAAAATTAGATCTAGAAATATGGAAAATAATTGATATTTGTGCAAATTTTTTTTTGTGCCCCTGTCTGCTACTACCTGTCGTACATTTTAATTTTTATTATCTTAATATCTCAATTTTATTTTTTGTATAATTGAAGTTTTTTTTTTTTAATTGTTAATTTTGTGGTAGATAAATATTTTAATTTTATTTTTTTTTGGATTTTATTAGTTAACTTTTAAATTTTATTTATTTAATTGTAACATTTCGTTTTTAACAAATGAAATAATTATTCTTTAAATAGTGATAATAAATAAATAATTGATCATTTTTATTTAAACTTTTGATTTTTGTTCTTATATATTCTTTAAGTCAACAAGAGTGATTTGATTTTCGTGCGGAAAAGCACGTGACCCCCTCTGATTGGTTGTCAATCTTTGCAGGTTAGTTGGCTTAAACAACTTACTTATTTTCACTATTTTTATTATTAATTTGCCAATTTTTAAAGATTGTGCAAGTGCAAACTAATAGAGGAGGCATCCATTATTCATTTGCAATAACTTTTAAGTCATTTTATATTGTTGTTTTGCGTTGGATTGAGCAAAAATCGAACGGGGAGCGAACGGGGAGCGAATTCGATTTTCCTTCAATTTTCGCCTAATTGCCAGGGTAAAAACTTATCTAACGTTAATTACAAAATTAATATAATGGTCTAAAAATATATAAACTACTTATTTTTTATATAGAGTAAATAAAAAGCATTATAAAATATTAATTAAATTTCAATTAAATACTCAAGTATTTTTAATTCTCTTAATAATAAAATAACTTAAACTTGAGAAACTATCTCAACGAAATTATACGAAATTATACTGAATTATACAGTAGGTTACAATTCTTTTGATACCTCAACATTTCGCTTCATGTAAGCAATATAATTTACTTCCTCATAGAGTATGAAGTAAATTATAATAGTGGAAAAAAATTAGGAATTTCGTAAAAGTAAGAAAATGACCATTAATTCTATTAACTTTTAGAAAAATATCTACTTTATATAAACCAAAACATTAGCTCGTCTTTTAATCTAGAATATTTTATCAGAAAAAAAAATTTGTATGCAAAAAAATGAAAACAAATAAATTAATTACGAATTTTTAATTATTAAAAGTTAATAAACAAAGTCAATTTTAAGCACCAATATAATTTTAAATAAATGTAGAAAATTTTCATCCAGGATAATATGTCTAAAAAATGAAAAATCTCCAAAAATTCTGTTCTGCTTATATTTTAATGAAAAATTATTCTAAAAATATCAGGGATAATCAGAAACGTTTTAATTTCAATAAAAGTTAATAAATAGATTGAAGTTCAATCAGTAATATAATTTTTAAAAATTCTAGAAAATTTTAATCGAGGCTAATATGTCCCAAAAATTAAAAATTTCAAAAAATTCCGTTCATATATTTTCATGAAAAAATATACAAAATACTAGGGATAATCAGAAACTTTAGTCTTTCAATAAAAATTAATAAATAGAATCAAGTTCAATCAGCAATATTATTTTAAAAAATTGTAGAAAATTGTAATCCAGGATAATATGTATTAAAAATGAGAAATCTCAAAAAAATTCGTTCTTCATATATTTTCATGAAAAAATATACAAAATACTAGGGATAATCAGAAACTTTAGTCTTTCAATAAAAATTAATAAATAGAATCAAGTTCAATCAGCAATATAATTTTAAAAAATTGTAGAAAATTGTAATCCAGGATAATATGTATTAAAAATGAGAAATCTCAAAAAAATTCGTTCTTCTTATATTTTCATGAAAAAATATACAAAATACTAGGGATAATCAGAAACTTTAGTCTTTCAATAAAAATTAATAAATAGAATCAAGTTCAAGCACCAATATAATTTTAAACAAATGTAGAAAATTTTCATCCAGGATAATATGTCTAAAACATGAAAAATCTCCAAAAATTCCGTTCTACTTATATTTTCATAAAAAATTATTCTAAATATCAGGGATAATAAGAAACGTTTTTAATTCAATAAAAGTTAGTAAATAGAATGAAGTTCAATCAGTAATATAATTTTAAAAAATTCTAGAAAATTTTAATCCAGGATAATATGTCGATAAAAATGAAAAATATCAAAAAATTCGGTTCTTCTTATATTTTTATGATAAAATATTCTAAATATCAGGGATAATCAGAAACTTTTTTATTTCAATAGAAGTTAATAAATAGAATCAAGTTCAATCAGCAATATAATTTTCAAAAATTCTAGAAAATTTTAATCCAGGATTATATGTCTCAAAAATGAAAAATCTAAAAAAATTCCGTTTTTCTTATATTTTGATAAAAAAATATTCTTAATATCAGCGATAATCAGAATCGTATTTATCTCAATAACAGTTAATAAATAAAATCAAGTTCAATCACCAATATCATTTTAATAAATTCCAGAAAATTTTCACCTAGGATAATATGTCTCAAAAATTCCGTTCTTCTTATATTTTCATGAAATGTTATTATAAATATCAGGGACAATCAGAAATCAAAAATTATCGTTTCTTTAAAACAACTGAATTTTCAGTTTTTTGAAACAAAAAAATTTAAATAGTAAATTTGTAGAATTCGTTTACAATCTAGAAAAATTAAAAACGTTTATCGTTTGTCGTCTAGTAAAAAATAAATGTATTTCCAATAGTCTAGATGAAGCGGGATAAATTTTTTATGAAATTTATCGTTTATTAAAAACCACTGAATTTTGAGTCTTCCGAAACATAAAATTTTAAAATGTAAAGGTGTAGTTTTTTTTTAATCTAGAAAAATTAAAAACGTTTATGGTTTGTCGTCTAGTAGAAAATAAATTTATTTCCAATAGTCTAGATCAAGCGGGATAAATTTTTGACGAAATTTATCGTGTCTCTAAATACCACTTAATCTTAAGTTTTTTGAAACATAAAATTTGTGGCGTCCCTTAACGCCTTTATTTAATAATTTATTTAAAAGTAAATAAACACGCTGATCCTTCTTGCTGCCAGTCGTGCGAACTCTAATGTTCGAATTATATTTTATATTTTCCGCTTTTATTAAAAGCACGTAAGCTGCTGCAATCTTCGGTCAACGGCCGAATTAAGTAATCGGACGACCTCGGCCTAGATACGAAAGGGCCCGAAGGTCGTGTCAATCTGCTTTCCACGCTTTTCGTGGCTTTATTATATTGAGTTTGTGCGCTTTATAGCGATTGTTTTTTGTGCAAATATATTCGTTCATTTTATATAACAACTGAATTGTTAATTGTGTGTGGACTGAGGGTGATAACCTTCCCTGTTGGAAAATCATAGCGTCAGCTGTTTTTCGCTCCGCATCGCCGAGTCAAGGATTATTGTTTCGACCTGTCTGCAAGTAAATTGGTAAGTCTGTGATTTCCTCGACTCTGTTTTGTGCTTCGCCATGCCTATTTCTTTTTCTTCTGGTTGATTTTGGTACTCCGCCTGGGAATCTCGCTCGTCTGAATAATATTTTTTGTGCCGGCCTCTTCGAGCCGAATCCATGAGTTAGCCGCTCTTTTAATTACATTATTTTAATCTCGAATTAAAATTAAAGTCTCGATAGGTTCGCCACAAATTTTAAATTGTAAATTTGTAGAATTTTTTTCAATCTAAAAAAATTAAAAACGTTTATCGTTTGTCGTCTAGTAGAAAATAAATTTATTTCCAATAGTCTAGATGAAGCGGGATATATTTTTGATGAAATTTATCGTTTCTTAAAACCCACTGAATTTTGAGTTTTTTGAAACATAAAATTTTAATTTGTGAAGTTGTAGAATTTTTTTCAATCTAAAAAAATTAAAAACGTTTATCGTTTGTCGTCTAGTAGAAAATAAATTTATTTCCAATAGTCTAGATCAAGCGGGATAAATTTTTGACGAAATTTATCGTGTCTCTAAATACCACTTAATCTTAAGTTTTTTGAAACATAAAATTTTAAATTGTAAATTTGTAGAATTTTTTTTCAATCTAGAAAAACTAAAAACTTTTATCGTTTGTTGTCTAGTAGAAAATAAATTTATTCAATAGTCTAGATCAAGAAGGATAAATTTTTGAAGAAATTTATCGTTTCTCTAAAAACCACTGAATCTTGAGTTTTTTGAAACCTAAAATTTTAAATTGTAAATTTTTGGAATATTTTTTTAACTTACCAACTTATAAAGGATTAAAAATTGATATTTTGTGGAAAATCGATAAATACTTTACTCGTTTGTAAATAAATGATATATTATTATTTTATTGGTAGTCACTGAATACTCATTTGATTATTTTAAACATGTTACTTGACAAAAGATATAAAACTGTTAACGTTGATGTGAATAAAATTGCAGTGGATGTATAATGGATAACAGGAAAAGTATTTATTCAAAAAAGTCTTTATTTTTTTTAAACGTTTGAAAGAATTTTTATTTTCTTTTAAATGAATCAAATCACTTTTTGAATCCTCTTTTTTCAACTAATTATAGAAAAATGCGTTCTAAATTATGTATAGAAGTTTATCTTGATATTCAATAAAAAATGAGGTTAGTTTCACTTTTCCATACATTCGTAAGCTGGAGTCAGTTTCAATTCAATTTTTTTTTTATTGACGATTCGTCACGATGTCTTTTAATATTCTTAGTACTGTTTTTCTTTTGAATTAAACACTACACTTATTATTTCCAGAAAATACTGTCAAAAAAACATATTTTACAGTTTTTATAAATTAACAATGATCGCATTTTTTAGACATTTGCTGGGAAAAGTAAATGTGCATAAGTTGAATTTTACACTGTTCACATATTTTGAAAATTCTTAGTCAGTTATTTCAACTATTTTTTATTAATTACTAACAAGAATTATTTTTGATATCTATGTATGTAATATGGAAAGAAATTTCAACAGTTCTCTGCAGTACCGACAAGTTTACCATGACGCCGGCAGGTGGAGTTGCTGGCGGATGTCCACAGTGACAGTAATTACATAGTTAATAAAATTTTTTTTTTTTAAATGTTGTCTAAGGGGCAGAGGGACATACATTAGGGTGTCCTTGATTACCCCCTAAAATATTATAAATAAATTACTAACCGTTTAGGAGAAATCCCTTCGAGAAAAAATACATATTTGGGCGGCAACGGCGTCATTATTTTATCATAGAGTCGGTAAATAAAAAAAAAAATTTTTATAAAAATGAAGTCTAATGGGCAGAGGGACGTACATTAGTGTTCCCTCTATGACTCCCTAAAATATTTTTGTAAAATTCGTTACCGTTTAAGAAAAATCCCTTCAACAAAATTTTTCAAAAAAATTTGTTTTTCTGAAAATTGAAGTCTAATAGGCAGAGGGACGTAGATTAACATGCCCCCTATCACTCCCTAAAACATTATTGTATAATTCGTTACCGTTTAAGAAAAATCCCTTCAACAAAATTTTTCAAAAAATTTTTTTTTTTTTTTAAAATGAAGTCTAATGGGCAGAGGGACGTAGTTTAATATGCCCCCTATCACCCCCTAAAATATTATTGAAAAATTAGTTACCGTTTCCGAGAAATCCCTTTAACAAAATTTTTTTTTTCTTATGTGAAAAAATCAGTCTCCGTAGCACATGCCCTTAATAATCATTTCTAAGGTTTTATTGTAAAAACTTACTTGTATTATAATAAATTCAATTTAAACTTTCTAAAGTTACTAATTACTAGATGTCTAGGTTATGTAAGATTGTTAATTCTATATTTTAGGTTATGTTCATATTTTCAATAAATAAATTGTTTTAGAGGTTATAGTTATACTATAAAGGATAACTAATGAAATTAAGCTTTAGAAATATAATAAACCTAACCTACAAATGTTATTTTGGGTTTAGAATTAAAAGATAAATAATCAATTTATTAATATTAACTAAGTTTGTTAGAAAGTATTAATGAATATGAAATTAATGATAAATTATTTTTGTAAATTAATGAAATAATAGATTTTGAGGTTAATTCACATCTAAAAATAATAATAAGTAACATTTGTAGTTTAGGTTAACAAATTTTTATAATAAATAAATCAAATTATTTTATTAACAGATGAAAAATCTTAAGAATATAAGTAAAACGCTAAAATTCGATTAAAATAAGAAATCCGTAAAGGAATTAAAATTATAATGCATAACTGGTAATTTTTAAGAAATTACATATGAATAAAATTGTTTAAATATTGTTATTAATCATATTTTTAAGAAATGTGAAAATCAGGACTCTGGAGGCACAAGTGGCGACATCGGGTATTCACACGCGAAATATTATTACTCCCACTACAAAAAGAGAAAGTGAAAATGGGCAGTACTGGCCTTTTGTTCCCTTCCATTTCCTTGCCAAATTTAGCCCTTTCTTTCCTAAAACTTAACTAACGCCTCCACTACTTCCTTCTTCCCGTTTTTCCTACCCTCAGAGGTGCACTCCGCAATTTCCAAATTTCACTCTCTTCTGAGCTTTTCAAAACTAGTGGTTGCCAAAGCTCCACTTTCTTCCAATTTTTACTTCAAGTTCCATTTCCAATTTTATTTTCAAGTTCTATTTTTCAAGTTTATTCTAATTTTAATTCAAGTTTATTATAAAAGTCATTTTCAAATTTTAATTCAAGTTTATAATAAAAAAGTGTTTCTATTTAACAAGTTTGAATTCAAAGTTCTACAAATCTTCTACATTCAACGGTTTTCAAAGAAGCCAGTTTCTAGTATCAACCCACTACATTCAACTGATTTTACTACGGAATCTGCAGCCAAGAAATTTGAGTCTGCCGCCATATCCAGTCAACACTTGTGCCGCCAAAATCTTCGATTTGATCTAAAATTCTCTTCGTGTTTATTACCACAGCAATCAAAAGTAAGTTTCAATAAAAATCAAATTTAAATTTAATTATTCCATGATGATTTAAAAAGGAAATATTGAGTTCTATAATTAAAGTTTTTCAATTTCGTTTATTACATTTTTATTAAAGACATATATATATATATATTTCATTGTAAATTATTTCAAAAGTAAAAATTTAAAGTTTTGATTAATAAAGATTAGTATTTTGATTATTTCATTAATAAATCGTTATTTAAAATATTTCAAGAAATGAAAATTCAAAATCTCTCTGTAATTTAATATTTCCTTCTTATTAAATGTTTTATTGTGTTTATTAGAAATTAAAACATATGGGACCAACTTATTGGTTCTTTGTTTTATCCTTTTTTTCCTTCCTTAATAAAATAGGAGTTGAAAAGATTTGGGTCCGCAAAATATGCTGGTGACCCCTAATGGGATTTAGAATAGTTTCCTTTCAATCCAAAAATTATCCAAACCTTGTAATTTTAAGATTTCTTGTTAATAGCCATATTTTCGCGAATATTTAATATTTTAAAATAAAAATCATTTCATTTCACATGATATGAACAGAGCAACAATTCCGTAAATTACCTATCGATTTCCCAAGCTAATAGAAGAAATTCTAGGCTTAAATAAATTTAATTAAATGAAAAAAAAGAGAGTGAATATGAAACGTTGGATTCCCGACGTTACAGTACAATCACGATTTCGATTTTTTAAATTTGAGGTAAACTTTCCCAAAAAATGGTGAGAACGTGTCCTGGACATCGGCGGGCACTTAGTTACTATTTTAACTTCGATTTTTTAAATCTGAGGTTAAATTCCTCGAAGAATTGGTGAGAATGTGACCTTGACAACGGAGGGGCCCTTGGGAACAATCGTTACTTTGATTTTTTATATTTCATGTTCACTTCCTCAAAGAATTTGTGAGAATGTGAAAAGGACAATGTTGGGGCACTAAGGTAAAATCCTGATTTCGATTTTTTAAATTTGAGGTGAACTTCCCCCAAGAAGTGTTGAGAATGTGCCAAGGACAATGGTGAGGCACATGGGTACAATCTCGATTTCGATTTTTTAAATTTGAGGTAAACTTTCCCAAAAAGTGGTGAGAACGTATCCTGAACATCGGTGGGCACTTGGTTACTATTCTAACTTCAATTTTTTAAATCTAAGGTTAAATTCCTCGAAGAAGTAGTGAGAATGTGACCTTGAAAACGGAGGGGCACTTGGGAACAATCCTTACTTCGATTTTTTATATTTGATGATAACTTTTTCGAAAAAGTAGTCAAAATGTGACCTGGACAACGGAGGTGCACTCGGGTACAATACTTAATTTTATTTTTTATATTTGAGGTTAACTTCTTAGATGTAGTGGTGAGAATGTGACTTGGACAACGGTTTTGCACTTGGTACATTCCGGATTTGAATGTTTTAAATTTCAGGTTAGGTTTTCCGAAAAGGTAGTGAGAATGTGACCAGGACAACGGTGGGGCACTTTGTTACTTTCCTGATTTCGGTTTTTCAAATTTAAGGTTAGGCTCCTTGAAGAAAGGGTGTAAATGCGACCTGGACAACGGTGGGGCACTTGGGTACAATCTTTACTTTGATTTTTTATATTGAAGGTTAACTTCCACGCAGAGCTGGTGACAATCTGTCCTGGACAACAGTACGGTTCCTTGTTAATTTTCTGATTTCGATTTTTCAAATTTGAGGTTAGACTTTTCGAAGAAGTGGTGTAAATGCGACCAAAGTAGTAATGTCAAAGATACCTGGGCAACGGTAGGGCACTTGGTTACTTTCCTGATTACAATTTTTTCATTTTAAGCTTATGTTCCTTGAAGAAGGAGTGAGAATGTGGGACAACGGTGGGGCAGTTAGTTACTAATCTTTATTCGATTTTTTATATTTCAGGTTAACTTTTCCGAAGAAGTGCTAAGAATGTGACCTGAAGAATAGTAGGGCACTTGGCTACAATCCATATTTCGATTTTTTAAATTTGAGGTGAACTTCTTCCATGAAGTGGTGAGATCGTGTCCTAAACATCGGTGGAGCACTTAGTTACTATTCTAACTTCTATTTTTTAAATCTGAGGTTAAATTCCTCAAAGAAGTGGTAAGAATGTGACCTTGACAAAGAAGAGGCACTTGGGTACAATCCTGAATTTGATTTTTTAAATTTAAGGTGAACTTTCTCCAAAAAGTGGTGAGAATGTGACCTGCTCCACGGTGGTGCACTTGGTTACAATCCTGACTTCGATTTTTTATATTTGAGGTTAACTTCCACGCAGAAGTGGTGAGAAAGTGACCTGGACAACGGAGGGGCACTTGGGTACAATCCTAAATTCGATTTTTTATATTTGATGTTCACTTTCCCAAAAAAGTGGTGAGAATGTGACAAGGACAATGGTAAGGCATTTGGGTACAATCCTGATTTCGATTTTTTAATTTTGAGGTGAACTTTCCCCAAAAAGTGGTGAGAAGGTGACTTACTCAACGGTGGTGCACTTGGTTACTTTTCTGATTTCGATCATTTAGATTTAAGATTAGGTTTCTCGAAGAACTAATAATTATAATTATAATCATAATTATAATTACTTCGATTTTTATATTTGATGAAAACTTTTTCGAAGAAGTGGTAAGAAGGTGTCCTGGACAACGTTGGGGCAGTTGGGTACAATACTTACTTTTATTTTTTGTATTAGAAATTAACTTCCCAGAAGAAGTGTTACGAATGTGACCTAGACAATGGTGGGGCACTTTGTTACTTTCCTGATTTCGAATTTTAAAAATTTATGGATACGCTTTTTGAAGAAGTGCTGTAAGGACGACATGAACAATGGTAGAGCACTGGAATACAATCCTGATTTTAATTTTTTAAATTTGAGGTTAACTTCACCGAAAAAGTAGTCAAAATGTGACCTGGACAAGGAGGGCACTCGGGTACAATACTAACTTCTATTTTTTATATTTAAGGTTAACTTCCCAGAAGAAGTGGTGAGAATGTGACTTGGACAACGGTTTTGCACTTGGTACATTCCGGATTTGAATGTTTTAAATTTCAGGTTAGGTTCTCCGAAAAGGTAGTAGGAATGTGACCAGGACAACGGTGGGGCACTTTGTTACTTTTCTGATTTTGATTTTTCAAATGTAAGGTGAGGCTCCTTAAAGAAGTGGTGTAAATGCGACCAAAGTAGTAATGTCAAAGATACCTGGGCAACGGTAGGGCACTTGGTTACTTTCCTGATTACAATTTTTTCATTTTAAGCTTATGTTCCTTGAAGAAGGAGTGAGAATGTGGGACAACGGTGGGGCAGTTAGTTACTAATCTTTATTCGATTTTTTATATTTCAGGTGAACTTCTTCCATAAAGTGGTGAGAACGTGACCTGGAAACGGTAGGGCACCTTTTTAATTTTCTGATTTCGATTTTTCACATTAGAGGTTAGGCTCTCCGAAGAAATAGTATGTAGGCGACTTAAACAATGGTAGGGCAGCTTGTTACTTTTCTGATATCGATTTTTTTAATTTAAGGTTAGGCTTCTGGAAGAAGTAATGTAAACGCGACTTGAAATATGGTGTAGCAGTTGGGTACAATCCTGATTTCGATTTTTTAAATTTGAGGTGAACTTCCCCCAAGAAGTGGTGAAATCGTGTCCTATACATCAGTGGGGCACTTGGTTACTATTCTAACTTCGATTTTTTAAATCTAAAGTTAAATTCCCTGAAGAGGTGGTGAGAATGTGACCTTGACAACGGAGGGGCACTTGGGTACAATACTAACATCCATTTTTTATATTTGAGACTGACTTTCCCAAAGAAGTGTTGAACATGTGAACTGACAATGTTGGGGTACCTGGGTACAATCCTTACTTTGAGTTTTTATATTTAAGGTTAACTTAAACGCAAAGGTGGTAAGAATGTGACCTGGACAACGGAGGGTCACTTGGGAACAATTCTCACTTCGATTTTTTATATTTGATGTTTACTTTCCAAAAGAAGTGGTGAGAATGTCACAAGAACAATGGTGAGGCACTTGGGTACAATCCTGATTTCGATTTTTTAAATTTGAGATGAACTTTCCCCAAAAAGTGGTGAGAATGTAACTTGCTCAACGGTGGAGCACCTGGTTACTTTCCTGATTTCGATTATTTAGATTTAAGATAAGGTTTCCCGAAGAAGTAATAAGATTGTTAACTTGACATCAGAAGGGCACTTGGTTACAATCCTGACTTTGATTTTTTATATTTGTTGCTAACTTCTCCGCAGAAGTGGTGAGAATGTGACCTGGACAATAGTGAGGCACTTAGGTACATTCCTGATTACAATTTTTTAAATTTGAGGCGAACTTCCTCCAATAAGTGGTGAGATCGTGTCCTAAACATAGGTAGGGCACTTGGTTACTATTCTAAAATCGATTTTTTAAATCTAAGGTTAAATTCATCGACGAAGTGCTGAGAATGTGACCTGGATAACGGTGGAGCACATGGGTACAATCGTTACTTCGATTTTTATATTTAATAATAACTTTTTCGAAGAAGTGGTAAGAAGGTGTCCTGGACAACGTTGGGGCAGTTGGGTACAATACTTACTTTTATTTTTTATATTAGAGGTTGACTTCCCAGAAGAAGTTTTAAGAATGTGACCTGAACAAAGGTGGGTCACTTTGTTACTTTCCTGATTTCGAATTTTCAAGATTTATGGTTAGGCTTCTCGAAGAAGTGGTGTAAGGATGACATGAACAATGGTGGAGCACTGGAATACAATCCTGATTTTAATTTTTTAAACTTGAGGTTAACATCACCGAAAAAGTAGTCAAAATGTGACCTGGACAACGGAGGGGCACTCGGGTACAATACTAAATTCTATTTTTTATATTTGAGGTTAACTTCCCAGAAGAAGTGGTGTAAATGCGACCGAAGTAGTAATGTCAAAGATACCTGGGCAACGGTAGGGCACTTGGTTACTTTCCTGATTACAATTTTTTCATTTTAAGCTTATGTTCCTTGAAGAAGGAGTGAGAATGTGGGACAACGGTGGGGTAGTTAGTTACTAATCTTTATTCGATTTTTTATATTTCAGGTGAACTTCTTCCATAAAGTGGTGAGAACGTGACCTGGAAACGGTAGGGCACCTTGTTAATTTTCTGATTTCGATTTTTCACATTTGAGGTTAGGCTCCCCGAAAAAATGGTATATAGGTGACTCAAACAATGGTAGGGCAGCTTGTTACTTTTCTGATTTCGATTTTTCTAATTTAAGGTTAGGCTCCTGGAAGAAGTAATGTAAACGCGACTTGAAATATGGTGTAGCAGTTGGGTACAATCCTGATTTCGATTTTTTAAATTTGAGGTTAGGTTCCCCGAAAAAGTAGTGAGAATGTAACTTGGACAACGGTGGTGCACTTATTACTTTTCTAAATTCGATTTTTTATATTTAAGTTTAACATCCTCGAAAAAGTGGTTGAGTGTGATCTCGATAATAGTGTGGCACTTGGGTACCATCATTACTTCGATGTATTATATTTGAGGTTAACTTTCCCGCAGAAGTGGTGAGAATATGACCTGGACAATGGTTTGGCACTTTGGTACAATCCTGATTTCGATTTTTTAAATTTGATGTGAACTTCCCCCAAGAAGTGGTGAAATCGTGTCCTATACATCAGTGGGGCACTTGGTTACTATTCTAACTTCGATTTTTTAAATCTAAAGTTAAATTCCCTGAAGAGGTGGTGAGAATGTGACCTTGACAACGGAGGGGCACTTGGGTACAATACTAACATCCATTTTTTATATTTGAGACTGACTTTCCCAAAGAAGTGTTGAACATGTGAACTGACAATGTTGGGGTACCTGGGTACAATCCTTACTTTGAGTTTTTATATTTAAGGTTAACTTAAACGCAAAGGTGGTAAGAATGTGACCTGGACAACGGAGGGTCACTTGGGAACAATTCTCACTTCGATTTTTTATATTTGATGTTTACTTTCCAAAAGAAGTGGTGAGAATGTCACAAGAACAATGGTGAGGCACTTGGGTACAATCCTGATTTCGATTTTTTAAATTTGAGATGAACTTTCCCCAAAAAGTGGTGAGAATGTGACTTGCTCAACGGTGGAGCACCTGGTTACTTTCCTGATTTCGATTATTTAGATTTAAGATAAGGTTTCCCGAAGAAGTAATAAGATTGTTAACTTGACATCAGAAGGGCACTTGGTTACAATCCTGACTTTGATTTTTTATATTTGTTGCTAACTTCTCCGCAGAAGTGGTGAGAATGTGACCTGGACAATAGTGAGGCACTTAGGTACATTCCTGATTACAATTTTTTAAATTTGAGGCGAACTTCCTCCAATAAGTGGTGAGATCGTGTCCTAAACATAGGTAGGGCACTTGGTTACTATTCTAAAATCGATTTTTTAAATCTAAGGTTAAATTCATCGACGAAGTGCTGAGAATGTGACCTGGATAACGGTGGAGCACATGGGTACAATCGTTACTTCGATTTTTATATTTAATAATAACTTTTTCGAAGAAGTGGTAAGAAGGTGTCCTGGACAACGTTGGGGCAGTTGGGTACAATACTTACTTTTATTTTTTATATTAGAGGTTGACTTCCCAGAAGAAGTTTTAAGAATGTGACCTGAACAAAGGTGGGTCACTTTGTTACTTTCCTGATTTCGAATTTTCAAGATTTATGGTTAGGCTTCTCGAAGAAGTGGTGTAAGGATGACATGAACAATGGTGGAGCACTGGAATACAATCCTGATTTTAATTTTTTAAACTTGAGGTTAACATCACCGAAAAAGTAGTCAAAATGTGACCTGGACAACGGAGGGGCACTCGGGTACAATACTAAATTCTATTTTTTATATTTGAGGTTAACTTCCCAGAAGAAGTGGTGTAAATGCGACCGAAGTAGTAATGTCAAAGATACCTGGGCAACGGTAGGGCACTTGGTTACTTTCCTGATTACAATTTTTTCATTTTAAGCTTATGTTCCTTGAAGAAGGAGTGAGAATGTGGGACAACGGTGGGGTAGTTAGTTACTAATCTTTATTCGATTTTTTATATTTCAGGTGAACTTCTTCCATAAAGTGGTGAGAACGTGACCTGGAAACGGTAGGGCACCTTGTTAATTTTCTGATTTCGATTTTTCACATTTGAGGTTAGGCTCCCCGAAAAAATGGTATATAGGTGACTCAAACAATGGTAGGGCAGCTTGTTACTTTTCTGATTTCGATTTTTCTAATTTAAGGTTAGGCTCCTGGAAGAAGTAATGTAAACGCGACTTGAAATATGGTGTAGCAGTTGGGTACAATCCTGATTTCGATTTTTTAAATTTGAGGTTAGGTTCCCCGAAAAAGTAGTGAGAATGTAACTTGGACAACGGTGGTGCACTTATTACTTTTCTAAATTCGATTTTTTATATTTAAGTTTAACATCCTCGAAAAAGTGGTTGAGTGTGATCTCGATAATAGTGTGGCACTTGGGTACCATCATTACTTCGATGTATTATATTTGAGGTTAACTTTCCCGCAGAAGTGGTGAGAATATGACCTGGACAATGGTTTGGCACTTTGGTACAATCCTGATTTCGATTTTTTAAATTTGAGGTGAACTTCCCCCAAGAAGTGGTGAGATCGTGTCCTATACATCAGTGGGGCACTTGGATACTATTCTAACTTCGATTTTTTATATTTAAGTTTAACTTTCCCGAAGAAGTGGTGAGAATATGACCTGGACAATGGTTTGGCACTTAGATACAATCCTGATTTCGATTTTTTAAATTTGATGTGAACTTCCCCCAAGAAATGGTGAGATCGTGTCCTATACATCAGTGGGGCATTTGGTTACTATTTTAACTTCGATTTTTTAAATCTAAGGTTAAATTCCCTGAAGAAGTGGTGAGAATGTGACCTTCACAACGGAGAGGCACTTGGGAACAATCCTTACTTCGATTTTTTATATTTGATGTTCACTTTCCCAAAAAAGTGGTGAGAATGTGACAAGGACAATGGTAAGGCATTTGGGTACAATCCTGATTTCGATTTTTTAAATTTGAGGTGAACTTTTCCCAAAAAGTGGTGAGAATGTGACTTGCTCAACGGTGGAGCACCTGGTTACTTTTCTGATTTCGATCATTTAGATTTAAGATTAGGTTTCTCGAAGAAGTAATAAGATTGTTAACTTGACTTCAGAAGGGCAATTCAGAAGGATTGGTTACAATCCAGACTTTGATTTTTTTATTTGCGGTTAACTTCCTCGCAGAAGTGGTGAGAATGTAACCTGGACAACTGTGGTGCACTTGGTTACTTACCTGATTTCGATTTTTTATATTTTTTATATTTTGCGATTAACTTTCCCGAAGAAGTGGTGTAGAATGTGACCTGGTTAACGGTGGGGCACTTGGGTACAATCCTTACTTTGATTTTGTATATTTCAGGTTAAGTTTCCTGAAGATGTGGTGGGAATGTAACGTGGACAACGGTGGGGCACTTGGTTACTATTCTAACTTCGATTTTTAAAATTTGAGGTTAAATTCTTAGAAAAAGTTGTGAGAATGTGACCTGGACAACGGTGGGCACTTGGTTACAATTCTTTCTCCGATTTTTTAAATTTAAGGTTGAATTCCCTGAAAAAGTGGTGATAATGTGACACTGATAACGAAAAGGCACTTGGTTACAATTCTTACTTCGATTTTTTATATTTAAGGCTAACTTTATAGAATAAATGGTAAGTCGGTTTCCGCGACTGAGATCACACACGTTTGGCGGCGAGGAACTATGCTCGGCTGTTGTGGTGTTAAGGTTTCACACGCATAGTGGCTCGGGACCTTATAAGACCGGCGTGTGCGCAGAAATTCGTACTTCGCGATTTTTCGCGGTTTCCGCGACTGATATTACAAACTCTTGGTGGCGCAGGGATATGCTCGGCGGTTGTAGCGTTAAGGGTTCAAACGCATGGTGGCGCGGCAACACGTAACACCAGGATGTACGGAGAAATTCGCACTCCGCGGTTTTTCGCGGTTTCCGCGACTGATATCACACACGCTTGGCGGCGAGGAGATATGCTCGGCAGTTGTGGCGTTAAGGTTTCACACGCATGGTGGCGCAGGAACTCGTAACACCAAGTTGTGCGGGAAATTTGCACATCGCGGTTTTTCGCGGTTTTCGCGACTGATATTCCACACGCTTGGTGGCGCAGGGATGCTCTTGGTGGTTGTGGCGTTAACGTTTCACACGCATGGTGGCGCAGGAACTCGTAACACCGGGGTGTGCTCAGAAATTCGCACTTTGCGTTTTTTCGCGTTTCGCGGTTTCCGCGACTGATATTACACACGCTTGGTGGCGCAGGGATACTACCGGTGGTTGTAGCTTTAAGGATTCACACGCATAGTGGCGCGGGAACTCGTAACACTGGGGTGTGCGAAGAAATTCGCACTTCGTGTTTTTTCGCGGTTTCCGCGACTGATATTACACACGCTTGGTGACGCGGGGATATGTTTGGCGGTTGTGGCTTTAAGGTTTCACACGCATGGTGGCGCAGGACCTCGTAACACTAAGTTGTACGGAGAAATTGGCACTTCGCGTTTTTTTGCGGTTCGCGGTTTCCGCGACTGATATTACACACGCTTGGTGGCGCGGGGATATGCTCGGCGGGTGTAGCGTTAAGGTTTCACACGCATAATGGCGCAGGAACTCGTAACACTAAGTTGGGCGGGGAAATTTGCACTTTGCGGCTTTTCGCGGTTTCTGCGACTGATATTTCACACGCTTGGTGGCGCAGGGATACTCTCGGCGGTTGTGGTGTTAAAGGTTCACATGCATGGTGACGCTGGAACTCGTAACACCAGGGTGTGCCCAGTAATTCGCACTTCGCGTTTTTTGTCGGTTCGCGGTTTCCGCGACTGATTTTACACACGCTTGGTGACGCGGGGATATGCTCGGCGGTTGTGTCGTAAAGGTTTCACACGCTTGGTGGCGCGGGGATACGCTCGGCGGTTGTGGCATTAAGGTTTTGCACGCATGGTGGTGCGGGAACTCGTAACACCAAGTTGTGCGGAGAAATTCGCACTTTGCGGTTTTTCGCGGTTCGAGGTTTCCGCGACTGATATGACACAAGCTTGGTGGTGCAGGGATACTCTCGGCGGTTGTGGCGTTAAGGTTTCACACGCATGGTGGCGTGGGAAGTCGTAACACCGGGGAACGCGATCGATAGGTAGAGGGTTAGGGGCTTGCAAGAAAATAATATAGTCGAGAACTGGTAGAAGTTACCTTTATTAAGCGAGAGTTGAGGCGTTCTTTTTGGCGTACCGGAGTGGACTAGCTAACAGCTCTGATACAAAAATGACAATAATAATAATAATACAATGTAATAATAATAATAATAATTGTAAGAAGAATAATAACAATAATAATACTAATTAATTCCTAATACTAATTCCTGGCCACTGCGTAAGAACAACAGCGGCAAAGAACAGGAACACCTACAGAACAGTGAACTGAAAACACCTTGAGTAAAAGAATCGCGCTCTTGCTTACCTTTCAGGACGGAAGGAGCAAAAGCGGTTAAAAGTACATAAGGCAAGAATGGGAGAGGTTGTTTTAGTGCGGTATTACCACAGCACGTGGTTGAGTCCCACACGAACAAGTGCGTAAAGGCATTTTTCCCTCTCCTAAACTTGTTTTGTAAAAAAAAAAAAAAAATACTCTAGAACGAACTGTTCTCCTTTTCAGGGACTAGAGTTAATATAATCCATAGTTTATTTGTAATCCTGACACATAATTTAATTTTAACATTCTTGATTCTTTTGACATTCTTGATATTTTCAAGTTAATATTAAGTTATGTGTCAGGATTACTAATAAACTATGGAAATTATTAATTCTAGTCTCTGAAGAGGAGAACAGTTCGTTCTCGAAACGTTGGACTTCTTGTAAATAAACAACTAAATTTCAGTCCGAAAGTGTCGTTTTATTAAATCAATAATAATAATGATAATAATAGAAAAACATTAATTAACATTAAAAATTACTACTCTAATTACAATGTTATTAACTTAAAATAATTGTACATAATGAAAACTACACGAAAATGCACCAACTCGCTCGTAGGCCTTTGCAAAGGTAAAACTCTGAGGGGAGTACCGGAGAAACCGGTTTTTGCTGGCGCCAAGAGCTGGCTGAAAAATCTGCCGCGAAGAGGCTCTCAAGCGGAGGATCGGTGCAGAGGTTTTCTTTCGAATTTCAGCGTGATTTTATATGTTTGACATATAACAAGTCCTTTCACTTTCACTTTTTAGTTCATGCGAGTTCGGTCCCTCATAACGTAGCGCCCTTTGGTGTTACTCTCTTCCCCTTGTTTTTTATTGTAATATTCTAGGGAGGGTGAGTTGGACCCTGATGGGGCGGACTCACTATTGGGTTGGTAGGGAGCGAGGACTTGTACAGTCCGAGGCACAAGGGCGTTAAAAGCCTCGGCTGAGGCTCGTGGATGGTAAGAGTCAGATCTTGCTGGGGCGGACTTTTGATTGGCTTCGTCAGGAGCGAGGACTTGTACAGCCTGGGGCTCAAGATCGTTGGTGGCCTCGGCTGAGGCGAGTGGAGAGTGGGAGTCAGACCCTGCTGGGGCGGTCTCTTGATCGGTTTGGTCAGGAGCGTGGAGTTTTACAGTCCGTAGCTCAGGAGCGTTGGTGGCCTCGGCAGAGGCGGGCTTACGTAGCACAGGGTCCAAAGCTGTAATTAACTGGTTGATGTGGACCTTATGGGGCTCATTGTCCATTTGGATCCATACCACTACGGGTGATTCGACCTTTAGGACCTGGTGGGGGCCCGGTTCTGACCGGCGCTAAGTTTGCGTTGAAACGTTCTGCAGCATTGGGCAACTGGTGATTGCGCGCGTACACCCAATCGTCTACGGAGTAGGGAGGTCGATAATTTGATACTGCGTAGCGGTCTTGGTAACCTCTTTGGTTCAGGTTGGGAAAATCTTTGCGTTCGGCCGAGGTGCTGGGCTCTAGGGACACTGGTAAGTCCCATTCATCGGGTGTCAAGATTTGACACTAGAGAAACAGGTAGGCGGGAGTCATCCTGGTGGCGGCGTTCCTCCTTCTGCGCAGGGTGAAAAGTATGTGCGGGATGTGCAGATCCCAGGAAGTCTGATTAGACCCCGACAGTCGAAGTCGGAGGGCCTTTTTTATTTTCTGGTTTCGCCTTTCCGTGGGGTTAGCTCGAGGGTGATACTCAGGAGTCGTCCAAAGGGTGCACCCCCACTGCTTGGCGGCGTCTTTCCAGAGGTCGCTCCTGAATTGAGGACCGTTGTCACTCAAGAGACGTCGGGGATCACCAAAGCGTGAAAAGATTTCTCTGTGTACCACGTCGATGATCGTTGGGTTCCCAGAGTTCCGGACAGGGAAAGCCTCTACCCACCACGCGAAGAGGTCCGTGAGCTCTAAAAGGAATCGGTGCCTTTTCGTGGTAACGGGGTAGGGACCCATTAGGTCAAGGGCCAGAATATCACAAATAATGTGAGCTGAGCGGGGCCGTAAACCCGTGGAGTCCTTACTATTCACGGCCTTGGAGCAGCGGCAGAGAGGGCACTGTGCGACATGCCGTCGAATCTCACGGACCATTCCAGGCCAGAAAAAATGCTGCTGGATACTAAACGTGGTCTCTTCTGTCCCAGGGTGTCCAGCTAGAGACACGTCATGGTATTCCCAAATCATACGTTGGTGGAGCGCAAGAGGAACTCTAAGGAGCCAATAGTATTGGCCGGACTTCTCTTCCAAAATTCTCTTTCATCGAGCTTGCTTTCATCCAAAACTGATGTCAGAGATCAAGGTGGGGGCTACGATGGAGCTGATAACAGGCGTCTCAGTCAGGGGTGTCTGATTTGTCTAGTTTTGAGAGGGGAAAGCCATACGATCTAAGTCAGGTTCTCTAGGTGACTCTTCGTTAGGGTCCAGAGACCGTGAGAGCGTCGGGGAGCTCGTTTTCCTTGCCTGGGATGTGCTCGGTGCGGAAACTAAATTCTCCGAGGAACATATGCCATCTGGCGAGTTTGGCTCGACTGTCCTTCATATTGTCGAGCCAGGTCAGGGGTTTACTATCAGTTTGTAGCACGAAAGGGCGCTCTTCTAAGTAGAGGCGGTTTTTTTTGATCGCCCAAATGACCGCGAGGCACTTCTGCTCATTGCAGTGATAGCGGGTTTCCGTAGAGTTGAATTTTGCGTTCTTGTAGGAGACGATGCGTCGTTTGCCGGAGGGATCATCTTGGTAGAGCACGGCTGCCATACCGAGCGCACTGGCGTCGGTTTGCAGGATGAAAGTAAGGTCTGGGTCGGGCCGACTCAGCATGGCTGGGTTACGGAAATCCTTTTTGACGGCGTTAAAAGCAGCGTCATGTTCCGTTGTCCAACGGTAGGGGCGTTTGGGTAATAAAAGGCTGGTCAGGGGGGCAGAGACCTCCGAGTATTTGGGTACATACTCAATGAGCCAATTACAGGTCCCTATGAAGGATGCTATTTCCTTCCTGTTTTGTGGAGGGTCTGCATTTTGAATGGCGTCTACATGTCGCGGCTGTGCGTGGTTCCCATTTGCGGTAATTGTGTGTCCTAAGTAGGGCAGGCTACTTTGTCCGAAAGCGCATTTAATAAGGAAACAGGTTAGCCCGAAGACCATGAGTCTTTCTAATACGAGAGCCAAGTGTCGAAGATGCGTCTCCCAGTCGGGAGAATAAATTACTACGTCATCTAGGTAAGAGATGCAGAACTTGGCCCAGTATAAGACCAGGGAGGATCGCATAAGGTTTTGGAAAGTTCCAGGGGCGTTTTTCAACCCAAAGGGCATCACTCGGAACTGGTATTAGCCTCCGTCGGGTGTGGAGAGGGCCGTGTATTTCCGTGCCCTGGGAGCAATGGGAATCTGCCAATATCCGCTTTTTTAAATCAAGGGTTGTGAATACTTTGGCTGTTCCGAGGTCCTTCAAAATTTCGTGTATACGTGGGAGGCACTGCGGGGCGTCCGTGGTTTGCTTGTTTAACCGGCGATAGTCAATACAGAACCGATAGTCGCCCCCTTGTTTATTTGCTACCACGATGGCGGAGCTCCAGGGGGATGTTGTGGGTTCGACTATGCCCTCGGCAAGCATTTCCCTCATCTGCTCAGCAATCAATTTCTTCTTGATATCGTAGAATCGGCAAGGAGCTTCGCGAATGGTTCGAGGGTCTGCCAGCTCGATTACAGGCTTGGAAGGAGCTTGGGTATTTCTGGTTCCTGATAATAGGTGCGAGAGATACTGTCCCATGCAGACGGATGGTGACTCCGGTTGCGTCAAGGGCGCTTGGGTTGGTCCAGGTTTAAGGGAACTGCGTTCGGCTCCGGTGAGAATAGAGAGTTTCACGAAGTTGTGTTAGACGCAAGAATCAAGCTCGGTTACTACTTCGCGGTTACCGAGCCGCACACGTCTTTAGGGCAAGTCTTGGGTTGAGGAATAAATTAAATTTAGGGTTGGCTGGATGGGGGACCGGTGGAGTCCTCTGTCGGTCTGCCCGCCAGGGCTCGCCAGTTTCCCTTAACCTGGGCCTTGTATACTGCATAGTCCCGGTGGTAGTGGAACTCCGGGCAGTAGTTGCAGGGAGGTAACCGAATTGACCTCGGGGCAGAAGCGTCCGGCGTCATCTTTCTCGCAGGTTCCTCTTTCGGCGGATTGGGGATCTTCTTTAGTGTGCAGTCCGCTTCATCCTGCTCTGCTTGGATGGCTGCCTCAAAGAGTTCAGGAAAATTACGGGGAGCAGTGGGGCGCACAAGTCGACGGAGAGTTGGTTTCATAGACTCTAAGTGTAGGGTGGTGAGGTCGGCTGGATCTAGGGCTAGTTGTAATCGTCTGACCAACAGAAATTTGTGTTGAAGGAACACCTCAACGGGTTCTCTTTTTCCCTGTTTTTGAGAGTAGAGGGCAGTTTGCAGCCTCATGATCACGGTTGGGCCAGGGTACTTTTTAAGGAAGAGTTCTTTGAACTCGTCCCAGGAGAGGGCCAAATTGGTGTATGTAGACCACCATTTTTGGGCCTCCCCCTTTAGACCTTGCCCAACTAATTGTGCACGTAGGTCGTTCGGAGTCCTAGCTTGGGCAAAGTATCGTTCGCTGTTTGTCACGAACCGTTGTGGATCTTCATGGTCTTGGCCAGAAAACTCAAGAAATGGCGGTGGTGGTGATTTGAAAGTTCGAATCAGCCCCATCCAATCATTAAAGTTTAGGGTGCTCGGCAAAGCCAGGGCTGGGCCAGTGCTGGTTTTATCAGACGTCGTGGAGGGTGGTGCGCCAGTTACCGTGGGATTGAGTCCTTGGTCCAAGGTACTTTGTCTAGGGGCCTGGTCTGCAGTAAGGTTACTCATGGTGTCAATAGGGGGGTTGTTGGACGCCACTGGGTGTTGAATTCCACTCCCGGAAGTGGAAGGGGTAGAGCTTACTACCGGATTAGTAGGTCTCGCTTGTTGTTCACATTAATCTGGGTTAGGGGTGTCACGGGACCGCGATTGCGAGAGCCGATGAGAGAAAAGAGGGTTTCTCGAAAGGTCTTCTGCTCTACGCGAAGGTAAGTCTCGTAAAGCACGTTTCGCGAAGCCTGTATTAAAAGGTGTGTGCGGACTAGCTCGTTTTCGGTAGGGCGCCATGTCTACAAGTTCGCTCCGATGTTCATCGGAGATTTTGCCCCACGCTTTGGGCGTCAATTGTTACGACTCGCTTTAACCAAAACTGGTGGTCGCGGTGAGGGGAGAAACTTTGTAGAGGCTGCGTTAGGATTCACACGCTTATAGGCGCATGATCTTGTATCACCAAGTTGGGCGGAGAAATTCGGACTTCGCGGATTTCGCGGTTCGCGGTGTCCGCGACTGATATTACACACGCTTGGCAGCGAGGAGATATTCTCAGCGGTTGATATCCCTTTACGGGATATCACAGAGTTTCTTAGGCAACTGGGTCAAGTACTTGAATGTCATTTAAGATGGGGTTTCTGATACCCCAATCGGGCGCCTCCTTAGGTGGCGGATAGGGGAAGGCCTCTCAGATATGGGAGGTACAAGGAAATTAGAGTATCCGGGGCGGACCAAAAGTCAGATAGACCCCTATCCCCTATCCACTCTGTGTTGGGATAACCTCCCACACAGAGTATTTGCGGTTGCGACGACTGTAACGCGCAGTGCCACCCACAATAGGTCTCTCTCGGATGGAGATCAGGGTTCAGTTGGGAGTGGCAATAGGACAGAACCCAGGCAACGACCAGGCATTGACCCGGGACAAGCTAGAGTACGTTTTAAATGGACGGACCAACTTCGCAAGGACATCATGCTATGTTGGCAAAACAGTAGTCCTTACAGAAGAGGATACATGCTAAGGTTGCATGAGCGATGGGTCAATATGTACTCCCAATACGCTCAAATGACACCTCAGTATTTAAGAGATCAAGTATCCTCTCTGCGAAAAAAGGGACATGAAGCTTTTCTTCAGCAGGAAGAAGAAGAACCCTCCGAGAACCTTCAGGTTCAAAAAGTAACACCCACGCCAACGACCGAAGAAGGGAACATGAGGTCTAGGGAAACCAAAGTCCATCTAAAGGTTTCCATTAAAATGGAGAAAATTGCTGAAGGGAATAAAGAAAAGGTCCTGCTTCGTGAAAGTAACAGAAAATCTGTTTCAGAACGCGTCGATAGGACCTTTAAACGAATCAGACAAGTACAATTTAAAATTGGGGTGGCTCGAAGGCATGCTTCTCAATTGCAGAGTGTGATTGTATATCTGGAATGAAGGAGAAAATTTACAACCAGGGTTCTGGAAATAGCCCAGACTCTAAAAAGATTGCATCACACTCTGAAGAAATCGAAGTTGCAGACCATCAAGCAACATTGGATTGAGAAGAAGAAGAAAAAGATACGTTCTCTTGTTGTGATAAGAAAGCGTTTAGAACAACGGGTTAAATGGATAAAGCAAAATAATACCTTTGCTACTAATCCTTCTCGCCTGTTCAGTTCACCATTGCCAACTGTCGAAAAACCCCTATGTCGTAAAGAGATTGAAAACTTCTGGAGTAACATCTATGGGAAAGCCCATTCAGTGAACGATGAAGAATCATCTTTAACACTCTTTCGTAGCTTCTGTTTTAGACAGGGGCTTGACCATCCTGCAGAGGTAAGTCCACCAATTACTAAGGAATATTTATATATTTCAGTATTTATTCAGCTATAAAAATTAAAACAAATCCCCCACTTATATATTCTGTATTAAACCCAGACACTAATTCTGACTCCCCCTCAGCTAAATCAAAGGGAGTCCGATTCAATTCTGCAATAATTTCTAATAAAAATATTAATATAATTGGATATAAATATATAATTATAAATAAATATTTTTGAAATTTTATTAAATATATAAAATTAAATCTTTCAATTAATATTATTCTCCTCAAAATAATTAAAATTAATCTAACCTTATAAGAAACAGATTGTGCAATTGCTCGGATTCTTCCTAATATTGAATGAATTGATCTTGACGCTCACCCTCTTATTATTATTATATAAACCCCTATACTTAAAAAACATAAAAAAATTAAAATTCTTAAATCTATATAAATTAATATATAACACTTTAAAAATATTAATCATATTATCAGTATAAGAAACATCCTTATAACTGGCCTAATAAAATAAAATAAATAATTTAAATTCTTTATAAAAAAAAATTCTTTACTTAGTAATTTAATTGATGATTTAAATCATCTTTCGACGTGGTGCTCCAGTGATCATGAAAGTGTCCCTACGGAATCTTCCAACGTTATAAATACAAAATGTGTTTCAGGAAAGTATAACTTAAAAATTTTTTACCAAAATGTCCGTGGACTTAATACCAAACTCGAATATGTGTCGAATTTTCATGATATAAATTTTTATAATATATTATGTTTCACTGAGACGTGGCTCAAACCGTCCTTTTCTTCAAATAATTTTACAGAATGGAATTGTTTTAAAGTCTATAGGCATGATAGGGCTGTACGAAGGGGTGGAGGAGTTATGGCGGCGGTTCACTCTTCCTACAAAGTGACTCAATTGGATCTCTCTTTAATTCATGGTTTAAATATAAATGTTAATATTCTGGGGCTATCAATTTCTAAAAGCACATATAGTTTCATTATTTGAAACGTTGTGATTTATATTAACAATTGATCACAATAAATTTCATATATCCAGATTATATCCTGTTTTTTGTTTTATTCGTTATTTTTATTATTTATATTCCCCCAGATTTAGCGTTAAACTCACTCAGAAATTTTTTTAAATGTTTTTTGGATGTCACACAAGTTATTAACGATTCAATTTTTATCGTCGGAGATTTTAATATACCGTCCTACGTGACAAGTATAGAATCTAATGTTTTTGACTCTAAAGCATTTTTGTGTTATCAAATGTCAAACTTTTTTAACTTGACTCAGGTAAATTGTGTAATGAACTCTTTTAATAAAATCTTAGACCTCGTGTTTACAGATATCAAGTGCACCGTCCTCCATGCTTATCCACCAATTGTACCTGAGGACCCCCACCACCCGGCCCTCGATATATATGCATGTTTAGAATCGAAACACAGATTTTATGGATCCAATTTTACTATTAATTGCGAATTACCAACAATTCCAAATTAAAACTTTAGAACATCTGATATTTCTGCTTTGTACTCTGCATTGGTATTGATTGACTGGAATTTTTTAAATGATTATAACAATGTAGACGATATGTGTAAACATTTTTTAGGTGTTTTCGAAAGCACTCTTAATACCTTTGTACCTATGACACATATCGAAAAATGTAGCACATATCGTTATCCTCCATGGTTTTCAAAATCTACAATAAACAACATCAAGTTGAAACACAACTTGCTGAAAAAGAGAAACAGAAATAGGAATAACCCTCAACTATATTCATTTTATAACGAACAAATTGTTGAAATTTCTAATTATATGCATAGATCTATAAGATGTGAACATGTAGAATACATAAAAAGAACTGAGGCAAATTTAAATTCTAATCCGAAATTGTTTTGGTCATTTGTGAATAAAAATTGTAAAAAACCTAAAATACCTAATACGATGTTTCTTAATGGCCAAACTTTTAGTGATCCTTGTTCTATTGTTACTGCGTTTTCTAGCATTTTTTCTTCTATTAATTGTAATACCTCGAATACTAGGTCCTTTGCTTCGCAAACCAGTTGGGATGTTGACTTACTGTGTTTGTCAGAGATTCAAGTTCGCAGGGCCGCAGAAGCATTAAAACCTAGAAATACTCATGGCATAAACGGTATTCCTAGTTTCCTTATTAAAGATTGCGCGACTATCCTTGCCTCTCCACTATCGACGATTTTCAATTGCGCCTTAAGGTCTGGTGAGTTTCCGACGGCTTGGAAAACGGCTAAAATAGTACCTATTTTTAAAACTGGTGACAAAACCGATTGCAAAAATTATAGACCAATTGCCGTGCTATCTAATTTCGCAAAAATATTTGAACTGTGTATTATAAAATATTTGCAAACGGGAATTAAAAAAGTCTTGAGCGAGGACCAACATGGGGGTATTAGTAAGAAATCAACAGTCACAAATCTTCTTTGTTTTAAACAGTATATTAACAATGCTTTTTTGAGAAGAAACCAAGTTGATGTAATTTATTTAGACTTCGCCAAAGCTTTTGACACCATTGACCATGATATACTAACTCAGAAACTGGACAATTTAGATATTGCACCAAACTTAAAAATATTACTGATTAATTACCTAATAAATAGACAACATTATGTCACTATTGGAGAGATCTCAGCTTCATCATTCATACCAGATCGCAGAGTTCCTCAGGGTTCTTCCTTAGGATCTCCGCTATTTTCTGTATATGTCAATGATTTGATTAAGGATATTTTGTCCCCTGTGTTGGCCTTCGCGGATGATCTAAAGATTTACCGCGAGATTCAATCAGTCATGGATCATTACCTGCTTCAACGTGACGTTGAGATGATTTACGAGTGGAGTCCAAAGAACAAACTTTCGTTAAATATAACAAATTGTCAAACTATGACCTTTGGTAGGAAGCATAATCCGATCCATTTCAACTATTCTATTAATAATGTGTCGCTGACTAGGGTCCAATCAATTTGTGATCTTGGTGTAATTTTCACTCATGATTTAACGTTTAATGATCATATTGACACTATTGTTTCTGATGCTTCGAGAGCCCTGGGAACTTTAGTCAGATCCACGAACCGTTTTTGTAAAAATGAAACCTTGATAACCTTGTATAACGCACTTGTACGATCCAAGTTGGAATATGCGTCTATAGTTTGGAATCCAAGGTATGATATTCATGCGTACAAAATAGAGCAAATACAAAAGAGATTCCTTAAATATCTGTGTTTCAAGAATGATAGAGTATACCCGCTACAGGGAACTGATAATATTGCCCTATGTGAGAGATTTCAATTTTTATCGTTGGAAGAAAGGCGTTTAATAGCATCAGCACTTTTTATTTTTAAAATTATTAATGACTGCGTTTGTGTACCACAGATATTAAGCAATGTTAACTTTAAGGTGCCTAGATTGCATCCACGACGTCAAGAACCATTTATTCCGGACATGGATTTGCTCCGTTACAATTCAAGGCAATTACTTGCCGATACTCTAGTTTTCATTAATCGTATGTTTATTTCTAACCACTCATGTGACCTGTTTTCATCTAAATATTTTGAATTTAAAGCATTCCTTTTGAAGTTCATTTTGTCGCTGCGTGGATCAAACTAAATTGTAACAAATAACGTCGCTTTTGATATGCCATTTTATATATGTATACTTTTATATACTTTATAATTTTTGTTTTATTATAATATTGCTATTCAAATATGTTATAACATTGTAATCATGTACCCCGTTTATGGTCCTAGTGACTGCGGGGAAGAAAAGATTAAATAAATAAATAAATAAATAATTGCATCCCTAAAAGGTTGAAATACCCCTTTAATTAAAATTTTATTTGGACCTTTACGAATTTGAATATACCCTAAAAGTTTTCGTTCTAATAAAGTTAAAAAAGCTAATCATATTAAAACTATAATAATTATAATAAAATTTATTACTAAAATATTTAAACTAATAATAGACCTTAAAATCTTCTTTAAATTATTAAATTTTCAACTTTTTTAAGTTTATAACTAAATTTAATAAATAACTAAATTTAATGTATTATTATTAATATAATAAAAATTATATTTAATTAATTCCTAAAATTAATACACTAATCTGTCATAATAACATAATAATAACATAATAATAACATAATAATAACGTAATAATAACATAATAATAACATAATAATAACATAATAATAACATAATAATAACATAATAATAACATAATAATAACATAAATAATAACATAAATAATAACATAAATAACATAAATAACATAAATAATATAATAATATAATATAATATAATATAATAATATAATAATATAAATTTTTATATTAATATATTAATATCTTAATATCTTAATATAAAAATTTATATTATTATATTATTATATTATATATAATAAATATAATCTAATTCTAAAAAATTCAAAATTTTTTTGTGCAATTTAACACTTATATATAATATAATTACTCAATAAAATAAAAAACCCCTTATTAATAAAATTATTAAATTTATTAATTTAATATTAAAATAATTTAATAATTTTATATTTAAATAATTAATGTTTCTACTAAAAATTATAGAAGTTAAAAAAATTTTTATATAAAAATATATAAATCCTACAGAGGATATAATTAATACAAACCCTAATATAAATATTAAATCTATTAATAAATATAATAATATAAATCTTCCCCCTCGTAGTGTCACCTTGTCGTGGTGAGGTGGCTTAGGACCGGCCAGGCGCTTGTCCTTCGGACGCCATCACTGGACGAGCTGTTCAGCTCTTCCCAGAACTCATCGACTCCCGATGTCTGGCGAGTTTGGGCACAGGGGAATGAACGGGACTCCGTTAATTCGGGTAGCCGACGTTTTTCGAACCTGTGCACTAGCTATCCTGTGCGGATGATGTTAATTCGGATTCCAAATGGGGGCTAACCATCCTCGTCAGCTGTGGACGACATGGGTTCTGGAAGGAATAGGACACTCCTGCCTTCTTGGTTTTTCTAAGTTGGTGTGGAGTAGCCTCGATCCAGGGTTGGCGCCCGATGGACCGGTTGTCTGTTCGGTCTGACCAACGACACTAGCCGATCGGCACCCTACAGGCAGTACACTGGGAGTGAAAAGTCCTGTCACGGCGTTTCCAACCGTGACATGTACGAGTCTGATGTGAGCGTAGCTCTGCTGAGGTGGACCTGCGGTAGGGTGTCAGGAGCCAGCCCCTTCGGGATTGATCGGCGAGTGCGTAATGGATGTAAGGGATCGGAACCTGCATTGTTACTGGCGAGTCCGTTCCGTCCGTGTATTCCGGGAACGGCTAAGCAGCTGATTGGGCCTCAGGGATCTGGGGTAGGATCGCAGTATCCGAGGGTGTACCCGTTCCCAATCAAGGCGGCCCGCCACTTTACGCACGAGGCGCTAGTAAACTTAAAAGCATGGAGAATACAATTGGACAATTCTTTAAGAACTTAGAAATGGAAGTAGAGCTCTGCCCTATCGAGTCAGAGTCGTCTACAACCGAAACCGCAGTGGTCAAAACGGCCACCCCTCCAGAGGATCTTGACCTGGACGATAGAGTCGGGCAAGTTTTTTCAAACTTGACAAGACCTCTTGGTAGAAATACCAGGGATGCCGTTAAGGGAGTCCTTCGGACTCACAAGAGGGTTGCAAAGGACCAATTCGAGGCAAACGTCGCCTTGCAACGGGCATTGGTCCCAAAAATCTTGAGCGTCATGCGCACTGCCTGTTCGAGGCAAAAAAACATCAGCGTTGACGTTCAGGACGGTCTCTGCGTATTAGAGGCGGCCTTTGAAGTCATCCGCACAAACGTGCCGTACTTAGAACGAAAAGGGTCGAAAACCCAAAGCAGAGAAAAAGAGAACGAAGTGGGTAGCCCGGCGACTAGCCAGGAAAATCCCACAAGGAAGACGGAGAAAAGGCGCGCTGCCGAAACGCCTCCTGAAAAAGTCCTGAAAAAAGGGAAGAGCTCGGAGTCGCCAGTGCAGCAAAAGCGGCAAACTCCGAGACCATAAAAACCAAAAAGCCATCAGTCTGCAAAGACGATGGCAGAGATCGTGGCTAGCGGTACAAGCGCTGCCGGTCCATCACAAATCGCCGCCCCTGTAGGCAAAAATGACGGTGACTTCGAGCTTGTCCGAAGTAGAAGGAGAGAAGCTCGAAGGCGGCAAAAGGCCGCAAAGGTGGCGAAGGAGGCGGAGAAGGCGAAGAAAAAAGAAAAAGCGCCAACGAGGAAGCCAAGAAGCACCGAGGCAGTCAGGATTTCGGCAACGGACCCGAATTCGTACAGCGAAATCCTGAAGGGCCTCCAAAAGTCCTTGAAGCCCGAAGATTCGGGCACGGAGGTTATCAGGACGAGGAGAACTTTAAACAATGAAGTTCTCCTCGTCGTGAAAAAAGGGGGTGATACCTCCAAGTTTGCGGGAGCTTTAACAGCTGCCTTAAAAGATAGGGCTACTGTCACAGCTCTCGTAAACAAAAGAGTTCTTGAAATCAGAGACCTCGATGAAACCGCTTCGAAAGAAGACGTCATCGAGGCTCTGAATGAAAAGCTCGAGTCATCCAATCCGGAGAGAACGGTCAGCGTCGTTCCCCGTTTTCGAGAAACGAAGTTAGCGCTGGTACGCCTGCCAGAAACAGAGTATTTTACTCTAATCAAGGCAGGAAAGATCCGGATTGGATGGATAAATGCATCCATCCGAGAACACTTAGAGGTTCCCAGGTGCCAAAGGTGCTTCGGTTTTGGGCACGCAACTCGCCTATGCAAAGGCCCCGACAGAATAAAAAACTGTCGGAGATGCGGCAAGGCGGGTCATATGGCAAAAAGTTGTGAGGTCACTGACCCTAGCTGCATTACATGCAGTGATTTGGGTAAACAGGACCTCAAACACTGGGCCGGCAGTAACGCCTGCCCAATATACAAGAACGCACTGCAGAAACTTAAAAAGGCAAAGGCCTAAAGTTTCTGCAGATCAATCTGCATAAGTGCGTGGAGGCCCAAGACCTCCTAATGCAAACAGCCGGGGAGAAGAAGATCGATGTCTTGTTCTGCACAGAACAGAACAGAAAGAACGATCTCACTCCCTGGTATCAGGATAAATCGGGAAGAGAAGCCATTCAGATCTGCAATTCCGAGTTGCGGGCAGATAAGTTCCTGGAGACGAACAGTGGATTCGTGTGGGTGGAAATGTCAGGCATACGTATGTATAGCTGTTATTTTTCACCCAACGATCAATTGTCAACCTTCGAAGATCAGATATACGACCTCGAAATGAGCCTTAGAGAAACCAGGTGGATACCCTCATTACAGGTGACTTTAATGCTAAGTCACCAGAATGGGGCGAGAAAAGGCTCGACAATCGAGAAATCTTGGTCGGAGAAATGATCTCCAGGAACAACCTAATGGTTGCGAACCGTGGGAGGTCTTGGACTTTTAGGAAAAACGGTCAGGGATCGAAAATTAACTTGTCGATCACAACGGCCCTCCTAAACAAACGTATTAAAGATTGGCGCGTCCTGGAGGATTATACCCATAGTGACCACCAGTATATCGAGTTTTCAGTCTCAAGGGGAGACACGCTGCGGGCCAGGAACCACGGAGTTCTCCGCGAAAATGGCCCAAAGTGGAACATTAAGAAAATCGACAAGGAGAAGTTCGGCCGGTCCCTGGAAGAATCCCGCCTCATAGAGGATTTGGGATGGGTGAAGAGGCCGAATAACCTTGAAGGGGAGGTGCGGACGGTGAAAAATATGATTGTCACCGCATGCGACGCGTCTATGCCGCGTTGTAGAAGCACAACCCCAAGAAGAAGAAATGTATACTGGTGGTCAGAGAAATTGGCCTCTTTGCGAAAGGCATGCCTCAAAGCAAGAAGGAGATATGACCGTTCAAACGGAGATCCTCTGCTGAAGGAGGCATATACAGAGGCCAAGAGAATCCTCAGGAAGGAGATACGCGCTGCAAAAAGAAAGAGCTGGAAGAACCTAATCGGTGACGTCGAAAATGACCCATGGGGTCTGGCTTATAAAATCGTTAACAAGAAATTGTTATCGAGGCAAAAGACCCCCGGTCTAGACAATCCCGATTGGGTCCGGAAAATCATAAAGGCTTTGTTTCCTCCAGCAGAACCATGGCCTAGGATGGACTGGAGTAGCTGTCATGTCGGTGAGGAAGAAATCTTCACTCTTACAGAATTACAAAAAGCAGGCAGTAGGTTAAAGCCAGGCAAAGCGCCGGGATTTGATGGGATAAGCAACGAGATCCTTAAAGAAGTGATCGTTGCTACACCCCAGATTCTCCTAGACTGCTATAACAACTGCCTAAAGAGAGGAGAGTTTTTCCGCGACTGGAAAAGACAGAGGCTGGTCCTCCTAAGGAAAGGAGACAAACCTCTAGATAAAGTCTCATCCTACAGGCCTATATGCCTGTTAGATACGATGGGTAAGCTTCTAGAGGACATGGTTCTGCAAAGAATGCAATCTCACTTGACCGGAGAGAATAGTCTGTCTGACAACCAATTTGGTTTCCGTAAAGGCCTGTTCACAGTAGACGCCATCCAGAAGGCGGTGGACCTAGCCAGGGAAGGAAAAGCTAAATTGGGACCAGGGAAGAAAAAGGGCTTCTGCGCGTTGGTAGCCATTGACATACGTAACGCGTTTAATACCGCGCGATGGAAAGATCTCATCGAGTCGATGAGAAACAAAGGAATACCGCCCTACCTGTTGCGGATAATAGATAATTATCTTAGCGACAGGTGGGTTATATACGAGGGTGACACCTGCACTCTGAAGGAAGAGATGCTAAGAGGTGCCCCTCAAGGCTCGAGGATAGGACCATTCGTATGGAACGTCTCTTATGATGACTTCTTGCGAATGGGTCTACCTAAAGGCGCGGTGATCATCGGCTTCGCGGACGATGCGTTGATCGTATGCACTGCCGAAACTGTAGAAGCCCTGGGCGTATTGGTGAACGAATGTCTGAGACGGGCAAAGCGCTGGCTGGAGGCCAGAGGCCTGCAAATGGCTCTGGAAAAGATCGAAGCGCTGCTAGTCACAGACAGACGTGGTTATACGGCCCCTGGTATTCAGATAGACGGATTAGAGGTCCAATGGAGGAATCATATTAAATATTTAGGTGTCGAACTCGACAAATTTTTGAATTTGAAACACCATATAACCGTAGCATATCAGAAGGCCGAACAGTGTTCGGCAAGTTTAGCTCGTCTAATGCCGAACATTGGTGGGCCTTCTGAAGCAAGGAGGAGACTGGTGGCGAGTATTGCCCTTTCAAAGCTGCTATACGCAGCACCTGTATGGGCTCCGACCCTGCGAAACGACAGAAGCAAGACCATCTGTAGAAGGGTGCTGTCCGCGCAGAGAACTATTACAAAACGTATTATTTCGGCCTATTGGACAGTACCGACGTGTGCTGCTCAGGTCCTTGCCAGCGTCCCGCCGGCAGATCTTTTGGCACAAGAAAGGGAGGAAGTTTTCCTCCTTTTCAAGAAGAGAAATTCCTCCGCATATACGGAAGATAATAGACCCAGCAAGGACCAAATTCGCCGAGATGCGAGAAGCAGACTCGTCGACAGATGGCAAGAACGATGGAGCGGGGAGGAGACAGGCCGATGGACGTATCGGCTGATACCTACACTCGCCACCTGGATAAGTAGGAAGCACGGAGTGGTTTCCTACTATTTAACCCAAGCTCTCACAGGGCATGGGTGTTTCGGCTCCTATCGGGAGCGATTTAAAAAAGTCGTTAGCTCGGAGTGTGTGTACTGCAAGTTCCCAGTGGACGACCCAGAGCACACACTCTTCAGCTGTAAGCATTGGGACGCGGAGAGGCAGGTTATGTTTACCGGTGTTAATCGCAAGGTTACACCAGAGAACATGATCTCGCTTATGACTCGCTCTCCCGAGGATTGGCGAACCATCGAGACCTTCATACATTACGTTATGAGGGTCAAAGACCTCGATGGTCGCCAAAGAATAGAGGTCCCGTAGAATAAGGGAGAAAGTCGTTTTGGCGACAGAGAAGGGGATATAAGACTACTCCCGATGGCGATACGCGCGAAAAGTGCTAGCCGGGAGTGGTCTTAAGGTCCCCAAATAAGGGTGTGTTTTTAGCGGGTCGGCAGAACATCGCCACCCCCGCATAACCCTGTAGTACGGGCTACAGGGTACCTAAAGGCAGGTTTTTACATCCTACGCAAAACAAAAAAACAAAAAAAAAAAAATAATATAAATCTTTTTATATAAAATCTAATTATTGGGGGAATTCTTATTATTATTAATATAATCCTAAATAATAGCAATTTATTTTTCTTTCTCAATATAAATAAATTTTTTAATCTCTCAATTTTATTACTTTCAAAAATTAAAATTAAATTCATTAAAATAATTACCTAAAAAAATATAGTAATAAATTCATACCTTTATTCTTATAAAAATTCTAAAAATTATTCATCTTATTTGATTTAAAGAAGAACACCCCATTAAAATTTTTAATCTTTTATTTTTAAATAATAATATTATTCTTATTAATGACCTTATAACAATTACTAAATTTAATAAATATATATTAATATAAAACTTATATATAACTAAATTTCTTAATATAAAAAAAATAAAAATTTTTTGAACTCTTATTAATAAAAAACAATTAATTCATGATAAATATAATAATATATTAATGTACCAAAAATAAAAAGGGAATATTCCTAATTTTATTAATATAATTAAAATTATAAATAATATAAAATTTATTTTCCTTATTATTAAACTAATTGAATAAAACAATATTATTGAAGAACTAACCCTTTGAATTAAAAATATTTTATAAATCTATCATTAAATTTATTTTTATTATTAAATATAACTAAAGGAATAAAAGAAATTATATTAACTTCAATCCTAACTCAAAAATATATTATATTGAATTAGTATTAACTCCAATAACAATTCTAAATATTAAAACAAACAAAAATAATATTAAATTAAAATTTTTATTTATAATTAACTATAAACTTCGCCTAAATAATACTAAAAATAATTCGAAATAGATATTTATATATATATATATATTATAAATAAATAAATAAATAAATAACAAATTTATAGAATAAATTTTAAATAGGATTAACATATCCAAATAAAATATTGATTAATAAAATCCCTTTCAAAAATAAATAAATATGTACCTCCAATTAATCAAATATAATAAATTATTAATATTACTTTTAATACTAATAAGTAAAAAAAGAAAGATACCTAATTCCCCTAAATCTAAAATTTAAAAAAAAAATATTTAAATTTTTTTTTTGTAATATTTCCTCTTTTATCTCTTTGATTGCCTTTTCAATTTCCTCAAAATTTTTATTATAAGCTAAATTAAGAAAATTCATCCTATATTCCATACCTTTAACAAATAAATCATATGAACGATTCAATTTAAAAATAATATTACTCATATCTATATAAATTATCCAAATAATTAAATCAATATCAATAACAAAACAAGGGTTAAATAAAATATTATGAATTAATCATACTATTAAATTAATTATATTAATAATAAAATATAAAAGAGGGACACCAAATTTACAAACTATAAATACAAAAAATAAAAAAAATTTAATTTTTAAAAATACTCTTAAAATTATCATAAAAACCTTAAATCCATTAAAATAAATTTGTAATAAATAAATATATTCAATAAATACAATTCATACAAAAAATTTAATATATATGAAACATAATTATATAAGGAAATTGAAGGACCTTTTTAATACAAATTATACTTAACTTTTTAAAAATTAACTTTACTTTAAAATTAATTTTAATTAAATAAATATAAATAATCTTGACTCCCTTAATTAAATAAATATAAATAAACTTGACTCCCTTAATTAAATAAATATATATAAATTTAATCCCCTTAACTAAATAATTATAAATAAATTTAATAATATATATAAAATATAAAATAAGTTTATTAACAATAATATATAAAAATCTTAAAATCTTTTTAGTATAAATTTTACTTAAATTTTAAAAATTATCTTTACTTTAAAATAAATCTTAATTAAATTAATGATTAATAAAAAATTTTTCACTTACATTGAAACTATAATTATAAAATAATTAAAATTATTTAATGAATATTTATAAAAAGATTAAATGAATTTATTCAACAAATCATAAAGACATTGGTATATCATATTTTATTTTTGGTATTTGATCAGGAATAATTGGATCAAGTTTAAGAATAATTATTCGATTAGAATTAGGAACCCCTTCACAATTAATTAATAATGATCAAATTTATAATACAATCGTTACTACTCATGCATTTGTAATAATTTTTTTTATAGTTATACCAATTATAGTAGGAGGATTTGGAAATTACCTAATTCCTTTAATATTATCTGCTCCTGATATATCATTTCCTCGTCTTAATAATATAAGGTTTTGATTATTAATTCCTTCTTTAATTTTAATAATTTCAAGTATATTTATTGATGAAGGGTATAAATTCAGTATTTATATATTTAAGGGCTAAGTTTCTCAGTAAGAAACATAGTTGCTAAAACGAAGAACTTTTCAGCACCCGGGCCGGATAAGATTAATAATCTTTGGTGGAAGAAGTTCACTGCAACTCACCAACATTTGGCTCGAATATTCTCTAACTTTCTCAATGGTCAACATCCAGTATCACAGTGGTTAGTGGAAGGAAGAACGGTACTCTTACCAAAATTTGAAGATTTGTCGGATCCAAAAAATTATAGACCAACAGCTTGTCTTAACACCTGCTACAAGCTATTTACTGGCATCCTCAAAGAGAGGATTTTGACATCAATTGAGCCAGTTTTCCATTTAAAACCAGTGATATAGAACATGGCATAGCATCGTTAACACCTCTGATAATTAAAAAGCGTGTTAAGGAAGCAGAACATTCGCTTCTCTTACAGGAACATATTGGCAAACCTGTGCATGGACAATGCTTCAGTCTCATAAAAGAAATGGGATTGTCTGTGGGTTTGTCATTTGCTTTCCTCAAATCTGCTGGTTTGAAATCGGAGACTGAAGGATTTTTGTTTGCTTGTCAGGATGGAGTAATAAATACTTTGGTGTATCGCAGTCGAGTGATGCATATATCTGTCGACAATACCAACTGTCGTGCATGCAAAAAATATTTGAAAACACTAAGTCTTATTCTAAGTGCGTGTCCGAAGTATGCATGTTGCAGATATATAGAAAGACACAATGCTGCGCTTAAGGTGTTGTATTATCACCTTCGACACCAATATGGTATAGATAAGGAACCCATCTTGCCGTATGCCCAAAAGGATCAGAAGTCCGTTGTGGAAAATGATCAGTGTAAGATCTACTGGAATTTTTCTTTTTACACCACTCATCGCATCAGTGCTACAAAGCCTGATATTGTACTCCAGGATCATAAAAGTGAGATCATCTGTGTGATAGAGTTTTCGGCTCCTGCTGAGAGCATCATCATTCAAAAGGAGGATGAGAAACGGACGAAATATCAAGTTTAATCTGGTTCGGCAGCACTGTTCAGTGTAAGATCTTATTCGGTAGCTCTAAAAAAGCATCCAACAACGTTCTCGACCACCGCTTAAGAACATCGGCGGCTATGGGTGAGACAGCACGTGGTCGAGTCCCACACGAGCAAGTGCGTAAATGCATTTTTTCCTCTCCTAAACTTGTTTTGTAAAATAAAAAAAAAATAATAATAATAATAGTAATTAGAATAATAATGATAATAATAGAAAAACATTAATTAACAATAAAAATTACTACTCTAATTACAATGTAATTAACCTAAAATAATTGTACATATTAAAAATTACACTAAAATGCACCAACTCGCTTGATCCGGCGAGCGCCTGCTGGAACTCCCTCGTTGGTCTTTGCGGCGGTGAAAACTCTGTGGAGAGTACCGGTGAAACCGGTTTTTGTTGGCCCCAAGAACTGGCTGAAAAAATCTGCCCCAAAGTGGCTCTCAAGCGGAGAATCCGTGCAGAGGTTCTCTTTCGAATTTCGACGTGATATTATATGTTTGACATATAACATGTTCCCCAAAGAAGTAGTGAGAATGTGACCTGGACAACAGTGGTGCACTTGGTTACTTTCCTGATTTTGATTTTTTATATTTCAGGTTAACTTCCCCGAAGAAGTGGTAAAAATATGACCTGGAAAATGGTTACGCACTAGGTTACTATTCGACCTTCGATTTTTTAAATTAGAGGTTAAATTTGTCGAAGAAGCGGTGTTATTGTGACTTTGACAACGGTAGTGCAGTTAGTTACTTTCCAGATTTCGATTTTCAAATTTGAATTGTACTTCTCCTTAAAAGTGGTGAGAATGTAACCTGGACAACGGTGGTGCACTTGGTTACTTTTCTGATTTCGACTTTTCAAATTTGAGGTTAGGTTCCCCGAAGAAGTAGTAAGAACGTGACCTGGACAATGGTGGGGCACTAGGTGACTATTCGAACTTCGATTTTTTAAATTTGAGGTTAAATTCCCCGAAGAAGTGGTGAGAATGTGACCTTGACAACGAAGGGACACTTAGGTTAAATCCTTACGTCGATTTCTTATATTTGAGGTTAAATTCCTTGCAGAGGGGGTAAAAATGTGATCTAGAGAACGGAGGGGCACTTGGGTACATTCCTTACTCCGATTTTTTATATTTGAAGTTTACTTCCCCGAAGAAGTGGTAAGTATGTGACCTGGACAACGGTAGGGCACTTAGTTACAATTCTTACTTAGATTTTTAAAAATTTGAGGTTAGGTTCCCCGAAGAAGTGGTGAGAATGTGACCTTGATAACGGAGGAACACTTCGATACAATCCTTACTCCGATTCTTTATATTTAAGTTTAACTTCCCCAAAGAAGTAGTGACAATATTACCAGGAGATTGGTAGGGTACTTGGGTACAATCCTGATTTCGATTATTTAAATTTAAGGTGAACTTCTAGCAGAAGTGGTGAGAATGTAAACTGGACAACGGAGGGGCACATGGGTACAATCCTTACTTCGATTTTTATATTTGAGGTTAACATTTAGAAGAAGTGGTAAGAATGTGACCTGGACAATGGTGGGGAACTTGGTTACAATACTTACTTTGATTTTTAAAATTAAAGGTTAGGTTCCCCCAAGAAGTGGTGAGAATATGACCTGGACAACGGTGGTGCACTTGGTTACTTTCTTGATTTCGATTTTTCAAATTTCAGGTAAGGTTCACCAAAGAAGTAGTGATAATGTCACCTGGACGACGAAGGGGCATTTGGTTATTATTCTAACTACGATTTTTAAAATCTGAGTTTAAATTCCCAGAAGAAGTGGTGAGAATGTGACCTTGCCAACGAATTGAGACTTGCGTACAATTCTTACTTCGATTTTTTATATTTGAGGTTAACTTTCCCAAAGAAGGGGTGTGAATGACACCTGGACAACGGTGGTGCACTTGGTTACTTTCCTGATTTTAATTTTTCAAATTTAAAGTTAGTTTCCCTGAAGAAGTGGTGAGAATGTGACCGGGACAACGGTGGGGCATTTGGTTACTATTCTTAATTTGAGTTTTTAAATCAGTAGTTATATTCCTGGAAAAAGTTGTAAGAATGTGACCTTGAGAACGGAGAGGCACTTGGGTACAATCCTTACTTCGATTTTTTAGTTTTGAGGTTAACTTTTCCGCATAGGTGGTGAGAATGTGACCTTGTAATCATAGGGGCACTTCGATACAATTCTAACCCCGATTTTTTATGTTTAAGTTTAACTTCCCAAAGAAGTGGTAAGAATATGACCTGGACATTGGTAGGGCACTTGAGGTAAATTTGAGGTTAACTTTCCCCAAGCAGTGGTGAGAACGTCACCTACACAACGGTGATGCACTTGGTTACTTTCCTGATTTCGATTATTTATATCTGAGGTTAACTTTCCTGAAGAAGTGGTAAGAATGTGACCTTAAAAATGGTGGGGTACTTGGCTACATTCCTGATTACGATTTTTTAAATAAAAGGTTAACTTACCCCAAGAAGTGGTGAGAATGTGATCTGGACAACGGTGGTGCACTTGGTTAATTTCCTGATTTCGATTTTTTATTTCTTAGTTTAGGTTTCCGGATGAAATAGTGAGAATGTGACCTGGACAACGGAGGGGCAGTTTGTTACTTTCCTGACTTCGATTCTTCAAAATTGTGGTTAGGTTTCCTGATGAAGTGGCGAGAACGTCATCTGCACAACTGTGATGCACTTGGTTACTTTCCTGATTTCGATTTTTTATATTTAAAGTTAACTTTCCTGAAAAAGTGGTGAGAATGTGACCTTGAAAATGGTGGGGCACTTGGGTACATTCCTGATTTCGTCTTTTTTAATTTGAGGTGAACTTACCCCAAGAAGTAGTAAGAATGTGACCTGGACAACGGTGGTCCACTTGGTTACTTTCCTGATTTCGATTTTTTAAATTTCAGGTTAGGTTCCCCGAAGAAATAGTGAGAATGTGACCTGGACAACTGTGGACCATTTGGTTACTAATCTTACTTTGATTTTTTAAATCTGTGGTTAAATTTCCCGAAGACGTGGTGAGAATTTGAACTTCACAACGGAGGGGCACTTGGGTACAATCCTTACTCCAATTTTTCTGTTTTGGGTTAAATTCTTCGAAGAAGTGGTGAGAATATGACCTTGACAACGGAGTGGCACTTGGGTTCAATCCTTACTTCGATTTGTTATATTTATAGTTAACTTCCTTGAAAAAGTGGTGAGTATGTGACCTGGTTAACGGTGGGGCACTTGGGTACAATCCTTACTTCAATTTTTTATATTTGAGGTTATCTTTTCCGCAAAGGTGGTGAGAATGTGACCAGGACAACGGAGGGGCACTTGGGTACAATCCTTACTCCAATTTTTCTGTTTTGGGTTAAATTCTTCGAAGAAGTGGTGAAAATATGACCTTGACAACGGAGTGGCACTTGGGTTCAATCCTTACTTCGATTTGTTATATTTGAAGTTAACTTCCTTGAAAAAGTGGTGAGTATGTGACCTGGACAACGGTGGGGCAATTGGGTACAATAGTTACTTTTATTTTTTATATTAGAGGTTGACTTTCCAGAAGAAGTGTTAAGAATGTGACCTAGACAAAGGTGGGTCACTTTGTTACTTTCCTGATTTCAATTTTTTAAAATTAAGGTTAGGTTACCTAAAGAAGTGGTGAGAATGTGACCTGGACATTTTTTGGATGCTTGGAAATGCAGTTACGGATAGAACCGCGGATTTTTATGAAACTTCATATCTTGATTTTGATGTTGCTAGCTCCATTGCAAGGGTACCGAAAGTTCTACCGACGTACTACCGAAGGTTCTACCGACGGTCTACCGGACGTTCTACTAATGGTCTACCGATGGTCTACCGACTGACTATCGGTACTACTATCGACAGTTGGCTGGGGCTAATGCTGGACCAGTAATTGCCATTATTGAATGCATGTTAAAAGGTTAAATGATAAAGTTACTTTCTTAGTTTTTTAGTATAATCGTAATAAAAATGGATCTCATTGATTAAAATTGATAGAACGATCTGTATTCTACAGTTTAAGATTCATAAACTAACTCAAATCTTTAGTCAAATTTCGGGCCAGGTCGTGATATACATAAAGACATATAAAGGGTATTCGAATTATAATTAATGTTCAAGTTTAACAAAATGTAGATGGTAACTTACGTATACCTTGTTTTGGAGGGCAGATTTGATGTTAGTTTACAAGGGTACAAATGCCCTTGTAGATGATGACATAATACATTACACGCACTAATTAAGTTTTTATTTTCTGGATGTGATTTTATCGTTTCACACGCGTTTACAGAAACAAACTTAACACAACAGCGAAATTATGTTTTTGGACTTAACTCTCACAATTGGCGATATGCTATACTGTTAGACTATTAATAGTTCAGGCATTCAACTAATACTGTTAATTGTGAAAGAATTACAAGCCTAAATACTATAAATTCACCGAAGTGTCGCTCGATGTGAACAGTACTCACTTCTCGTTCGATTCGTAGTGTAGACGGAAACTAGATTACAAACACTTCCCCCACGGCACCGAAAATTTCCTGAAAATTTATTAAAGATTTATTTGCAAACTTCGGAATATTTAGGTGCAAAGCTTAGTAAAAATTGTGTAAAGATTTAAATGTCCCGATTAAATAAATGTTTAGCGTAAAAGTTGACTGAAGATTTAAATTAAATTTTCGTGAAATTTTCGTCGCGAAAGTTTCCTCAACATTTAAATTACATTTTCGTGAAATTTTCGTCGCGAAAGTTTCCTGAACATTTAAATTACATTTTCGTGAAATATTCGTCGTAAAAGTTGACTAAAGATTAATATTAAATTTTCGTGAAATGTTTGTCGCAAAAGTGGATTGAACATTTAAGTGAATATTTGTTAAATGTTGAGCGGAAAGTTGACCGAATAAAAAAAATTATATTAAATATAAGGGGAACAAGTAAATTAAACAGTAATTAAATTAATATAAACACATTTATTGAATATTATTATTTAACATTCATTTTAGTTTTAATTTTCAGTAACAAAACAAAAGAAATGTAACACACAGGAAATTGTAAGTTGAAAGATTGTTTTAGATTACGGATTTGTAAAATTATTACAGAATCTTTAAAATTTCATTCAATAAATGTGTTTATATTAATTTAATTATTGTTTAATTTACTTGTCCCCCTTCTATTTAATATAATTTATTTTGTTCGGTCAACTTTCCACTTAACATTTAGCAAATATTCCCTTAAAATGTTTAATCCACTTTTGCTACAAACATTTAACAAAAATTCAGTTTAAATGTTCAGTCAACTTTCACTACGAATATTGTACGAAAATTTAATTTAAATGTTGAATCAACTTTTGCGACAAACATTACACGAAAATTTAATTTAAATGTTGAATCAACTTTTGCTACAAATATTTCACGAAAATTTAATTTAAATCTTCAGTCAACTTTCACTACGAACATTTCACGAAAATGTAATTTAAATTTTCAGGAAACTTTCGCGACGAAAATTTCACGAAAATGTAATTTAAATGTTCAGGAAACTTTCGCGACGAAAATTTCACGAAAATTTAATTTAAATCTTTAGTCAACTTTTACGCTAATCATTTATTTAATCGGGACATTTAAATCTTTACACAATTTTTACTAAGCTTTGCACCTAAATATTCCGAAGTTAGCAAATAAATCTTTAATAAATTTTTAGGAAATTTTCGGTGCTGTGGGGATTAACTTGCACGGTCTTATTCTGAATTCTAGACCGGCACGATTCAGCAATACCGCACAGAGGACTAACCTTTACGACAGCCAACAATCGATTACATGCCATGCTCTAATGATTGATATCGATCATTCGATTCAATCAATAAGCAAGAACGTTTAACGTTGTTAACTGAAGGGTCCCTTAGCGACGTTAACCCGACGGCGATATCAGAGTGTTCGACCCCCTTCATTTGGCGTCGCTTGTATTGAAAGACTTTTTCACCCATTATGGGGTACTTGAACCCATCATCTCAGGTTTTAGAGATATCGTAACCTAAAACTGCAAAAATCACGTTTTTTTGTTAGATTGAATGTCTTATAACATCGAAAGGAACTTTTTTTTCAAAATGAAAGTAATTGATTCTAAAAGTTAATGAATTCTAAAACTACTATTGACCTCTAAAATGCACTTTGAAAACTAAAAATATCTTAATTTGTTTCTGAGAAAAGACCTGTTGAATTTACTGAGTTTGGCAAATTTCACTACATTGAGTAACTGAGTATTAAAAAAAATAAATTTAAAAATAGAGAAGAATATGAGTACATACATTTGAATTTCAAACGGCTTATTAGGTTTAAGGTGTCGGAGATTACGTACTTGAAAATAGAATTGCAAAATTCAAAATGGCGGATCAAACATGACAGGTGACTTCTTTAGAAAATGACCTAACTGGCTTAAAATTTGTTATTTAAGGGTTCTCAGAGCAGCTGAAAACAATTTTGAAAATACATTATCACAACATTACAAAATTCAAAATGTCAAATCCAATATGGAATCGTCTTTTACAAAAAAGGACTCAATTTGCTAAAAAATAGTTATATGGGGATTTTTTGGGTTGCAAAAAGTAAACTTTTTATCATATCGTATCACATATAGTATGCACACTAATAATAACCAGTTTGTCAACGCGCTCAGCCGAATCCAGAGTCACGAACAAGAACGTGGCGTTGATGACTCCTTCTTTTTTTTTCTTTTTTTTACCCATATGGGTTCCTGCATATTATGCCACATATCCGACCATATAGGATTTTTCATAGGATTCCGTACAGGATCCTATGCACTTTCCTACATCTTATCCCACATAGGTTCCTATATAGGATCCTATGTAGGGTACAATGTAGCGCCACGCATAGATATTTCCCATATGGCCAGTCCTATACAGGATCCCATGTAGGATCCTACATATTATCCAACATATCCGCTTATATAGTATTCTATATAGTATCCCGTATAGGATCCTATGCACTATCCTACATTTCATCCCACATAGGATCCCATGTAGGATTCTATGTCGGCTTCCATATAGGATCTTATATAAAATCCTACATATAATCACACAAAGCCGCCTATATAGGATTCTATAGGAGATCCAGTACAGGATCCTTTGCACTATCTTACATTGCATCCCACATAGGTTCCTATAAAGGATCCTATGTAGGATACAATGTACCGCCTCCCATAGATATTTCACATATGGGCAATACTATTCAGGATCCTATATGGGATCCTACGTGTTATCTCATGTAGGACTCTGTTTCGGCTGCCATATAGGATATTATATAGGATCCTACATATTATCCCACTTATCTGCCCATATAGGATTCTATATAGGATCCAGTATAGAATCCTATGCACTATCCTACATCTCATCTTATATAGGTTCCTATATAGGATCCTATGTAGGATACCATGAATCACGCAGCATTGATATTTTCCTCATGGGCAGTCCTATACTGGATTCCATATAGGATTCTACATAAGATCCCGTACAGGATCCTACGCACTATCCTTCATCTCAACCCACAGAACTTCCTACATAAGATCTTATATAATATTCTATGTAGGATACCAGGTACCGCCTCGCATAGATATTTCCCATATGGACAGTGTAACCATTAATTTTACATTTATAAATATAAAAGATTATTATTAAATTTTGGATTTGTTAAAAAATTTATAATTAATTAAATTCTTAAAAATTAAAAAAAAATAAAGCGTTTCGATAGCAAAAGAAACTCAATTGAAACATTAATTGTTCACTGAAATCAGTCAAATTTATTCAATCGCAAAATTCTATTTACAAACTTTTGTCAACTAATTAGTATTGTCGAAATCGTTATTTAAATTTTATAAATTCGCAGTGACGTCACTCGGCCGTCGAATCTCCAAATAATTTACAAATACGTAGTTCAATTTAACCGTCAAAATAATTAACTTATAATCATATCATTTAGGAAAAGACAAAATTAAATTCATTTAAATAAATTATACAGACATACAAAAATATAGAACTGACAATTTAAAACAAAATTCAATCAATATACATGAGAAATCAATTTTTGAATAATAGTCATAACAGACAAAAGTATTAATAAAATAAAAATAAGATATAATCAGTCACACCTGATATGAGTATATTAGACAAAATAATAAAATTGATAAATACTCGTCAAACTTTCTTTTGAGACTGGCTGCGAGAGGCAATGGCGATACTTGTCAAAACTACCTTTTCTGGTCTTTCCAACAATCCTAAATTCCCTTTTTCCTTTTAGATTTTGATTCAATGGATTCAGAACCCTCCGTCAATTTGTCGATCTCCTATTTCAAATTTTCCTAGGAATATGATTCGACTTTCTGCAACGGCTGATTGGAAAAAATGCCTCTCTGATCCCGGCCCATAATTTCATGCCACACTTTATAATTAAAAGAACAACTATTTAGTTTACAATTGACAAAACAAAATAAAACAAAATATTTAAGAAAAATAGTTTATTTATGAAAACTTCATTTAAAACAAAAATTTGAAACAAATCTAGCGAACCTTTAAACGTCCTCGGCGAGTGCTTATAGTGGGGCGTATATCTACAGCCAATCTCCAGGTGCGTTGATTAATCAATGATCAATCGAATCAGTCACTGGGACACCGGCGAGGATCCCCATGACCCCACTTCCGACACGACGATATCGCTCATTGGGTAAAACCTTCACGTGATTTTCCCTAATTGTCCATGAAATATATTTAGAATTATTAAATTGAAAATTTAATTTACCAGGAAAAATTCGGATATTCCCCGCCAGTCATATTTTAAGGAAAGCCATCGTCTCAACAATCCTATATAGGATCCAATATGGGATCCTACGTATTATCCTATGTAGGACCCTATTAAAAATTTCTATGTAGGATACCATGTAGAATTCTTCATAGGATCCCATACAGGATCCCATGTAGGTACCTACCAGGCAACAGATAGAACTTATCCCTTATGCTGCCAGGTAGGTGTCTTTATGGTATCCTACATGGTATCCTACATAGGATCCCATATAACATCCTATATGGATTCCTACATGTCATCCCATATACGATCCGATATAGGTTCCTACGTACTACTCTACGTATGACCCTACATATATAATTTCCATATGGGAAATCCTATGCAGTATCCCATATAGGATTCTATGTACTATGCCAATATAGGATCTTATGTATGATCCTACGTACTATCTCAGATAGGAACCACTGCATCTACCTATATAAAATCCCATATAGGATCAACTCAAGAATTCATTTCTCATATAGGCGAACCTATGCAGTATCTCATATGGGATCCCATACGGAATCCAATGTGGGAATTTATAGGATCCTATGTGGGTAGACATATAGGTTCCTATGGGGGTTAACCTATAAGATCCTGTGTGGGAGCCTACATGGACTCCGATACGACAGTTCATTTCATAGAACTATCGCAAGGTGCATTTTCTCACCAAAACACACAAAAGAGTCTCGATCGATAAGATATAAGTAGGAAGATCTCTGATGAGCTTGAAGCAGTTTAGTGTAGATTCTGACACTGGCTTAATGCGACGGCATATGCATTTAAAGAAAGCCATTTTCAAACATCCAATGTAGAATCCTATCTAGGAACCTACATAAATTCCTATATGCGGATCCCATATAGGATCCCATAAAGGATTCTATATGGCAAAGGGCAAAGGATCCTATGTAGGATAGTACGTAAGATCTCATATAAGGTCCTAAATATGGAAGCCGACATAGAATGCTACATGGGATAATACGTAGGATCCTATATGGGATCCAATATAGGACTGCCCATATGGAAAATATCAATGCGAGGCGGTACATGATATTCTACATAGGATCCTACGTAGAAACCTATATGGGATGATATATGGGTACCCAGATAGGATCCTGTACAGAATCCTTCGTGGAATTCCCATATGGGATCCCATGCAGAATCCTATATAGAATCCCATATATTCGCCTGCCTGGCATTAGTTAGGAAAAATTTTATCTGTTGATATATAAGATTCTATATGGGATCCTATATGGGATCCTATATGGAATCCTACATGGAATCCTCTGTAGGGTTTTGCATGGGATCCCACATGGGAATTTTCAATTGGGGAATGCGTTGACACAATTGTTATTAGTGTGTACACTATATTTGATACGATATGATGTTAAGTTTTCTTTTTGCAACCCAAAAAACCCCCAAACAACCATTTTTGAGAAAATTGAGTCGTTTTTTTTTTGGAAAAAATGACCGCCATATTGGATTTGACATATTGGATTTTGTAATGTTATGATAATCTAGTTACAGAATCGTTTTAAGCGACTCTGAAAACCCTCAAATAACAAATTTTAATCCAGTTGGTTCATTTACTAAAGATGTCACCTGCCATGTTAGATCCGACATTTTAAATTTTGCAACTCTATTTTCAAGTACGTAATCTCTGACACCTAAAATCTAATAAGACTTTGGAAATTCAAGTGTATGTACTCATAGTCTTCTCTATTCTCGAATTTACTCTTTATAATACTCAGTTACTCAATGTAGGGAAATTTGCCAAACTCAGTTAATTTAACAGGCCTTCACTCAGAGACGAATTAAGATATTTAAAGTTTCCAATGTTTATTTTAAAGGACAAGAGTAGTACTTTTAGAAACAATTACTATCCTTTTGAAAAAAAAAAATTCTCTCTCGATGTTATAAGACCTTGAATATAGCATAAACGTGATTTTTGCAATTTTAGGTTAAAATATTTTTAAAACCTGAGGTGATAAGGCTATTCTGAAGTCAGATTCGAATTCAGCGCGTCAAGAACCTTCTGAAAATCATAGTCAGGTTCTTGGTTCTGAAGTTAAGTTTTATTTTGTCGGCCTATGTTATTACTGTACCTATATATGATATTTGACTTATAAACTTTTTGTCTTTATTAGTTCTTTAATTTTGTATTGATTTCTCAAATAATAATAACTATTACTTTTAAATAAAATTAAAGATGTCCATGTGTAGTCCAAACTTGCTTCCGCGTTTAGGGTGTTAAGTTACTTTTATCATAATGTCGAGCGGATAAGCAAGTGACAAGGTTGTCACCGCGACCTTGCACCTGCTCTCGGTTACGACATATTAAAGAATGCATATCTAAGGATAACAGTATGATTACTATTGTTATACATTTAAATATGTCTCCTTACAACCGCATTCTCACCTTATTGGTATGATATATTTGTTATATGTCAAACATATAAAATCAGGCCGTAAATCGAAAGAGAACCTCTGCACGGATCCTCCGCTTGAGAGCCTCTTTGCGGCAGATTTTTCAGCCAGCTCTTGGCGCCAGCAAAAACCGGTTTCACCGGTACTCCCCTCAGAGTTTTCGCCCCCCGCAAAGGCCAACAAGCGAGTTCCAGCAGGCGCTCGCCGGAGTAAGCGAGTTAGTGCATTTTCGTGTAGTTTTAATTATGTACAATTATTTTAGGTCAATTACATTGTAATTAGAGCAGTAATTTTTAGTGTTAATTAATGTTTTTCTATTTTTTTTTTTTTGCAAAACAAGTTTAGGAGAGGAAAAAATGCATTTACGCACTTGTTCTTGTGGGACTCGACCACGTGCTGTGATAATACCTCACTAAAACAACCTCTCCCATTCTTGCTTTACATATTCTAATCCACTATTGCTCCATCCGTCCTGGAAGGTAAGCAAAAGCGTGATTCATTTACTAGAGTTGTTATTCTCGTTTCTTACACTGTTATTCTTTATTACATAATAATATTACACTATTATTATAACAATTTTTTTTTTTTTTTTTTTTTTTTTTTTTTTTTATACAAAACAAGTTTAGGAGAGGAAAAAATGCCTTTACGCACTTGTTCGTGTGGGACTCAACCACGTGCTGTGGTAATACCGCACTAAAACAACCTCTCCCATTCTTGCCTTACGTACTCTTATCCGCTTTTGCTCCTTCCGTCCTGAAAGGTAAGCAAGAGCGCGATTCTTTTGCTCGAGGTGTTTTCAGTTCACTGTTCTGTAGGTGTCCCTGTCCTTTGCCGCTGTTGTTCTTACGCGGTGGCCAGAAACGCTATTGGATGCTTTTTTAGAGCTACCTTCGTTATATTATATTATGAAGAACAGTGCTGTCGGACCAGATTAAGTGAACCCAGAAGGACAGCCTTTTGCATACGAACCAGTATGGTATAGATAAAGAACACATTTTGCCGTATGCCCAATGGGATCAGGAATCCGTTGTGGAAAATGAACAGTGTAAGATCTACTGGAATTTTTTTTTTTCTACAACTCATCGTATCAGAGCTACTAAGCCTGATATTGTACTCCAGGATCATAAAAGTAAGATCATTTGTGTGATAGAGTTTTCGGCTCCTGCTGAGGGCAACATCATACAAAAGGAGGATGAGAAACGGACGAAATATCAAGACCTTATGTTTGAACTGAGCCGAATGTATCCAGGTTATAAAATCCGATTAATTGTTCTCATACTAGGTTGTTTGGGAGGGATTAAAGCTTCATTTATGAACCCAGAAGGACAGAAGGACTTTTTTTTTTTTTTTTTTTTTTTTTTTACAAAACAAGTTTAGGAGAGGAAAAAATGCATTTACGCTCTTGTTCGTGTGGGACTCGACCACATGCTGTGGTAATACCTCACTAAAACAACCTCTCCCATTCTTGCCTTACGTATTCTTATCCGCTTTTGCTCCTTCCGTCCTGAAAGGTAAGCAATAGCGCGATTCCTTTGCTCGAGGTGTTTTCAGTTCACTGTTCTGTAGGTGTTCCTGTCCGTTGCCGCTGTTGTTCTTACGCGGTGGCCATTCGACCTGCCAATGCGTCAGCTTGACGCTCGCAGGTTGGAACTCTTTGAAGCTGGCTAACAAATGAAGCTCTCATCCCCCCTAGACAGCCGAGAATAAGGACAACTAAATGGACTTTATAGCCTCTGTGTATTCTCCTCAATTCGAACAGCAGGTCTTGATACTTTTGCCGTTTCTCATCCTCCTTCTGAGCGATATTGCCCTCGGCAGGAGCCGAAAACTCAATCACGCAGATGATCTTACCTTTATGATCCTGGAGTACTATATCAGGCTTAGTAGCACTGATACGATGAGTGGTAGAAAACGAAAAATTCCAGTAGATTCTGCAATTCTCATTCTCCACAACAGCCTCCTGATCCTCTTGGGCGTATGGCAAGACAGGTTCCTTATCTACACCATATTGGTGTCGAAGATGGTAATACAATACCTTAAGTCCAGCATTGTGTCTTTCAATATACCTGGAACATGCATACGTCGGACACGCACTTAGAATGTGAGTAAGTGTTTCCGGATATTGTTTACATGCTCGACAGTTGTAATTGTCGACAAGTATCTGCATGACCTTACTGCGATAATATAAGGTATTGATAACACCATCTTGGAAGGCAAATAAAAATTATTATTATTATTATTATTATTATTATTATTATTGTATTATTATTATTATTGTCATTTGTGTATTTTGTGTTTTGTAGGCTGACACTCTGGAAAGAGTCTAGAAGCTTCTAGAAGCTTCTAGAAACTTGGAGGGCTGGGAAGGGGTAACTTTCTGCGTAAGTTTTTTTTACACAGAGCGTTTCCCTATATAAACTGCCCTCTCAGAGCTGTTAGCCAGTCCACTCCGGTACGCCAAACCGGACGCCTCGATTCTTCCTTAATAAAGATAACTTCTACCAATTCTCGACTACCTTATTTTCTTGCAAACCCCTAACCCTCTACCTTTCGGTCGCGTTCCGGTGTTACAAGTTCCCGCGCCACCATGCGTGTGAAACCTTAACGCCACAACCGCCGAGCATATCCCCGCGCCACCAAGCGTGTGTGATATCAGTCGCGGAAACCGCGAACCGCGAAAAACCGCGAAGTCCGAATTTCTCTGCTTAACTTGGAGATACAAGTTCATGCGCCTATAAGCGTGTGAATCCTAACGCAGCGTCCACAAAGTTTCTCTCCCCACCGTGACCACCAGCTTTGGTTAAAGCGAGCCGTAACATATTATTGAAAGTGGGTAATAACATATTTTTGTTTAGTATTTAGAATCTATTTTGTTTAGTAGAACTAATTATTTAATTTTAAAATTTTTATGTTACTGGCATGTAACATCCATTTAATAAAAAATTTCATATCTTTTAATTAAAAAATTAAAAAATTTACTGGAATTTTGTTATTGTTCTCATTCTTATTAATAAAAGATTTTCAATTTTTGAAAGCTGTCTGTGGTTATTAACTTAGAAACACTACAATTTAGCAGATTTAATTTTTACTGGCATAGACAGATTATTCAGTCAATTTTGTTGTTATCAAGCATTGAAAGTTGCAAATCGTTGAGAAATCTGCCGAAAGGCGTTTATCAATCCCTTACTTTTTAATAATTAATAACCATTAAATCACTGTTCCTAGATTTATTAAAATTAGACTTTTTCTAACTTTTAAGCAATCTCCTGAAAGGCGTTCCTTGAAGGTTCTGGAGATTACTCTATCGTGCCGAAACACGTTTATTAATCTCATATTTTTCTAATTTTTAATTAACATAAGTAATCAATAAACAGTTTTCAAACAAAATCAGAATTAGACAAGATAATACTCTTGCTTTATTCATTAACATAAAATCATAAAATTAAATACATAAATCCGTGATAGTTTAATGGAATCTGGATTATTTATTTAACAAAAGTCTCAATCCCACTCCTGACACCAAATAAAGCTGTTACGTCCGAGCGACGTATTTTATTATTTTAGGAAATAATAAAATTTAGCACGTTCTTTTTTTGCGCTAAAAGATTAATCTACATATATAGTAGGTAATAATTAAAATTTGTTAATATTTAATAAATTGATTAAATTACTATTTCTCAAATTTTTATCTTTCCTAACGGTACCATACAGAAACATTTATAAATTAGGATTGTCAAGACCTCCTACCCTTAACCTATAACTATCCTCTAAAATGACTCTGACTAACCAAGTTTCTAAAAAAATTAAAAAATAATATAAAATAATATTACAATAATGGTATGGGTGTATGTTTTATTTTGCAGCTCCTTATATTATCAATGATGACAACAATAACTTTAAACAGGGAAATCAATGTTTCTGCACGAATCCTTCATCATGCAATGGTTTGGTACTCCAACCAGGAAAAAACAACTTTGACATAAGAATTCTCAACTCAGTAAGTTTTTGTTATTTACTAGGAAAGAGTACCCATAAGGAGGACATTTGATCTAAAATTTTTGGATCTAAACCGCATAAAAATTCATTTTTAATCAAATATCTACATATAATATGTGTCTGTATGAGTTTGTGTAGTAATACCTGGGTATTTCAAGAAAGCTTTAACGGATTCCATAAAAGGTAGGCTTTTTAATCTCAAACATATCTAAAATCGGCCACGGAAAGCTTTAAGAATATTTAATTTATTTCATAGCGTTCTTTAGGGTTACGTACACCTTCCGTATTCAGCAGAAACCTAACAGCAAGACTCTTGCGTCTGTAGCCAAAAAGCATTCCCCTCCCTTAACTTCTAAGTTATTTGACCTAGAGGCCTGAAATTTGGTACACATATGGAGAAATCTCACGAGCTGGGGACAAATTGCGTACTGGGATATCAAAGCCACAAAAAATCTCGATATTATTAATCCACATTTCTGTACGTTTGTTAATACTATTTCACAAGTGTAAAATGTAAAAAACAGATTTATTAGGCAAAATTTGAGATTTAAACCATTAATATCTTCACTAAAAGCGATAAAATAGAGAAATTCCAGGTGTAACTCGAGTAGTTAGTGTCCGTTTGGGCCCGCCGGAAAGTGGGCGTGGCTATGACGTCACTGGCGCCAGACTGAGAGAGAGAGGGGTGGGGGGAAGTAGTGGGTTAGAGAGAGAAAGAAGGTATGAAGTGGGTGTGTAGTAGTGGGGGTAGGTGTAAAAAAGGGCGTGTCGGAATTATGGGCCCCCAATAGAAGAAGAGTGGGGGTTGTAAGGATTTTGGGCCCCTTGGGAGTGAGGGTGATAAAGGGTGTGTGGGTGTGTCTGTCTTTATGGGCCCCCCAATAGGAGAAGAGTAGGGGTTATGAGGATTCTGTGGCCTGTGGTAGTGGGTGTGATTAAGGATGTGATGGGTGTGTAGGATTTTGGGGCCCAAGATGGTGGGGGTGAGTGTGGAAGTAAAAGGAGTATAGGTCTTTTCGGGCCTTGAATAGAAAAAAAGTGGGGTTATGTTAGGAAGAGTGTTGGATTTTGGGTCCAGGAGGGTGGGGAGTGTTGGAAGGAAAATGGCTTGCTTGAAATCAAGACAGAAAAACAGGTTTTCAAAATAAAAGAATGTGGATGGTAAAGAAAAAACAAACTTAAAACTAGATATATATCAGATTTTGAACTGCTTTTAAAATTTCATTTATTTTCTATTCTGATATTTTTATTTCAAACTAATTCTATTAACACAATTTACTTCTTAATTAATATTATTATTATTACAAAATTTCTTTTGTTTTTTATTATCATTATGATTTTTATTTTGAACAGACAAGTTAAAACTTTTGTTATATTTATTTTCGAATAACTTGATCTAAAAGGAAGGTATTGAAATGAAAAATTTAGAGTTTTAAGATACACAAATATATTTTAAGTTTTTTAAAATTATACACCAGTAAATAAGATCATAATTAAAATTATTAACTAATACATAAACATTGTACGACGTTTGCAATTCTGAAACATACATTATAAAGGCTAAACCATACACGATAAGTACATAATGTAGCAAGGCAACGCAGGGACTCCTTAAATCTATATTTTATAAAACTTACACAAATCGATTATAATAATAAAATAAGAAATATTTAAACACATTTTGACCAATAATGTGAGGGAGACGCAATGTATTCGGAAAAGGTATAGAACGCACAAGCAATGACCTAACCTATGTTTTATAATTAATATTAAATTTTATTAGACAGCATTTCTAGAAGCACACGATTGAACGCAGAGATGAAGATGATTATTACGAAAATCTTGAAAGTAATAACCACCTTGAAAACTGTGTAACTTTTTAATCATACTGTTATTATCATTCTTCTTACACTTATTTAAAAGTTGATTATACGTATTATGTACAATGCGATCATTGTTTATTAAATTTTTAGAAAAAAGTTTTGTAAAATCATGCAAAGAAGCACCACTATGCATATGAAGCAGAAACACAACACAAAACTGACCACACACTTGAGAAAAGTAACTTTGTAACTGTTTCGTGTTCCATCGGTATAAGCTGCAGTTTCTGCGCAGAAAATCAAGATGTTCAGGAACATAAGGCGGAAAGCCGTAGCTGTCGAAATATGTTCCTCTCCCATGACGATCGATGTAGATTGCGATACAGTGACTACCCGGTTTTCTGTAGGCATCTGTATTACTAACAATTGTTGCCGGCAACGTCACGATCTTCGGTATCCGATCCGCCGGAAATACGCCAACCGTAGTCCGAGGAACCGATTGTAGCAGTTGTAGAATCTGTAGACTGTTCATCATAAGATTTAGCAAACGGACAACCAAGTTGAGGAAATTCTTTTAAAATGTTTTTTACCTTCGATGAGATTGAAGTTTTCTTCACCACATCTTCTAAACTTAAAACGTTCTCGGTTGTATTGAGATCAAAGTTGACTTTCTTCTTTATTTTACTTTTTGAATAGTCGAATGGTTCAGAAGATACATCTTCATCAAGAAAAGTTGGTAGTGGTGGCTGTTCTCTTTCAAGTCTTTGCTGGGTAAGCCACTTTTTCAATTTAAAAGAGTTGTTCAGTGCACAGACAAAAAATTTGTGCTCTTTCATGCCGTGATGTAAACAATACTCTTCAGTTGGATTCAGTTTCTTGAAAGAGGGGCAGGTAAATTGTTCAAGATTAATAATCTGTCGGCTCATAATTTCTTGAAGTAACTCTGCTTTCTCAACTCCTCGTGTGTAAATTGTTTTTGCTGTTTTCGCTATAGAGCGAAGATGTGCATGTAAATATTTGACTGGTACATGTCCTTCAAACCACTCCAAACCATGAAAATAGCAGCTCAACCAATTGTTCTTATGTCTTGCAGTTGATGTAAGTTCAGGGAAAGGATACGGCGGTGCCACAATCCAGTGTCCAATAAAATCATGATCAACTGCCAAAACTGCCACTTCCTTTTCAATAAATTGATCATCTGTGCCACGAAAGCCTTGAATGTCAATTATGTAATCCATCACTGTAGTATGTTATAAAAAAAACTGTACGACGATCAGTAGCGTCCATTCTGGCCAACCTCCGCTCACAGAATGACATAAATTTTTTCGGTTTCAGAACGTATATATACTGTATTTGTAAACATGTATGTGTACCGTTACATGTGATGGTGTAGGGCTCAATAATGTTCTCTCAGATTGTGTGAGAAAATTTTAACTTCGTGAAAAGTAGAAAAACAGGTCCTTCCACTTTATCCCCCAAAATCAACCAAAACTTGTCTCGACGAGTCTCTTTCCAACACGTTGTCATACTCAGTGTAAACAATACAATTTACAGTACTTGTGTGAGGTTCTTCGAAACGTACTTCAATTCACTTTTTACAAGATTCCAATGAGAATAACAATTTGCAGAAAGATCGGGTGTAAGGTCAAATGCAAATAGACAAAAACCTTCGCTATATTTGAGACGGTTAATATCATTACCCTCATTAAGAAAATGTATGCCAGTTCCTGAAAAGAGCGTGTGATAAGCATCGATATATTGATTTTTTTTACTAAAATCCGGTTGTAAAGGTTAAAATTGTACTCGTACACCATCGACATAGAGAGATAAAAAGTTAATTTTATAATTTTTGAAATTGAACGGATTGTGAATTGTACTGCCATTAAATGCTTTGTTATCGACAAACCCTATAATTATTCTTTTAGGGAGTTGCCCGAGAATAACATTATCAAGAGTATCACCATGAACACCACTATGCATGGTAAAAGATTTAACTTCTACACGTGTGATTGGATATTTTGCACTTCCGTGAGAAAGAGCTTTAGCATGAGCAAGAAGAATACCAGACCTGATTTTAGCACGACGAACAAGAAGTGTTGCTTCGGCAATAAGTATACTACAATCGTTAGTAGGGTCCATAAGAACAAAAGCATTTTTTGTACGAACTAATCTTAGTCTCATTTCAACACCATTCAGAAGAAACTTATTCTGATTAAATACATCACAATGCAAATGTCCGATTAAATCTATCGAATCACCGTAAGATAAATATTTTCTTCGTTCATCCAAACCAGTATCTTTTGTGGTTAAATCTTCCATTTTTCCGGCAGTGTCTGCAATCCATAATGATGACGTCAGATGGGAATTTTTCGCTGGTGGTACATAATTGAGTAAAGTTTCAATGTAAGCTCTGTATGCGTAAGCATTGTTTTGAGGTGAAACCAGTTTTTGATTAAAGTAGACATCTACTTGATTAAAAAGAGAGTGTAATAAATTATTTACTACAGCAACATTTTTTAAATCTGCTTCATTGTCGTCAGTTTTTTCAGGAGCTCGTAAATCAATACGTATACTAAGCATAGTATGTGCAAGATCTATGTACTCCTCACCGTGTCCTGGAATTACAAATTCTATTGGCGAATCATCGGTTAATGAAGAAAAAGGCTTATAATGAATCCATTGCGAACTCTCGATAGAGGTTTGTGTCGGTGGTAATGAAAAGAGATCTAGTTCTGTTTTCAAACACTCACAAGAGTGTGAATGTAAAAAAGGCATTGTAAAACTTATTTATTTCCAAAAATATCAAATTTTTTTCTATTTCTTCTCTTTAAAGTCTTAGACTTTTTTCTTGTTACCCGTTTTTTACTCTTTGTAGATTTCTTTATATTTTTCCTTGTAGTCCGTTTTGATCTTGTGCCCTTCTTCCTTTTATTCTTCTTTCTCTTTTTACTGTTCTTTGCCTTTTTCTTAAGACTAGATGGTTGCCTTTTCTTTTTTTTCCTTACAATTTTTCTACGTTTGATGTTTCTTGGTGCAAGAACATCATACAACTGAGCTTTAAAATTGTTTGTATCAATTTTATACCCAGAACCGTTCATTAAACTGTGACGTAGGGTGGTTTATAGTAATTTCTAGTGTTAAATAACTAGGGGACTTATAGTTGTTGTGTGTGTGTGCGCAGTAGACGAAAAGTCTATTCATTCCTTAAACGTACCTCAAGCTGTCCAGTTGACCTCTGTATTATATTATTATATATTTATAATAAAGTACTTTTATACATTACAATTGGCGACGAGGATAATGGTGTGGCCGAAAGAGGTCAAATTGTGAAATTTTAGTTCTCTTTTTATTGTGATTGTGGCAAAGGGCTGTGTTTAAAACTAGAGAGCAAGCTCCATGTGCTCGGATTATGAGTCAGCAGCAGTTAGAAGATGGTTTTAAGAAACTGAAAGTTGAGAGAACTAATCTGGAAGCTTGGAGGAAAAAGCTAGAAGGTATTGATGCTGAATTGAAGCAACAAAGAGTGCAAATTAACAGTGAAGGTCAAAAATTGAATCAGAGTAGGCTGGAATTGGAAGAGCAAAAAAGCAAGATGGCGTCGACCATTGGAACGATCAACGAATTTTTAAGGAGTGAAAATTTTACCATGTGGCAGGAGCGTCTCGAACAGTACTTTTTGGCGAATAGTGTCAGGGAGGATAAGAAGGCGGCTCTATTTTTAACGTTGATTGGAAGTGAAGGTTACGCAATTTTGAGAAGTGTGTGTTCACCTGATTTGCCAAGTGCTAAAACTTATGCTCAGTTGGTAGTGATTATGAAAAATCACATGGAACCTGAGCCTAACATTATGTTAGAAAGGTTTAAGTTCAAGCAGTGCAGGCAAGATGATAGAGAAGATATTAAGACATTTGTTGAAAATTTAAAAAAATCATCGATTCATTGCAAGTTTGGTAGCAGTAAGGATGAAAGCATGAGGGACCAATTCGTCTGGGGAGTGTCCATGGAGACGTTGCAGAAAAGGTTGCTTCGTAAAAAGGATTTAACTTTTGAAAAAGCAGTTGAACTGGCAACAACATTCGAAATTGCTAACAGAGGAGCTTCAGGTTCGAGGTTTGATAGCGGGAATGACGCTGAGAAGGTCAACTACGTAAACAACAACAAGAAGTCGATGAATGGTAATCGATATACGTCTTCGAATAGAAATGTGAGTAATTTTAAGTGTTTCTGTTATGGTAGGATGAATCATGTGGCGTCTGAATGTCGTTTTAAATCGTATTCATTTAACGTGTGTCATAAGAAGGGACATTTAGCATCTGTTTGTAGGGCAGATAAAGACTCGTTTAAGAATTTTAATAATAAAGAAAAGTTTGAGAATAAAGATAATTAGATATTTCAGTTTTGACTTGGCCGTCGATGGCTCAAGACACAATTTTAAATTATGATATGTATTATTTATTTATTTATTTATTTATTTTTATGTTTGTAATGTTAACAATTTTTATGTTTGTAATGTTAACAATTTTTAAAAAATATGACGCATTAAAAAAGTTACTATGGTCTAAAATATATATTAAAAAATGAGGTAAATGTGAACTTTATTTTTAATCTATTAACAACGAACTTAATTTTTATAAATATTTTGCTTTGTGTTGTGTTAAAGAAAAGTGTTAATGAAGTGCTTTAATAAAAAATTTTTAGCCTGATGAGGTTGGCAAACCCGGCCAACGAAACGTAGCGCAAAGATAAAAATTGCTTAATTTTTATTTCACTGACCTTCCCAAGATCAACCAAATCTTACATTAAATAAAGATAATGTTAGATCAAAGTCAAAGCAAAATTATTTAGAAGAATGTGACTTGTCAGGAGATTTTGATAATTTATATGCAATTAACGAAAGTATCTCTGAAGCGGTTAATTTTGTTAAACCGTATGAAATTTTGATGAAGGTGCAGGATTTAGAGTTTAAATTTGAACTCGACACAGGGTCGCCAATTACTGCTTTCTCTAAAGAGTTTTTTGTTAATTCAGGATTAAAAAATTGTAAAGTAGAAAAAACATCTAGGAAGTTTCAGAGTTATCCAGGGGATCCAATTGTGCCAATTGGAAAAATTATTGTAAAAGTTGTTTTCAACGAAAAATGTGAAACTTTGGAACTGTTTATATTGCCTGGAGGGGGTTTACCAATTATAGGCCGGGATTGGATTTCCATATTTGGAATTTTAAAAGATAAGGAAAATATAAAAATTAATAAAATTAAATTTTGTCAAAAAGTTAATTTGGAAAAGATTTTAAAGGAATTTGATTCTGTATTTTCAGAGGATTTAGGACATTTTAATAAAGGGATTTTTAATCTGGAATTAAAAGGAGATTCAAGGCCAGTGTTTTGTAGACCCCGCCCGGCTCCGTATGCTTTAAAGAGTTCCATTGTTCCGGTTATTAAAAAAAATGGTCAGATTAGAATTTGTGGTGACTATAAAGTAACACTTAATCCGAATTTAAAAATAGATAGATATCCTGTACCAAGAATTCAGAATTTGTTTGCATTATTGAAACCTAGCGTTGTCTTTAGTAAATTGGACTTATCGAGAGCTTATCAGCAGCTTGAACTGGACGAGGAATCGCAATTGTTGACCACTATCAGTACGCATAGGGGGTTGTTTGCTTTTAAACGATTGACTTTCGGGATCGCATCGGCACCGGGTATATTTCAAAGAGAGATGGAAAAATTGTTTGCAAATATTGAAGGGGTTCTAGTATTTTTTGATGATATTTTAATTACTGGTTCGTCATATGAAGAACATAATGAAAAGTTGAAATTAGTATTAGAAAAGTTAAAAGAATGTGGTTTAAAATTGGAAAAATCAAAATGTGATTTGGGTAAAAATAAAATAATATTTTTGGGTTACGAATTATCGGCAGAGGGCATTAAAGTAGCTGATAGTAAGGTAGAGGCTATTATTAAAATGCCAAGACCGACTGAAGTTAAGGAATTACAGGTCTTTTTGGGATCCGTGAATTATCATGCGAAATTCATTCGTGGATTCTCGGGGGATTTGTACGAGGGGATTGCCGTTCAAGCTAGTTACTGATAATGGTCCAACTTTTACTTCGTTTGCTTTCAAATATTTTGTTAAGAAAAATGAAGCTGCTGAAAATGCTGTTCGAACTTTTAAAAGTAAATTTGAATTGTTAAGATTAGAAACGGATAGTCAGGATGCTTTGGTCAAGTATCTTTTTTACTAGAGTTCAACTCCTCATTGTACGACGGGAGTAAGTCCAGCCGAACTTCAATGTAACAGAAAGTTTCGAAATAAATTTGATTTGTTAAAAGTTGAAGTAAGGGAAAAGGTTATTTGTAATCAAGAAGCTCAGAAAAATTTTTTTAGAGGAAATCGAACGGTTAGTTTTAATAATAAAGATATTGTGATGGCAAAGGATTATATGGCGGATAATTGGCAAAAAGTTCAGATTGAAAAGCAAATTGGGCCAGTTACATATCATGTAAGAACTGTTGATAATAGGCTTTGGAAACGTCACGTAGACCGCTCTGGCCATGTAATATTTCGCTTGTTGATAAGAGGGATGAAGGGAAATTGGTTAGAGAGTCAGAAAATGTAAATACCGATAGGCATTTTAAGAATGAGTGTGCAAATGATAAAAGTTTATATGTTGAACAAGAATCGTCTATTGAGAAAGAAAATAGTAAAGAGAATGAAATTACTGAAAAATGTGATAAGACTGAAAAAGAAGTTGAAAACATAAGTTTAGAATCTTACAGTAATGTTAGACGATCATCGAGAATTAAAAAGCCTAGAATTATGTTTAATTGTAATTAATCGTTTCTGATCTAGGTGGGAAGGAGTGTGACGTAGGGTGGTTTATAGTAATTTCTAGTGTTAAATAACTAGGGGACTTATAGTTGTTGTGTGTGTGTGTGCGCAGTAGACGAAAAGTCTATTCATTCCTTAAACGGACCTCAAGCTGTCCAGTTGACCTCTGTATTATATTATTATATATTTATAATAAAGTACTTTTATACATTACACAAACTATCAATTTTATTAACAGCCTTTCTTTTCAAATTATCCCGACTTTCATTGAACCGTGTTTTGATAGCCTGTTTAAATGGTACGTTACTCTCAACATCGTCCAAAGTATTAATACCAGCACGTAAAGCCTCTCTACCAACAACGCGAGCATCTCGTGCAAGTACTGGCAGTACTCGCCGAAAAAGTCCGCCTAGAAAACTACCTATACCATGTTCTCTTTGATAAGGTGATCCAACATAAATTTTTGAAATCCCACCACTACCAACTTGTGAGGTATAATAATCGATATAATGACTCATTTTTATTAATTTAATAAATTTTCTTAAAATGTAGTGTCACCGTCAGAGTACCAAACTCAAATGGTACAGGAAGTCCTAAATGGTCTCTTATATCAATTTCTATTGTGCGAAATTCTGTGCGAATAAGTGGTACATAATTTGGTGAAGTTAATTGAGTAGTCTGAGTAGAGGCAAAAACATAATTTTGTGTATCAACAGGTATAATGCGTAAAAGCGGTGTTTAAACGTCTCCAGTTATGCGAGGCTCGCAAATATCACAATAGACAAAGAGCTTTTCAGGTAGCCCACGAGCCAGACTAGCTGGGTGACGGGCATAGTACGAATTTACAGAAATAATTTGGTGAGGAAAGAAGCCGAGAATGCGTGATATTTTTTGACTCATTGCTAGAAAATGATTACCACTATTTTCGCAATTGGGTTTACAGACTTTTTCAACTTTAACGTATCCATCCAATAGGTCTACGCCACGTTCCATTTATTAAATCTTTTGAGATGATGTTATTCTCGGTACCATTATCGTACAATGCATTCATTTCATCCTGAGTTTTTAATAGAAAAGGTAGTTTATATGTTTTAAGTAAATATTCACCATCAATAATTAATTCTTTACCATCTTTATTATAGCTTTCAATTGATGAACCATTTTCTGACGAGTTTGTCAACAGAGAAATAATATTTTCAATTTCTTTCGCATTTTCATCTGCTTTTCATTTTTGATTTCTAATGTGTAGAAATGTACGTGGAAATTAAATCTCAGTAAGTGCAACAGTCCAATGTCCATTGAATCGTATCTCATGTGGTAACTGAGTGACAAAATGAGTTGTTGTATTTTGAGGAAAATATTTCATACTACTGTTACTTGGTAAAATTAAATAAAATTGTTCACTCTCCATTCTTATTATTATTTGTTTTTTGAATCAGATGCAGGAATCCAAGGATTAAATTTGTTTGGATAGCCTTTCCATTTAACAAGTAATTGTTTTTTCGCTCCCTCACCTTTACTTTTTATTATTCGTTCAATAATAAATTCAGTTTCAGTAAGAAGATTATTCTTCTTAACATGTGATAGCTCACGTTCATAAAAATGTCCTTCTATAATTTCACCTGCCAAGTCACTTAATTCATAAACAACAGGTGAAAATTCACGTACGTCAAACACACGTTTTATTACAAAAATTTCTTCAGTTTATCCAGCTTCATAACCTTTCGCAAAGACACCTCTTTCTCTGCTGATTCTTACATGATCTCCGGTCTTGTATTTAGCCTTTTTCTTACCATGAATTGCATCTTTATTATATTTTTGTACAATATTTAAATATGCATTTCTTGCATTTTTTGGAGTCACAGACGAAGGTATCATTTTAGTAGCACTGTGACGAGAATTATTATATGCATGCACAATTTGTTGTAAAACATTCACGTAACGATGCGTATTGAGATGCGTAAAATACCTCCACATACGTTCCTTAAGTGTGCGATTAAATCTTTCTACAACTGCTGCTTTCGTGTTTGGATCACGTACTGGACGAAATTTTATATCATTTTTTAATAAACAATGCTGAAATTCCTTGGCGAGAAATTATTTTCCTCTATCACTTTGTACACAGACAGGTGTTCTTTTCCGTTCATTTTGTTTTTTATTCAAAATGCGTTCAAAAGCATTCTTTACTTCATTTCCGGATTTATTTTTAAGTTGTTCAACCCAGACGTATTTACTCAATACGTCAATAACAACCAGAATGTATGAATAACCGTCATTATATTCTTTTAAATTTTTTAAATCAACTAAATCAATTTCCCAGAGATCGTCAATATTTGTGACATTATAAAATCCACGTTGAAATTTCCGTCTTGTGGGAATGTGTAGATTGTATGCATCTTGATTTTTCAGCCAATCAACAACCTTTGCTCTTGATATTTTCCCTCGCACAGCATTAACAAGTTTCTCAATTCCAGAGTAAGAAGCTTCGTGCGAAGGATTATAATATATATCTTCGAGTACTTTCATTATTTCAGAAGAAGAGAATACCACTTTTCGTTTTCACGCCCTTTGTTCACATTAGATCTTATCCTATTTCTACTTCTACTTCTATGTCTAGTTGACTCGCCGACTCTCCGCTGAGAATCATTGGCGGTATCTGCACTGTCTGAGGAATCCTTGTCTTCTCCCAGTTAAAAATTCCTACGTAGGATCCCACGTAGGATCCTACGTGGTATTCTTTATAGTACCCCATATAGTATCCCATATAGTATCCCACATGGTTTCCCATAAAGGATCCTTAGAACAAGGGAACTTGTATACGATCCTTAAGGGATACTGTACCAAGATCCTCCCTGGGATCCTATACTATAGGATCCTATATGGGAACCTTGACAGGATCCTATCGTCCAATTTTTGTTGTTGAAATTATCAGGATATGGGATCCCACGTGTGTACCTATATAGGATCCTACATATAAATCAGGTTACTTATCAGGTAGGGTTCCCTTAAGGGATCCCATGTGTGTTCCCATACAGGATCCTACACATCGCAAAGGTTAGCAGGTGGGGTTCCTTTACAGGATCCTTCATGTGCCAGAGGTTAGCAGGTGGGGTTCCCGTGTGGGATCCCATATATGTTCATGTACAGGATCCTTCATGTCCCAGAGGTTTACAGGAGGGTTTCCCGTACGGGATCCTACGTGTGTTCCTGTACAGGATCCTTCATGTCCCAGAGTTTATAAGGTGGGGTTCCTGTACGGGATCCTATATGTGTTCCTATACAGGATCCTTAATGTTCCAGAGGTTAGCAGGTGGGGTTCCCGTACGAGATCCTACGTGTGTTCCTGTACAGGATCTTTCATGTTCTAGAGGTTAGCAGGTAGGGTTCCCGTACGAGATCCTACGTGTGTTCCTGTACAGGATCCTTCATGTTCCAGAGGTTAGCAGGTAGGGTTCCCGTACGGAATCCTACGTGTGTTCCTGTACAGGATCCTTCATGTTCCAGAGGTTAGCAGGTGGGGTTCCCGTACGAGATCCTACGTGTGTTCCTGTAGAGGATCCTTCATGTTTCAGAGGTTAGCAGGTAGGGTTCCCGTACGTGATCTCACGTGTGTTTCTATACACGATCCTACAAAGCCTAGGTGTTAGCAGGTGAGGTTCCTGTATAGGATCTCACGTGTGTTCCTGTACGGGATCTCACGTGTGTTCCTGTACGGGATCCTGCTCGTACCAGAGGTTAGCATGTGGTGTTCCCTTACGGGATCTTATTAAAGTCATATATCTATATGACGCGGCGTATATTGACATGTGAGGAGTTGTATCCTCACTAATTTCCTGGTCTGCGTGGACTCACTCTTCTTATAATCTTTACGCCTTAAGTTAACAGTGAGAGACACTGATAATAGCACTGCCATGCGGCGAGTATATTAACTAAACAATGGGTTCTTATATGGTAAACCTCTGGAACATGAAGGATCCTGTACATGAACATATATGGAATCCCACACGGGAACCCCACCTGCTAACCTCTGGCGCATGAAGGATCCTGTAAAGGAACCCCACCTGCTAACCTTTCCGATGTGTAGGATCCTGTATGGGAACATACATGGGATCCCATAAGGGAACCCTACCTAATAAATTACCTGATTTATATGTAGGATCCTATATAGGTACACACGTGGGATCCCATATCCTGATAATTTCAACAACAAAAATTTGGCGATAGGATCCTGTCAAGGTTCCCATATAGGATCCTATAGAATGGGATCCCACGGAGGATCTTGGTACAGTATCCCATAAGGATCGTATACAAGTTCCCTTGTTCTAAGGATCCTTTATGGGAAACCATGTGGGATACTATATGGGATACTATATGGGATACTATAAAGGATACCACGTAGGATCCTACGTGGGATCCTACGTAGGAATTTTTAACTGGGCTGTCAATAAAGGTGTGTTTTGAATAGTACTGTCCTGTGCAAGTATCGACACGTCTGAATGTTGGCTAGCATTTGAGTTTGAATACCCAGTACCAACATTCTTTTTCCAATATTCTTTATTTGTTACGATTTCACGTGAAATCCCAATATCTCGAAGGAAAGAGGCAAACTGAAGTCTACCCTGAGGATTAACACTTTTTCTATATCTCATTGCATCATTTACCAAATCAATAATATTCGAGTTTTTTATGCATTTACCATCAATAAAAACGCAACCACGTAAATCCTAATTAATGCGATTACGTAAATCAGATTTCTCAATGCGTTGTAATAGTGCTAATCCTTTGTTTTGAAAAGATTTTGGTAGTGTTGCAAGTATATCATTAATACTCATTGATTCAATATCATCATCGTCAGTATCAACCTCGTTATCATAATTTTTTATCCGTTTTTTTTTAAATTTTTTAAAGTTTCTGGTTTTCTTTTTACACTAGTAAAAAACAAATACTTTTGTAATATTTGCTGATACATTTTCCATTTCTCACGTTCATCTTTTAAAAAAGGTGAATTCAATATTTGACTCATTTCATTATCAAGTCTACTCATAATATTACCAGGTGTTTGAATACTGGATGTGGTAGGGTAATAAGCGTCATTGATAGTTGTTTGAGGTTTAAACACACTCCCATTAAAAATGTTATCTGCTTGATTAATACTGCCCCCACTACTAGAGTTATTGTTTAAAACATTATCATTGGATAACGAGTTTGAATGTTGTCGAATTTTTTCAATTTGTTCACTAGGAACTAAAACCATTTTTTTTGCATGCTCCATATTAGAAAAATTTTTATATGATTTTTAAGACGTCTTATGTGAACAGACCTGAAAGAATATTACCGATGATTGGTGCAAGTAAAAGCAGTAAAAATCCAGATCCTTTTTGTACAATGAAACGTTTTTTCTGTTTCCAATTTCCACTAGCTTCAGCTAATTTACGCAACTTCTGTCTATGTATACTTAATTTACGTTTTTCATGAGATTTTAGTGGTACATTTCCAGCCAAAATATTAAGAGCACACTCATAAATACACTTTATAAGTTTTGTATCAGCTTTCGATAAAATAGCTTGTCGTTTATTAGAATCAAGACGATATAATGCGTTTAGTGCTGCTGCGTTTTTTGCACCAATACGCCTGTATGCTTTCGACGCCATTACAATCGTACAACTGGTATCTCTTCGTGTTTATTAACTCTTTTTATGCTTTTCAGTGGTAAATAAACGTAAGAATAGCTATCTACAGGAAAAATATTTGTTCTAAAACGACAATTGTCGGGTGTTGATTGTTTTAGATCTAGAAGAAGATAACCATGTGGTTTTGAGGTTGCGTCATGGTAAGCTTCTTGTAAAAATCGAGGGTTTTCAGGAAATATTTGTCGGGCAAGGTGTTAAAATTCTGCCCGATCTCTTGGGTTTTTAAAAACAACAATATAATTTGCATTAAGTGAAATATCTCTTTGTCCATGCCCTTGGTGAAACAAGTTTTGCGTTATAAAGACAACACTAACATTTTTATGATGACTACCTTTTGTAAAGAGATCAACAATTGTATTATTTGAGGATTCTCTCATTAAATCATCGATAATGATCAGTTTGGCTATATTATTATCGTTTGAGTAATCGGCAGGTTGAGGTAATCCTTCTTTAAACTCGATAGTTTTAGCATACTCAGTGTAACCATTATGCCATTCTGAATAATAGAAAAGAATACGCTTGAAGGGGGTATCACACATATTCTCAATATATTTTAAAATTTTTTTTACGAAATATGTTAATGGATGTTTCCATCGTGCATCCATTTTTTGTACTGAACAATTATAAAATTATTACTCTTTTATACTTTTATAATTTACGTAAATACAGATAAAGTTTAAGCACGTGAGCATGTTCAGAACGCGAAACCTTTAAGCTAATTTTGGTTCCGCGTACGTTTGTTGCGGACGCGCGCGCGCCAACCAGGCTTCATGAGCTTATTAAGCCTGGTTCCAACGCCGATTGTACGCTAATTTATCGGTGTTGCGTATGTCTTGCGTCACAAATGAGCTAATTAGACGCAAGACCCGCCGCGTCCGTCGCCGCTCCCCTCCCCCGTCGTCACTACAGCCATGTTGATTTTATGTGGAAAAGTTTAAAAAATTTAAATTTTTTTGTAAATTTTTTCTTTACTAGTTATAAAGTAAAAATAAAAAGATTGAATAAAAAGATAATAATCTTTGTTTTTTCATTTTAAAATGTTACTTTTTCTTTCTCTTAAAATTTATTATAATCATAATGATTTATATTCTTTAAAAACTCAAAATATTCTTGTTGGAAATGTAGAAAAAACTGATATAAAACTAGTCTCAAGTTGTAGTACATATCTGAATGCATACCTATATATATATTTTTTTAAATACCTTAAATCTTACTACTTCTGGGACAAAAAGGAAGGTGATGAAAAGATACACACACAATATATTACATACAATTTTTCGTTTTTATTTTATACCAATAAAAATGTTTTGTTAACATAAAAATATTGTGAGGATGAAAAGATACAATAAATGTTTGTTTTCATGCTTTTTATTAATCAAGAAAAAAGGAATGAAAAAATGTCAGTTTCTACAACAAAAAGTAGAAAAATATTGTTTAATGCTCAATTGATTCGTTTTTCTTTTCACGTAATTTTTTAGCAATATTTTCTTTAACTTTTGAAGACAGAAATGAAGTTAAAATACAAGAAATTTCGCTAAATACAATTTCAAAATGTAAAGTTATAAATTCTTCTGGTAATGTTGATTTTATTACTTCTTTAAAATACTCAAATTTTACGTTTAACAATTGATTAACAAATTCACCACCTGGCTTAACAATTTTTTGTGATTCTAAATAATTACACAACTCTTCTATAAAAAAGTCCTTGCACATTTTCACATTTGGTGTAATCTCCTTCAATTGTTTCAAACGTTCATCTATACAAATTACCAGCTGTTTGAGTCCCTCGAATGTAGTCGTCTGCATCACGATGTTGCTTGAGAAATATGATTCTTTTTTTCCATTGTGTAAATTATTTATTTCTCTTAAACTGCTTTCACTACACTCTTCATCAGCCGTCTTTCCAATTAAAATTGCTCTTGTGTTATATGCTGTGGTAAAAAATAGCAAGAATTGACCAATTTTAAGAGGCATAAGTCGAGTATTACAACCAGTCAAAGTATAGTTGTAAAGGCGATCAAAATAGTCGAAAACAACCTCAAATTTTTGCTGAAGCTCTAACCAGTCTTCACAATGCAATGTAACACCACGTGATTTGTTGTCAAGAATGCGTATAACTGGCACAAAGTCACCATCTTCTTGAATTTGTAGTGGATAACGATGATCACTTTTCATCTTTTTGAGTCGACCTCCTTCAGTTTGAGTAAAGCAAGATGATGACGTTGATTGTCTCGTTTCTGAAAAAAGTTCATGTTTTCTTTTTTGCGAATAAACACTACTATCTTCCAGCTTGAAAACTTGTGAATCTTCGAAATCAGCAAATTGATCGACACAGTCTGGTGGCATCATTTTTGACAAAACGTTTGGGCACATTTTTGACATGTCTACTTCAACTTTTTTTTTATTTTTTTATTTTTTTAGTTATTATACACTCGTTTTAACGACCTTACTGGTCCAATGAGTATCCCCCGTAGGGAGTTCCTAGAATTGTACCTTTGTATATATTCTTTTTAAGTGTTTTTGCGTCTACAGAACGGCTTGAAATTAGGAGTACTCGCATTTGCCTGGACCACCCGGTATATTGGGTTTTCTCGCCAGTGGAGAGGGAAAACTGTAGAAAAACCTCACCGAATACAACCGGTTTATCGACAGTCGAGTTCTAGTGAACTGCAAGGTCGATTACCGACAGTGCATATCATTATTCCTCGACGTCAAACCTTCCACTGAAGTTATCTCACGAGTTAGAAAAATCCCAGTCTCATCGGGGCGCGAACCCAGCAAGCTGGACTTGGCGCGACCGCAGAGTCTAGTATTTAACCAACTGAGCTAACTCCGTGGTATTATGTCTACTTCAACTTCTTTTTACGGAATAGTTTCTTTCGAATCAGACTCAGCCTTTTATAGAACAAACGATAAAACACGTTAGAACCTGTCCTACAGTCTAACATGCGTATTAAACAGATTTCGTTCATCTATGACGTAACTTTTTAAAAGCATTTTCTTACTAATCACGGAATTTTAAAACCTACAGTGTACGACAAACATTTGGGAAATATAGGTTTAAATATATATTAAAAGGAATTTATTACTCCCTAAAAGGTTTTTGATCTCTAAAATTTCAAATGCAATCAATGTCATAGAAAGCTTTTAAGAAAACATGGATGATAAAAGGGCGGTCTAATGACTTTTTCAGAAAACTATTTGATGTTCTAAACAATAAAAACGACAAACTATATCTCTTATGTCTGTTTTAAAAAGACAGATAAAAAATGTCTAATGTTTATCTTCTTTGTCTTGAAAAATTTTTCAAGAAAATAACACCCAAATTAGCAGATATAGTTTTTTACTTTTGTATGTCTATTCTATATTAAGGTAATATTATTTTCTAGACAGTTAGATAAATTTTTGTCTATCGTTCTAAGATATTATTGTATTTCTCATAGACGTGTCTAGACAGCACTGATAACTGTAACAATGGAGAATTTTATCTTTTTAACAGACAAAAACCTTTAAATGTCTTTTTCATCCCTAAAGTAGATCTACCTGACTTTATGACTCACCATCACTGACCCATATCTTGTACAGGAATTTAAGTGTTTTTCTCGAGATGGAAACATCCTTAACTAGACAAAAGTAATGGAAACCATTCTCGTGACTCTATTGATCAGTTGCGTTCTTTAAACACACCTACTTTACAATTAGCTCCTTTTGTTTTCGCAGATTCCTTAAATCTCATAGGTTCTAAACTAAACCACCCATTTTCCATCTCCACTTTTCTTTTAGAAAAGAGTAAAAACTATAAGAGAAATACTCCCTTAGTGAAACCTTCAGTTTATCGTTTGACTTTGCGTTAGTCTCTTCTTCGGTCTTTATCGCTCTCGTAATTCTAAGTGGAGTAGAAAAATGGTGTCAGATTTTGTAATGCGTGCAATTTTTGAATTGGGTGTTGGTGCTGGTGAATTTAGTTCACAAGGCTTAGTGAATATAATAAAATGTATTCTAAGGGAGTTTAAACCAGAAGCTCTGCAAGCAGCAAAACTATTTGCTGGCAAAAATCCAGAACTATTATTGCTTGTGGAAGAAGCAATACAGGAACTGACTAGCTTGCAGAATGCAACCACTACAAGTAAGTAGCAGTTATTATTATTACCGTTGTTATTTATAAATTATATTCTATATTTTTCTATTTAAAATTCTATTTTTTTTATTTTCAGATTGCAACCAAACAAGTATACAACCTTCTGAACAAGTATCCGTACCTGTACAGGCTGAAGAAATTAATAGTAAGTAAATTATATGCAAATAATTTCAAATTATATCATAAAATACAATATTAATAAATAACATCTGATTTTAATATATTTTTCTTTACATGTTATATTGAATTTTTAAAAAAAAATTTCTACTTTTTAAATTTTTAATTATTTTTGGTTTAATTTCAGCTTTTCCTGGTGCTAGCATCGCCCCGATAGAGATACCAGACTTTCAACCATCACCCTGGGACAAAACAATAATATTGTCCCTGGATGAGGGACAGGAAAGACGTACTTCCAATGAAGACGAAGACGATGAAATGGAAGAAGAAGAAGAAGAAGAAGAAGAAGAAGAAGAAGAAGAAAGTGATAATACTCTCGATAATGTGAGTGTAGTGCCTCGAAACAATTTATCTCATGAAGGAGAAGAAATAATTGACCTTGTGAGTAGTAGTAGTAGTAGTAGTGAAGTGAATACAATAGAAACGGATATACGCGAGATCATTAACGAGTGCGACCATCTAAGACGTTCACTGTAGGAAATAACAAATACCTGTCAATGATGAAATACTTTCTCTTGGTTGGCAGTACAGAAAAGAAGCTTCTACTCCTCAGCCAAACACCAATGTCGTTATTGCAGCTTACACAACTGCACAAGCTCGACTAAAACTGTACCATTATCTTTCTAACTTAGATAAAAGGGTATTGTATTATGATACGGATTCTTGCATTTATGTAAGTCGCAATACACCTGGGGAATACAAGCCTCCTGTAGGGTCATTGTTAGGGGATTTAACAGACGAGCTTGAAAAAGACTATGGTCAGGGTAGTTTTATTCAAACTTTCGTTTCCGGTGGCCCTAAATTTTACGCCTATAAAGTTAAAGCGTACGACAATACAGAACCGACAGTATGTAAAGCAAAGGGGATCACTTTGAATTATAAAAATTCGAAACTTATCAACTTTGCTTCTCTTCGTGACCTAGTAACAAATAACGCAGATCCCATAAAAGTGTCATCAAGAGTAATTCGGACAACTCGACTACATGATGTGATAACACGCGACGAAGAAAAACTTTGCAGGGCAGTGAGTATGAAACGACGTAGGATTGAAAACTACGACTCTTTACCTTACTCTTATAAACGACACCGCAAAGATTTCTAATTTCTTTTGATAGTTTATTTATATCATTATTCAATTTTTTACAATTATTTACCAGCTTTCTATTTATTATAAATTCTTTATTATTATTTGTTGTACTAATTTAATTTATTTATCATATTTAAATTTTTTATTAATTTTACATTATTTATTGTTATTATAATAGCTTGTTGATTTGTTTATAGATTGGCAATCAACACCTATGGATGTAGTGAATGATGGAGACGTCAACATAGAGGTTAATGACCCCGTACCTTGTCCACAACCCGCAGAGCCCATAGAAATCTACGGCGAAGATTTTGAGGGAGAATTCGTCTATGCTAGACCAGCAGTAGTCATAGAAAGTACGAGTCATCTCAATGCTGCAGGGGAGGTAGATCTCAGCGGAAATATGTTCGAACCTGTAGACACACAGGACTTAGTCATCGACACTGCTTCCCGAGAGAGCAGTTTTGACTATTCCCCGCACCGCATTCCTGACCCCTCAACATCACAAATGTCTAGTAGACTTTCGACAACACTGTTTCCCTTTGGTTTCTATAACCCAGTGTATAATAATGAATACGAGTAAATTTCAGTTAAACCTTCTCACGTAAATATGAATATATATAAATATATATATGTACGTATGTGTGTAAGTGTGTGTGTGTGTGTGTGTTTGTGTGTGTTTGTGTGTGTTTGTGTGTGTTTGTGTGTGTGTAACTGATTTACTCGTGTGTAATTTTAAAAAAAACTTTAAATATATGTTTGTATTTTTAAAACTCTAGTGTGTGTGTGCGTGTGTGAGTGTGTGTTTGTGTGTGTAACTGATTTACTCGTGTGTAATTTCAAAAAACTTTAAATATATGTTTATCTTTTAAAAACTCTAAATTTCTTATTTCATACCTTCCTTTTAAATCAAGTTATTTAAAACTAACTTTAACAATATTTTAATTTTTTTTTAAATAAAAATCATAATGTTACCGAAAAACCTAATTAAACATTTTTAATAATAATAATATTAATTAGGAAATAATTTGGTTTCATAAAATTAGTTTGAAAAGAAAATAACAGAATAGAAAAATACGAACTTTTAAAAGCAGTTTAAAATCTGGTCTATGTCTAGTTTTAAAGGTCCTTCTTCTTTTCCCCCTTCGCCACCCGCATTGTTTCCTTCCATAACCAGTTTTCTCCAGTCTTCAGCTCAAGTTCACCATTTTCATTCCGATACATTTGTCTAGTCTAGACACTATGTCACTCACAACTCTCTCTCTCTCTCTCTCTCTCTCTCTCTCTCTCTCTCTCTCTCTCTCACTCTTTTAACATGCCACTGCATATTTCTAACTATATCATTCTTCTACTTTTCGAGGGCCGAAAAGTCAGACACACCCTCTACTTGTACTCACGCATCCCTCCCACCCTCCTGGACCTAAAATCCAACACTCTTCCTAACATAACCCCACTTTTTTCCTATTCAAGGCCCGAAAAGACCTATACTCCTTATACTTCCACACTCACCCCCACCATCTTGGGCCCCAAAATCCTACACACCTATCACATCCTTAATCACCCCCACTACCACAGGCCCCAAAATCCTCATAACCCCTACTCTTCTCCTATTGGGGGGCCCATAAAGACAGACACACCCACACACCCTTTATCCCACTTCATATCTTCTTTCTCTCCCTAACCCACTACTTCCTCCCACCCCTCTCTCTCAGTCTGGCGCCAGTGACGTCATAGCCACGCCCACTTTCCGGCGGGCCCAAACGGATACTAACTACTAACTCGCATAAAATTTAATTTTTATTAAGCCATAACTTTTTGACCAATCATTCTTAATGTTTGGGGCTTTTTGACATTTATTTATGCGTTCTAAAGGATAAAAAAAGATGTATTAGACAAGTGTGCCAGTTGTAATATTCGAGATAATGAGCTGCTTATAACTGTAACTGCATTTTTACCTAACTTATGAAAATCGTTGAATATTATAAAATACTCGTTGAGCGATCATTATTTAACATTCGGCCAATGAAAATTTACATTTTTAGCTGTCCACGAAAAAAATTCTGGATGGTAAAACTTTGTGCCACTTATTATTTCTATGAAATCGTACTGGCAAAACGCGAAACGTGTGAGTAACTCGTTGTCAAAAAATGGTTATTGGACAAGCACAACAAATCATATTAAATAAAAAACACATACCCTTGTGTAATCTCTTATTTTAATATAAACAAATATGTGTGAAAAATGCTCACCCCTAGAAAAATATTAAGTGTTGATATTTTATGATTGTTTCCAAAAAAATGTGCTAATTAGCCTGTTTCAAAGTGTTATTAAATAAAAATATATTTTTCAATTATGTCATGTAGATTGTTGGCGAATGTAAGTTCAAGAAAATATAAGGGTTTTAAAGGGTTGTTAAGTATTGTACATTTTTTAGAATAAAACGGATAGGTAAACTGATCTTTAATAACAAAAAAATGTAAAATTTTTTCTTTTCATCTGTGTGTTCAGCCCAAAAAAAACTATTTAAAAATGAATTATTAACGAAACCAGTGAAGCGGTGATATCTACCCCTATTTGATAAAAATTTAAGATTATCTGGAATCGTTTGATTATTTTTTATAAATTTAATGAAATTATCTTCTTTAAACTAACAAATGATTGTCACAGTATTTTGATTCCAAAATAAAATAAAATAATCTCTATTTAGATTTAAACGACAGTAACGACTAATATATTAATTTTTCAAAGTTGTTTAGATTAAGATGTTTACAAATAAATGTAAATAAACAATTATCCATGTAAACTTACAGACGAGTACAATGCGAAACTTGCATTAAAACGAGAAAAAATGCAACGAAAACGTAAAAAACTCGTAGTTCATGAGCTCCATGAATTGGAGAGAGTAGTAGAGCAAAGAGGATACGGGACCACTTACTAACCGTCGGTAATGTAGATTTCTACTTTACCGACCGTGAAAAGTGGTGTTTCTAAAGGGGGTGTTCTGTTTTACCGACCTAGTTCCGGCGGCCACCGCTAGGTGGCGCCACTTGTGAATCACCCAAGAAAAAGGCGGTTTTTACTGGGTATTTTGAATTTTCCCAGTATTTTGGCCGCTTATGATGGGGAATATCAGTTTCCCCAGCCCTGTTTTAGTCGTTTCTAGTGGGTTTTTTTAATTTCCCTCGTGTTTTGGCCGCTTTTAATGGGGAATTTAAATTTTCCAACCCTGTTTCTATTGGTTATTTTGAAATTCCCTCGTGTTTTCGCCGCTTGAATTGAGGTATTTTTGACTTACCGACAGTGAAGTAACCCAATTGTGTGAGCTGAAGTGAGGATTTTATTTTATTGGGGATTTTTAAATTTCTGAACTGTGGTTTGGTCATTTTAAAATGGGATTTTTGAAATTCCCAACCCTGTTCCAGTAATTCATATGAAAAAATTTTGAATTTCCCAACCGTGGTTTCGTCTCTCTTAAAGTAAGGTATTTTTTAAATAGCTTAGGAAAAAGTCGGTTTGTATTGGGGATTTTTGAATTTCCCGTGTTACCGACAGTATTTTGAAAGAAGAATTCCCCAAATCAGTGTTCTACCTTACTGACAACCTAGTTCATACTGTGCTTGCAGGATTTTAAATTTACCAACTGGGGTTACCAACAGTGTTTTGAAAGGGGAATTACACAACTGATTTTTAAATTTTTTGCGCCAGTGTTGGTAACCATTTACCATCACGTAGGTAATACAGATCCTTGACATGATTTTCAACTCAATTGATATGTCAGAGTTTAATCTTACAGACCGAACAGTGGTTTCCCATTTACCCAAGTCTTGTACAGTTATAAAAAGTTTTTTTAAATTTCACATCAGTGTAGGTGATGGTCACCCATGCCTTTCATGTTACATTTGAATTTCCCACAACTTGAATCTGTATTCTTGTTCGATTGAGCCCATTTAATAATGTAAGTATTACATCTGTGTACATTTATTCATGAAAGTGGAGGGGCATTAGTGATAAGAATGGAACTAATTGGAGACTTTTTAACGAATCAGAGGCAAGTGAAGCTTGCGCAGAAAGAGAAGTAAATACATAATTTATCTATTCAATTGTTCTTTAAGTTTTCTTGGCTTTCAGTTATTACTTTCAACTCTTTTTTAGCTTTTCTTTAAGTTTTAGTTTCAAATTTTTTTTCTTTCAATGCCTTATATTCTAGTTTATTTTCTCTGTATTACATGTGTTCCAAATTAATGATTGAGGTTCTTTGTTTCTGTTTATAAAAAAAATAAACCAAAAGTGTGTAAAAGGAAATAATGAATTCGATGTAGTTAAATGCTGTTGATTGTTTGGAATGTTGCCTGCCAACGAAACCTTTTTCTAAATCAAACCTAAAACATCGCTGTAATGTAACGAAAGATTTCCCTGCTATCAAAAAAATATGGACTTAAAGTCATCGCGCAGATTGAATCAGAATTTATAACATTTCGGCAATTAAGATTTGTCATGTTATTTCAGGATGATCCAGAGTACTATATTAAGATTTAAGACTGTAAGAGATGTTTTTTTTACTTCCTAAACTTACATAATAAGTCACTTATGAAGTTAAAGATAGTTTATTATACATTAAACTAAAGGTAAATTAAATTTAAAGTATAGTTATAGTTGAAGCATATAGTTAAAGTAAAGATTTATTAACATTAAAGTTAAAGTAACGTTAAAGTATAGTTAAAGGAAACTTAAAGTAACGTTAAAGTATAGTTAAAGGAAAGTTAAAGTAAAGTTAAAGTATAGTTAAAGTATAGTTAAAGAAAAGTTAAAGTAACGTTAAACTATAGTTAAAGAAAAGTTAAAGTAACGTTAATGTAACTTTAAAGTATAGTTAAAGAAAAGTTACAGTAACGTTAAAGTAACGTTAAAGTACATTTTAAGTAACATTAAAGTAAAGTTAGAGAATAGTTAAAATAAAGTTAGAATATTTAAATATAATTAAAGGTTAGGTTATTGCAAATAAAAAAATACATTGAGTTAAATTTAAAAATTTTATTTTCAAAACTTTTTTAATTTTTACAAAATAGATTCACAATTTTCATATAAAGATTTTAAAATAGTATCAAATTCATCCGCTCCTTGAGCAACTACACTTATAAATTGGTTTGGAGGTTTTAGAAACCAATCTCGAAGAATCAGAACATTATTTACAGCACAATTTGCATTTTCGAAAGAGTGAAGTGTACATGCAGCGTACATTTAGCTTGTATGTCACTGGTTTTGTTTGTTTAACTGGATCAAAAGTGAATATTTCCGTTGTCCAGTTGGGTGTTGTAATGGTGTTTTTTCCTTTTTACCATTTTACAAGAAACGGCGTTGACAGCACCGACATTGAGTTCACGAACTCCACCCTTTGAGTTCGTGAACAACCTTCGGGGTCCGTTTGTTTATGTTCGGAGGGGTACTCCGGGCGCCAGGAAAGTAGAATACTTTCCCGGACTCCGTCTCTTCAACTCGCGGTGCCGTATCCCGGCTGGCTAGCTCGACGTCTGAATTGACGTCCCGTCTCAAGATCGTGATTCACGTCGATATGGGAGAGGGGGGGGGTTGACAGGCACGAAACAATGCACTATTTAACAATAAAACTAATAAAACACATTCACTGTGGTTAAACTATTGCAATGAATTTATTTCACAAAACACTTCACTGAGAATTCTCGTGGAGAAGCGCAGAGGGAATTCGCACTTCAAGGTGAACGGTCAGCCGGCCGGCGTGGCGAAGATGGCGGCGCCGTTGCGTCCCAACGTGGTCGGATGGCTGACCACTTTTAACCAAAGAACTCGTGGCCTCACGAGTTTAAAACACTGGCACAAGACAGAAAAGTTGTTCACCAACCTTTCAACTGCTGAAGCACCTTCCGATAATCCATTTTATGTTGGAAAATTAATATTCTATTCGGTTACACCGTGTGACACACTTGTCGGGTTAACCGGCCAAATCCGTACTGCGGGAGAATAGCGCTGTCGTCACCTCCCCGCTTCGTCCTCCGTGCCAACTTCGCGGCTCGCCGCTGGATGGCGCCACCATTCAGTTATCGAGCCTCAATCCTCTCTTGCCGCTTCCACGGGATCTCGTGATTTTCAAATCGAATCAAATATTCTCTAAGAAGTGCGACTCTCATATTTTCTCAGAGAATTACTCAGTGTTACAAATTGTTTCTTTTATTATTTCACAACTCTTTCTTAGTTGTGAATGTTTTATCATTTGATTAAATTAATTCTAATGATAGTTGAAATAAACAAAATATAACAATTCAAATCAGCAATAATTTCAATACAAAACAAAGCATAATACAAAATAATACAAGAATTCCTTTTTATACAGAATTTCAAGCGTCGGTGAGTCCGGATCTGGCCAATTTTCGCGAATGAAATATTAAATAAATTAATTTATTGCTCGTGTGACTAATTTGAAACTTTTATTCGAGTAGTTTGTCGGTGCCGCCGTTGGGAAACTACTTTTGTGACGAGTTTTTCAAAAACCACGTCACAACTCCCCTGGGCTTAGCCGAAACATATTCTTGTTTCGCACGATACTCACAAGTGGCTTCCAGACTCTCCGCCCTCTGCCAGGTGATTTTATTCTAATGTTCATTTTACTTTCCCCGAATGACTCTACTACTGTACTGGCTTAGTAGAATTTAATATTCCCTACGTGACTGATAGGATAATACCTCTATGACAAACAGTGTCCTGTCTACTCACCTTATCTGTTTTCCATTCTCGGTTACCTTGAAACTAGTTCTGTTCAGTATGTAGGACTTCGGGAATATGAAACCTGGGACTGGAAAAATTATTGCTGTGTTTAATCAATAAAGGGAACTCCAATTTATGCTCAAGGTGAACCCGTTTATTTATGTTCTCTATTAATACAAATTTTTTTTTTCTCCCCCGATATACTGTCAACTAAAATTTGCATCGGTTTTTCACCCTAAGGGGGGGGGGGAAGAGTTAAAAAACTGAAGATAAACTATTTACAGAAGGAAACAAAATCAAAATTAAAGTCGGTGTTCTATTCGGGATACCGTTTTACTAATTTTAATACCAAATTCTTTTTCTCTTGGTATATCGTAAACTAAAAATTCTAATTTCTATTAAATTATCCGAGAGAGAAACCAAGAAATAGTTAACTCAAAAAAAAATAACAAAACTAAATCCGTTGATATCAGAAAGAAACAAAAAAAAAATATCGGTCAACTGTTTTTTGGGATACCGTGCCACTAAGGAAAACAAAAAGCTACTAGAAAAACCAAAGACAGATGAATGAAAGTGTCTCTCTTCGGCTTAGAACCGATGGCGTCTCGGATTTGGGCACTTCTCTTGTGGGTGTCCGCGCCCATTGCAGCGACGACACCATTGTCGGTGATAGCTCTGCGGTGGCTCTGGAAAAGCATATTTCTCCCTGCTGTCCGAGTGGCTTCCTGGAGCTTTCGGGCCTTCGCTAGTTTCCCCCTTTGGTTCATTTTCGGCCGGTCCTTTGTCTTGGGTCGACCCCTCGTCTTTGGATCGACTCCCGGTAAAACTCACCGTCTTTGTGGTCGAGCTGCAACTCTCATCTGAGCTCTCCTCGCTCGACGACTCTTCGGTTTTTACCGGTTCTTCTTTGGTCGAAGAGGCCTCCGCTTTCCTTCTCTCTTCAGCTTCGTGTTCCCGTAGCCAAACCTGTCGCTCGGCCCAGGCTTGTCTTTCTTCTTGGGCTCTCCTCGCCTAGATCCGCTCTTGTTCCTCTTTGGACGGTTTGACCCAGATCTTTGCTCTGGCTGCTGCCCTGGCTTTCTCTTCGTCCACCTTCTCCTTCCTTTGTTCCTTACGGACCCACTTTGGAGGTCGAGGATGCTCCTCGTGGAATTCCCTCCACGAACGGTCGCCTTTTAGTGCCAACACTCTTGGCGTGGCTCCCGAAGGGTGTGCCTCCTCTTGTGGATCGGTTTCTACCGGGCTGGACCTCTGGATAAGAGCTCTGCCAGTCACCCCTCCTTGTTCTGGACGGTAATCCGGTTGCCTTCTCCATTCTTGGCTTCTTTGGCTCGCGTAGCCCGCTGGTCTCCAGTCTCGGGCTGATTGCCCTCGGTTGGTGTTTGGCAGCAGCTGCCTTTCCTGCCGCTCCGGATTGGCTCGTTGTCTTTCGGGTCTCTCCCGTCGTTCACCTTCGACCTCTCCGTACTCCAGGAGTAGGTCTCTCATACGGACTGCGAGCTCCCTTTTCATGTCCGCTTCTCTTCGCAGCCTCTCTTCTTCCTCTGTAACAAAATTTTCATTCTAATCTCGTTTTCTAGGTGACTGTGGCTACCCAGAAGTTGGTATTCGTGCTTTTCTTGCCGTTAGTTCCAGTGTTCTACAAACTATTTATTAGCAAGTTATTTTCTAAATCATGCAAACCAAAGCCAAGCTAAAGCAACAACATTTTGAAAGCAAAAAAAAAAGTCAAAGCTGTCTTTTAGGAGATTGGGACTCAAGGATTTCTCCTACCTTCCCTTACCCTAGATTCGCGGTAGGGGACTAACAACTTGATCGGGAACCTACCCAGGGATCGGCCGCTTTCCGTCGCGATTTCATACACGGATGGTCCTTTTACCTAAACTACGGTGAACGGACCTTGTTTCTTCCCGCCTAACCCTCGCATTATTCCCTTGGAAGCCGATGATGTTACCTGCTTTTTACACATTACTTTATCTCCGACTCGAAAAGTTGCGTGTCGACGCCTTTTATCATACTGTACTTTTTGGCGGTCGAACTCCTCGTCCATACGTAGTGAAACTAAATCTTGTAACTCTTTTAGTTTTTCAATACGTTCTAGCCAAATTTCTCGATTTTCGGAGATTTCCTCCACCGGGTCTTCCGTTTGTTGCTTTAAACTATTGTAAGCTTTAAGTTCTCTTCCCGTATTTAGGAATGCTGGAGTGACACCAGTGCTACCATGGACTGCTGTGTTGTACGCGAACCGTAAGTTTTTCAGATAAACATCCCACTGCTTGTGATTACTGGAAACGTAAGCGGTAATCATTGTTTTAATTACTCGGTTAACCCGTTCCACCGGATCTGATTGCGGGTGGTAGACCGGGGTTCGAGAATGAACAATTCCGTACGCTTCAGTTATTCCGTCCATTGCAGAATTTATATACTCGGTTCCATTATCTGTAAGTAGGACTTGAGGTACTCCCCACCGGTTGATAATTAAATCATCGAAAGCTTTGATAATCGTTTCGGCGTTTGCTTTCCGCATTGGGGCTAACTCTATCCAGCGAGTATATAAATCTTCGAAGATTACCACATACTGAAATCCCAGTGCTGTCTTGGGCCAAGGACCCATCACGTCGGTCGCAACAACGGACCAGGGTTGCTGTATTACCCTTCTACCCATTAGGCCTGCGCGCGTCTTTGGTCTGGTTTTATCCTTTGACAAATGTCGCAGGATTCTACCCACTGTCTTATATCGCGGTATATACCGGGCCAATAATACTGCGTTGTTGCTCGTCGGTACGTTTTTTCTATTCCGAGATGTCCGGCTTGTGGTTCGCAATGTACCTCTTGGAAGACTTCCAGCCTATGGTCTTTTGGTACTACCAGTTTCCATGCGTCTAAATCGTCAATAACCGAGTCTATTAACGGGTTTGGGCGATACCGGAACAACTTTCCGTTGGTAAATTTCCATCCGTGAAATTTACTCGGAGTTTCCTCTATTTCTCTCATACGTTGGCTATACCAGCTGTCCGTACTTAGGGTTAAAGCAGCTATTGGTATCGCCATTTCCTCTTCGTACATTCTCGATAGTGCGTCGGGGACTAGGTGTTCTGAACCTTTTCTGTGCACTATGTCAAAGCTGTACTCTAGGAGGTCAAGCGCCCACCGTGCTAACCTACCCGTCGGATTATGTAGGTTATGCAGCCAACGTAATGAGCTATGGTCGGTTATGACTGTAAAGTGAAACCCCTCGAGATAATGTCGGAATTTCTTTACTGCCCAAATTACCGCTAGACACTCTTTCTCGGTTACTGAATATTTCCGTTCTGCTTCCGTGAGAGTTCGGCTCGCGTATGCGATCGCTTTGTTATGACTGTCCTGTTTCTGAATCAAAACCGCGCCGATGCCGAAGTCGCTTGCGTCTGTATGAAGCTCGAACGGTAATCGAAAATCTGGGTATGTCAAAGTCGGTGTCGTGGCGATCTGCTCTTTCAGCTGTTCGAAAGCCTTTTGCTGATCTTCCTCCCAATGCCACTGAGTTCCTTTTCTCAATAACCTATTGAGTGGTTCGGCTAGTGTGGCTAAGTGGGGGATGAAATGGCGGTACCACGATGCCATTCCAAGTAATCGCCTTAGTTGTTTAACGGTCTTCGGTGCCGGATATGTTCGTATCGGTTCTATCTTTTCCGGATCAACTTGTAGGCCGTTATGGTTGACGAGGAATCCCAAGTACCTTACGGTTGTTTTACCGAACTCGCTTTTCGCGGGATTAATCGTCATATTCGCTTCCTGAAGGCGATCGATTACTTTCGCTATCCACTGTTTGTGCTCTTCGAGCGTCTCACTCACGATCACTATGTCGTCCAAGTATGCGTATACATGGGGTTCCATTTCTGGGCCTATCAGGTTGTCTATCAGCCTCTGGAACGTCGCAGGTGCACCTGATAGCCCGAACGGCATTCGATTGAAATGGAATAGCCCCATGCCGGGGACGGTAAACGCCGTGAATTCTTTGCTATTATCCGCCAGGGGAATTTGATGATACCCCCACTTCAGATCTAGTGTCGTGATATACTTTGCCGCTCGAAGTTTCTCCAAGATCATGTCCATCTTGGGCAGTGGGTAAGCGTCAGGTTTTGCGATTTTATTCAACTTCCGGAAGTCTATACACATCCGGTAGTTGCCGTCGGTTTTCTTCACCATGACTACAGGACTAGACCATGAGCTTTTTGAAGGTTCAATGATACCTTCTTCTAGCATTCGTTTCGTCTCTGAGTGCATGGCTTCGAGTACTTTCGGAGATACTCGATAATACCGCTGTTTTATCGGATCATGTCCCGTTACCTCAATGACGTGTTTCGTACGGTTCGTTGCGGGCAGGTGGTCCGGGATTGGTTTAAGGATAGACGCGACAAACTTTTCTAGGTCATCCTTCTGTTCTGTTGTCATGACACGGAGGCCGTGTACCTTGTCCGGGTTCGGGTTAGTACCGTCTCCGCTCTTTCTATGCATTTCGATGTTTTCTTCGGTATAGTAGTGTATCAGGTCAGGATAGTCGGCCATGTACCACATTCTTTTCTTACCGTCGTGTACAATTCCGAAAGTGTGGATAAAATCCATTCCTAAGAAAACTTGCTCGCCCATTCCCGGGACGATTAGTATCTTCATCATCCGTGAGACTCGATCGATTTCTATTGGGAGGTAGCAAATCGCTTTTACGGACCTTTCTGTACCGTCGGCTGTTTCGACAGACTGGTTCGTAACCGGTTGTAAGTTGGCTTTGTACTTGTCCGCAATTGCTAACCCAAGGTCTCCTAATACGGTTCTTGATGCGCCATTGTCAATTAAGGCTTGTAGATTTGAAGTGTTTCCTATTCGTACATTCGTAAATACCCTCAAATTAAAGCCTCGGTCTTCCGGCGGCGGTTCTCTTACCTCTAACCGTAAAGGTAACCTTACTTCCGCGCACGGTATTTCTGATTGTAAATTCGATTTGAGTAAGGCTAGTATATTCCTGTTGCCCTCCCATGGATATTCGCTGTTTCTACACTCGACTCTATCGTTGATTAAGACCGTTTGGCTGGCTTCATCAGGTCGGGTAGCCTTCGCCGTTTTCTTCGTCTTGACAACTGATGGTCCGGGTTCGATCACGGAGGTCGGTTGATCTTTCCTTGCCATCTTTCCGTCTTTCGAAGTAGACTGTTTGTTTGAGGAAGAAGGACTAACTCTTTCTTCTTCCTCCCTGCTTGGTTCTAGAAATTTTTCCTTTTTCTCAACCACTGGTGGTATGCGAGCTTTCACGGAAGTCGGTTGATCGCTGCATACCACTTTTCCGTCTGTTGAGTTCGAAGGTCTGTTTGAGAGGAGAGGCTCAACCTTTTCTGCATCCTCTCGGCTTATTTCTAGGTTCTTTACCTTTTTCTCGACCACTGGTGGTATGGGAGCTTTCACGTAGGTCGGTTGATCGCTCCATACCATCTTTCCGCTTGTCGAGGTTGAAGGTTTGTCCAGGGGGAGAGGAGTAACCATTTCTTCTTCCTCTCGGCTTTGTTCTAAGGACTTCTTAGGTTCATTGTCCTTTCTTGGTAGATAGACCTTGATCTCTATTTTGGCCATTTCCGGGTCCAGTTCTTTGGCCTCGTTCGAACGTCGTAGGTCGGTCGGTGTCTGTAGGTCTTTTTCCAGTAAGGTCGTGGAGTTTGTCAAGGAGGAAGAGTCGACCTTTACCTCTCCTCCTTTCTCTTGTTTCCCGGACACGGGTCGCAGGTTTTTGTCGTTACCCCATCCTTTTCGCATCGCCTACAGTAGTTCGTTCTTCGCGGATGGGGGCAACCCATTTGGTAATGTCCGTTTCCTTTACAATTGTAGCACTGTACTATTACCGGTTTTCCGTCTTTCGACGTACCTGGTTGGGAGGGTTCCGTGGGAGCACTTTGTTCTGTGTTCTGTGCCGTTTTGCTCCCCTGGTTGGTTGGGTTTGGGCCTGGAGCACCTTTTCCTTTCCCGCCTTCCCTCGGCTTAGCGTTGTACGGCGTCTCTGGCACTTTCGGTGCGACTTGCTGCCTATTACTTGTCAAGGCCGCAACTAGGGCATCAATGGACTGTTTCAACGAGTCGTCGGATTTTTCCCGGTTTAATGTTCCCGGTGGCTCTTTTACCGCAGCCACTCTATTTACTGTTTGTTGTACCACACTTGATCCACGAAACGCATATTCTGGAATCAAGGACTTTTCTGGTGGTGGCGGGGGTAAATCTTCTTCCGCGTTTTCGTTGACTCTCTCGAATTCCAATGCCAATTCGGAAAGACCGTTATAATCGTTAAACTCATAACGTCTTATCGACCGTCGGTAATCAACTCTGAGATTCGCATGTATCCTGTCCATTTGAGTTGCCAGGTCTATGGGCCTGGTTGACAACTGGTACAGGACATACATGCACGTCAGATAATCCGCGGCTGATTCATTCTGGCCTTGCCTCCGCGAACGGATCTGTTCCTCTAGTCGGTCTTGGAATCTCGTTTCCCCGAATCTAGCTTGGAAGCAGCGTTTGCAGTCTTCCCAAGAGAACCATCGCTGGCGATTCTGTCGAAACCAATGCCACGCGATGTCTTTCAACAGGAAGGGTAATGCTACCAGCAACTCTTCATCTGTCATAAACGAGGCTGCGCGACCTTCTTCCACTCGCCACAAGAAGTTGTCGATGCTGGCGCCTCTTTGGCCGTTAAAACTGATTTTCCAGCCTTCGACAATTCTAGTGACGTCTCTGGGTGGTCTGTATTGCGCGTTTGTTCCTTGCGAGAATCGCTGGTTTTGAACTCCGAACTGATAAGGTTCGGTTTGGTTCACAAAATTTCCCGGATGCTGATTTTGGGGAAACGGATTTTCTGGACATTGAGAAATTGGGCTATAAGGAGGATTACGTTCTTGTGCGTTCGTATAACCGGTCGGAACATATGTTCTATTGAGCGGTACCTTACGTCCAAAAGGTTCGGGTCTACTGTCTCTTGAACCTGCAAATTGGTCCCCCCCCCTCCGCGGCTAGTGTCGGGTTTACGTGGGGAAAAAGACTGTTTGCTGGATACTCGGGTTGATTCCTCTCGGGTCTATTGTATCCGGTGTTCGGTAATCCGTAAAATGTCTCTGCGTACCGCTGGGTAGTCGGTGGGTACCATTCAGTCTGACCATAGGCGTCTGTTAGGGGGGGTTGTGCCTGTCGTGCCCTCTGACTCCAACTGAGTCCTGTGAACTGTCTGGTATGGTGATCTGTACTAACGGTAGGGATCATTGGTGGTACGGGTGCACTCGTTGAGGCACTGGGATACCGTTAGCGCTTTCGAACGCTGCTAACCGTTGCATTAACAGACTTACTGTTTCCTTTAGCTCGCGTATCTCTGCTTGGTTAGCCTTGTCGGGTTCTTGTTCCGGTTTTTGACTTGTTCGCGGACGCGTGTTTACATTTGGAAAGGGTGGTGGTGGGGGCAGTGTGGTGGGGAATTTAAACGCGTCATAATGTCGGGGTGTTTTTCCGAGACTTTCTTCCCAACTGCTGCTTCCCTGGCTAGAAGGTAATCGAGTATTTTGGGCCACTTCTGAAATTTGCGTGGTGGGGGCGCGCGTTACCCCCTCCTCATCGATTGAGTACCATGGAACGTCCGTTCGTCCCCCACTTCTCGCTTGTAGCCTTTCCAGTCTTGATCTAATTATCTCTTCGTTTCCCATACTGTTCACGCCCGCTCTTGCCAATTGGGGCCGAATATTTTCGATTTCGTTTTCACTACTTTTGTATTTCGTTCCCGTGTTTTTATTTAAAACAGGCGCAGTTTGGTCTTCCGCGGACCAGGGCACTCCTTCGTCCCCACTAATTCTGGCTAACAGCCTTTCTAACCTCGAGCGAATTAGCTCTTCGGATTCCGTGACATTAACCGCATGGTGGGATAATACCGCACGAACCTGCTCAACCGAAATATTTCTGGTTGTCGGATCATCCCCACTTCCGGTCTTTCGGTTTTCCGTGTCCCCTGTGGACTGACTTTCTTTTCCGGTTTCGATTTCCGTTGGGGAACGTTCTAGGGGTGAACTAAACGCTAACGGTGGCCCCTGTGGTCTAGTACTTTCACTCTGAGATGCGGACACCACTGTATCTTGACTATCGTCGTCAAAAACCTCTGTCTCTTCTCCGATCTTAGGATTTGAATCCATCTTTATTCAGGGTAATTTCCTAATACCCGAAAAGAAGAATACGTAAAAAAAACGAAAAAGGAAAAGAGAAAAAAAAGTTTTTTTTTTTGAAAAACAAGATTAAATCTTAGTCCTAATTGACACTAAAAATCAAATAATCAGTAAATTCCGCTGTAATGAGAAAAAAAAACTAAAATTTCTCATTAATTGTTCAAATTCTTCGATTTCCTTTTAAACTTAGTTTAAAATCGAAAAATTTCCATAAATTTCCGTAAATTTCCACGCTCTACCAGTATATTACCGATCAATCTGGTAAATTACCCCTTGTCTGGGTTCGATTTTCAATCTTATTTCTATTAATACTGAAAAACTGCAAAATTTCACTAAAATTTCTTAAATTTCCGTAAATTCCTAAAATTTCCGTAAATTACCGGTAATTTACCATTGGTCAGGGCAATATACCAACGTGTCCGGGTACTTCACCGTCACTTATTTTAAAAGTTTCCGCTCTTTACTTAAATTTCCGTGAGCCTGGAAACTTTCCGAATCTTACCGGTCACTTACCGATAAGTTATTATTGCCTAAAGTAATTTACTAACGTGAACAGGCAATACACTATCACTATTTCAAAAATTTCCACCTTCTTACTAACTTTCTGGCAAAGCTGAAAAATTTCCGAATCTTACCCGGTAACTTACCGGTAAGTTATTATTGTCTAAAGTAATTTACTAACGTGTCCGGATAATACCCTATTGCTATTTCGAAAATTTCCACCTTCTAAACTAACTTTCCGACGAAACTGAAAAATTTCCGAATCTTACTTGGTAATTTACCACGGTCTGGCGTAAATTACTTTAATTCTTAATTAATTTTTAAACTAACGAGTAGCCTCGGTAATTTTTCCGGTTTAATCTTCTAACTAATTTAAAACCGAAAAACATTCTACAAAATTTGGAAAATTTTCTCGCATTTATTTATTTGATTTTAACCTTTATACTATTGCTTACTATTTTAAATCATTTTTCCAACCCTCGGTTCCCTTTTTCATCACTCGCGAACTCAAAACACACTTTGAATTTATTTAATATTTGAAAAAAAATCTAATGTTTCCGTAAATTACGGAAATTTACCGAAAATTTCATAAATTCTTAAAGTTTCGGAAATTTTTGAAAAAATCATTTACTTTTCAAAGTTCATTTGCGCGACAGTAAATAGGGGACACTGTAGGTTATGTTACCTGTCAAAATCTTGGTACCAAAAATCTTAACTAAGAAAAACAACAATCTACATTAAAAAGATTTACAAGTCAATTTTTACATAAAAAATAGCCAAAAAACAAATCTTCTATTAAGCCAGTATTAGTAAGCAAAAGTCAAAAATCAAAAAAAAATTAGTACTCACCAAGAAGATGCGAATTCTCTCTCTTTTCTCAACACTCAGAAAAATAAAATTTCGGATTTTACCGTATTCATTAATTTCACTAAAAAATTTTTTTTTCTAAAAGTTCTTACGACTTAATGAAATTTTTAAATCCGAAAAGTAGCAATTTTTTTTTTTTTTTTTGAAAAAATTTCACTTGCACTTTTCGCACCTGTCACTCTCTCACGACGGCCCTATAGCTGGGCGCTATTTGTAATGGTGTTTTTACCTTTTTACCATTTTACAAGAAACGACGTTGACAGCACCGACATTGAGTTCACGAACTCCACCCTTTGAGTTCGTGAACAACCTTCGGGGTCCGTTTGTTTATGTTCGGAGGGGTACTCCGGGCGCCAGGAAAGTAGAATACTTTCCCGGACTCCGTCTCTTCAACTCGCGGTGCCGTATCCCGGCTGGCTAGCTCGACGTCTGAATTGACGTCCCGTCTCAAGATCGTGATTCACGTCGATATGGGAGAGGGGGGGGTTGACAGGCACGAAACAATGCACTATTTAACAATAAAACTAATAAAACACATTCACTGTGGTTAAACTATTGCAATGAATTTATTTCACAAAACACTTCACTGAGAATTCTCGTGGAGAGGCGCAGAGGGAATTCGCACTTCAAGGTGAACGGTCAGCCGGCCGGCGTGGCGAAGATGGCGGCGCCGTTGCGTCCCAACGTGGTCGGATGGCTGACCACTTTTAACCAAAGAACTCGTGGCCCCACGAGTTTAAAACACTGGCAGAAGGCAGAAAAGTTGTTCACCAACCTTTCAACTGCTGAAGCACCTTCCGATAATCCATTTTATGTTGGAAAATTAATATTCTATTCGGTGACACCCTGCGACACACTTGTCGGGTTGACCGGCCAAATCCGTACTGCGGGAGAATAGCGCTGTCGTCACCTCCCCGCTTCGTCCTCCGTGCCAACTTCGCGGCTCGCCGCTGGATGGCGCCACCATTCAGTTATCGAGCCTCAATCCTCTCTTGCCGCTTCCACGGGATCTCGTGATTTTCAAATCGAATCAAATATTCTCTAAGAAGTGCGACTCTCGTATTTTCTCAGAGAATTACTCAGTGTTACGAATTGTTTCTTTTATTATTTCACAACTCTTTCTTAGTTGTGAATGTTTTATCATTTGATTAAATTAATTCTAATGATAGTTGAAATAAACAAAATATAACAATTCAAATCAGCAATAATTTCAATACAAAACAAAGCATAATACAAAATAATACAAGAATTCCTTTTTATACAATATTTTAAGCGTCGGTGAGTCCGGATCTGGCCAATTTTCGCGAATGAAATATTAAATAAATTAATTTATTGCTCGTGTGACTAATTTGAAACTTTTATTCGAGTAGTTTGTCGGTGCCGCCGTTGGGAAACTACTTTTGTGACGAGTTTTTCAAAAACCACGTCACAGTGTATATTCTTTTTCAAAGATGTTTTTGTATTTGCTGACTCGAACTCGATCACCGACTTTGAATTTTGATCTCTTCAGTGGAATTCTTCTCTGTTTGCTGATACGTTTTAATAATTTCAGCTTATCTTTGACAGTGACATCTTTAGGTTTCATACCAATAGTACGATGTTTTTGATTATTGTATTTTGACATAAGAGTTGGTAAGAGATTTAACCATTTGTAATTGCCTTGTAAACTGAATTGAGGACACATCATATTTTTAAGAGTTTGATTAAACCTTTCAATAATTGATGCTTTTAGATTACTAAAAGTTGAATAGAGTTTAATGTTATATGTTTGCATTAAACTTGCAAATTGAGAGTTGTAAAATTCTTTGCCCCTATCAGTATGTAAGTTTTTAGGAATACGTCCTTGTACCAAAATAGATTTCATGGCTGCAGAAATATCTTTTCCACTTTTACTTTTCACAGGAACAGCCCATGCATATTTTGAAAATATGTCAATGACAGTAAGCAAATATTTAAAACCTTTGTTAGATTTAGAGTAAGGTATCATTTCAACCAAATCTGCTTGCCAGGTTTCATCTATACCACGCATTTGAACTTTTCGTCGAGGATAATTTCTTCTAGCTTGTTTATGAAGTTCCGAAACTACTGTCCACTTTTTGTCGTCCATTTTCTAGAAGAGTTAAGCGAGCGTCTAATTGTTGAATAATTTCTGCGTTTCTTAAAGCCAAGTCCTGATTTATCTGAATTTCTAAAATTTTTAATTTTCGATCTATTGAATCCTCAAGGATTTTTAATAATATTTTATTACTATCAACTTCTGATCTTATTGAAGATGTAACGTGAAAGACAGTTTTTATTTCGTTCTGAATGATTTGACGTGCAAGTTTTAAATTTACAGCGTCATCCGCTTCTTCAGCGTCCTAAACGTTACAAAGTTTTTTCTTATCAATGTCGTAATGTTCGTTTGAAGTAAGCTTAAATCCAGTACCAGGAATTCCGCGACTTGCAACAACAGATCGTGACAGGGAATGTCCAAACACGTCAATGCTCATTGTGATACTGATGCTTTATACACTTGAAATCTCTTAATATATAATTCGAGCTTCACGTAGTTCCTCAATAATTAACATAATTTCATTGTTATGACTTGGATTTCCAGCTTGCTGTGATGCTATAAGCAGACGTAAACGATCAACAAGTTCATTTGGATTATCCAAATATATATAGTCTGGTTTAAATTTTTTCTTTGCTATCATGAATTTAGGTAATTTTCTCTTCAAAGAACCTCCACCTTTTTTTGGAGTACTCTTAAATAATTTTGCAAAAATACTAGTATATTTAGAATTCTTTGAAGTTTGTAAAGGTTCATTTGGACTATAATTCTTTCGATGAGCATTTGTAGAAATAAGAATTTCTTTATATTTTGCTAAATCATTTGAAGTTATGAAAGATTCATCAGGTTTTTGTGTAAATAAAAGTTCAAGCAATCCAGCAGTTTTCAAATAATTTTTCTTTCCAACAATTTTAATATTTGAACCTTCAAACATAATAGGCGTATCACCAATTATAAATGAACCATTAGGAAGTTTACGCACTCCATGAACCATATCTAAGAAACTTTTCCTATTTTTATTCAACAATAAAATGCATTTATTTGTCAATTGTTCATAATTATCATCATTTTCACTACTTTTCTCTGGAGTTGTATCAACTATAGTCGCATCCAGTAAACTTGTGTCCAATAAAGTTAAATCATCATCAAAAGCAGTTGAAAAAGAGAAATCGTTATCCTCCTCCTCTTTCTTTACCTTTTCAAGCTTAATGTCTTTCAATGGATCTTCTTTTACATTTATTAATTTTTGAAGTGGTACGACTATTGGTTGAAAAGTTTCTTTTAACATTTGTTCTACAGCTTCTTTGCCCATTTTCAGTAAACGATGTTTACGTCTAATAGAATCACTTGCTTTTGCTATTTGACGAAGCGTTTCTTGCTCTTTTCGATACATGTTTCTATCTTCACGAATAAAATTATACTAATTTGAAATTAAGTAAACTCTCTATATTTATAGTGTAATGAAACAATCAAATCCTTTGCGATATCTTCCATCATTTAAATTTCTATTCTTATCAATGACAACAAATCCGTATTTATCAGCTTTCCAGCATTCTGAGCATAGGTCACGAAATTGAGCGTAGGGCATGTCTGTGTTAACATGATCTTCATAGACATGTTTTAGATTTTTTTCATGTCTACCTATACAAAAGAAGGCTCTTACATTGTCTTGCTTCTCACACGCTATATCATCAAAAATGAATATTGAATTTGGTTTAGCATCCTTAGGTGATACTACTTCCTCATGCTCTCTGAAAGGAAAGTACTCAACACCGTCTACATTTTTTAGTACATTTTCCAAAAATTTATATTTAGGTTGTTCTAAAGACTTTGAATACAGATAAATGTTTTCAAAATTTAGACCATTAGGATGTATAATTAGAGAAAGGAGAGCGTTTGTTTTACCACAATTGGAGGGGCCGCAAAAAACAGCTCGAATGCTATCTGAAAACAGACTGCCGTGACGTTTAATCTTTTTTTCATTAGTTCCAACGTCAACACTTGTGATTGGAAGTTTAACTGGTTGCGTTGTAAACAACATCTTGATATCGACTGGCTGCCAAGACTATAAATAGCGTGCTTTTATAGCCTTTCAGTCAGTCTCATACAAACTATCAAGATGTGCGTTTAGTCAACCGTGTTATCAATAATTTACCATTCGAGTTACATTTACCCGGTTATCAATTTTGTGGACCTGGTACTAAACTAGCAAAACGATTAGCTCGTGGTGATCAAGGTGTTAATCCATTAGACGCCGCTTGCAAAGAACACGACATTGCCTATTCGCAAAATCGTGAAAATATAAACGCAAGAAACGCTGCAGATAAAGTACTAGCCGAAAAAGCGTGGCAACGTGTTTTATCTAAAGATTCTACTATTGGTGAAAGAGCAGCTGCTTTAGCTATATCTAGAACAATGAAGGCTAAATCAACATTAGGTATGGGGGCGCGGAGGAAATCCAAGAAGAAACTAGCACTACGAAAGGTCGTTGATGCTGCCAAAATGAGTATGATTCCTGGCAATAATGCTAAACAATCTATTCAAGCTGCAATGATTGGTGCACGTAAAGCAATTAAAAGCGCTGGTGGTAAATCTAAAATTTTATCACCTCGAATTCTTCCAGTACCTACCAAAGGTGGTGGTATTTTACCACTAATTCCAATCTTTGCTGGGCTCAGCGCACTGGGTGCTCTTGCTGGTGGAGCATCTGGTAATGCAAAAGCTGTAAATGATGCTCAAACAGCTAAAGAACAACTTGCAGAAGCTCATCGACATAACAAAACAATGAAAGAAATATCACTTGGAAAAGGGTTATACTTGAAACCCTACAGACAAGGACTTGGACTTCATATTAAACCTTTTAATATGGGAAAAGGTTTGAAAACTTTAAGGAAGAAAAAAAACTAATATTAAAGCTACCTCATTGTGCACTGACTGACTTTGATTTGTTGAAATACGCCAAGACTCTCAAAATACCACATTTTCGTGGAGTTTTTATGCGTAATGAGTTGCTCGTTAAAGGACCTTTTAAATATGAGTCAGCAATTAATAATTTAGATGATAAGGAAGGTCCCGGTACACACTGGGTTGCATATAAAAAATTAAAAAATGAAACAATGTACTTTGATAGTTTCGGCAACCTTCCTCCTCCAACAGATCTCATCACATACCTGGGTGATGGTAGCTTCATAAAATATAATCATGAGAGATATCAAAATTATGATACATTTATATGTGGACACTTGTGTTTAAAATTTCTATGTAAACAACTTAATGTTAAGAGCAGTTTTCGGCTATATAAGCACATGTAACTTTTGTAAGCTTCAGTGTGAAAACTGACAGCATCATGAGTGATTCATTTACTTTAACGTTAACGGGAACGTCTTCAGTTCTTGAAGCTGAATATTTCCCACCAATAGGGAAATTACTATTACTATTCGCTTACACATAAAATCAATATAATGGGGATTGTGTATAATCAAAAAGTTGGAGGAAACTATAAAAGCTGGTCAACATGCAAAAAACAAACTAGTCTAAATTTATCTCGCAGGGTGTTAACACCTCAGAATCGCAGTTTTCTGAAGCAAATAGGTCTCAAAGTTATACCTCATGGAAAACGACAAAACAAATAATCTATATATTTTTTGGGTGTTGTTGTAATAAAAATGGAAGATCTTCTCAACATTGCAACTCCAGTAAATTTTGATGAGTCAATAGCTCATTATGAGATTCATGCTCATCAACCCTATGCTTCTTCATCCTTTAATAATAGTGGTGCAATTCGAATTGCAGTACAAAATCAAGATTTGAGTATTCTACCAAGCAAAAGCTCATTACACATATTTGGAAAGTTGACTAGAAATAATGGAGTTACTCTAACTGAAAATGTACACTTTAGCAACAACGCTATATGTTTTTTATTTGATGAAATCCGCTATGAATTGAATGGTATCGAGATTGACAGATGTAAATACGTTGGACACACTACAATCATGAAAAATTATGTTTGTCTAAACCCTCCTCAGCTCAACTTTATGAAAAATGTAGGATTTTCAAAAATACCAGATGATTCAAAAATTACTGTGGAAAATGGTAATCTCGATGTAACAATACCACTTGGCATGATTTTTGGCTTTGCTGAAGATTATAAAAAATTTGTTATAAACGCTAAACATGAACTTATTTTGACAAGATCACGAAACGACTTGAATGCAATAATTCAAACAGGACAAGCAGAAGTTGATGAAGAATTCAAAATTACAATCAATAAGATTGAGTGGATGGTTCCATACGTTTTACCAGCAGACAATAATAAAATTAAATTATTAAAATTTATTGAAAAAGACCCATTGATCTCAATGAGTTTTCGATCATGGGAAATGTATGAGTACCCTCTAGTTCCAACAAGTTCAAAAGTCATGTGTCAAATTAAAACTTCAACACAATTAGAGAAGCCACGATATGTAATACTTGGATTTCAAACAGGAAGAAAAGATAAGCGTAAAAGATATGCTTGTCATTTTGATCATTGCAATATTACAAATTTCAAACTCTTTTTGAATTCTCAGTATTATCCTTATGGCAATTTAAATATAAATTTTGAACAAAATCAATATTCACTACTTTATGAAATGTATGCTAATTTCCAAACTTCTTATTATGGAAAAGAATTAGTGCCTGTATAACAAAATCAACTTTTAAAAATTTGGCTCCTCTAATTGTAATTGATTGTTTGAAACAAAATGAATTTCTCAAACAAGCGGCTGTTGATGTACGTCTGGAATTTGAATCAACCAATAATATGCCAGCTGAAACTACAGCCTATTGCATTATAATCCATGACCGCATTGTACAATATAAACCAATCAGCGGCGTTGTTAAAAAGTTGCAGTAGAGGGGGTAAGGAAGTGGTGGCGATAAAGTGTATAAATGCAGCTTTCGTCGGCCAGCGACTCATTTCTGTATAAATATTATACGTTTCAAGATGGAATTTATCGTAGACGTTCAAGGCTTTAAAAGGCCTTACAATGAATTTGTTTTCAAGTAGTTGGCCATAATTTCTCTTCAAATTGAAACTCAACCACTTGTTTTTTTCTTTGAACCACCTTACCTTTGGAGTAGATTACCTGTACGATACAAGAACGAGAATTGCTGGTTGACACGAAATAACCTTGGAATCGAATGGTCTAATGGACAAATTCCCTACGATGAACTGCAGCCAATTTTAAAAGAAAATTTGTTAAATGCAAAAACAATCTACGTTAAAGGAGTAGAGAAGAAACAGTGGCTAGAGAAATATTTCTTAAATGTAGTAGATTTAGAAGATTTTGAATGTCCTTCGCTTAAAAAGTTAAAATTTGAATCTGCGACCGATGCATGTACACATCATTCTTTCGAAAATGCAAATTGTGCTGTAAATAATGTTCTGATTCTTCGAGATTGGTTTCTAAAACCTCCAAACCAATTTATAAGTGTAGTTGCTCAAGGAGCGGATAAATTTGATACTATTTTAAAATCTTTTTATAAAAATTGTGAATCTATTTTGTAAATATTTAAAAAATTTGAAAATAAAATTTTTAAATTTAACTCAATGTTTTTTTTATTTGCAAAAACCTAACCTTTAATTAGATTTAAATATTCTAACTTTATTTCAACTGTACTCTAACTTTACTTTAATGTTACTTAAAATGTACTTTAACGTTACTTTAACGTTACTTTAACTTTTCTTTAACTATACTTTAAGTATACTTTAACTTTACTTAAACTTTCCTTTAACTATACTTTAACGTTACTTTAACTTTCCTTTAACTATACTTTAACGTTACTTTAACTTTAATGTTAATAAATCTTTACTTTAACTATATGCTTCAACTATAACTATACTTTAAATTTAATTTACCTTTAGTTTAATGTATAATAAACTATCTTTAACTTTATAAGTGACTTATTATGTGATTTTAGGAAGTAAAAAAAAACATCTCTTACAGTCTTAAATCTTAATATAGTACTCTGGATCATCCTGAAATAACATGACAAATCTTGATTGCCGAAATGTTATAAATTCCGATTCAATCTGCGCGATGACTTTAAGTCCATATTTTGTTGATAGCAGGGAAATCTTTCGTTACATTACAGCGATGTCTTGGGTTTGATTTAGAAAAAGGTTTCGTTGGCAGGCAACATTCCAAACGATCAACAGCATTTAACTACACCGAATTCATTATTTCCTTTTACACACTTTTGGTTTATTTTTTTTATAAACAGAAACAAAGAACCTCAATCATTAATTTGGAACACATGAAATACAGAGAAAATAAACTAGAATATAAGGTATTGAAAGAAAAAAAATTTAAAACTAAAACTTAAAGAAAAGCTAAAAAAGAGTTGAAAGTAATAACTGAAAGCCAAGAAAACTTAAAGAACAATTGAATAGATAAATTATGTATTTACTTCTCTTTCTGCACAAGCTTCACTTGCCTCTGATTCGTTAAAAAGTCTCCAATTAGTTCCATTCTTATCACTAATGCCCCTCCACTTTCATGAATAAATGTACACAGATGTAATACTTACATTATTAAATGGGCTCAATCGAACAAGAATGCAGATTCAAGTTGTGGGAAATTTAAATTTAACATGAAAGGCATGGGTGACCATTACCTACACTGATGTGAAATTTTAAAAACTTTTTATAACTGTGCAAGACTTGGGTAAATGGGAAACCACTGTTCGGTCGGTAAGATTGAACTCTGACATATCAATTGAGTTGAAAATCATGACAAGGATCTGTATTACCGACATGATGGTAAATGGTTACCGACACTGGCGCAAAAAATTCAAAAATCAGTTGTGTAATTCCCCTTTCAAAACACTGTTGGTAACGCTGGAAACTCAAAAGTCTCCACTTCAATATCCCCAATACAAACGACTAAAACATGGTTGGAAAATTCAAAAATCCCCAATACATACAGAATTTTTCTTTTTGAATTAAATAGTGACGCCATCTTGCGGTAGTAGTGGGACTCCAATTGACAAGTTGGTAACTTCGGAAATTTAAAGATTCATCTCACACAATTGGGGAATTCCTCTTTCAAAATACTGTCGGTAACGCGGGAAATTCAAAAATCCCCAATACAAACCGACTTTTTCCTAAGCTATTTAAAAAATACCTTACTTTAAGAGAGACGAAACCACGGTTGAGAAATTAAAAATTTTTCCATATGAATTACTGGAACAGGGTTGGGAATTTTAAAAATCCCATTTTAAAACGACCAAACCACAGTTCAGAAATTTAAAAATACCCAATAAAATAAAATCCTCACTTCAGGTACGGTTGGGAAATTCAAATCTCCTAATGCCAGGGTTGTGCACATAATAACCTCACTTAAATTACGTGGGGTTTTTGACGTATTTTACGTATGTATATATACGTCCTGAATTTCTTCAAAATGAATTTTCTGTGGTAGGGGTAAATGATGTATATTACAAACGTAAAAAAACTCACGTAAATTACGTGGCAAACTCTAACTTACGCGTAACTTCTCACCTATGCACAATACAAATCGCTAAAAACGTGTGAAATTTTAAAGTCCCCACTTCAAGCGACCAAATCACGGTTGGGAAATTAAAAATTCTGCAAACATACCATGAACTAGGCAGTCGGTAAGGTAGAACAATAATTGGGGAATTCACCTTTCAAAATACTGTTGGTAACGCGGGAAATTTAAAACTTACACAAATGGGTTACCCCCTTTTAAAATACTAACGGGAACGTGGGAAGTTTAAAACTCACACAAATGGGTAATCCCCTTTTAAAATACTAACGGTAACGCGAGAAGTTTAAAACTCACCCAAATGTGTAATCCCTTTCCAAAGTACTGTCAAAATTTAGCTCACACAATTGGGGAATTTTCCTTTAAACACTGTCAGTAACGCGCTAAATCCAAAAATCCCCAACACAAACTACAGTTGGGAAATTAAGAAATCCCCGTTAGAAACGACTAAAACAGAGTTGGGAAATTTAAAATACCTCATTGTAAACGACTAAAACACGAGGGAAATTGAAATTCCCTTTGACAAGCGGCCAAAACACTAAGAAAATTTGAAAATCTCAATAAAAACAGGGTTGGGAAATTTAAAATTTCCAAACCGGAAATGACGTCATCCACTGCTCAGTCGGTAAGGTAGAAAATTCAGCTCACACAATTGGGCTACTTCACTGTCGGTAACTCAAAAATACCTTAATTCAAGCGGCGAAAACACGAGGGAATTTCAAAATAACCAATAAAAACAGGGTTGGAAAATTTAAAATCCCCATTAAAAGCGGCCAAAACACGAGGGAAATTAAAAAAACCCACTTGAAACGACTAAAACAGGACTGGGGAAACTGATATTCCCCCTTATAAGCGGCCAAAACAGTGGGAAAATTCAAAATACCCAGTAAAAAACGCCTTTTTCTTGGGTGATTCACAAGTGGCGCCACCTAGCGGTGGCCGCCGGAACTAGGTCGGTAAAACAAAACACCCCCTTCAGAAAAAATTTACATTAATTACGGTAATTTACATTACCGACCGTCGGTAAGTGGTCCCGTATCCTCTTTGCTCTACTACTGGAGAGAGAAAAATTTTATAATGCAGAGAAGACAAAGATTAAAACTCCTATATCATTAGTGTAAGCAAATAAATGCGTTTTGCTATGAAATATTATTATTTAGTCTAATCTTATTGTCATAAGTGATGTGTTCGTCTAAAATAAGTACTTGTCAATAGACAGATATATCCCAAAAACACTCAAAACTTTTGTAACACGAATTTTTAAGGATAAAATATAGATATTTTTAAATTTGTATAAAATTTAAATTTAAATTATTATACAGGCTAATTCAAAATTTTGTAAGCAAATAAATGTGCTTTGCTATGAAATATTTTTATTTAGGCTAATATTTTTGTCATAAGAGATTTGTTCTTCTAAAGTAAGGACTTGAGAGTAGACAGTAGGGTGGTCCATAAAGACGAAAGTCTGAAATCTTTGGCTGCTACCCCCAAAAAGTTCTCAAATCGAAAAAAAAATACCCCGTCTTTTTTTTATTTTTTTAAATTGGACAATATTTAAGGGGGACTCAAACCCCCTGAAATTTCCCATTGATTTTACATAGTAAAAACGAACTTTTTCATAAATTCGCAACAAAATCCACACAAATCACTCAAAACAGCCATACAGCGAATCACATCTTAAAAAGTACTCAAACAACAATATTCCATAATATATTTAATAATTTATTAATATTAACTATTTTTTCTAGGGTTATAAACAACTCCCATAAATGCAAAAAAGATGATAATTTTTTTTTAATTACAAATTAATAGTTTCTTGAAGATTTTTCAACAAAATTGTTACATATTGTCAAGTTACGAATGTTTATAAATATTGTTATGTTTTTCTAATTTGTTAAACAATTTATTCTTGTCAATTTACAGCTATTATTCAAATAAACCTAGCGCGTTGTAGTTTTTTCTGACTCAATTATTTTTTACATTTAAAATTAAAAAAAGTATTCAGTAAAATTGACTACAACAACAATTTGCAATTGTTCAAACAAATTTTTGTTAATAATAATTAGTTTTTTACAAATGCACCAAAAGTCGAGTTCGGTGTTTATTCTTATGTTTTTTGGGGCGCTAAAATCTAAAAAGACCACCAAGATCAAATTTCATGCCTTCTTCACCCCCTATTACCCCCTAGTAGGCGGTTGGAATTTCAAATGTAACAAATAGTCGAGTTCAGTGTCTATTCCTATGTTTTTTGGGGCGCTAAAATCAAAAAAGACCACCAAGAACAAATTACATCCCTCCTTCAACCCCTAATACTCCCTGGGAGGGGGGCAAAAAAAAAACAAAAAAAAAGCAACCATCAACAAATTCCCCTTTCTTTACCCATTATTAGCCCTTGGAAGGGATTGGAATTTCGAATTTCACAAAAAGTCGAGTAGAGTGTATTTTCCTATGTTCTATTTGGGTCGCTGTACGCACACAAGGCCACGAAAAATGAATTCGTCCCCTCATTCGCCCTTCCAGGGTGTAATAGTGGGTACAGGAGACAGGGACTTGTTGTTGGCGGCCTTTTTGTTTTTAGCGCCCTAAAAAAAAAGAAAAATAGACACTGAAGTCGACTTTTTGTGAAAACTGAATTTTGAAACCCCTCCCAGGGTGTAAAGGGGGCGAAGAAGGGATCCAATTTGTTCTTGGTGATCTTTTTTGGATTTAGCACCCCAAAAAACATATGAATCGACACCGATCTCGACTTTTTATTACATTCGAAATTCCAACCCCCTACCAGGGGTAATAGGGGATGAAAAAGTAGAGGATTGATTTATGGTGGTTTTTTTCGGTTTCAGCGACCCAAAACCATTGAACTATAATACTACTGGAACAAGCACCACGCTTGTTGAGCTGAAAGAGAGCAGCGGTTGTGAGACAGACAGATGGGGGGGGGCATGCTTTCTCTCTCACAGAACGCTTTATTTCAGTGAATGCTAAAACTTTAAAACTAATGCGTTGGTCAGTTTTGCGTGTTGTGAGTGTTTGGCATAAGCAAACTTCTCGAGCGGACTGTACAGAAAGAGACAACATGCCCCTCCAAAACTCTCTCTCTCTCTATGCCGCTTTTGTAGCGCTGTGCCTGTTTCAGTAGTATTATAGTTCAGTGCCCAAAACACATAGGAATCGACACACTACTCTAATTTTAGTAAAATTCGAAATTTTAACCCCTTCCAAGGGGATAATGGAGGATGAAAAAGGGTGGAATTTGAAATGAGTTGCTTTTCTAGGTTTCAGCGCAAAAAAAAATAGAAATAGACACCGAACTTGACTCTTTGTGAAATTGAAAATTCAACTCCCTGACAGGGGGTAATAGGGGGTGAAGGAGGGATGCAATTTGATCTTGGTCTTTTTTTATTTTAGCGCCCCAAAAATCATAGGAATAGACACCGAACTCGACTTTTGGTGCATTTATAAAAAATTAATTATTATTAACAATAATGTGTTTAAACAATTGCAAATTGTTGTTGTGGTTAATTTTACTAAATACTTTTTGTAATTTTAAATGTAGAAAATAGTTAAGTCAGAAAAAACTACACCGCGCTAGGTTTATTTGAATAATAACTGTAAATAAACAATAATAAATGGTTTAAACAAATCAAAAATGCAAAGCAATATCTACAAACATTCGTAAATTGACGATATGTAGCAATTTTGTTAAAAAATTCTTAAGAAACTATTAATTTGTAATTTAAAAAAAATTATCATTTTTTTTTGCATTTATGGGGGTTGTTTATAACCCTGCAAAAAAAAGTTAATATTAATAAATTATTAAATATATTATGAAATATTGTTGTTTGAGGACTTTCTAAGATGTGCTTCGCTGTATGGCTGTTTTGCGTGATTTTTGTGGATTTTGTTGCGAATTTACGAAAAAGTTAGTTTTTCCCATGTAAAATCAATGGGAAATTTCAAGGTGTTTAAGCCACCTCTAAATATTTTGGACCACCCTAATAGACAGACATCCTGCCTATATAAGAAACGAGTACTGAATGTAAGCGTTAAAATTTAACGGAAAAGCGTTAACAGTTAACGAAAAAGAATAAGGGAGACTGACCTATGGTGGATGGCCATTCCAACAGTCGATAACTTTAAATAATTACAAAATGAACTATAAATTTCAATAATAATAATGATTGAAACATTAAGCAATTACACTACCGTCGGGAATTGTCGGTACGACACGTTTTCGAACCGTGAAAAATGTCTTTGACTTAAGAAGAAGATGATTTAATTCAGGAAAAAGATACAGACTTGCAACTTAGATTGTTTGAAAGCTTAAAGAATTCTGCGTGTAGTGATATATAATTCGAAAATTTAAGACCTTACGGAAGCATTACATCACCTGATATGTTTTTGAAAATATTTTGCAATTTTTTCATTTTTGATTCATTTGCTTGAGACCCAGCAAAATCTAGAATAATTAAAGAACAAATTTAAAACTTTTACCAAATTAACCATTGCAGTCTCAGCTTTAAAAAGAGCCATTGACATTTAAAAAATATTGAGTAGTTCTTTAGTAATTTGAAAAAGTGTCTCAGCATATTTTTCTGAAAATCATCCGATCACGCGACACCTCTCGCTCCTCTTATTTTTTGCGTTAGGGACGAATAAATTTGAGAGGATTCAATATTAGCACATGATTTTGATTATTAACATTGCTTTTTATGATAAACACAGAACTAAAGAACACATGCACTAAGTATAAAATCCTTCGAATTGTCACTTAGTCGTCCCTAACACAAAGAAAGAGAGGAGCGAGTGGTGTAGCGTGATCAGATGATTTTCAAAAAAATATGCTGAGACATATCAGGTGATGTAATGCTTCCATAAGGTCTTAAATTTTCGAATTATATATCACTACACGCAGAACTCTTTAAGCTTTTAAACAATCTAAGTTTCAAGTCTGTATCTTTTTCCTAAATAAAACCATCCTCTTCTAAAGTCAAAGACATTTTTCACTGTTCGAAAACGTGTCGTACTGACAATTCCCGACGGTAGTGTATTATTCATTATAGTTTTCAAAGATTTGTTTCGGTATAATGAATAATTTTTTAAATCTTTAAAGTTATCCACTGTTGGAACGGCTAACCACTATAGGGCAGTTTTCCCCACTTTTATACCTGGTTCTTTGGTTAGAGAGAGAAGGTATGCGTTAAAAATTAGCGAAGAAGGAAACTCTCAGCTCACTATACAAATAACTTTAAAATTTTATTTCCTAATATTAGAACTTCCAATGCGCGCTACGCGCGCAAAATTGTGCTCTTTTCGTTTTTCTATTTTCTAATTCTCCCATTTTATACTTACCAATTTCTTTAATTTGTCGATTACCTATTAAAAAATCTCCAATTTTTCTATTTACTAGTTTACGAATTTTTTAATTTTGTTAATTTTTCAATTTACAAATATAAAATTTTTTAATTTTCCAATAACTACTTTTCCAATTTTTTAATTTGTCAATTTTTCAAAAACCAAATCTCCAATTTCTCAATTTACAATTTTTTTACTTTGACAATTTCCCTTGTAGAAATAGCCCTAGTTAGTCCAAATAAAAATTTCTTTCTGGTCAGGGTCTGGAAGGGCTATTTTTTCAAAATAAGAACATAAAAAATATAGTAGGGAACTGGCTGAGCTTAGTGTATCTAAAGCATAATTGGATTTTTCCGGTCAATATCTTAAGGGAAGATAAGATCCACTACTCTGAAGTACCCATGCACCCAACAGATGTCCAGGACATTTCCGATACACTTCTTCAGGGAAGTTAACCTCAAAATAGGAAAAACAACTGCCACTATGATTTCAAGTGCCTCATCGATGTCCAGGTCTTTCAGGTCAACTTCCACGAGGAAGTTATGTCAAAAACGACAAAACAGCTTTCAAAATAATTTAAAGTGCCTAACCGATGTCCAGATTTTTCAGGTCAACTTCTCCGAGAGAATTAACATCAAAATAGGAAATACAGCTGCTACAATGATTTCCAGAGCCTAAATCTGGACCTTTCCAGGTCGTTCAGGTCAACTTCTTCGAGGAAGTTTACATCAAAATCGAAGAAACAACTGCTAGTATGACTTCAAGTGCCTAACCTATGTTCAGATTCTTCAGGTCAACTTCTCGAAGGATGTTAACCTCAAGATAGAAAAAAACAACTGCCACTATGATTTCAAGTGCCTCATTGATGTCCAGTTCTTTCATGTTAACTTTTACGAGGAAATTAACTACAGAACAGAAAAATCAACTACCACTATGATTTCAAGTGCCTAACTGATGTCCAGATTTTTCAGGTCAACTTCTTCGAGGAAGGTAACCTCAAAATGTGAAAAACAACTGCTACTATGATTTCTAGTGCCTTACCGATGTCCAGGTTGTTGAGGTCAACTTCTTCGAGGGACTTAACCTCAAAATGTGAAAAACAACTGCCAGTATGGTTTCAAATGCATGACCGATGTCCAGGACGTTTAGGTCAACTTCTTCGGAGAACTTAACTTCAAATTTTTGAAAATCAACTGTTACAATGATTTCAAGTGCCTAACCGATTGTAACCAATTTTTTTTTTTTTAATAAAAATTTTAACATTTATATATTAAATTAAATAAAGATTAAAATGAAAAACAAACTATATTTACAATGAATGAGAGAACAATTTATCTGTAATAAAAATCAATAAATGATATATGAGCGAGAAGGATAGACCAGTGAAAAAACGTATGATTAAATTTATCATAGAGAACAGGGACTGACACGAAAACCGAATTCTGTTTCTGTTTTGAATTGTTGTGACGAAACAAAAATGTTCAATCAATATTGTTTTGTATTGAGCCTGAAATTGAATTACTCTGAATTACGTTTTCGTCTCATACCCGAAACGAAAATCAACTCCGAATTTCGTTTCAGTCGCATTCCCGAAACGAAAAGACTCTGAATTTCGTTTTCGTCTCCTGCAAAAAAAGAATTGTGTTTAAAATTGTTTTTGTAAAATTTAGAGCCTTTTTTATGAGAAACGAAAACGGAATTCGGAGCGGATTTTGGTTTCGGGCATGAAACGAAAACAAAATTCGAAGCCTTTTCGTTTCGGGCATGAGACGGAAACGTAATTCAGAGCCTTTTCGTGTCAGGTTCAACACAAAACAAAATTAAATTTATATTTTGTTTTAGTTTTTCAAAACTGAAACGAAACAAAAATAAAATATATTTTGTTTCGGCTTTCGTGTCAGTCCCTGATAGAGAACATATATATTATAAATTAGTCAAACTTACAAATTTTCCTATTAAATCGCGTCAATCATAATTTATATAAAACGAAAATTCACATGACGTCACGCACGGTAAATAGAACAAAGTTATGAATATTATTTAAAGTATGCGTTTTCAGAAATTCTTGTTAAATCAGATTCAACAAATAAATTAGCGCAAGTAGCAGATACGCACATTCATTTAACAATAATAAAAATTGAGCCAATAAAAAACAATACACAATATAAAAATCAGTATAATACTCATCGCACAGCCCTTAGTTATCAACGGTATTTCATAATCTCGTCGTTGAGAAGCTTCCAAGTTCATGACAGGTGACCACACATTTTGGCAATCGAAAACTACCAGCTTGATATAGTTTCGTGAATAGTCCTCGCCAGATATTATTAAATCCTCAAATTTTATACAAATCCCCGTCTTAGAGCGATTAAATCAAATAAATCGGACCACGTAGCATCACCTTCTTTGCGTTGAACTTTATTAAGGAGCAGAAAACCCGGCCATAAGCTTCGCCACACTATATAAAAAATTAAAAAGTACAAAAACTATAAACTTTGCCCCTATGTAAAATGATTACATTTATCCCCCTTTATTTAATGTTCAAAATTTTTACGTACCCAAAGAATTCTCGGCGAGAAACTCGGAGCGGCACAGGAGTTCTCTTATCGGGCCGATAGTCGATGAAAATAATCGAGAGATGCGGTGACAAATTATTTTAATTTTCGCTAATGATCTCCCTACCATTCCAGCGACCACCACCCCGACGGCTCCGAAATTCAACGAATCGGGCCGATTTCTCAAAATCAAGAAAACCCCAGAAGGTATGCCACGCGATTACATCAAAGCAAATATGAATCCCGAATATCACGGTTTCTTTGGCAAATAATATCGCCTCACGATGTTCAGGTCGTTCAGGTCAATTTCCACAAGGAAGTTAACAATAAAACAAGAAAATCCACTGCTAAACCAATTTAAGTCTAAAAGCGATGTCCAAGTAGTTCAGGTCAACTGCTTCAAGAAAGTAAACCTCAAAATGTGAAAAAACACTGCGTCCATGATTTCAAGTGCCTAACTGATGTCCAGGTTCTTGAGGTTAACTTCTTCGAGGGAGTTAACCTCAAAATGTGAAAAACATCTGCCACTCTGATTTCAAGTGCCTTACCGATATCAAGGTCGTTCGGGTCAACTTTTTGAGGAAGGTAACCTCAAAATGTGAAAAAGAACTGCTACTATGATTTCAAATGCCTCATCGATGTTCTGGACGTTTGGGTCAGCATCTTCGAGGTAGTTAACAAAAAAATAGAAAAAAACTCCTACTATGATTTCAAGTGCCTCTTTGAAGTCCAGGTCTATCAGTTCAACTTCTTCAAGGAAGTTTACCAAAAAATGTGAAAAACAACTGCAACTATGATTTCAAGTGCCTAACCGATGTCCAGATCGTTCAGGTCAACTGCTTCGAGGAAGTTAACCTCAAAATAAGAAAAGTGACTGCCATTCTAATTTCAAGTGCCCTACCGATGTCCAGGTCGTTAAGGTCAACTTCTTTGAGGTAGGTAACCTCAAAATGTGAAAAAAACTGCTACTATGATTTCAAGTGTTAACTGATGTGCAGGTTGTTTAGGTCAAATTTTTCGAGGGAGTAAACTTAAAAACGTAAAAAACAACTGCCTTATCATTTTAAGTGCCTCATCTTTGTCCAGTTTTTTTATGTTAACTTCGACGAGAAAGTCAACTACAAAACAGGAAAATGTACTACCACTTTGATTTTAATTTCCTAACCGATGTCCAGGACGTTAGGTTCAACTTCTTCGGAGAACTTAACTTCAAAATAGAGAAATCAACTGCCACTATGATTTTAAATGACTAACCGATGTCTAGATCGTTCAGGTCAACTTCTTCTAGGAAGTTATCCTGAATATAGGAAAATCAACTGCCACTATGATTTTAAGTGCCTCACCGATGTCAAGGACGTTTGGGTCAACTTCTTTGGGAAACTTAACTTCAAAATAAAAAAATCAACTGCCACTATGATTTCAAGTGCCTAACAGATGTCCAGGCCGTTCAGGTCAACTTCTTCGAGAGAGTTAACCTCAAAATGTAAAATACACTTTCCACTATGATTTAAAGTGCCTCATCGAGGTCCAGGTCGTTTAGGTCAACTTTTTAAGGAATTAGTTAATTAAGACAAAATATAAAGTATTGTTAGTAAAATAGAGAAAAGTTTAGTATTACAAACACCTAGTATTTAGTATAAAACAAAATATAATAAAGCCCAATTTTAGATTACCAAAATGTTACTTCAAACAATTTGCTATTACCCTTATATGAAAATAAGAAATTAAATTTATATAAATTTATATAAATTTATTATAATTTATATAATATTTAATTGCAAAAATTGTCCCGCAACTTATATCGGAGAAACTAAACGAACTTTAAAAGAAAGAATTCGCAAACATAAAAAGGGATAAGGTCCCGATTCTGTTGTAGAAGAACACCAATCAAAATCATATCACACATTTGACTTTGATGACTTAAAAATTGTTGATTTCGAACCAGATTATAGAAAATGACTTATCTCAGAGATGATACATATTAAAGGTTACAATAATACTATAAATAAGAAGGAAGATATTTGTTTTCTAAGTAATAGATATTTTCCATTATTAGGAAGGCTTAATTTCTAATTACTATAGGAGAGAGTAGCCATCAATGTACCAGTTTTTTCAATGAACCATTTCAATTTTCTCAGAAACAATTAAATAAAAATTCTCCTAATTTTAAATATAAATGAAGTTTGCGTAAACACACTACGTCCATAAGTTTAAGACATGTGGATTTATTCTTTACAGAGAAAACTAAAAAAAAACTGTTTTTGTTGCACTGAAGAAAAAATTTACCTAAAATACAAACACGTTTTTTAATTCAAATAAGGTAATTTAAAAATAAATAAACTTACGATTTATTTTGTATCGGGCCTTAACTACAATATTCTAATGAGATAAAGATTTTGAAATATTGGATTAAGTTATAAAAAACCATTTTTGTTGCAAATGTCATGTTGATTCAATGTACCAGGGAACAATGAACCACCTGGAATTTCAGTGTATTTTCAATTTCCAGATTGGTATGCCTGATTATAAAACTAGGCATGCGTACAGCATGTGATCGCGATTGTTATCAGTACTCTTCTCAACATAGCAAAAATAAAATCCCATTTTAGCTAGTTAACTTTAATTTGAGGTATATTTATGTTATACATTATCAATTAAAAAGTATTAAGTAATAATTTTTTATAGTATTTGATAGAAAAAAGTTTTTTCACAAAGTGAAAATTGCAATATTATTATTGTTGAACATTTTTAGTGTTTTTATAGAGGTGGTTCATTCTGTATTTAGGTTGTTGAAAATGAAAATAGCGTGTTAGTTTAGAAAAATCCTAAATTTTATTACTTAATCAAAATAAATCGGGTATAATATGTGTGCATTACTTAAAGAAGTGTTCCAGTTTTATATTGATGCAAAAAAGTCCTGGAAATTGGTAAAATTAAATAAATACTATGACCTTGAAAAAAAAACCGGTACATTGATGGCCACTCTCCCCTACCTCATTGTTTTGAAATCTTTCAATTGTTATCGTCTTATTTATAAATGAATTACACTCACCCCGAACCTTCAGTTTGACAAAATCATTCGTCGTTTTGACAATGATTAGAAAATTTTATTTAGTTGACGCCTTTTTTATATTATACAAAACTTTTTCATCACAAATATAAAAAAAAGTTTTTTTGACATGTTATTTATGTAACTTTGTGTAAATTCGGAGGTATGTGTGTTTATATTTTTGTGTTTTTAAATTAAATTTTCACTTTAAAAAAAGAAAAATCTTATTATTAGAAAATTTTTTTTGTTAAAAATTGGTTTTATTTTTTTGTTTTTAATAAAGTGGTCTGAAGATGATAGAGAATCTAACCATCGAAACGTCGTCATTACACATGTAACTTATGTGTTTATATTTTTTACCTTCCTACATCGAATAATTTTCCTGAATAAAATATTGGAAGGGATTTAACTTTTTTCTACTATATTTGAGTCCTGGATGAATTATGGACTTTTCCACCAACGAATTGCTATCGACACCAAGTTTCTTTTCATTAATGGCACACAAATATGGACTTTCGGTGACGGATTTACTAAAAGATTGGACCAAACTTCACCATCAATTGGCAAAATCTCTTTCAAAACGTCATTTCTTACTACGATGTCGACACAATGATCTTCTTCCTGCACATCTCGCTCACATAAGTAAATGTTCTAATCACCTTTCGTTTTCGAGTTTTTAGTGTAAAAGCAAATTTCACGATTTTAATACCTCTTATTCACGAAAAATATTAAGCTTAGAAATTAAAGACATACATTTTCATATTAATTATTTACAAAATAGGTTAAATTCAATTAAAACAGAAATTCTCAATTCACCTTTAGATCAAAATATTTCAGAACATGTACGAACATCTGACAAAAGTAAATGGCTTATAAATTTAACCAATAAAAATATTCCGACAGAAGTTTCTGATATATATTACTTTGGGTCCAAATTTCAGTATTGCTCAAGAAGTATCAAAACAGAATACTATTGCGACTATTAAAAACATTGAATCTACTATTTCACCTTTGAATTTAGATCCTAAAATAAAAAATGAAATTAGAGATAGAATCAGTGCCAGTACTTCAAACATGTTAAACAAGAAGTCTCATAGTAATCAATTTCAAAAAGAAATTATTAAAAAAGTAAAGTTGACAAGAGAATATCTGAATAAGAACTCTGATATGTTTTTTACAATGTCGGACAAGGGCAACACAACGGTTTGTTTAAACAAGAGCGATTATTTGTCTAAAGCTGAAGTTTTATTATCGGACAAAAATACTTATGAAATTATTAAAAGGAATCCTCTAAAAAAATAACAAACCAATACTTATAAAATCCTCAAATATCTAAATGAAAATGAATTTTTAAAATATAAATATAATAAACTTTAATTAACTATGACAGACACTACTTTGGCTAAATTTTACGGTTCACCAAAAATTCATAAACAACATGTTCCGCTTCGACCAATTATTTCTCTTGTTGGTAGCCCTACACATTTTTTGGCGAAATCAATATATGAGGAAATTAAAAATTTCTCTAGATGTCAGTTCACTTTTTACAAACATTTCACTTAATTTAGTTATCCAGAGTTTGGAAAAAAGAGCAACTGAAATTATGAATAATTCAAAAATTCCTTTTGATGAAATTATTAATTGCACAAAATTTCTTTTTAATAACACTTACTTTGTTTTCAATAATAAATTCTATAGACATTTATTCGGCACCCCAATGGGGTTTCCGATCTCTCCTTTATTCGCAAATATAGTAATGGATGACCTAGAGACTAATAGCTTGATTAAATTAGAAAAGGATTATTGTAAACCGATTTTTTTTGTCAGATATGTAGACGACACTTTCATGGTCATATAAAAAAAATTAAGTAGATTTAGTCATCAACACATTTAATTCTTACAATAAAAATTTGAAATTCACTTATGAAATTGAAATTAATAATCGAATAGATTTCTTGGACATGACTTTAATTAAAAATAATAATAATTAAATTACTACTAATTGGTTGCAGAAGCCCTTGTCGTCCAATAGGTTGATTAACTATTATTTAAGTCATCCGATACAACAAAAGAAAAATATAGTTTACAATCTTGTTGATAGAGCCTTACTTCTGTCAGATTCTTCTTTTCACAAAAACAATATCATTAAAATCACCGACATTCTTGTTAACAACGATTATCCATTGAAATTTATGCAGAAACATATCCGTATTCGTTGCAAAAAAATTAAATACAAAACCAACAACAATAAAAAAAAACTACTAATTCTTATGTATATCAACGTCTTCCTAAAGTTTGTCTTCCTTTCAATAATAATTTTTATAAAATTTCGAATATTTTAAAAGATTATAATATTTTGTCGATTTCAATGGTTAACAAAAGTTTTAACTCCGTTATAAGACGAGGTAAAGATGTGTCCAACAAATGGTCAAAGACTAATATTGTTTATAAATTTAATTGCAAAAATTGTCCCGCAACTTATATCGGAGAAACTAAACGAACTTTAAAAGAAAGAATTCGCGTACATAAAAAGGGAAAAGGTCCCGATTCTGTTGTAGAAAAACACCAATCAAAATCACATCACACATTTGACTTTGATGACGTAAAAATGGTTGATTTCGAACCAGATTATAGAAAAAGGCTCATCTCAGAGATGATACATATTAAAGGTTACAATAATACTATAAATAAGAAGGAAGATATTTGTTTTCTAAGTAACAGATATTTTCCATTATTGGAAAGGCTTAATTTCTAATTACTATACCTCATTGTTTTAAAATCATTTAATTGTTATCGTCTTATTTATAAACGAATTACACTCACCCCGAACCTTCAGTTTGACATAATCATTCGTCGTTTTGACAAGATTAGAAAGTTTTATTTAGTTGACGCCTTTTTTATATTATACAAAACTTTTTCATCACAAATATAAAAAAAAAGTTTTTTAATCCCACAGGCACAAACATGGCGCTTTTAGATGCCTGTAGGCAGGGTCTAAACTCATTCATTTGTTCGACCGGGTAAAAATGGCTTCCATTTTTTCCCTAGGGAAAAAATAAACAGCTGATTCATGCATTTCTTCCACCACAGGGCAAAAATGGCCACCATTTTTATACGGTCAAACAAGTGAATGCATTTAGACCCTAACCTACAAACATTTAAAAGCACCAAGTTTGTGCCTTTGGAATAAAAAGTATCGTAAGCAACACGGGTTTAAAGTCAGTCCAATTTGTTTACAATGATGTTCGTTTACTCGTTTACGTCTCGGGCTTCGCCCTCGACTGTCACTCGTACACAAACATCAGCGTAAACAAATGGCTGCCTTTAACCCCATGTTGCTTAATATACTATTTTAACATGTTATTTATGTAACTTTGTGTAAATTCGGAGGTATGTGTGTTATTTTTTTGTGTTTTTAAATTTAAATTTTTGTTTAAAAAAAGAAAAATCTTATTATTAAAAAATTTATTTTGTTAAAATTTGTGTTATTTTTTTGTTTTTAATAAAGTGGCCTGAAGATGATGGTGAATCTAATCAGCGAAACGTCGTCATTACACATGTAACTTATGTGTTTTATATTTTTTACCTTCCTACATCGAATAATTTTCCTGAATAAAATATTGGAAGGGATTTAACTTTTTTCTATTAAAACATAATCTTTTAAACTGAAGTGCACTTGTTGCATTTCTAATTGTGATTGGTACCTAATTCCATAACCGATCACCTCTTACAGAAAAAGATCTTTGCATTTTACTGGTGTAAATAGTGGCAGTTGTTTTTCACATTTTGAGGTTAACTCCCTCGAAGAAGTTGACCTAAACAACCTGCACATCAGTAGTGTAGCTATAAGTGTACCAACGCATAGTTCCGGGTTTCTCCGCTAGGTGGCGCTGCAGTCAGTTATCTGCAGTGGATTTTTAGCGCTTTGTTGATAAATTACCGTCGGTCGGTAATGCAGGTTTCGCGTGTGTTACCACGTGGTGTAACCTTGTGTCGGTAATGCAGATTACCTGCTTGCTCGACGGATTTTATCCCTGGAGCAGTAACCGGTCTTAAGGTAAGTTATTAATCAATCGATCAACATGTGAGTGGCGCGAAAGAAGTCTAGCCTGAAAGAGAAAACTGCGCTGCATCTGTGCGCGTTCGATGTCCTGAGCCTGTTTAAATGTGTAAATATGTGCAAGGGTAGTTTTGCGAGCACTTTTTTTCTGAAAAAGTGTGTATCGGTGTAAAGGACTACATAAAGGGCTAAAGAGATAGCAGGTTAACAGCATTACCAACTCACTCAACAAGAAGGATCTCTAGAGAAAGCAGCATGGACCAGAAGCAGCATCAGAAGCCTTGGTGGGACTTGATGAAGCCCCAGAACGTGATGGAAACCCAGAACGTGGTGGATTCTCAGGTCGTCGTGGAGTCCCAGAACGTGGTGGAGCTTCAGGTCGTTGTGGAAACTCAGAACGTGGTGGAGGCTCGGGAAGTGGACAGCGTTTAGGAGAACTTGGTGAACTATGAGTCAAGTCTTATTGCAATGGAACCAGGATTCTACATCGAGGGGGCTCGATTATCTTCAACTACAAGTAGTGAAAGTCTGTTCCTGGGCCGGAAGCAAGAGCAGAAGGAGATTGCCTCGACGAAGATCCAGAAAGTGCATTCAGTGAAGGAGGAAGTGGAGAAGTGGATAGTGAAGCTGAAACACTGTTCTATGAGCCCATGGATGATGTGGAGGGGGAGTGTGTGACGGACCGCAACGAAGAGAACGTGACGATAGAACCTGGGTTCTACATGCTGTGTGGGCCACTATCTCCAACTCCTAGTAATGGAGACTTAGGATTCGATAGTGGTGAGGATGCGTCAGCCAACCATGTTGCCAACCATGCTGTCGAAGAGGAAGAGAAAGAGGAAAGGGGTCCAAACATCCTAACATTTTTCAACGTTCCCGTAACATGTTGGGAAATTGAAAAGCTGTTTGGTCTTCCCTTGGAGGATTTTGTGGACATGAATCCGCAAGAGGTAAATGTCACTTTATTTTTAAAACATTATACATGTATGCTTTTCTTATTTTAACACATTTTACATATGTTAATTTATTAAATTGTTTCAGCTAGCACATTTGTTTATGGTGAGGTTGCAAAGGAGCAATGCGCGGCGTACCGTAGCCACTCAGACTGATGATAGTGCTGAGAGTTGTGAGAGATGTGAGCGATGTAAACGGCGGCACCAACGTCATCGTCACCGTCATCGAGACTGTCGACACCAACGTCACTGCCAACGTCATTGCTGTCGAAATCGTCATCGCCATCATCACTGTCATCGACATCGACTGTGTCACAGACATCGTCATGAAAATTAAAAAAATTAAAAAATTTATTTACACTTTTACGTAAACACTTACACTTTCACACGCATACATAAAAAAGGAATACTCGCATAGTCCTTGTTGATTAGATACCCTTATATGCGTAGATGTAGTTAGTAACATTTTTTGTGAATAATAATTCTAGTATCCGTTGTTGTTCACTATCACTTCGTTGGTGATGCAGATCTCATTTTTGCTTCGTTGGTGTATTACTTTGTGTTGGTAATGCAGATTTCATTCTCGCTTCGTTGGTGTACTACTTTGTGTTTGCAATGCAGATTTCATATTCACTTCGTTGGTGTTTCCTTATATGATAATGTTTCTGTAGGTAAATTATTGATTACTGAATCATGGATCATAGGAAATTGTGCTATAAGGTTCCGATTTTTCTCACCTCTGGTGTTGAAGCTAATTGTTAGAAGAAAACTCTTCTCGACCAATAATAATGTTCTTATTCTGTTAGAAATAAGTAAAGTTTCTTGGCGTCTGCATTTCAGTTATTTACTACTGATTTTTCAAATACATAAACATTAAAATAATTTTTTGTCATTACAATTATTTATGAAAATTTTAAGCTTTTATTATGAAATATAATCTCTAATTAAAAAAGATGTAGAAGAGAAACTTTTTTTTAAAATAGAAAAATGAAAAGAGGACGCTAGGGTCACATGTTTGGATGATGATGCGGTCATGTACATAGTAGTGCTTGAACTGTAGTGCAAATACAAGTGCATTCAAATTTGACTTGCGTGTTTAAATATTTTGAACAAATTATCATGTATTTAAGTGTGAAAAGTGAAAAGGAAGATGTTAGTGACTTTTTCCGTGATCCCAGGAGGAAAGTTATTAGTTTGAAGTTGCTAAGTTTTTATCATGAGAAAGCTTGGAAACTGCAGACTGTAGAACCATTTTTCATAGAAGTGAGTACATGTTTTTCTTTCATCTTTTTTTATTTTCAAAATACACGAAATACACGAACGAATACAATCCGCAGTGAAAACAACATCACCAATACTAGAACCATCATTACCAATACCAGATACACACACACTAATACCAGATACACGCACACCACCACAAAGTGCATTAGAATCAACAGCACCCCCCACTAGTACCTCAATGACACGACAGAACAATGAAGAGAGAAGGAGGAAGGTAAAACCTTAACGCCACGACCGCCGAGCATATCCCCGCGCCACCAAGCGTGTGTGATATCTGTCGCGGGAATTGCGAAAAACCGTGAAGTGCGAATTTTTCCGCACAACTTGGTGTTACGAGTTCCCGCGCCACCATGCGTGTGAAACCTTAACGCCACGTCCGCCGAGCATATCCCCGCGCCATCAAGCGTGTGTGATATCAGTCGCGGAAACCGCGAACCGCAAAATCCGCAAAGTGCGAATTTCTGCGCAGACCCTGGTATTACGAGTTCCCGCGCCACCATGCGTGTGAAACCTTTACGCCAGAACCGCTAAGAATATCTCCGCGCCGCCAAGCGTGTGTTATATCAGTCGCGGAAACCCCGAACCGCGAAATCCGCGAAGTCCGAATTTTTCCGCTTAACTTGGAGATACAAGATCATGCGCCTATAAGCGTGTGAATCCTAACGCAGCGTCCACAAAGTTTCTCTCCCCACCGCGACCACCAGCTTTGGTTAAAGCGAGCCGTAACAAAATGTTGAAAATATATTAAGAGAAACTTTTTAACCATTGGTTACCCCATTAGAAAAATTGGTTGCTGTAACTCATAGACTTATCAAAGTTAAAAATGTTAAGAAAAAAAGATTAAAAACAAGAAGAACTCATCTTTTAAGGCTGCTATTAGTGAAACTGTACCATTAAATTTATCCAAAAAAGATGTGGATTTCTATTATGCTTTTAGTGAAGAATCTAATTTGTATAATATTAAAAATGAAAATTTGTTTAATAAATCAAAGAATCAAGATTTTAATGATATTACTTTTGAACAAGATAATAGTCCTAGTATTGATGTAACGGATGAAAAATCTTATAAATTAACAAATAAATTTATACAAATGTTGAATAAAAACAGAAAGCAGTATTTGGATATGGTATACGGACTAGGCAAACTCCCTAATGGTACATTTATAATTGGTGATACAAAAATTGATTTTGAAGGTCCATACATTAATCTAGTTGGAAAGAAAAAATATTCAAAAATACGTGGATTACTAGAACTTCTATTCAGACGACAACCAGATCAAGCTTCCATAAGTTCAAAAGACTTAGCAAACTATAAGGAAATTGTTTCTACTGCTAATGCACACAAAAAGAGTTACAGTCCAAGCAAACTAATGCGCATTAACAAGAGTTCTAAATATACTAATGTTATTGCAAGCTTTTCACAAAAACAGGAAATTCCTTCCAGAAAAAGATTCGTTTACCACAATATATGATTGTAAAAAGAGAAACTTATCCAGACTTTATTTATTGGGATGATCCAAATGAACATTTAGACTGTTTATGTTTGCTTATAGCATCACAACAGGCTGGTAATCCTAGTCATAATAATGAAATTATGTCAATCATTGAGGAATTACGTGAAGCTCATATCATATATTAATAGTACACTAGAAAAATTAAGATCAGTATCTTGTTGATCATTGATGCATTCAGATGTTTGAAAAAAATCATTAAAAATGAATGATAAAAAATTAGTAGTAGTCACAGAATTACATAAACAAGCTAAGAGGAATTATCAAGGTCGTAAGGTACAAATACGGGGGATGGATGAAACATGGCAAGCAGATTTAGTTGAAATGATACCTTATTCTAAAGTTAATAATGGTTTTAAATATATACTCACAGTTATAGATATATTCTCAAAGTATGCGTGGACTTTTCCAGTCGAAAGTAAATGTGGAAAAGATGTTTCTGCAACTATGAAATCTATACTTTTAAATGGACGTGTTCCAAAAAAATTGCATACTGATAGAGGTAAAGAATTTTATAATTCTCAATTCGAGAGTATAATGAAGTCTTATAAAATCATATTATTTTCAACCTATAGTAATTTAGAAGCTTCAATTGCTGAAAGATTCAACAGCACACTGAAGAATATGATGTGGCCACAATTCAACTTTCAAGGAAATTATAAATGGATAAATATTTTACCATCACACGTTTCACAGTATAATAACAAAAAACATCGTACAATTGGCATGAAACTAAAAGATGTCAGAAAAGATGTCAGAAAATATGATAAAAGTATGCTGTTAAAACGTATATCTAAACAAAGGAAAATTTCAGTTAAGAAAATAAAATTCAAAGTTGGTGATCGAGTTCGTGTAAGCAAGTACAAGAATGTTCTCAGTAAAGGATATAAATCCATCTGGACGACGGAGATATTTATCATCACTCCAGTTTAATCAACAAACCCAGTAACGTATAAGCTAAAGAATTATCAGGATCAACCCATCGAAGGTGGATTCTATGAAGAAGAAATTTCCAAAGTGAAATATCCAGATGTTTATTTCGTAGAAAAAGTTTTCAAACAACGTCATGATAAAGTCTACGTAAAATATCTTGGATTTGAGAACTTTCATAATAGTTGGATTCAAAAATCAGAAATTTAAAGTTAACTTTTGGAAAAGTTAAAGTTAACTTTTTGAAAAGGTTAAGTTAACTTTTTGAAAAGTTAAAATTAACTTTTTGAAAAGGTTAAGTTAACTTTTTGAAAAGTTAAAATTAACTTTTTGAAAAGTTAAATTAATTAATTAATTAATTAATTAATTGAAAAACACTTTAAATATTATTGGTTGTTTTTATATACCACCAAACTCACCTGTGTCTGTTTTCACGGATATGAGTCAAATTCTAGATAATGTTGTTTCATTATTTCCTTCCTCGCAACTTTGTATATTGGGTGATTTTAACGTGCCCTATCTTAATTGGAATAATAATGATACTGATTCTCCTTTAAGTTTATTAAATTCAGATTTACCACCCCAACTAAAAATAGTGGCTAATTTGTTTTCTGATACGATAAATTTTACGGGCTTATCACAACTTAACATTTTTTATAATATATGTAACTCATTATTTGATTTGATTTTTGGTGATCCGAATTTTGTCACAGTTTCCTTATGTAAAGAAGAACTTTTGCCCATGGATAATTATCATCCTCCTCTTTTAATTCAGATTCTAAATAATTATAATTTAGAGTACGCTGCGGATGACATGGATTTAAAATTGGATTTCGAAAATTGTAACTCTTCGGGCTTAACGTTATATTTAAACTCAATAGATTGGGAACGCGAACTTTCCCTGGATAATATTGATGAGGCTGTTGACAAATTCTATAACATATTGTATTCGGCATTTGAGTTATTTGTTCCTGCGAAAAAATCTTCAAATCTAACTATCCTCAGTGGTTTACTACTGAACTTAAAAAACTAGTAATTAAAAAAAAAAATTGCTCACGCTGATTATGTTAAGGTTAGAACTGATGCTAACTATTTGCTATTTTCTAAACTGAGATCGAAATGTAAATCACTTTCAACCTTATGTTATAATGATTATATTAAGAAAACAGAAAATTCAATAATTGATGGCCCAAGGAATTTTTAGAACTACATAAATTCTAATCGTAAAAATACCCGTCTTCCTAACTTAATGTATCTGAATAATGAAACTGGGGACAACCCAGTAAAAATTGCAAATCTTTTAGGTAAACATTTCTGTTCGGTTTACACTACTCCTTCACAACACGATTATGATAATATTTCTAATATCATAGATGATGATAAATTGCAAAATATTTGTTTCACCGAAGATAGCATATTTACCAAGTTGTCAAATATTGACGTAAATAAATGGCCTGGCCCTGATAAAATTTCGCCTTTTTTCCTTCGCTCCTTTTGTTGTTTTTTTGTTAAACCATTACATATATTATTTAATTCAATTTTGAATACTGGTGTTTTTACTTTCGAATGGAAAAAGGGAATAATTATACCTATTTATAAGAACGGTGATAAAAATAATATAGAAAACTATAGGCCAATAACAATTCTAAGTGTTATATCTAAAATACTCGAGAGTTTATTACACGATCAAATTTATTCAGCCGTTTCAAATATTATTATAGAAGAGCAACATGGTTTCGTTCGAGGTAGATCAACGACTACTAACCTTGGATTATTTGTAAATTCGTTAATGTTGAATTTCGAATCAGGAAAGCAAGTCGATGTAATTTACGCAGACTTATCAAAAGCTTTCGATAGGATTGACCACGGTATACTCCTATGTAAACTGGAAGTTACGGGCATGCCTGGGGAGTTAGTTTCATTTTTTAAAAGTTATCTTTCGAATAGACTTCATCTAGTTAGAATCGAGCAGGCCTATTCTGAACCGTTCCAATCTACTTCAGGGGTACCTCAAGGTTCACACCTGGGACCTCTTTTATTTATATTATATTTTAATGATATCAAATCGGTATTTATGCATTCTTCTTTTCAAGTATTTGCCGATGACTTGAAATTTTACAAAATAATATCTGCAGGTAATCCTTGTCTCGATTTCCAATTGCTTCAATCTGATCTAAATCGTCTCGAATTATGGTGTGACAAAAACTATATGTCAATTAACTTAAATAAGAGTTCAGTAATAACTTTTGCTAAACGAAAAACATATGTTTACTGTTACCTGGTTGGTACTACTGAATTGACCAGGGTGAATAGGATTCGAGACTTGGGAGTATTATTATATAAAGATTTATCTTTCAATGAACACATCTCCGAAATAATATCCAAAGCAACCAAAATACTTGGATTCGTGATGAGGAATGCCTCCGCTTTTCACAATATGTCTACATTAAAATCTCTATATTTCAGTTTAGTACGGTCAAACCTTGAATATGCCTTTGTCATTTGGGTTCCACACTATACATCTAACATTATAAGACTTGAACGTGTTCAGAATAGGTTCCTTCGTTTTGCTGCACGTCAACTTAATTTACAACTCGATATGCTAGCCCATGACTACAGTAATATGCGCTCTCTGCTTAATATACCAACACTTAATTCTACATTCCAATACAATGACATATTATTTTTTTATAAACTATTAAATGGTCATCTGAATTGTCAACCTCTTAAATCAACGATCAATTTACATGATTCGACTCGCATGACCAGATTTTCACCTTTATTTTCTATTCCTTTCCATAAGACTAACTTCGGATTTTATTCGTTATCCAGTAGATTAAGCAGAGAGGCAAATGAGTTCTCTGATGTCATTGACTTTTTTGAACCCAATATGGATAGATTTAAATTAATTCTGAGTCGCTTTATACTTGAAAATAACAATTAATTAGCCACGCTGAGTTTTATATATTTATTTTGTTATTTCAACGTATTGCAAGGTGCAGTCTTAGTAATAGGAGTACTATTGTACGAAAGGGTTTATCCCGTGTATAAGAATAAATAAATAAATACATAAGTGTCTTGGATAAATCAAGTATTGCAAGTCCAATGTATATAGGTTTATTTATTACTATTTCTGTTTTTCGAAGCTTAATTGACACTATATTTTTATTAAAAATTGATCTACTATGAAAGTTAGGTTTAGATATGAGAGTTTCAGCGCCATATCTACTACCCTATTTAGTATCATCAACATGATTTTTCACATTCTCCATAGTTTTACCGTAAACTGCATTATTCATTAATTTTAACAGATTTTTTCAAATTCATTTTCAGCGTCTCTTCTCATGGAAGTATTAAAGTCGATGTAAGACTTGAGCCAAGTTTTTAACGCTCGATAATGAATAATATACTTAAGTTTATGTGAAAGAGTGGTTAGAAGCTTAGTTTGCTTTGACGCTGTTGTTCGTGGATTTGAGTGTCCAGAACAAAAAGGAAAGTCACTATGACTATCATGTAATTCTTGAGGATATTCAAGATACACTTTTAAAATGCACCCAAGAGGTGAGTCATCAGGAATATTAAAATTAAAATTGTTATTCAAAACAGGAAGCCACTCAAATCCACTATATGGAAGCGGCTGTATCATATCCCACCCATAAAGATTATTTGCATCGAAATACATAATATATTTAGTTTTATCATTTGGGTTAAAATTTTTTATGTACATATTATTAGCCTTTGCATATCAATTACAACATTGGCTTATACCTCATCTTATACCACGCTCAATAAACATAAGTTTGTCAATATCAGTTATGAGTTCTAATTTTACCTTTGTGTAATTCAACATTGCATCCCATGTCAATCCTGGAGTTGTATAATAATGAGCAGGATCAATATTATAAGCTCGCAAACATTGATTCCGAAAATTTCCAAAGACTTCTGCCAATAATAGTATATCAGTTTTTATGTATAAATCCACATATTCACTAAGACTTTTACATTGGAATGTAGACCATACATTTTGAGCATGACTATAATCTTCTTCAGATATTGTACTAGCATTGCGAGAGCTAAAAAAACTTTCCTTTTTAGGTAATGCTAAATCTTTTAATTTATTCAATGAATCTATGTATTCATACGGTTAAACACCTTTGCGTGTAAGTAACTTTATTTCAGTATCAGTGAAATTAATAAACACTCAATTGACAATTTTGTTCTCTGTTAGATATGATGCTAGTTTTTCTAAAGAGCTTGCCATAAATCGAAAAGAATCTATGAAACGAAATTTGATTTCACTATTTCTTATTATCTTTGTAATGGAAATATATTTTTCCTTGTTTATTCGAAGCAAATCAATCTTCCCCTTAAATTCAAAGCAAATATCATCAATTATAAAATGAGCATCATACCCACTCAAATTATGAAACACTACAGGTATAGTTCAAGAATCTTGATAATTTAAATTACAATTTTCATTCGCAGCTCCACGATACTTAACAGTTAAATGTGAATGATCACGAACTTTTTTTTCTTGATAAGATATTGAACCTTCACAAATATGGCAGATTGCACCATTTACAGAAGCTTCAGTCTGCGCGGTTGACAAATGTTCCATTGGGATTGGATTCTTGAAAATTAACTCTACACGTTGAGCCAAAATCTGTAACTTTTGTGCAAACCATTTGGCTGGATTTACATCTGTTTGACTAGAATAATATCCTGATAAAGAATCATCATAACTGCACTTCACATAAAATCCCATATTAAAAAGTACATGCTGTAGAACTACTTCATTTTTACATGTTGTCTCGCCTTTAACTGGCTATAACAGACACTCACAGTCTGCGTACACAACAAATGGCACTTTTTCCTTATAAGAATACTTTTTAAATTTCACAAAATTTTTACCCGATTTAGGAAGAATTACTTTACACTCATTTAATTTCTGACATTCACCTTCATGACGAGATAACCTTTCTTCATCTATAAAATAGTGAAGACATCGATCACAAATATATTTTTTCCCATTATGTAAAGATAATTGACGACTCACAAGGCGAGAAAAATCCTTGATCCACACATAATGAAAATTGTTTGATGTATATATTTACATTTTCAAAATCTTCATCATCTTTATTATCGTCATTATTTTCATTCTGCTAAAAATCTTTAATCCTTAATAAATTAATATGTATCTGCTTCTTATCAGATGTAAGATGTAAGAAAAAGTATTAAATTTTGCATTTTTCTTACTCAAAGCATAAACATTTATGGGTGATTCTCCACGAAATCGACAATTTGGTTACTGTTATTTTAGAAATTTTATTTTCTATTTAAAATAAAAATCCTAATGTAACTTTCAAGTACAATAGTCCAGAATAAAATATCTGTGATGGGCCGGACAAATTGTTTATAATTATTGTAGTTTTTAAACAAATTAGCTGTTACTGCATTCATGTACCATAATCGGTTGCAGCATAACAAAATCGATAGTTGGATTTACAGGAAAGTGAAATAAAATTCATTAGCATTTTATCTTTCAAATTTTATATTTGTTAAAAAATATTTGTTAAAACAAATTATAAAAAAGTCACATTTCATTAAAACTATGGATGCAAATCGATTCTACAAGAAAAATTAGAATGATTTCATTCTTATCATATTTTATTTTCAGGCATAATTTGTTAATAAAATCGCTATAAACAAATAAAGAAATCCATAGTGATAATTTATGCTGTAATTCATGAAAATATCAAGGTAATTTATAATAATAATGCAAACAAAATTCAGGATTTAAAAAACTGTGTCATGAAATTTATGTATTAATTTATGGAAGTTTATGGTAGCTTATGCGGTAATTTATAAAAAGTTTGAGGTAATTTGTAATAATAATACAAAACAAAATTCAAGATTCAAAACACTAATGCAGGAAATTTATTTCGTAATTTATGGAAATTCATAGGGTAATTTATGGAAATTTATAAAGTAATTAATGATAAACTTATTAAAATTATGACAGGCTAAGTAAATTTTATTTGTGTAATTTTATTTGGACACCATCAGTAAAATTGTTTTAATTGTACTGTTATGTCCGGAAGGGACTAACTACAATTATATAATTTTAATATAATCGCAGCGAGGCGAAATTTGCGTTGTGCCCAAATTGATACTTTTTGTGACAACATAGAGCATATTTTTGTTAAACTAGTATGGGGTATACAATTATTTATAATTGGTGTTTTTTATATACCGCCAAATGCCTCCGTGGACTTGTATACTAATATGAGTCATATCATAGAAAATGTGTTAGAATCTTTCCCATCAGAAAACCTTGTTATCTTTGGTGACTTTAATTTACCTTTTTTATCATGGAGGGTGGAAGGTGACACAGGATTGTCATGTTTTATAAATTCTGGATTATTGGGTAAGCATCTTCAAATATTAAACATTATTATCAACATTTTGACTTACTTAAATCTATCTCAAATTAATAATTTTTTAAATTTACATGGATCTCTTTTGGATCTTATCTTTATAAATTATTTTTGTTTTCATTTGTCTATCTCTGAAGACTCATTACTTCCTGTAGATGGTTTTCACCCTCCATTATTACTTGAAATTTTTAAGCCAGTCAGATACATTAATTGCGATAACGATTCTTCTGTTTTTTATAATTATGATTTTAAAGCTGCCAATTACACCGCTATAAAGTTGTGTCTTGATAATGTTGACTGGTTCAATTCTTTAAACTTTCTTGATATTGAAAGCGCAGTTGATGTATTTTATAGTAATATTTGCAATGTGATTGAATCTTTGGTTCCGTTAAAAATTTATCGACAGTCGACATTCCCACCCTAGTTTAATAATGATCTTAGAAGATTAATTTACGCTAAGAAATCCGCACATTTAAAATATAAAGTATCAGTGAGTCATGCTGATTATCTAATTTTTTCAAGGCTCAGATCCGAGTGTAAGGTCTTGTCTGGGGACTGCTATGCTAATTATGTTAGGAAAACTGAACGTCAAATTAAATTTAACCCTCGTTGTTTCTGGAAATATATAAATGATAATCGTAAGGATAACCGTATTCCTAATAACATGTCTCTTGACAATATTACTTTTGATAATTCTCAGAGCATAGCGGATGCCTTTGCTAGATTTTTTCTTTCGGTGTATACTAGTAGCAGTAATAATAATAATTTAAATGATTGTTCAGTGATTCCTGATAATGTTGACCTACAGAGTGTACATATTACTAGGCAGGATATTATGAAAAAGATTAAAAATTTGGATGTCAATAAGGGGTCTGGACATGATCGAATTCCCCCACTCTTTGTTAAATCGTGCTGCTCTTCGTTAATAGAACCTCTCTACATATTATTTAATAAATCTATTGCTGAATCAGTTTTTCCATCTTATTGGAAAAAGGGTATTGTGGTGCCTGTGTTTAAAAGTGGCAATAAAAATAATATAAAAAATTATCGGCCAATTACGCTATTAAGCTCCATACCAAAAATTTTCGAGTCTATCTTTACTGATTACTTGTATCAAGCAGTACAAGGATCTGTTATTGATGAGCAGCATGGTTTTGTGCGTGGAAGGTCTGTTGTTACCAATTTAAGTATCTTTTCTAATGAAATTCACACTACCCTCGAGGCTGAATCACAAATGGACGCCGTGTATGCTGATTTTGCAAAGGCATTTGATAAAGTCAACCATACCTTATTAGTAAAAAAATTAAGCTCAATGGGTATTTCTAAATTTTTAATTGATTGGTTAACGTCATATTTGACTGGTAGATCTCAAACTGTTCGTGTTAATGATAAATTCTCAAGTGATTACACAGCCTCCTCTGGAGTTTCTCAGGGATCGCATTTGGGTCCGCTCTTGTTTATTTTATTCATCAATGACATCAAATTAATTTTTAAATACTGTTCAATTTCCCTTTTTGCAGATGATATAAAAATTTTTAAACAAATAAACTCTATTTATGATTCTAGACTTTTGCAGACTGATTTGAATAATTTTAATCATTGGTGTGAGTATAACGATATGTCTCTTAACTTGAACAAATGTTTTATTATTTCATTTACTCGGAAAAAAATATGCGCATCTCTGATTATTTTATTAATGGTGAGCGATTAGCAAGAGTGGAGGAAATTCGTGACCTTGGAATTTTACTGTGTAGTGATTTTTCTTTTAATGATTACATAACAAAGGTTTGTAATGATGCTGTGAGATCTCTTGGTTTTGTGTTCAGAAATTCTGCGCACTTTAGGAGCTTGACTACCCTAAGAGTGCTTTACTTTGCCATTGCAAGGTCAGTATTGGAATTTGCGTCTGTTATCTGGTCCCCTCGTCAGGATTCATATTTTATTATGCTTGAACGCGTACAAAATAAATTTTTACGTTTTGCCGCTAGACAAACGGGCGTACCATACAATTTTTTATCTCACAATTACGATGATTTGCGGTCAAGTTTTAATATCCCATTAATTAGACAGAGATTTTTGTTTGCAGATATGCTGTTTTTATATAAAATTCTTAATGGGATTATAAACTGTCCGTATATCTTAAGTTGTTTCAAACTGTATGCTCCTTACAAAAAACTCAGGGATATACCACAAAGATTGCCGAGATTCTATGTCGAGGTGACTGATAAGGACTACGCATCAAATTCTATTATTCGGCGATTAAGTAGGGAGGCAAATTTGTTCTGTGAGACTGTAAACTTTTTTGAACCAAATGTTGACAAATTTATTCTTGCGTTGAAAGACTGTCTCTATTAAAATGATATAGCTGCGCCATCGAAATTAGTTATTATATTATTGCTTTAGTACCTAGCTGTGATCTAGGTTTAGATTGAAGTTAATACTTTTTGTATGAAAGGGCGTTGCCCGTTTAATAATAAAATAAATAAATAAATAAAATAAATATTATACCCCTGTTTTATATACAAACCCAGCAGGATTTGAACTAAAGGAACAGGGCAAAAGAAAGTCCACTGAACAAGCATCAATTGGATTATACAATTTGTAAACATTTATTTTATTGAATACAATTTTTAGAGGACTAAGAGAAAAAAGATGAGAGGAGAAATCCCTTGTTTCTGTATTCCTGGTTGTTTTAAGAAATCATCATTCACTGAAACAATGAATGAAACTTAGCTAGGGAAATAATTTTGCTCGTGGAAAAGACGAGTAAAATTCATAAATTACTGTGTTTAATAGTTGAAAAATGCTTCGGTTCAGCTCTCTGAATATACAGAGTGATCGTTCAAGATGTGTAGAAAGAAGGGTCGATGAGATTTATTGGCTTCGCAGGTTCGTGCTCTTCGAGAGAAAAATAGAAATAGGCCGCGACTCAATTCAAATGAAGTAAGGCAGTGCGTAGGTCTTGTTCTCCACTATCCCAATAGCATTTCTATATATATCAGCACAAAGTTAAAACCTGGTCCTTCCTCAAGTAATTGGTGAACGATCGAAGACAGCTGCCTCGATGATTTACAGTTTGACTGTTCAATAAACTGTTTACTGTTTCTTGGACACAAGGATTAAAGTCAAGGGTTAGAAGGATTTAAATTGTTAAAGGGTTAAAGGATTGGAAATTGCTACTGACAAATTATGTCAGGAGTTCTTACACCTTCACTAGATTCACAGTTTCACTTAATCTCTATACCAACAGTACTACAATTTTACAATTATAATATTATGATAAGTTTCTCACTCACTACAACACGTGAATAATTATTCGCAACTGACACAATACGAATTGACAATATTAACAGCAGAAATATGTTGCGATAAGCGTGAGAACTATGTTCGACTTTAAGACTTGGAATTGTAGACTATGCTACCAGTCAATCTTTACAGAAAGTGACCCAGAGGTGACCGTGGCGAAGCAAGAACTATTTAAAAATGACAGGTCCGATTATAGCGAGTTCCTCGGAGTCACAATTGAACAAATCAATTCCATATAATTATGAAGTAGAATTTGCTTATTTAACTCGACCAACAATGACTAATAGGTATAATGTTGCCGAGATACAAGATTTATATTGGCGCGTTACGAGACCGATACTGGGGAGATACAATATTCGCGGATCTAGAACCGTTGTAGAGCTTAAGAAACTTCGTTGCGAGTCCGGTGATGGTAGCTGAGGAACTGATTTTTGGTTTTGCTTAATTATTAAAGAAACCTCGGTTCTCTGTACTTTCATCCCTTTCAGGATTTAGCGTGGGTTTCATGCAAAACGCAGGGAAAATCATACATCCCACGCGAAAAAGGGTGGTACACCTGAGGGTTGCACATCCACATCCGGTTGGTCAATTAAACCTTCGAAAGAACAAATATTATTTACACAAGGGGAGAGTTTGATCTCATAAATCTGTCTTAGCTCCCCTCGGTCATTTACCAAATCCCAAATTCTCAAACTTGTCAAGATTCAAGTATTGATTTTTAGAAAAATTCAAGAATGTAGTATGATATTTGTAAAGTTCATTGGCATCTGATCTCAACAAGTCACGGGGACTTGACAGTACACTTGGTTGAATCACAAATTCAATAAAAGACAGCCAAAAGGCTTCACCATGATGCAAAAGGCTTCACCATGACGCTTATGGAATACTGTTTTTTTAAATTGATTATTATCAATTTTTAATCGGTTTTGCATTCCTGACATTTAAATTCACTGAAATAATGCAACCATAAATTTATACTAAAGTATAGCTATATATTCTGATTTGATTTTTATGAAATATTTCAATTTTTTTAAAAGGCTTCACCATGACGCACAAAACTAAGAACAAGATATAACATCTAAAAAGAAATAAAAAAAAACCTTACAACCAATTTTTTTTTTAATTCTACACACTTAGACAATAAAAAATGTTACAATTAATTAGTTTTATTATTAAAGTTTACTAAAAATATTTATTTTTGTTTCGAAACTGACCCTGGGGACAGGTTTCACCATGACGGTTTGGCTCTTAAATTTGAATTTAACAAAAAATATTTAATTTTATAAATTAAAGTGGCTACAGACTTTTGTTTGTGATCACTAGAGCTACTTTTTCACGCTGCATTCATTACCATATGTGCAATATGTTTCTTAAAAAGCACAAGAAGCATGGAATTGTCGGTTTCCTGGAGAATCACCCTTATAAAAACATTATTTTGTTTTTGAAATCTCATGATATCTTTAAGTGAGGCTGGAAATTCTATTCCACTTCAATTTAACTTATTTTTGTACTTGTAGTAATTGGAAACACGTTGGGGATCACAATTAAATATTTTATTTTTTTGAAAGCTAAAAAATTCCTTTATTTTTAATTTACAAAATTAATGTTTTTAATAAACTATTTAGCTAATAATTAACTTATTAACAATGTTTTTATCATTATATCTATTAACTTTATTTATTATCTCATTTAAATTTAAACATCTTTTAATTATATTAATATTTTTAGAAATTCTAATATTATTTTTAATACTAATTTTCTACTTTCTTATTAATTATTGGGTGAGGAAATCAATTTGAACGTATTGAAGCAAGAATATATATATTTATATACACAATTTTTGCATCTTTACCAATAATAATCATTTTAATTTTAATATATACTAATCTTAATCATTTAAATTTAATTATATTAATTAATATTAATTATATTAATAATTTATATATATATATATATATACTATTATCATTTTTAATCAAATTACCAATAGTACATCTGAATGTAAAGCTGATAAAACTGCCCACATAAAGCATTTATAATCATCATTCCGAACGTTGATGCAAGCTGTCTTCGCTTTGATTGAAGAAGGTAAATCAATATATGATCCAACTTTAAGCGGATTATATTTGTTGATATTCATTTTTAATTTTACTATAGAATGGAGCGTCCATTAAGATTCTTTTTCTTCAAACGATTCTATATCCTTTAATATTGGGTTTTTAATATCCATGCAAAACCAATCTTCTAAAACAGTTGAAGAAAATATCTCTGCAGCTTTCACATTAAAGTACTTTGATTCCACTTTTTTTTCTTCTGCGTTAAGGAATTTATGAAATTTCGCTCCTAACACAGCATACACTTTTAATGGTCCATATTTACTGAAAACTTTTTCAATGTTGTACACGGAAAGGATAGATGCATCGTTGAAAGGGGCTACCTTATCAATGTGTGTAAGATTAATAGTAATACTCGTCTGAAGACGACTTTTAAATGCACTCTCACTGTTTTCCCAAAGAACGCTTTCACTTATTTACATATTAATGTCTTTTAATGTATTAACTCTAGATTCTTTCTTAAAATTTACATGATGACTCATAATTATTTGAATAATATTGAGACATCTATATTTATTCTAAGCCAACTTTAGCGAATAGAAGACGCTTCTCACTGTTCTCAAATTTTGATTACAAATATTGAGCAATCTGTCAGCGAACAACACTCTGTCTTCATCTTGTAATATGTGCAGAAGACTGGATGCATCTTCAATGCTTGAAATAATAACTTCACATTCATCTAGGAGCCACGTAACATCCTTCCTAATTTTATTAGAAACCTCTTCTGCTTCTGAACCATCAGGTTCTTTACGCTTTCCTGACATTCTGAAAATTATAATAATTTTAAACATGGATTTTTTAATTTTTTAAAATACAATTTTTAATATGATAATTAAACATACTTTTATTTCTAAAATGCAAATGTTTGCTAAAGCGTTAGTTGACTGGAATCTGCATTCATGCTTATACGCGATGGTTGCTTCTAATGCAAGTCAGACATCATGCGTAGAGGATGAATAGAATAGACTAATCAGATAATTGGTCACATTGGAAAGTATTTTCTGATTGGTCTATTCTAATCCACTGATACCCTAGTCCTTCGTATGAGACTTCACCCTTAGTATTGGGATCTGACATTCGCAGATACGCCATCTGGTGTTAAGAAATTAAATTAGTTTGGTAACATGTTTTGGATAACATGTTGTGCAATTTTCTATTACATCTTTGTAATATTATTATCGTTATTTATTTTACAAAGGATAGGGACACGTTTTCGTTACGTTAAAATTGTCCTATTTAACTATTTTCTCGATTGCCACTGTTACTCTATTGTTGCAAAAATTTTAGATGCGACTTATTATAATTTTCTGACCTCCGAAACAGCATGTTGTTGTTACGAAAAATACGTTTGATTTTAAATTAATAAATTAAAGGCCTGGCAAATGTAGATTTAAAAATAAACTGCATAATTACAATGAAGAAAATTGATAGTCATATTTTAATGAATAAACATTAATATTTAGTACATAATAATCTATATTACTAATATATTTCATTATTTATGCTAAACATAATGTTTTAAGCAAAAATTTTTAAATTGCAGCATTTTTTTGACAAAAAAGATGTGTTCGGAAAATTAATCATAAAATTTTTCGAGTTCATTTGAACACTACACTTTCTCTGAATAAAAGTTGCGTATTTAAGTTACTTTTTGAACAGTGCATTTGATTTACAATTTCGTTTACATGGTTCCAATTTATAGGCTAAAAATGAAACCCGTCTCATAACTAGCAACTCTCCCCTACATGTAAAATACACTAACACATTATAAAAAAATACACGCGCGATATTCAAAAGTATCGGTAAACTTACTAACCCTTTTCTAAGAGAGAAAATATCGATTGATCTATAAATCCATAACTTACCTATCGATTAGTTACCGCACGAGGAGTAACTTGATCGATTAATCAATAACTTACCTTGAGACCGGTTACCGCTCCAGGGATAATATCCGTCAAGCAAGCAAATAACCTGCATTACCGACATAAGGTAACACCACATGGTAACACACGAAAAAACTGCATTACCGACCGACGGTAATTGATCAACAAAACGCTAAAAATCTACTGCAGGTAACTGACTGCGGCGCCAACTAGCGGCGAAAATCGGAACTGTGCGTTGGTGCACCAATAGCTACACTACGCACATCGGTTAGGCACTTGAAATCACATTGGCTGTTAATTGTCCTATTTATGGTTAACTTCCTCGAAGAAGTTGACCTTAACTACCTGGACATCGGTTAGGCACTTAAATCAAAGTAGCAGTTGTTTTTCACATTTTGAGGTTACCTTCCTCGAAGAAGCTGACCTAAACGAGCTGCACATCGATTAGGCACATGATATCATAGTGGCAGTTGTTTTTCACATTTTGAGGTTAACTGCCTCGAAAAAGTTGACTTCAACAACCTTGAAATCGGTTAGGCACTTAAAATCATAGTGTCAGTTAATTTTCTTATTTTGAAGTTAAGTTTCACGAAGAAGTTGACCTGAAAGAGCTGGACATCGGTTTGGTATTTGAAATCATAGTGGCAGTTGGTTTTTAAATTTTCAGGTTACCTTTCTCGAAGAAGTTGACTTAAACGACCTGGACATCGGTAAGGCATTTGAAATCAGAGTAGCAGTTGTTTTTTACATTTTGAGGTAAACTTTTTCCAAGAAGTTAACTTTAACGAGCTGGACATCGGTTAGGCACTTCAAATCATAGTGCCAGTTGTTTTTCGTATTCTGAGTTCAACTTTCTAAATAAAGTTGACTTAAACGACATGGAATTGTATTAGGGTCTAAATTTCTCAAAAAAATTAATCTTGGTCTCGGGTTTTTCGATTTCTATGAACCTTGGTGAAAATGTAGTATTATATGACAGAAGTTTTGCACAAAAATATTTTTTGAAAATTTTTAAAATTGTGGTTTTTACAGGGTGTCAAAATTTTAAGTACCGTTATTCTCAAAAACGAATATCTTTGTGGCGTTTTAATAAATTTTGTTCATATTTATGGTGTTTATAAATAATATACCAACACTTTGAGGGTAATATAAAACCAAAATTTTTTTTCAAAATTTGCCCCGAAAAAAGTCAAAAAAATTTCTGATTTCATTTTTTTGATCAAAAGCACCCCTACCTTTTTTTTTTTAATAACGATATTTCGTTTCCTTATTTTTTCCTCAGTTGATTAAAAAAAAAAGTTCTGGAGACTTTAAAAACAACCGAGATATTGGACTTTTTGTGACGCGGCCTACGCTCTCTGAATTCAGGCAAGCTTAACGCCGGGACACGGACGCATTTTTTCAATCATTTTCATCGTTAATTATTTTTATTATTTGGCATGTAAAAGGTTCTCAGAATAACATTTTCTTACTTACTTTTCATCGCTCTTTCATAATCTGTCATCAAACTTGCAAAAAAATAAAATTCCAAAAAGCTATGACCACTTTTTTGGAAAAAAATGCAAATTTATGACAATTTTGATTCAAAACGATTTTTTTCTACGTAACCAGTAATCAGAGAATTTCTGCACCTAAAATTATCGCGTCCACAATATCCAAGTTTCAAAAGAATGGACCATACATTTAAAAATATCAAGTTCGCGGATCCAAAATAGTGACGACAGAATTTTTTTTCAAAAAATTGACACCCAGTGGACACTTTTCTTAATTATCTCTTTATCTGTTTGAAAATGAGTACCTAAATGTTTTTTGGGTCGTTGATTGTGAATCTAAAGCCGGATTTCAAAAATTCAAAATGGTGGATCCAATATGGCGGTCGATATTTTTGAAATTGATCAAATTTATTTCAAACATGCTACACGTGGTTTTTTAGGGTCGCTGATTACGAATCTGAAGTTAGATTTAAAAAATTCATCATTATGAGTGTTGTCAAAGAGAGTACAAGTTTATGATATAGATAGACATATTATAATTACTGTTGCGAATGGCGATACACCTCCTTGCTAATGCTCAATAGATGATAAATAAATAATATTTGCCAGAAGAACAAATCAATGCAGTTGCAAAAGAAATTGCAACCCACAGATACTGCAAAAAAATTGTAACCGTTGTCAAAGAAAGTATTAGTATATAATATGCATAGATATATTATAATTACTTTGTTGTCAAGAAAATGTAAAAGAAATATGTAATGCTGTCAAATAAAAATGAACTTCGTGCAATTAGATCGGAAATTATATTGGAATTCCTTTTTTCAATGAAGTAACTAAAACTGACTTTAAATTCACGATCAGCGACCCCAAAAACCACCCAGCAGCAAATTTTAAATAAATCAAATCAATTTAACAAATATCGACCGCCATATTGGATCCGCCATTTTAAATTTTTGAAATCCGACTTCAGATTCACAATCAGTGACAAAAAAACCATTTAGGTACTCATTTTCAAACAGATAAAGAGAGAATTAAGAAAAGTGTCCACTGGCCCTGGCAATTAGGCGAAAATTGAAGGAAAATCGAATTCGCTCCCCGTTCGCTCCCCGTTCGATTTTCGCTCAATCCAACACAAAACAACGATATAAAATGAATTAAAAGTTATTGCAAATGAATAATGGATGCCTCCTCTATTAGTTTGCACTTGCACAATCTTTAAAAATTGGCAAATTAATAATAAAAATAGTGAAAATAAGTAAGTTGTTTAAGCCAACTAACCTGCAAAGATTGACAACCAATCAGAGGGGGTCACGTGCTTTTCCGCACGAAAATCAAATCACTCTTGTTGACTTAAAGAATATATAAGAACAAAAATCAAATCAAAAAAAAATTTGCACAAATATCAATTATTTTCCATATTTCTAGATCTAATTTTAAACTATTTTATCTAGTAACGAACAAAATTGAACAAAAATTAAAAAACTGCGCGTTACTTTCAACTAGTCAAAAAATGAAAATTCAATCAATTTTTGCCTCGCCAGAAAAATTTGGCAAAATACACACAAAAATTTTCAGACAAATATCAATTATTTTTCTTATTTCTAGATCTAATTTCAAACTTTCTCATTTATTACCGAACAAAATTGAACAAAAATTGAAGAACTGCGCGTTACTTTTAAATCGTGAAAAAATGTAAATTTAATCAATTTTTGCCACGCTAGAAAAATTTGGCTAAATACACAAAAAAATTTTAAAACAAATATTAATTATTTTCCATATTTCTAGATCTAATTTCAAACTTTTATATCTACAACCAAACAAAATTAAACAAGAATTGAAGAATTGGGCGTTACTTACAACTAGTCAAAAATGAAAATTCAATCAATTTTTGCCTCGCCAGAAAAATTTGGCAAAATACACACAAAAATTTTCAGACAAATATCAATTATTTTTCTTATTTCTAGATCTAATTTCAAACTTTCTGATTTATTACCGAACAAAATTGAACAAAAATTGAAGAACTGCGCTTTCCTTTCAACTTGTCAAAAAATGAAAATTCAATCAATTTTTGCCCTCGCCAGAAATATTTGGCAAAACACACAAAAAAATTTTGAGACAAATATTAATTATTTTCCATATTTCTAGATCTAATTTCAAACTTTTTTATCTATAACCGAACAAATTTGAACAAAAATTGAAGAACTGCGCTTTACTTTCAACTTGTCAAAAAATGAAAATTCAATCAATTTTTGCCTCGCCAGAAAAATTTGTCAAAATACACAAAAAAATTTTGAGACAAATATTAATTATTTTCCATATTTCTAGATCTAATTTCAAACTTTTTTATCTAGTAACGAACAAAATTGAACAAAAATTGAAAAACTGCCCGTTACTATCAACTAGTCAAAAAATGAAAATTCAATCAATTTTTGCCTCGCCAGAAAAATTTGGCAAAATACACAACAAAATTTTCAGACAAATATCAATTATATTCCATATTTCTAGATCTAATTTCAAACTTTTATATCTACAACCGAACAAAATTAAACAAGAATTGAAGAATTGGGCGTTACTTTCAACTAGTCAAAAATAAAAATTCAATCAATTTTTGCCTCGCCAGAAAAATTTGGTAAAATACAAAACAAAATTTTCAGACAAATATCAATTATTTTTCATATTTCTAGATCTAATTTCAAACTTTTATATCTACAACCGAACAAAATTAAACAAGAATTGAAGAATTGGGCGTTACTTTCAACTAGTCAAAAAATGAAAATTCAATCAATTTTTGCCCTCGCCAGAAATATTTGGCAAAACACACAAAAAAATTTTGAGACAAATATTAATTATTTTCCATATTTCTAGATCTAATTTCAAAATTTTTTATCTATAACCGAACAAAATTGAACAAAAATTAAAGAACTGCGCGTTACTTTTAAATCGTGAAAAAATGTAAATTTAATTAATTTTTGCCACGCTAGAAAAATTTGGCAAAATACACAAAAAAATTTTAAAACAAATATTAATTATTTTCCATATTTTTAGATGTAATTCCAAAATTTTTCATCTATAACCGAACAAAGTTAAACAATAATTTAAGAACTGCGGGTTTCTTTCAAATCGTGAAAAAATGTAATTTTAATCAATTTTTGCCTCGCCAGAAAAATTTGGCAAAATACACACAAAAATTTTCAGAAAAATATCAATTATTTTTCTTATTTCTAGATCTAATTTCAAACTTTCTCATATATTACTGAACAAAATTGAACAAAAATTGAAGAACTGCGCTTTACTTTCAACTTGTCAAAAAATGAAAATTCAATCAATTTTTGCCTCGCCAGAAAAATTTGGCAAAATACACACAAAAATTTTCAGACAAATATCAATTTTTTTTCTTATTTCTAGACCTAATTTCAAACTTTCTCATTTATTACCGAACAAAATTGAACAAAAATTGAAGAACTGCGCTTTACTTTCAACTTGTCAAAAAATGAAAATTCAATCAATTTTTGCCTCGCCAGAAAAATTTGTCAAAATACACAACAAAATTTTCAGACAAATATCAATTATATTCCATATTTCTAGATCTAATTTCAAACTTTTATATCTACAACCGAACAAAATTAAACAAGAATTGAAGAATTGGGCGTTACTTTCAACTAGTCAAAAATGAAAATTCAATCAATTTTTGCCTCGCCAGAAAAATTTGGCAAAATACAAAACAAAATTTTCAGACAAATATCAATTATTTTTCATATTTCTAGATCTAATTTTAAACTTTTTCATTTATTACCGATCAAAATTAAACAAAAATTGAAAAACTGCGCGTTACTTTCAACTTGTCCAAAAATGAAAATTCAATCAATTTTTGCCCTCGCCAGAAATATTTGGCAAAACACACAAAAAAATTTTGAGACAAATATTAATTATTTTCCATATTTCTAGATCTAATTTCAAACTTTTTTATCTATAACCGAACAAACTTGAACAAAAATTGAAGAACTGCGCGTTACTTTTAAATCGTGAAAAAATGTAAATTTAATCAATTTTTGCCACGCTAGAAAAATTTGGCAAAATACACTAAAAAATTTTAAAGCAAATATTAATTATTTTTCATATTTTTAGATGTAATTTCAAACTTTTTCATCTATAACCGAACAAAATTAAACAATAATTTAAGAACTGCGGGTTTCTTTCAAATCGTGAAAAAATGTAATTTTAATCAATTTTTGCCTCGCCAGAAAAATTTGGCAAAATACACACAAAAATTTTCAGAAAAATATCAATTATTTTTCTTATTTCTAGATCTAATTTCAAACTTTCTCATATTATACCGAACAAAATTGAACAAAAATTGAAGAACTGCGCTTTACTTTCAACTTGTCATAAAATGAAGATTCAAACAATTTTTGCCTCGCCAGAAAAATTTGTCAAAATACACAAAAAAATTTTGAGACAAATATTAATTATTTTCCATATTTCTAGATCTAATTTCAAACTTTTTTATCTATAACCGTACAAAATTGAACAAAAATTGAAAAACTGCGCGTTACTTCCAAATCGTAAAAAAATAAAAATTCAATCAATTTTTCCTAGCCAGAAAAATTTGGCAAAATACACAAAAAAATTTTGAGACAAATATTAATTATTTTCTATATTACTAGATCTAATTTCAAACTTTTTTATCTACAACCAAACAAAATTAAACAAAAATTGAAGAATTGGGCGTTACTTTCAACTAGTCAAAAATGAAAATTCCATCAATTTTTGCCTCGCCAGAAAAATTTGGCAAAATACACAAAAAAATTTTCAGACAAATATCAATTATTTTTCATATTTCTAGATCTAATTTCAAACTTTTTTATTTATTAACGATCAAAAATAAACAAAAATTAAAAAACTGCGCGTTACTATCAACTTGTCAAAAAATGAAAATTCAATCAATTTTTGCCCTCGCCAGAAAAATTTGGCAAAACACACAAAAAAATTTTGAGACAAATATTAATTATTTTCCATATTTCTAGATCTAATTTCAAACTTTTTTATCTACAACCGAACAAAATTAAACAAAAATTAAAAACTGCGCGTTACTTCCAAATCGTGAAAAAAAAAATTTAATCAATTTTTGCCCCTCCAGAAAAATTTGGCAAAATACACAAAAAAATTTTGAGACAAATATTAATTATTTTCCATATTTCTAGATCTAATTTCAAACTTTTTTATCTATTACCGAACAAAATTGAACAAAAAGTGAAAAACTGCGCGATACTTCCAAATCGTGAAAAAATGAAAATTTAATCAATTTTTGCCTCGCCAGAAAAATTTGGCAAAATACACAAAAGAATTTTCACACAAATATCAATTATATTTCATATTTCTAGATCTTATTTCAAACTTTTTTATTTATTACCGAACAAAATTGAACAAAAATTAAAGAACTGCGCGTTACTTCCAAATCGTGAAAAAATGAAAATTTAATCAATTTTTGCCTCTCCAGAAAAATTTGGCAAAATACACAAAAAAAATTTCAGACAAATATCAATTATTTTTCATATTTTTATATCTAATTTCAAACTTTTTCATTTATTACCGAACAAAATTGAACAAAAATTAAAGAACTGCGCGTTACTTCCAAATCGTGAAAAAATGAAAATTTAATAAATTTTTCCTCGCCAGAAAAATTTGGCAAAATACAAAAAAAAAATGTTGAGACAAATATTAATTATATCCTATATTTCTAGATCTAATTTCAAACTTTTTTATCTACAACCGAACAAAATTGAACAAAAATTGAAAAACTGCCCGTTACTTTCAACTAGTCAAAAAATGAAAATTCAATCAATTTTTGCCTCGCCAGAAAAATTTGGCAAAATACACAACCAAATTTTCAGACAAATATCAATTATTTTTTATATTTCTAGATCTAATTTCAAACTTTTTTATCCATAACCGTACAAAATTGAACAAAAATTGAAAAACTGCGCGTTACTTCCAAATCGTAAAAAAATAAAAATTCAATCAATTTTTCCTAGCCAGAAAAATTTGGCAAAATACACAAAAAAATTTTGAGACAAATATTAATTATTTTCCATATTACTAGATCTAATTTCAAACTTTTTTATCTACAACCGAACAAAATTGAACAAAAATTAAAGAATTGGGCGTTACTTTCAACTAGTCAAAAATGAAAATTCAATCAATTTTTGCCTCGCCAGAAAAATTTGGCAAAATACACAAAAAAATTTTCAGACAAATATCAATTATTTTTCATATTTCTAGATCTAATTTCAAACTTTTTTATTTATTACTGATCAAAAATAAACAAAAATTAAAAACTGCGCGTTACTTCCAAATCGTGAAAAAAAAAATTTAATCAATTTTTGCCCTCGCCAGAAAAATTTGGCAAAATACACAAAAAAATGTTGAGACATATATTAATTATATTCCATATTTCTAGATCTAATTTCAAACTTTTTTATCTATAACCGAACAAAATTGAACAAAAATTGAAGAACTGCGCGTTACTTTCAACTTGTCAAAAAATAAAAATTCAAGCAATTTTTGCCTGGCCAGAAAAAATTGGCAAAATACACAAAAAAATTTTCAGACAAATATGACTTATTTCTAGATCTAATTGTCAAACTATTTTATCTATAACTGAACAAAATTGAACAAAAATTGAAGAACTGCGCGTTACTTTCAAATCGTGAAAAAATGTAAATTTAATCAATTTTTGCCTCGCCAGAAAAATTTAACAAAATACACAAAAAAATTTTCAGACAAATATCAATTATTTTTCATATTTCTAGATCTAATTTCAAACTTTTTTATCTATTACCGAACAAAATTAAGCAAAAAATGAAAAACTGCGCTATAATTCCATATCGTGAAAAAATGAAAATTTAATCAATTTTTGCTTCGCCAGAAAAATTTGGCAAAATACACAAAAAAAATTTCAGACAAATATCAATTATTTTTCATATTTCTAGATCTAATTTCAAACTTTTTCATTTATTACCGATCAAAATTGAACAAAAATTAAAGAACTGCGCGTTACTTTCAACTTGTCAAAAAATGAAAATTCAATCAATTATTGCCCTCGCCAGAAAAATTTGGCAAAATACACAAAAAAATTTTGAGACAAATATTAATTATTTTCCATATTTCTAGATCTAATTTCAAACTTTTTTATCTATTACCGAACAAAATTAAACAAAAATTAAAGAACTGCGCGTTACTTCCAAATCGTGAAAAAATGAAAATTTAATCAATTTTTGCCTCGCCAGAAAAATTTGGCAAAATACACAAAAAAAATTTCAGACAAATATCAATTATTTTTCATATTTTTAAATCAAATTTCAAACTTTTTCATTTATTACCGATCAAAATTAAACAAAAATTGAAAAACTGCGCGTTACTTTCAACTTGTCCAAAAATGAAAATTCAATCAATTTTTGCCCTCGCCAGAAATATTTGGCAAAACACACAAAAAAATTTTGAGACAAATATTAATTATTTTCCATATTTCTAGATCTAATTTCAAACTTTTTTATCTATAACCGAACAAACTTGAACAAAAATTGAAGAACTGCGCGTTACTTTGAAATCGTGAAAAAATGTAAATTTAATCAATTTTTGCCACGCTAGAAAAATTTGGCAAAATACACTAAAAAATTTTAAAGCAAATATTAATTATTTTCCATATTTTTAGATGTAATTTCAAACTTTTTCATCTATAACCGAACAAAATTAAACAATAATTTAAGAACTGCGGGTTTCTTTCAAATCGTGAAAAAATGTAATTTTAATCAATTTTTGCCTCGCCAGAAAAATTTGGCAAAATACACACAAAAATTTTCAGAAAAATATCAATTATTTTTCTTATTTCTAGATCTAATTTCAAACTTTCTCATATTATACCGAACAAAATTGAACAAAAATTGAAAAACTGCGCGTTACTTCCAAATCGTAAAAAAATAAAAATTCAATCAATTTTTCCTAGCCAGAAAAATTTGGCAAAATACACAAAAAAATTTTCAGACAAATATCAATTATTTTTCATATTTCTAGATCTAATTTCAAACTTTTTTATTTATTAACGATCAAAAATAAACAAAAATTAAAAAACTGCGCGTTACTATCAACTTGTCAAAAAATGAAAATTCAATCAATTTTTGCCCTCGCCAGAAAAATTTGGCAAAACACACAAAAAAATTTTGAGACAAATATTAATTATTTTCCATATTTCTAGATCTAATTTCAAACTTTTTTATCTACAACCGAACAAAATTAAACAAAAATTAAAAACTGCGCGTTACTTCCAAATCGTGAAAAAAAAAATTTAATCAATTTTTGCCCCTCCAGAAAAATTTGGCAAAATACACAAAAAAATTTTGAGACAAATATTAATTATTTTCCATATTTCTAGATCTAATTTCAAACTTTTTTATCTATTACCGAACAAAATTGAACAAAAAGTGAAAAACTGCGCGATACTTCCAAATCGTGAAAAAATGAAAATTTAATCAATTTTTGCCTCGCCAAAAAAATTTGACAAAATACACAAAAGAATTTTCACACAAATATCAATTATATTTCATATTTCTAGATCTTATTTCAAACTTTTTTATTTATTACCGAACAAAATTGAACAAAAATTAAAGAACTGCGCGTTACTTCCAAATCGTGAAAAAATGAAAATTTAATCAATTTTTGCCTCTCCAGAAAAATTTGGCAAAATACACAAAAAAAATTTCAGACAAATATCAATTATTTTTCATATTTTTAAATCTAATTTCAAACTTTTTCATTTATTACCGAACAAAATTGAACAAAAAGTAAAGAACTGCGCGATACTTCCAAATCGTGAAAAAATGAAAATTTAATAAATTTTTGCCTCGCCAGAAAAATTTGTCAAAATACAAAAAAAAATTTTGAGACAAATATTAATTATTTTCCATATTTCTAGATCTAATTTCAAACTTTTTTATCTAGTAACGAACAAAATTGAACAAAAATTGAAAAACTGCCCGTTACTTTCAACTAGTCAAAAAATGAAAATTCAATCAATTTTTGCCTCGCCAAAAAAATTTGGCAAAATACACAACCAAATTTTCAGACAAATATCAATTATTTTTTATATTTCTAGATCTAATTTCAAACTTTTTTATCCATAACCGTACAAAATTGAACAAAAATTGAAAAACTGCGCGTTACTTCCAAATCGTAAAAAAATAAAAATTCTATCAATTTTTCCTAGCCAGAAAAATTTGGCAAAATACACAAAAAAATTTTGAGACAAATATTAATTATTTTCCATATTACTAGATCTAATTTCAAACTTTTTTATCTACAACCGAACAAAATTAAACAAAAATTGAAGAATTGGGCGTTACTTTCAACTAGTCAAAAATGAAAATTCAATCAATTTTTGCCTCGCCAGAAAAATTTGGCAAAATACACAAAAAAATTTTCAGACAAATATCAATTATTTTTCATATTTCTAGATCTAATTTTAAACTTTTTTATTTATTACCGATCAAAAATAAACAAAAATTAAAAACTGCGCGTTACTTCCAAATCGTGAATAAAAAAATTTAATCAATTTTTGCCCTCGCCAGAAAAATTTGGTAAAATACACAAAAAAATGTTGAGACAAATATTAATTATATTCCATATTTCTAGATCTAATTTCAAACTTTTTTATCTATAACCGAACAAAATTAAACAATAATTTAAGAACTGCGGGTTTCTTTTAAATCGTGAAAAAATGTAATTTTAATCATTTTTGGCCCTCGCCAGAAAAATTTGGCAAAATACACAAAAAAATTTTCAGACAAATATGACTTATTTCTAGATCTAATTGTCAAACTATTTTATCTATAACTGAACAAAATTGAACAAAAATTGAAGAACTGTGCGTTACTTTCAAATCGTGAAAAAATGTAAATTTAATCAATTTTTGCCTCGCCAGAAAAATTTAACAAAATACACAAAAAAATTTTCAGACAAATATCAATTATTTTTCATATTTCTAGATCTAATTTCAAACTTTTTTATCTATTACCGAACAAAATTAAACAAAAAGTAAAAAACTGCGCTATACTTCCATATCGTGAAAAAATGAAAATTTAATCAATTTTTGCTTCGCCAGAAAAATTTGGCAAAATACACAAAAAAAATTTCAGACAAATATCAATTATTTTTCATATTTCTAGATCTAATTTCAAACTTTTTCATTTATTACCGATCAAAATTGAACAAAAATTAAAGAACTGCGCGTTACTTTCAACTTGTCAAAAAATGAAAATTCAATCAATTATTGCCCTCGCCAGAAAAATTTGGCAAAATACACAAAAAAATTTTGAGACAAATATTAATTATTTTCCATATTTCTAGATCTAATTTCAAACTTTTTTATCTATTACCGAACAAAATTTAACAAGAAGTGAAAAACTGCGCGATACTTCCAAATCGTGAAAAAATGAAAATTTAATCAATTTTTGCCTCGCCAGAAAAATTTGGCAAAATACACAAAAGAATTTTCACACAAATATCAATTATATTTCATATTTCTAGATCTTATTTCAAACTTTTTTATTTATTACCGAACAAAATTAAACAAAAAGTGAAAAACTGCGCGTTACTTCCAAATCGTGAAAAAATGAAAATTTAATCAATTTTTGCCTCGCCAGAAAAATTTGGCAAAATACACAAAAAAAATTTTAGACAAATATCAATTATTTTTCATATTTCTAGATCTAATTTTAAACTTTTTTATCTACAACCGAACAAAATGAAACAAGAATTGAAAAACTGCGCGTTACTTTCAAATCGTGAAAAAATGAAAATTTAATCAATTTTTGCCTCGCCAGAAAAATTTGGCAAAATACACAAAAGAATTTTCACACAAATATCAATTATATTTCATATTTCTAGATCTTATTTCAAACTTTTTCATTTATTACCGAACAAAATTGAACAAAAATTAAAGAACTGCGCGTTACTTCCAAATCGTGAAAAAATGAAAATTTAATCAATTTTTGCCTCGCCAGAAAAATTTGGCAAAATACACAACAAAATTTTCAGACAAATATCAATTATTTGTCATATTTCTAGATCTAATTTTAAACTTTTTTATCTATAACTGAACAAAATTGAACAAAAAGTGAAAAACTGCGCGATACTTCCAAATCGTGAAAAAATGAAAATTTAATCAATTTTTGCCTCGCCAGAAAAATTTGGCAAAATACACAAAAAAAATTTCAGACAAATATCAAATATTTTTCATATTTTTAGATCTAATTTCAAACTTTTTCATTTATTACCGAACAAAATTGAACAAAAAGTGAAAAACTGCGCGATACTTTCAAATCGTGAAAAAATGAAAATTTAATCAATTTTTGCCTCGACAGAAAAAATAAACAAAATACAAAAAAAAATTTTCAGACAAATATAAATTATTTTACGTATTTCAAGATCTAATTTTAAACTTTTTTATCTACAACCAAACAAAATTAAACAAAATTTGAAAAATTGCGCGTTACTTCCAAATCGTGAAAAAAAAAAATTTAATCAATTTTTGCCTCGCTAGAAAAATTTGGCAAAATACACAAAAAAATTTTGAGACAAATATTAATTATTTTCCATATTTCTAGATTTAATTTCAAACTTTTTTATCTACAATCGAACAAAATTAAACAAAAAATGATAAACTGCGCGTTACTTCCAAATCGTGAAAAAATGAAAATTTAATCAATTTTTGCCTCGCCAGAAAAATTTGGCAAAATACACAAAAAAATTTTCACACAAATATCAATTATTTTTCATATTTCAAGATCTTATTTCAAACTTTGTCATTTATTACTGAACAGAATTGAACAAAAATTCAAGAACTGCGCGTTACTTCCAAATCGTGAAAAAATTAAAATTTAATCAATTTTTGCCTCGCCAGAAAAATTTGGCAAAATACAAAAAAAAATTTTCAGACAAATGTCAATTATTTTACGTATTTCAAGATCTAATTTTAAACTTTTTTATCTACAACCAAACAAAATTAAACAAAATTTGGAAAATTGCGCGTTACTTCCAAATCGTGAAAAAATGAAAATTTAATCAATTTTTATCTCGCCAGAAAAATTTGGCAAAATACACAAAAAAATTTCCAGACAAATATCAATTATTTTCCATATATCTAGATCTAATTTCAAACTTTTTCATTTATTACTGAACGAAATTGAACAAAAATTGAAGAACTGGGCGTTACTTTCAACTTGTCAAAAAATAAAAATCCAATCAATTTTTGGCTCTCCAGAAAAATTTAGCAAAATACACAAAAAAATGTTCAGACAAATATCAATTATTTTTCATATTTCTAGATCTAATTTCAAACTTTTTTATCTATTACCGAACAAAATTGAACCAAAATTAAAAAACTGCGCGTTACTTTCAAATCGTGAAAAAATATAAATGTAATCAATTTTTGCCTCGCCAGAAAAGTTTGGCAAAATACACAAAAAAATTTTCAGACAAATATGAATTATTTTCCATATTTCTAGATCTAATGTCAAACTATTTTATTTATTACCGAAAAAATTTGAACAAAAATTAAAAAAATGCGCGTTACTTCCAAATCGTGAAAAAATGAAAATTTAATCAATTTTTGACAAGTTAAAAGTAACGCGCAGTTTTTCAATTTTTGTTCATTTTTGTTCGGTAATAAATAAAAAAGTTTGAAATTAGATCTAGAAATATGAAAAATAATTGATATTTTTCTGAAAATGTTTTTGTGTATTTTGCTAAATTTTTCTGGCGAGGCAAAAATTGATAAAATTTTCATTTTTTCACGATTTGGAAGTAACGCGCAGTTTTTCAATTTTTGTTCAATTCTGTTCGGTTATAGACAAAAAAGTTTAAAATTAGATCTAGAAATATGGAAAATAATTAATATTTGTCTCAAAATTTTTTTGTGTATTTTGCCAAATTTTTCTGGCGAGGCAAAAATTGATTCAATTTTCATTTTTTTACGATTTGGAAGTAACGCGCAGTTTTTTAATTTTTGTTCAATTCTGTTCGGTTATAGATAAAAAAGTTTAAAATTAGATCTAGAAATATGGAAAATAATTAATATTTGTCTCAAAATTTTTTTGTGTCTTTTGCCAAATTTTTCTGGCGAGGCAAAAATTGATTAAATTTTCATTTTTTCACGATTTTAAAGTAACGCGCAGTTCTTCAATTTTTGTTTAATTATGTTCGGTTATAGATAAAAAAGTTTGTAATTAGATCTAGAAATATGAAAAATAATTAATATTTGTCTGGAAATTTTTTAGTGTATTTTGCCAAATTTTTCTGGTGAGGCATAATTATAAAAGAAAGTACGGACAAAATTAATATTTCAGAGTATGTGTTTCCATTTTAGATATTTTTTAGAATTTTTTGCGCAAATTGATATTTTTCTTTTTAATTTTTTCCGAGTGCTATTATTTAGGGTGGTTTTCAGCGTTTGATAATTTTTGTTATTAATTTAAATAATTAAGTTGTATATTTCTGTGTATGAACAACTATTTTAGATCTTTATTAGATTTTTTCGTTCTAATTTATTTTTATGCCCCTATCTGCTACTACCTGTCGTACATTTTAATTTTTATTATCTTAATATCTCAATTTTATTTTTTGTTTAATTGAAGTTTATTTTTTTTAATTGTTAATTTTGTGGTAGATAAATATTTTAATTTTATTTTTTTTTGATTTTATTAGTTAACTTTTAAATTTAATTTATTTAATTGTAACATTTCGTTTTTAAGAAATGAAATAATTATTCTTTTAATAGTGATAATAAATAAATAATTGATCATTTTTATTTAAACTTTTGATTTTTGTTCTTATATATTCTTTAAGTCAACAAGAGTGATTTGATTTTCGTGCGGAAAAGCACGTGACCTCCTCTGATTGGTTGTCAATCTTTGCAGGTTAGTTGTCTTAAACAACTTACTTATTTTCACTATTTTTATTATTAATTTGCCAATTTTTAAAGATTGTGCAAGTGCAAACTAATAGAGGAGGCATCCATTATTCATTTGCAATAACTTTTAAGTCATTTTGTATTGTTGTTTTGCGTTGGATTGAGCGAAAATCGAACGGGGAGCGAAGGGGGAGCGAATTCGATATTCCTTTAATTTTCGCCTAATTGCCAGGGGGGTGTCAATTTTTTGAACAAAATTCTGTCGTCACCATTTTGGATCCGCCATCTTGATATTTTTAAATGTATGGTCCATTTTTTTGAAGCTTGAATATTGTGGACGCGATATTTTTAGGTGCAGAAATTCTCTGATCTCTAGTTACGTAGAAAAAAATCATTTTGAATCAAATTTGTCAAAAATTTGCATTTTTTTCCAAAAAAATGGTCATAGCTTTTTGGAATTTTATTTTTTTGCAATTTTGATGACAGGTTATGAAAGAGCAATGAAAAGTGCGTACGAAAATGTTATTCTGAGAACCTTTTACATGCCGAATAATAAAAATAATTAACGATGAAAATGACATCGGTTCGGCATTTGAAATTATAGTAAAAGTTGGTTTTCACATTTTGAGATTACGTTCCTCGATGAAGTTGACCTGAACGACCTGGACATCGGTAAGCACTTAAAATCAGAGAGGCAGTTGTTTTTCACATTTCGAGGTTAACTTTTTTGAAAAAGTTGACCTGAACGACCTAGACATCGGTTAAGCACTTGAAATCAGAGTGGAAGTTGTTTTTCCAATTCTGAGGTCAACTTTTTTTAAGAAGTTAAACATTACGAACTGGACAGTGGTTAGGCATTTGAAATCATAGGGGCAGTTGGTGTTTCAATTTTTAGGTTACCTTTCTACAAGAAGTTGACCTGAACGACCTGGACATCGGTAAGCACTTGAAATCAGATTGGAAGTTGTTTTTCCAATTCTGAGGTCAACTTTTTTAAAGAAGTTGACCTTAACGAACTGGACATCAGGTTAGGCATTTGAAACCATAGTGGCAGTTGGTATTCACATTTTGAGGTTACCTTTCTCGATGAAGTTGACCTGAATGACCTGGACATCGGTAAGCACTTGAAAGCAGAGTGGCAGTTGATTTTCACATTTTAAGGGGGGAACACTAGTTGTAATTTTCAAAAAATCGATTTTTTTTTCTTTCCATTTTCTTAAACTATATACTTTTAGAAGTTTGTCTGTAAATTTTTAAGTTGTTTCGTTGAAAAATGAATGAGATATACAGAATAATATAAAAGCCCGCCAGGTAGCTTCAGACCAGACACCAGTTGCAACTGGCGCTTCAGGCATATTCCTCTTTTGTTTTACGCTTAGATTTACAGTTTTTGTACCTGCTCTTTATAATTTTGAGGAAAGAAGGAATAATATGGGGAGCAAAGGTCATTTCAAGTATTTGACAAAAACTAAGTTGAAACTTTGAATGCGTTTTTCTCAAAATGACATTTTCAACGTCGGTGACCACGATTACTCGAAAACCATTAAACTGATTTACTTGAAATTTGGTATGCTTAATTTATACATCTAAGCCGAGTTAGTGATAGAAGGATTTTTTTTTTATGCAAAACTTTTTTTTATATAGCTCAAAATCGATCGTTTTTTTTAACGAAAATCATACGTTTGAATTTGACAGATCGCCATTTTGTCGAACATTTTTTTTTCTTAAAATCCTTCGATCACTAACAGGATAATCTTATAATAAATGCAAATCAATTTCATTTTTGCATTTCAGACGAAGCATACTTAAGGTATCCTATTCACCGCAAATCATCTTTTTTTGGAAGGCGTCGCTTCAATGGCCTATATCCTCCAAAGTTTTGGTTTAAAAACACTTTTTTTTTTTAATTATAGCTAGACATCAGTGAGGCACTTAAACACAGAGTGACAGTTTTTTTTCACATTTTGAGGTTAACTTCTTTAAAGAAGTTGACCTGAACGACCTAGTCATCGGTTAGGCACTTGAACCCATAGGTTTTTCCACATTTTGAGGTTACCATCCTCGAAGAAGTTGCCCTAAACCACCTGGACATCGGTAAGGCACTTGAAATCAGAGTAGAAGTTGTTTTTCTAATCCTGAGGTCAACTTTATTGAAGAAGTTGACCTTAACGAGCTTGACATCGGTTAAGCATTTAAAATCATAGTAACAGTTTGTTTTCACATTTTGAGATTACCATCCACGAAGAAGTTGACTAGAACGACTTGGACATCGCTTAGGCACTTTAAATCAGAGTGGAAGTTGTTTTTCTAATTCTGAGGTCAAACATGTTGAAGAAGTTGACCTTTACGAACTTCACATCTGTTAAGCATTTGAAATCAGAGTGGCAGTTGTTTTTTACATTTTAAGGTTTACTTCTTAAAAGAAGTTGACCTTAACGTACTGGAAATTTGTTAGGCACTTGAAATCAAAGTAGCAGTTGTATTTCACATTTTTAGGTTACCTTTCTAGAAGAAGTTGACCTTAACGAACTGGACATCGGTTAGGATTAAGAATCATAGTGGCAGTTGGTTTTCACATTTTGAGATGACCTTCCTGGAAAAAGTTGACCTAAACGTCCTAGACATCGGTCAGGCACTTAAACCCATAGTAGCAGGTGTTTCCCACATTTTGAGGTTAACTTTTTTTAAAAAGTTGACCTTTACGACCTGGACATCGGTTTGGCAATTAAAATCATAGTGGCGGTGGGTTTTCAAATTTTGAGGATATCTTCCTTGAAGAAGTTGACCTTAACAAACTGGACATCGATAAGCACTTAAAATCATATTGAAAGTTGGTTTTCACATTTTAAGGTTAACTTCTTTGAAGCAGTTGACCTGAACGACCTAGACATCGGTTAAGCACTTGAAATCAGTGTGGAAGTTGTTTTTCCAATTCTGAGGTCAACTTTTATAACGAAGTTGACCATTACGAACTGGACAGTGGTTAGGCATTTGAAATCATAGTGGCAGTTTTTTTTTACATTTTATGGTTAACTTCTTTGAAGAAGTTGACCTTAACGAACTGGACATCAGGTTAGGCATTTGAAACCATTCATTTCTCAATGAAGTTGAGCTAAACGACCAGGACATCGGTAAGCACTTGAAATCAGAGTGGAATTTGTTTTTCTAATTCTGAGGTCAACTTTTTTGAAAAAGTAGACCTTTACGAACTGGACAGTAGTTAGGCATGTAAAATCATAAGGGCAGTTGTTTTTTAAATTTTCAGGTTACCTTTCTCGAAGAAGTTAACCTGAACGACCTGGTCATCGGTACGGCACTTTAAATCAGAGTAGCAGTTGTTTTTCACATTTTAAGATTACCTTCCTCGAAGAAGTTAACCAGAACGACTTGACAATTGCTTAGGTACTTGAACCTATAGTAGCAGCTGTTTTTTACATTTTGCGGTTACCCTTCTTAAAGAAATTGCCCTAAACGACTTGAACATCGTCAACGCAGTTGGTTTTTACATTTTGTAATTACCTTTCTCAAAGAAGTTGAGAAGAACGACTTGAACATCGTTACGGCACTTAAAATCAGAGTGGAAGTTGTTTTTCCAATTTTAAGGTTATCTTCTTTGAAGAAGTTGAACTTAACGACCTGGACATTGGTAAGGCACTTGAAATCAGAGTAGCAGTTGTTTTTTACATTTTTAGGCAAACTTGTTTATAGAAGTTAACTTTAACGAGCTGGACATCGGTTAGGCACTTAAAATCATAGTAAAAGTTGGATTTTACATTCTGAGATTACGTTCCTCGATGAAGTTGACCTGAAGGACCTGGAGATCGGTAAGCACTTGAAATCAGAGTGGCAGTTGTTTTTCACATTTTGACTTTTACTTCCTCGAAAAAGTTGACTTGAACGACCTAGACATCGCTTCGGCACTTGAACCTATACTAGCTGGTATTTTCAACATTTTGAGGTTACCTTCCTCGAAGAAGTTACCCTAAACGACCTGGACATCGGTAAGGCACTTAAAGTAAGAGTGGCTGTTGTTTTTTACATTTTGAGGGTTAACTTCTTTGAAGAAGTTGACCTGAACGAACTAGACATCGGTTAGGCACTTGAAATCAGATTGGAAGATGTTTTTCCAATTCTGAGGTCAAATTTTTTAAGTAGTTGACGTTTACGAACTAGACAGTGGTTAGGCATTTGAAATCATAGTGGCAGTTGGTTTTTAAGTTTTGAGGTTACCTTCCTCGAAGAAGTTGACCTGAATGACCTGGACATCGGTACGGCACTTGAAATCAGAGTGGAAGTTGTTTTTTCAATTTTGACGTTAACTTCCTCGAAGAAGTTAACCTGAACGTTCTAGTCATCGGTTAGGCACTTGAACCCATAGGTTTTTCCACATTTTGAGGTTACCATCCTCGAAAAAGTTGCCCTAAACCACCTGGACATCGGTAAGGCACTTGAAATCAGAGTAGAAGTTGTTTTTCTAATCCTGAGGTCAACTTTATTGAAGAAGTTGACCTTAACGAGCTTGACATCGGTTAAGCATTTAAAATCATAGTAACAGTTTGTTTTCACATTTTGAGATTACCATCCACGAAGAAGTTGACTAGAACGACTTGGACATCGCTTAGGCACTTTAAATCAGAGTGGAAGTTGTTTTTCTAATTCTGAGGTCAAACATGTTAAAGAAGTTGTCCTTTACGAACTTCACATCTGTTAAGCATTTGAAATCATAGTAACAGTTTGTTTTCACATTTTGAGATTACCTTCCACAAAGAAGTTGACCAGAACGCCTTGGACATTGCTTAGGCACTTGAACCTATAGTAGCAGCTGTTTTTCACATTTTGAGGTTACCTTCCTTAAAGCAGTTACCCTATACGACCTGCACATCGGTAAGGCACTTGAAATCAGAGTGTTACAAACCGAATTAAATATTTTATAACATTTAGAATTTATCATAAATAGAAAATTTATTATCAAAATATTAAGTGACTTTTGAGATAGTCCTACTTAATTTGGTCTCGGAGGATTCAAGCTACCAAGGTCAGAAAGACCTTGTTTAAATTTTGCGGGATCGTTTATCCTCTGCATGTAAAAGGATTTGAACTGTCAGCCAACAATATTGTAAAATTTTGGTTTCTATACTCTTTTCTAAAAGAATTAGGACATTAGTAATAATGCAAGTGACTCTTTCGTTTTAACAATTTATTAAATTAAACATCGTTTATAGTTCCAACAGAAGAAAACACAGATGGCAATCTTTCGATTAAATTTTTTAAGTTTAACAAAATTACAATTTCAAATAAATAAAAATCAGAACGATACATATTTAGTTTGGACTTACCCTAATCCTTAAAAACTACCGTCAAAAGAAGGCGATGATCTAACACATTTGACTCTTCTCGACGGGCGAAGCCGAAATTTTGTGTGTCACCATTGTGACACTATTGTCTTTTGTGTGAAATCACTTTATGACAGGCACACTTGGTGTTCCCATTGGACTTGGACGGAACGCAGGCACTACACGTGCGGACTGGCCGGTTAAATTACAAGAATTACAATTAACCATGTTAATTGTATTCTCACCAAGAACAACTTGGGCACTCCGCTGGATTGAAGAATTAAATTTGTATTATCGTCCGCCCGGAATTTAGTCACTATCATGTAGTGGACTGTCAAAACCGAATTCACCTCACGGACGGGCTTAGTCCCGTCATTTCGAATCACGCCGAAACTTCCAGCACATAGCTGATGGTCGTTCGCGAAAGAAAATCGTACAGCAATGGTTTCAGTGTCGTCAGTTGCTTTTAAAGACAACGTCGAATTGTCACCAATTAGGAAAGTCGAGGACTAAGGTGGGGAGATGAGTTCGGAAGTCAATTCTGGGCCGATTGCTACAATAATTCTTCGTAATGTTGCAAGAAAAGAATTTGATTCAGCAAGTTCAATGACTTACTTTAGAACTTCTTTTGCAACCAGAATGTTGCAAGAAGAGAATTTGATTCAGCAAGTTCAATGACTTACTTTTGAAACTTCTTTTGCAAACAGAATGTTGCAATAGAATAAAGTCTTATTTCGTAAGACAATTTTAAAAATTGCCAAAGAGTCTAATCTCTCCTTGGTCAATTTATCCATTTCTCCAATAGAATTAAATTTTCAGTAATGTGGAAATTTCCAAGAAAATATTAATTTTCTTTTTCAATATCTGGAAGTAGTACTTTCCAGTTGTCGATTTATAAAGTCAGATTCAAAATCAAGACTTGCAATTCATTGCCTAAATTACAGGTGTAGCTTATTGACAAATTGAAAAGTGATAACGGCCAAAAGGAGGAAGGAAAATCTTTAGAAAAAGGAAAAATGACGACAGTGGAATCATTGCTATACCTTAAATTATTCTTAGTGCTGATGCTATCTTTAATGATTGCAGTCATTTATACTTTGACGCAAATAGTCTCAAATTCGTATTTGCACCTGCTATCCGCAAGTCCTTTAGGAACGAATACGAAGATACAACCAATGATAGTTATTTTAAATGGGTTTTGAATAACATTTGAAAATTATTGATTTCTAACTATCGTGTGGATGATGCAGTCATCCGATATTTTATTGCTTAGATTAACAAGAGAATATTTATTTCTCCAAAAATCACGACACAATTACACTATGCTGAAATGCTGTTTGTCAATTTCAGCATGTTAAGGAATGTCTATTCGAACCGAGTTCATTTCCCTTGCATTTCGAAACGCTGACGAATCGGCGTATGATTTCAGGTGTTTATAAAAAGGAAATAATTTGACTAACTCGAATTATTTCTCTTTTAATTATTAAATTTTTCTTTGTTTTTAATTTTATTTTAAATACGATAGGTAGTATCATAACAATCCACCGTGAATATTCCCGTTTTTGTCCCCGAAAACTGAGTGCAATGGAAACGAACCCGATGCAGAATGTAGGAAGTCGCGCTTTCTGGGCCAATTAAATATTTTCTTTTTAGAATCAGATGCCGGCTAGTCATCATTTACGAGCAGTTACACTCACACGAACATGCATCCATGATTTCACTCGTATATACTTAGTTTAGAACAATAAGGACACGCTTAACCTTGCTTCACAACCATAATCCTTGGCGTAATTAGGCATCGAATTCAATGCTGACACTAGCACGAGCAACAATAGTCAGTGCCATGCAAGCATTGGCTTAATTTATCATTACCGATCACAATCACAGTTTAGTTAATTAATTTTGTTTGAAAAAAAAAAGAATTCTTTTATGATTATGAAGCTTAGTTTGCTGACTACATACAAGAGTGTTTAGGCACGTTTGTTTCTTGACTATTAAACAAAATTTTATAAAATTTATTTTCGTCCAAAGCAGGACCGAGTTTAGGCATGTCAAAGAAAGAACTAAATATATTATTGCAAGCATTAGGGTTTTAACGCAGGCCCATGGTCGGCCCTGCATTCGAACAATCGTGTACGTATAATGTTCCTTGCAAAAAGAAGCATCTCATTTTAGGATATCAGGATAAGAGCAACACATCCTAAATGACATTATATTAACGTTCCATTTTTAGAGTACTGAGAGATTGCCTATTTTTGCAGTGTTTACTGTACTAAAACGCGTCTTACTATTATTAATTATCTACATAATAAAATATAAGCTTATTCTAATGTCTGAAATGTGTTTTCGTTGGAGTTAACTACTGTTAACTTATCATTATACAGATTCACTTAAATTAGTTTTTGCTTGATTCTTATTTTTAAATTTAGTTAAAAGTTCAATTTTGAAAATAGTAACAATTTTTTTAATAATGTTACTTTGTTAATTTTCTTTATTTTTGTGAATGTTTCATCAATCAGCATTTTAATTGAATTACATTCTTAAAGTAGTAACATTTTTAATAATGTTACTTTGTTACTTTTATTCATTCTTACGAATGTCTTATCAATTAACATTTTTAAATTTAGTTAATTGATTTAATTGAAATAAATTTTGAAAGTAGTAACATTCTTAATAATGTTACTTTGTTACTTCTATTCATTTTATTAACGTTTTATCAATTAACAGTTTAAATCTTGTTAATTGATTTTAATTGAGATGAATTTCGAAAAAATAGTAACATTTTTAATGATGTTACTTTGTTACTTTTATTCATTCTTACAAATACCTTATCAATTAACATTTCTAAATTTTGTTAATTGACTTAATTGAAATAAATTTTAAAAATAGTAACATTTTCAATAGTGTTACTTTGTTACTTTTATTAATTTTTATAATTGTTTCATCAATTAACATTTCAAACTTTGTTAATTGATTTAACTGAGATAAATTTCGAAAATAGTAACATTTTTAATCATGTTACTTTGTTACTTTTATTCATTCTTACAAATACCTTATCAATTAACATTTTTAAATTTTGTTAATTGACTTAATTGTAATAAATTTTAAAAATAGTAACATTTCTTTACACACACACTGCGTATTCATGCTAGTTTAATTGTACATACAAGTGACCACATTCATGCACACATGAAACCCAATATGTATATAATTACTGTTTAATAGGTATTATACATATGTACAAGTATGTGCATCACTCCAAATCGAAATATAATGCATAAAAGTTTAGGATTTAATATTCGTAAATATAATATTGAAATTACCCAGAAAATTCGTTTGAACGCAAAACCTTGTATTCGAAATCAATTTTTACGCCAATGTAAATTTTTGTTTATGTTTTGTTTATACGGCATTTTATTAAGCTTCTCTAATTTCTGCAAAGTGGAGCTATTGGATTCCCAGAGGGGGGGGGGAGGTTATCCAGTTATCTGCTAACCCACGTTCCTCTTTTGTATTTATAAGATATTAAATTAGTGCCTTATTGTCCCTCTATTGAAATGGAGCAAAATTTGTCTCGAAATAGTGACGAAATTTGGAGTCGGGCCAGGGTAATTTTTGAAACGCGGTCCGGGAAAACTTCCTTAGGTTATCCTTCTTTTGAAGCTCTCAGGGTCTTGGTGGAAAAGTGTAATGGTGCCTGCAAAATTCTGGATGAGTTGTTAGGCGAGGCGAGTGGAAAAAGGTGTATTTCCATGGATCAGGAAACTCACCTTCTCGCGTGTTGGTGTTCGGAGTGTTGTCCGACAGTGCAAGGGGGGGATGACAATTTAGACTGCCTTTCAGTTTCTGTGGATAGTGATGCGGAAACAATAATTTTGGGAAGAGATTCACCGTCAAGGGCAATGGTTGTTGAAGGGCAGGAGGATGATGACCAGGACGAAAACATCGAACTTGCCGTCGCCGAGATTTTTGATTCAGGGGAGGAGAGTTCCAGTGACGATTCTGAATCCGAGTCGGATATTGCCTCTGAGTCCGATGTAGGGGAGTCATACACCTACAGTTTTCGGTAGTTGTCCTCTTATCTCAATTTTTAAATATAAACATTTATGTAGGGTAGATGTACCCATTACTATAAATGCATCGATAAATGCAAAAAATTTTTTTTTTTTAACGGTATTATGCATTTTTTTTAAGAGTTTAAATTTCATTTAAATTAATAAAGATTATTTAAAGCCTAACTCAAAACAATTGCCAATAAAGATACACATTAAATAATTAATTATTTAATTATTCAAGTTTAAATTACAACCTATCGCAGTAATTGGAACATGCACGTGTTTCTATTATTGCGAACAATCCTAACCTTCAAATACAAGTTATTATCATCGCAGTAATTGGAACATGCACGTGTTTCTATTATTGCGAACAATCCTAACCTTCAAATACAAGTTATTCTCATCGCAGTAATTGGAACAGTAATTGGTGCATACTCGTAGTAATATCAGTCCAGAGTATTATTTATAAATTTGCTATTTTTACGAGTACATAATTTATTTTAATATTTTAATTAGTGGCTTCTACTTCAATAGATAACAAGAGTGTTTTTATGATCAGTTAAATAATTATTTTGATTTATATTTATCTTCTTTTCCAATATTTTATCGAACTTCGATTTCACATCGCAGTAATTGGTACTTTTACCCTATCTTGCGTTAATTAAGTTGGGGTTTGATTTATTAATTTTTTTTTATAGACACCTCGTCAGGATTCCAGAATGGGAGGATGTTGAGCCGCCTGGGGGCCACGGTTGGCTAAAAACCGCGGTCGAACTTGCTCCTGTTCCGCCAGGATTACTTCGCCGATCCTGCTGGAAGATGGAATTCTTTTTCAATTCTGTGTTGAACAGTTGGAGGTCACGGGGCTATTGGACTCCTGTAAGTTTTCGTTTAACCTTTCCGGCTTTGCCCTAACCTCTCGTTATTCATTATTTCTTATTATTATCACCCTCCTCAATTTTTTTAGAAAGACTTTATTGCCCCAAATGTGCGTCTGGTGGCGCGTTTAGATATTCGGATTGGCGCAATCTGTCATAATGTGTGAGTATTACTTGAACTCTCTTCTCTTTCTATTCGACTTGCTATACACGATTTTTATGTGAGACCATTTTTTCCTCTTTTTTTTTTTTTTTTTTTTTTTTCAGTGCGTTTTCTGAACTGCCAAAAAGTCCACCACGGGAGGGTATTTATTGCGCAATTCCAGGGATCAAATTAGTGTATGTCCAAAAATATTCCATAATCGGCCCGAGACCAGTCCCTCAACGTTTTTGGGAGCTGGTGAGTAGTAACAATAGGACCCTTGTCAATCATTAGGAAATTTAAAAATTGCACTTAAAATGCAGGAAGCGACACAAAATAAAAACCAAAGGCATTATTGTTATTTCTCTACTTCTCTTTCTGTTCTAGCATGGGACTCGATAAGCTATTCATCGCACATTGACTAGGATAAAATAGAAGAGAGCCATACTTGCAGACAAAATAATTAATTGAAATTTTATCAAACTAACCAGGGTTAAAGAAATCAATCGAAATTGAAAACCTGTATTGAAATTCCAAAAAAAAAAGGAAAAGAAACGTTAATTACCACCCGAGGAGTACAAAGTTTCTTAGTCATCGAATAAAATAATGGAGAGTCGACAAAAATTAAACTAAAGCAATAATTAGGATTAAGAAGTTAATAAAAAAAAAACTTGTGAATAATCGAATAAAAGAAATGTGATTAAAAATTACATTATTATCTACTTATTTTATTCAACTGGAAATTTATGCAACATTATCAATATGAGGCATCCGGTCAGTGTCTCAACTTGATCTTTGTTACCTGATTCGGTCTCTCATACTCTTAAGGCAAAAAAATGCCCCTTTTTTTTCTTTAATGGCTTGGGTGTAAGATAGGTCTGAGCATACATGGAGCAAAATTCATTAATTGTGGGATTTTCCGAAAAAGTTAATAAGTTTCGTGAGAATATATATATATAAATTTTTACTTTTAAAGTGTGCTTATTTGATACAATGGTTACATACCGATTATGAGTCTAATAGTAAGCAAGGGAAATTATTTAGGCAATTCTAAGATGACCCAATGTTAACAATATGTTTCTCTCTTAAACAAATTCTTTTCATTTTGTTTTTACATTTTTGCAAAGAGGCAGTTTGTACGAAACAGTGATTCCAGCTTTTTAACTTGATACTTCCCGTGCTTGTTCACACGGTATCTGCTGCGTCGCCTTAAGCTTAGAATCTCGTTCTTTAGTGTAATTTTGACTTTATTCGCGACCACTCATTGTGTCGTTAGTGCGAGAAAAAAAAAATTAGTGAAAGAAAAAAATAGAAAGCAAGATAATGGTGGAATTGGTGAAATTAATGGACATTGAAGCAGTTCGTAGTGCCTTAGCCTTAACGAATGCGGATCTTCTCGAGGATGGGCCTATACTGTCCTACATTCAAAACAAGTGTTTGGAGGGACAGTCCTTAAGGGACATTTCCGGAAGACGCGGGTAAGCAGTGAATTTAGAAATTTTTTTTTTTTTTTTTAATACTTTAATGCTTCAACGCCTTAGGCGATTCCATTGTTGTTGGTCATTTAAAACTATAAATTTTTGACAATTCAAATAGTGGGAATTACGAAAATGAAGAATATGTTTGAAAAATGACGAAAATAATTGACAGTTGGAAAATTTGAAAGTAGCTACATAACTACGCATTGGAAAAAGTAGTAAAAACAAAAATGGAAATTGACTTAACAAGAATAGTTGAAAAATGATAGAAATAGCTGTTCAAGACCATTGCAAATTGAACAACAAGAATGGAAATAAAATCAAAAAAATAATTGAACAATTAAATTAGAAAAATGATAATTGAAATAATAAGGAAAATGCGATAATGGTAATAGCAATAATACTATTAATAATAAAAATAATTGAATTAAAAATTTAAAACAATTTGATGAGTAAAATAATAAAAGTCTGAGAGTTATTAAATATATAAGATTAATGGAAAATCAAAAAAAAAATAATAAAAAAAATTAAAGAATTGTTTTGAAATTTCAACAAATAATTGATAATTGAAGAAAACTTACAAAACGACTGAAAAATTAGATATTAAAGAAAATAATTTAGAATGGAGGAGAATGATTGTATATTGAAAACTAAAAAAAAAATAAGTGTAATAAAGAAAATGTCTTAAAAGAGTTTGAATTTTCCAATTTTATATATAAAAATAAAATAAATAAAAGGAGAAAATAGCGTAGATGGATATATAAAAATATTTACATATTCTCGAAATCTAATAATACCTATTTAAATTATGTTAGACATTAACCATTATATAAAAACTTCCAATTATACAAAAATGTTATTGTGTATTAAAACTTTAGTTAATCCAACTTTTGAAAATGATAATTTAGATTATAATTAGGATTAATGAAAATTGGGCCTAATGGAATTTGAGATTAAGTAAAATCTATATAAAAATAAAAAAAATGGTGAAAAGTTTTAAATGTTTAGCTATTAATAATTTGGAATAAAATTTTTATAAAATGATTTGTAAATATAATAATTAAATTTATCAGACATCTTGAATTAGAATCAATTTTGAGGTTACCTTCCTCGAAGAAGTTGACCTAAAGGACCTGGACATCGGTTCGGCACTTGAAATCAGTGTGGCAGTTGTTTTTCACTTTTTGAGATTAACTTCATTGAAGAAATAAACCTTAATGAACTAGACGTCGGTTAAGCATTTAAAGTTATAGTGGCAGTTAGTATTCACATTTTAAGGTTACCTGTTACAGCTCGCTTTAACCAAAGCTGGTGGTCGCGGTGGGGAAAGAAACTTTGTGGACGCTGCGTTAGGATTCACACGCTTATAGGCGCATGATCTTGTATCTCCAAGCGAAGAAATTCGCACTTCGCGGTTTTTCGCGGTTCGCGGTTTCCGCGACTGATATCACACACGCTTGGTGGCGCGGGGATATGCTAGGCGGTTGTGGCGTTAAGGTTTCACACGCATGGTGGCGCGGGAACTCGTAACACCGGGAACGCGACCGAAAGGTAGAGGGTTAGGGGTTTGCAAGAAAATAAGGTAGTCGAGTATTGGCAAACAGCTCTGAGAGGGCAGTTTATATAGGGAAACTCTCTGTGTAAAAAAAACTTACACAGAAAGTTTCCCCTTCCCAGCCCTCCAAGTTTCTACAAGCTTCTAGAAGCTTCTAGGCTCTTTCCAGAGTGTCAGCCTACAAAATACACAAATGACAATAATGATAATAATACAATAATAATAATAATAATAATTGAAATAATAATAATAATAATACTTATTATAATAATAATAATAATAATAATAATACTAATTATAATAATAATAATAATAAGAACAATAGTAATTAGAATAATACGGTTAATAATAACAATAATAATAATAATAATAATTCGATATCTCTGTGGTAAATGGTAACGTCCGTTACCGAATATCACAGAATTGCCTGACCGGTTAGGTCAGGTAAGATGCCCTCTTCCGAACACCAAGGAAATATTTGGTCCACTTGACCAAGTGTTTGAGTGGCATCTAAGATGGGGTTTCTGACATCTCAATCGAGCGCCTCCCCAGGTGGCGGATAGAGGGAATCCTCCCAGATATGGGTGGAACCGGGCAATTCAAATACCCGGGGCGGACCAACGTCAGATAGGGGTGGGCACCCGATATAATTGTCGACTTTGTGTTGGGCTAACCACTCACACAGAGTTTTTTGCGGTTACGACCACAGTAACGCGCAGCGCCACCCACAATGGGTCTCTCTCGGATGGAGACCAGGGTTCAGTTGGGAGTGGCAATAGGATAGAACCCAGGCAACGACCAGGCTTCGACCAGGGACAAACTCGTACACGTTTAAAATGGACGGACCAACTTCGAAGGGACATCTTAGACTGTTGGCGACAGAGCTCTCCGGACCGAAGAGGTTACATGTTGAGGCTTCATGAGCGATGGAGCAATATGCATCCCCAATACGCACAAATGAAACCTCAGTACTTACGAGATCAGGTATCCTTTTTGCGAAGGAAAGGCCATGAAGTTCTTCAAGAAGAATCCTCTGAGAACATACCATCAGTTCTCACAACAACACCTTTGCAGACAGTTGAGTATGTAAACATAAGAGCAAGGGAAACCAAAATCTATCTTAAGGTTTCCATTAAAATGGACAAAATGGCTGAAGCGAATAGAGAACTTTCATTACTTCCAGAGGATGTAGATCTCTGGACATTGAACTGTGCAGTCTATGAAAAAGCAGTTTCCTTGGTTCGTGACAGTAACAGAAAATCTGTTTCAGAACGCGTTGCCAAGACCTGTAAAAGAATTAGGCATGTTCAGTTCAAAATTGGGGTAGCTAGACGGAATGCTTCTCACCTTCAGAGTGTGATTGCTTATCTGGAGACGAATCGGAGATTTACACCTAGAGTGTTAGAAATATCCCGATCTCTGAAGAGTTTGCATCATACTTTGAATAAATCTAAGCTGCAGACCATCAAGCAGCATTGGACTGAGAAGATACGTTCTCTTGTAGTCATAAGAGAACGTTTAGAACGTCGGGTTAAGTGGATAAAACAAAATAATGTTTTCGAAACTAATCCTTCCCGCCTATTCGGTATAACATCGCCGGTCGTTGACAGACCACCATGTCGCGAAGAGATCGAAAACTTCTGGAAAAACATCTATGAAACCTCATATTCGTTGAATGAAGAAGACGCTTCTTTGCCTCTTTTCCGTAGCTTTTGTCTTAGACAAGGGCTTGACCATCATGCGGAGGAATGCCCATCAATTACTAAGGAGGAAGTGAGAAATGTAATTGCTAAAACTAAAAACTTTTCAGCGCCTGGGCCGGATAAAATTAACAACATGTGGTGGAAGAAGTTTACTTCAACACACCAACACCTGGCCCGCATATTCTCAACTTTTCTCAACGGAGAACATCCCGTACCACAGTGGTTGGTGGATGGACGTACGGTACTATTGCCAAAATGTGGAGATTTGACTTGTCCAAAGAATTACAGACCAATAGCTTGTCTTAACACCTGCTACAAGCTATTTACTGGTATCCTTAAGGAAAGAATTTTGTCATCTATTCAACCAGTATGGAGTGCAATAGGCGAACAACGAGGATGCAAGAGTGGTCTGGCAGGTTGTAGGGAGAACCTACTGATTGATAGGTGTGTCACCCAAGACTCGATATTTTATCGACGAAACTTGTCCATGGCTTGGATTGACTACCGTAAGGCGTTTGATTCCACCAGTCATGAGCTTATTATTAAGCTTCTTGAATGTCTTGCGGTACATCCAGACATAGTGAGATGCTTGAGAGAGCTTATGCTTTTATGGAGAACAAGGTTTGTATTAACATCAAACAAGCAACAGGTGATGACTGACGTCATCATCTACAAAAGAGGAGTTTTCCAAGGCGACTCTCTTAGTCCTCTATTGTTTTGTATCTCCCTCTTGCCTCTGTCTGTTGTGCTTCGTGAAAAACACTCTGGATACTTGTGTGGCAAACCAAGACATAGAGTTCACAAGATTAACCACCTGTTTTACATGGACGATCTTAAGCTCTATGGCTCCAGTAAGGAAGCATTAAAAATTCTAGTGTTTGCAGTGGCCAAGTATTCCAGTGCAATTGGAATGAGCTTTGGACTTGATAAATGTGCTGTTGTTCATATGAATAGAGGAAGACTGGAAACATCTGAAACATTAGGCGATTTAGACGATCTTCAGCTTATTGGTCGCAACACCATTCATCATCTTGGTGAAGGAGAAACTTACGCATATCTTGGAATTCCACAATCGGAAACTCAAGACGTGCGTGGGCTTAAAGATCAACTCCAAATTAAATATCGAGGTCTTCTCAGAAAAATTTGGTCATCCGAATTATCAGGGAAGAATAAGATACAGGCCACAAATGTATTAGCCATTCCTTTAATACTCTACACATTTAGAGCTGTTAAATGGAATGTAGATGAGCTGAAGATACTGGATAGACAAACGCGCAAGATGATGACAATACATCGATGCCATCATCCAAGGTCTTCCGTAACTCGAATATACCTTCCACGAGATCAGGGAGGAAGAGGGTTACTAAGTTTAGAATGTCTTCATCGCCGTATTGTACTGGCTGCGGCATGCTCAGTGATAAATAGTACGGATCCTTTAATGCAATTTGTCCATCATCATGAAGTTGCAAATAATGGGGCATTTTTATATCAAGCGGCAAATAGAGCGGCAAAGGAACTTAATCTTCGATTTGATACAAATAATACCGAACATGGAATAGCGTCATTACCACCTTTGATGCTCAAAAAACATGTAAAGAATGCAGAACATGTACTTCTTTTAGAAAAACATGTTAGTAAGCCTGGTCACGGACAATTTTATAATATCGTCAGAGAAATGGGATTGTCTGTAGGTTTGTCTTTTGCATTCCTTAAACCGGCTGGATTAAAATCGGAGACAGAGGGATTTTTGTTCGCTTGTCAGGATGGAGTGATTAATACTTTGGTGTACCGCAGCCGTGTAATGCATATACCTGTTGACGATTCCAACTGTCGTGCATGCAAACAATACCCGGAGACACTTAGTCATATATTAAGTGCCTGTCCGATTTATGTATGTAACAGATATATAGAAAGACACAATGCTGCACTGAAGGTTTTGTATTACCACCTTCGTCACCAGTACGGTATAGATAAGGAGCCCATTCTGCCGTATGCCCAAATGTATCAAGAATCCGTTGTAGAAAATGACCAGTGCAAGATCTACTGGAATTTTTCTTTCCCCACCACTCATCATATCAGTGCCACCAAGCCTGATATGGTCCTCCAAGATCATAAAAGTAAGATCATTTATGTAGTTGAGTTTTTGGCTCCTGCCGACAGAAACATCATTAAAAAGGAGGATGAGAAACGGATTAAATATCAAGAGCTCTTATTCGAATTGAGTAAAATGCATCCAGGATATAGAGTCCATTTGATTGTTTTAATTCTCGGCTGCTTAGGAGGGATGAAGGCTTCATTTGTGAGCCAACTGAAGAAGATCCCAACCTGCGAACGTCAAGTCAATCTGTTAGCAGGTAGAATGCAAAAAGCAGTTCTTTTGAATTCTCTTTTTGTGGTCCGACAGCACTGTTCCTTGTAAAAAAAACATCTTTAAAGGTAGCTCTAAAAAAGCATCCAACAATTTCATGTCGGCCGCACAAGAACATCGGCGGCAATGGACATGAAGACCCAAAGAACAGAATGGTGAAACTGTACAGAGTAAAAAAAAAGAAACTTTTGCTTACCTTCCAGGACGGAAGGAGCAAAAGTTGATAAGAATATGTAAAGCAAGAATTGGGAGAGGTTGTTTTAGTGCGGTATTGCCACAGGATGTGGTCGAGTCCCACACGAACAAGTGCGTAAATGCATTTTTCCTCTCCTAAACTTGTTTTGTAAAAAAAAAAAAAAAAAAAAAATAATAATAATAATAATAATGACCCGAAATAGGTTGTTTGGTGACTCCGTTACCAAGCAGCTCAAAGATACTGGTCATACTTGGCTCAGTACTTAGATGACAATTGCAAAACATCGTATAGGTATTTGATTGAGTTGGTAAGGGATTTGTGGTACCCCTTACGGGATATCACAGAGTTTCTGAGCCAGCTGGGTCAAGTACTTGAATGGCATTTAAGATGGGGTTTCTGACACCCCAATCGGGCGCCTCCCCAGGTGGCGGAAAGGGGAGGGCCTCTCAGATATGGGAGGTACCGAGGAAATTAAAATACCCGGGGCGGACCAAAAGTCAGATAGGGGTGGGCACCCGATATAATTGTCCACTCTGTGTTGGGATAACCTCCTACACAGAGTATTTGCGGTTACGACGACTGTAACGCGCAGTGCCACCCACAATAGGTCTTTCTCGAATGGAGATCAGGGTTCAGTTGGGCGTGGCAATAGGATAGAACCCAGACGACGACTAAGCAACGACCAGCGACAAGCTCGATTAAGGATGAAATGGACGGACCAACTTCGGAAGGACGCTTTGTTGTGTTGGCAAAATAGTTCTTCTAACAGAAGAGGATACGTGCAGAGGTTACATGCGCGATGGGTCAATATGTAACCTGAATATGCGGAAATGACGCCTCAGTACTTAAGAGATCAGGTATCCTCTCTGAGAAAAAGGGGATATATCCAATAGCGTTTCTGTCCACCGCGTAAGAACAACAGCGGCAAGGGACAGGGACACCTACAGAACAGTGAACTGAAAACACCTCGAGCAAAAGAATCGCGCTCTTGCTTACCTTTCAGGACGGAAGAAGCAAAAGCGGATAAGAGTACGTAAGGCAAGAATGGGAGAGGTTGTTTTAGTGCGGTATTACCAAAGCACGTGGTTGACTCCCACACGAACAAGTGCGTAAAGGCATTTTTTCCTCTCCTAAACTTGTTTTGTAAAAAAAAAATAAATAAAAATAATGATAATAATGATAATAATAGCAAAACATTAATCAACACTAAAAATTACTGCTCTAATTACAATGTAATTAACCTAAAATAATTGTACATAATTAAAACTACACAAAAATGCACCAACTCGCTTACTCCGGCGAGCGCCTGCTGGAACTCGCTCGTAGGCCTTTGCGGGGGGCGAAAACTCTGAGGAGAGTACCGGTGAAACCGGATTTTGCTGCCGCAAAGAGGCTCTCAAGCGGAGGATCCGTGCAGAGCTTCTCTTTCGATTTTTGGGGTGATTTTATATGTTTGACATATAACAAGTCCTCCCCCTTTAAGCCAGATATTGGTGACTGTTAGTTTGTCTGATAACATAGGACTTATCTAATAATTTCGTACTTCCTCCGAGTTGCGTAAGGGCGATTGTCTCGATAGTTCATGCGTCCTCGATCCCTCATAACGTAGCGCCCTCCGGCGTTTCGCTCTTCTCCTTGTTCTTCATTGTAATAATATAGGGAGGGTGAGTTGGACCCTGCTGGGGCGAACTCTTAAATGTATTGGTAGGGAGCGAGGACTTGTACAGTCTGGGGCTCAAGAGTGTTGGTGGCCTCGGCTGAGGCGAGTGGATGGTAGGAGTCTGACCCTGCCGGGGCGGACTCTTGATTGGTTTGGTCTGGAGCAAGGACTTGTACAGTCCGGTGCTCAAGAGCGTTAGAGGCCTCGGCTGAGGCGAGTGGATGGTGGGATTCAGAACCTGCTGTGGCGGACTCTTGATTGGTTTGGTCAGGAGCAAGGACTTGTTCGGTCCTGTGCTCGGGAGCGTCGAGGGCCTTGGCAGAGGCGGGTCTACGTAGCACAGGGTCGGAAGCTGTGATCAACTGGTTGATGTGGACCTTATGGGGCCCATTGTCCTTCTGGATCCACACAACTTCGGGTGATTCGACCTTTAGGACCTGGTGGAGCCCGGTCCTGACAGGTGCTAAGTTTGCGTTGAAACGCTCCGCGGCGTTAGATAATTGGTGATTGCGTGCGTACACCCAATCACCTACGGAGTAGGGCGGTCGGTAGTTTGGTACTGCGTAGCGGTCTTGGTAACCCCTTTGGTTCAGGTTGGCCAAATCTTCGCGTTCAGCCGTAGTGCTCGGCTCCAGGGCAACTGGTAAGTCCCATTCATCGGGTGTCAATATTTGACGCCCGAGAAATAGGTAGGCGGGGGGGGCATACTGGTGGCGGCGTTCCTTCTTCTGCGCAGAGTGAAAAGTATGTCCGGGATGTGTTGATCCCAGGAAGTCTGATTGGACCCCGACAGCCGGAGTCGGAGGGCCTTTTTTATTTCCTGATTTCGCCGTTCCTTGGGGTTAGCTCGGGGGTGATACTCAGGAGTCGTCCAAAGGGTGCACCCCCACTGCCCCCTCTAGGGGCTGCAAGACCTTGTCGTTGGTAAGGGGGCTTACGGGTAACTGTGCCCAAACTAAGAAGCAGCCCTATTCCCGTGGTGTTCACCGTGCCCTTGTGGATGTGATGGTGCCATCTAACCTGCCCGCACTGGGAAGTGACTGAGAAGGGTCTCCCGCTACTGAAATTCGAGTAGAGCACTGTAACGCGCAGTGTATTCGCTCGGGTGGATGTGTCTGGGGACCTGGTTCCGGGTGTTTCTTGGGGCGGTAGCAGGGGCACCTTTCAACGGTGGTATTGGACCGGGGATACCGGGCGCCCTCCCCGTGTATAATGCCTTACCCCAGTATGCGAGCACTGCTGTGGCGGACCTTCTACATTCTTCGCCTAATCGTGGGAACCAAAATGGATACACAAAATAAAAACACAAATCTTAAAGAGGGAAAGGAGACGATCAGCGGGGAAAGCTCGCCAGAGATGGCCGAGCTTGCCTACGAGCCGAGTGAGCACGGGAGCGCGCGAGATGTGGGAAGCATGCGCGATGACCTCTCCGAAGCCGCGGAAGAAATGTCAATTATGACAACCACTGATGCGGGGGAAGGAGCCGTGACGGACGGGTCGGAAAAGAAAAAGAAAAAAAAGGTAAAGGGTAAGAGAAAAAGGGATAGAGATGGACAGAAGGACGCTTTGTCTGGAAAGAAAAAGAAGACTAAGGAAAAGACATCCTCCTCTGATGAGTCCCAGCCTGGTCCCGATACCGGGCAACCTAACCCCCCGAAGGGGAACTCTCGGGGTGCGGCCAGGGACCCAGCAGGGAAGGAGACACAGGAAATGGAAACGGATGATGAGGACTCGGACTGTACCATAGTAAGGAATAAGCGAGGCAAAAAGAAACAGAAAGGGAATACACTTGGAAAGGACAAATGGGAAAAAACAAACATAAACACAGGAAAGGAAGGGGACAATGGAAGGACCAAGCCTCCAGGGAAACCTGGAAGCAAGCCCAACGGACAGGACGGTCGACATCTCCCCCCCCCCCACAGCAGCCTGTGCCGGGGTCAACCACTGGCTCCCAGCCGAGGGTGGACCCTCCCCCCTCGCTGGAGGCCCTTAAAACGCTCGCGCGCGCCACGGAACGGGACATTTTTGAATGTTTAACGGACGAGAACAACAGCGTCAAGGGGGCCATCTTGAAGCTCGTCACTGCTAAGACTCGCGACCTTATGGGCATAATCGACGAATTGATTATTGCGAATGCACGACTTGAAGGCAGATTAGCGGGCTGGGAAAGGGCTGCCGCCCTCGCGGCGCAATCAACTTCGGGGGCGGCCGCGGTGGTGGTGCCCCCCTCCTATGCTCAAACAGCAGCTGGCTCGTTGAAATTAGCCAACCCCGCGTCAAGTTATTCTGCCCCTCGCCCTTCTTCCTCCGGATTGGGCACCAAACCCAGAACGACCCCCCCGGCCCTACTGGGAAAGTTCTCCCTCCTCCCTCCGCCCCCCCTCCCCCCGGGCGGGAACAGAAACAGGTAATGGTTCTTCAAACCACCGAGGTGGACGCGGTCCTAAAAACATCAATGTGCGCCCGCCCCCCCCCCCCCGCGGTCCTCATCCGACCGTCTCGCAAGACGGGAGACCTTGGACAGACGGACGTGACGAACCCGGACGCAACAAAAAAATTGATCATGCAATACCTGGATCCAGCTCGGGGCGGAATTCAAATCTGTGGGTTACGTAAGAGTGGTGATTCCGGGATCATAGTTGAGACGACAAGTGTCGCATCTGCCACGAAAATAATAAACAGTCCCGCGCTGTCGGCTGCAGGCTTGGAGGCCATTATCCCTCCCAAGCTGGACCCGGAGATTATGATCCGCGAGGTTAGAGCATCCACTACTCCAGAGGAGGTGACCCGAGAAGTTCACAGTCTCAACAGTGACCTTATCCAGGGCATCGACCTTGAGGCCTTTAAGAAGGTCTTCAGACCGAGGTACAAGGCCGGTCCCAGGGGAAAGGACACTGTCCACTGGATCGCTTCAGTGGGCCCCTGCCTCCACGAGAGGATGCGCCAACAGGGGTTCCTTTACCTTAACTGGAGGAAATGTAGAGTCCATGACTCTACAGACGTTCCTCGCTGCAACAGATGCTGCGGCTTCGGACATCCGACCAAAGCATGCCAGGAGAAGCAGGACGTCTGCCGACACTGTGCCTGCAATGGACATCGTGCTGCAGATTGACCACAAAAAAGGGAGGGAATATCGCCAACGTGCGCCACTTGCAAGCGCGCTGGACGTTCGTCGACGAGGCACTCGACTATGGACAAAGACTGCCCCACTTGCCTTATGGCAATGGGACGCTACATGGGACGCATAAAGACTGCAGACGACGGACAGACGACAGCCACAAATGGCTAATAACGCCAACACAACTCGACAACGACGTAACAACACGACTGTTGATACCCCAGTGTCTAATCCGCCACCCGCTACTCTGCGCATAGTCCAACATAACATGCGTGGTGCATCTCTGGTCACCCCGCAGTTGAGCGACTATTTGCGTCGGCGGAGCGTCGATGTTGCCCTTGTGCAAGAGCCATACGCCAACAACATGGGCGATCTCGTCGGGCTTTGTGGAACTATTAAAAGAGCGACAGCGCGGGGCTGCTTAGAGCCCAGAAGCGCTGCGATGAACTACAACCCCAGAACCAGTATAACGGTATTGAAGCACCTCACGAATCAGCACACGATCTGCGTAGAGATACACGGCTTTGCTGTGCCTCTCTACGCAATATCTTCGTACTTTCAATATGCGGAGAGTACTAAGAAGCATCTGAACTGCCTCTCCCGTTCCTTATGGGAGCTGCGTGACAGAAACGTGATTATATGTGCGGACGTCAATGCAAAATCTCCTCTCTGGGGATCCCCTGTCACTGATGACAAGGGTGAACTGGTTGAAGACTTCATTGTCCAGCACAATCTTCACGTCCTGAATCGCGGTGGGAAATGCACGTTCCGCAGCGGCCGCGGCGCTTCGCATATTGACGTTACGCTGGTCACGGGTGCTCTACTACCCATGGTAACAGACTAGACTCTACGTACGGACGCAACGACAAGTGACCACGCGCTCATTGAGATTAATCTCAGTGCAGCCGTGAGCACGGACACTGACACAGACCACCTCGACAAACGCCCGACGAGGTACAACGTTAAAAAAAGTTAGGTTGGAGGACTTCCAGAGGACCCTAACGGAGAAACTGGGAGCCCTCGATGAGGCTCAACCTGAAAATATTGAAAAATTAGAAACTCTTGCGGGGGGCATCACTGGCGCTCTGACCAGTGCATGCCAAGCCTCCATGCCACGCAAATCGTGGAGACCTAGAGCTCACCCCTGGTGGACGGACACCCTCACGCGGATGAAACGTAGCGTTCAACGTCTGAGGAGGGATTTCCAGCAGGAAAAGAATGTGGATATGCGCAATGGGAAGCGCGAGGCATATGTCCGCCTTCAAAATGAGTTCCGCTGCCTGGTAAGGAAGACCAGCCAGGATTCCTGGAAGCGGCTCGTTGAGAGGGAGGGCAACGCGAACCCCTGGTGTATTATTTACACTACTGCGCCTAGACGACTTAAGACTGACACAGTCCTACGAACAGTTACGGACGAACATGGCATTGCCGCTAAGTCCATGTCTGAAGGGGCACAATTCCTTATGAGTGCATTCGTCCCGGATGACGATGGGTTTGCTGATAACCCCGTAGGAGCTCCGGCTCCCTACGAGGCCCCAGCTGATGATGAGCTCCCCTTCACCGGCCCAGAGGTTTGGAAAATTATCCGGGCCCTCCCCAGCAACAAAGCGCCCGGACTCGACGGGGTGGAAATCCCCGTGGTCAAACTGGCGTGGCCATTGTTGGAGAAGGCTTACCTCGGTCTGCTGAACGGTTGCCTGAAGCTGGGCTACTTCCCGGAAACGTGGAAACGCAGCAATCTCTGCATTATACCGAAAGGACGGGACAAAGACTTGACAAATGTCAGGTCCTACAGACCCGTGTGCCTACTTTCCGTACTTGGGAAAATATTCGAAAGACTCCTCCTGGGAAGGTTGGTACGTACTGCGCTAGCTCCGGACCGACTGTCGCCCTGGCAGTTCGGATTCATGAAGAATAAGTCTACTAAGGATGCCATTGTCGAGTTGCGAAGGATTGCCGATCGGCAGGGGGAGAAATACGTTCTTGCCCTTCTGTTCGACATCACTGGAGCCTTCGACAATCTGAGGTGGCCACATGTACTGAGAGGCCTCGAGATGAGGCGCTGTCCACTGAACCTACTGGGAGTCATGGGAAGCTATTTTGATAGCCGCTCCATGACCATCTCCTGGATCGGAGGTAGCACTACCAAGACACCCACCAAGGGTTGTCCACAGGGCTCCGTCTTGGGCCCCTGTGCATGGAATGTTGCCTTTGATGACCTCCTGCGAGTATTGGAAGACAAGCTTGGTGGGGACTTCGTCATTTATGCCGATGACCTCACCAAGGTTGTCTCCGGGAAGTCCAGGTTGGAAGTTGAGCAAAAGGCTCAGAGGGTGGTGGACAGAGTGGATGGCTGGTGTCGTGCGAGCGGCCTCAGGCTGTCCAAGACAAAAACAGAAATGGTATTCCTCAGACATCCCAGGCTCCCTGGAGGGGGAGTTCGGATCAAGGGAAACCGCAAGTACGTCGAGAAGAGATACGACTCTGACTGGAACCTGAGATGACCTGTTGTCAAGCTGGATGGGGCGTCGCTCCCTCTCAAAAGGTGGGTGCGCCTCCTTGGAGTCCATATTGACCAGGGCCTCAGATTTCAGACTCACTGTATTAAGACGGCTAATAGACTCAAAACTGACTTCGCAGCCATTCGCCGGGTCGCTCCTGCGACGTGGAGACTGACATTCGATACAATGAAAGCATTGTACCGAGGACTATTCCGTTTCGTAGCAGCATACGCCTCGGCGGGATGGTCTGACCTCATAACAGGAACGGACAAACGAAGACTGATTTCGACATAGAGACAGACACTACTGACACTAACAAGATCGTACAGAACTGCACCGTCCAGCGCGCTTTGCGTACTGGCAGGGGAACTACCAATAGACCTCCTGCTTCAGGAGCGGGCCGCACTATACCGGGTTAGGAAACGCCAGAGCCTCAAGCATGGCTCCCTTGACATTATAGCTAAAGATGTTGACCGAGGCACGGCTGCCCTGGTTAAAAAAGGGACGATCAGACTTTGGCAACAGACTTGGGACACGGACGAACTGGGACGAAAGACGTACGCGTACTTTCCGGATGTCAGTGTCAGACTTAAGGAGCGCCATGTCACTCCGGGACGCCACACCTCGCAGTTCCTGACCGGTCACGGAGACTTTGCCGCCTACTTGTGGCGGTTCAGTCAATAACTGCGACAATGTGTGTATATGGTCTTGTATGAATGAATGTATGAATGTATGTATCAATGTCAGTTGGAACTAGGCTCCCCAGCCTAGTTTTTTTTTTTTTTTTTTTTCGGGTGTGATGTTGGGCTTCAACCCTCATCAGGGGTGGAACCTCCACGCGGTCCCCGCTGGGTACTTCGCTTGGTGTGTCCTGGCTGAGTAACATCGGCCGGGCCAAAACAAGCGATGCTAACCACCCTCCCCTTCTGGGGCACTCGGTCTTCTTCGTCGCTTTGGACTTTACAGTCCTTACAGTGACAATTTTTCCATCCTGTGACCTTCCGGTGCAACTCGGATGATCTCGATCATCCGTGTTTCATTATGTAAAGGGTTAGGTGGGTAGTACCTATTAAGTAGATTTGTATCCGTTATGGAGTATAGCCCCTGGGGGCCTAAATATCCCTCGGGAGACTCGTCTCTCGAGCAAGGCACAAATCTGCACCCCCACTGCTTGGCGGCGTCTCTCCAGAGGTTGCTCCTGAATTGAGGACCGTTGTCACTCAAGAGACGTCGGGGATAACCATAGCGTGAAAGGATTTCTTTGTGTAGCACGTGGATGATCGATGGGGTCTCAGAGTTCCGGAGCGGGGAAGCTTCTACCCAACTCGTGAATAGGTCTGTGACCACTAAAAGAAACCGGTGTCTCTTCGTCGTAACGGGGTAGGGGCCCATCAGGTCAAGGGCCAAGGTATCCCAAATAATGTGAGCCGAGCGGGGCCGTAAGCCTACGGAGTCCTTACTATTTACGGCCTTAGAGAAACGGCAGAGAGGGCACTGTGAGACATATCGTCGAATCTCCCAGACCATTCCAGGCCAGAAGAAATAATGCTGGATACTAAACGTGTTCTCTTCGGTCCCAGGGTATCCGGCTAGGGACACGTCATGGTATTACCAAATCACACGTTGGCGGAGCGCGAGGGGAACTCTAAGGAGCCAATGGGTATTGGTCGGACTTCGCTTCCAAAATCCTCTTTCATCGAGCTTGCTTTCCTCTAAGAACTTCTGGTCTTTGGGGCTAGAGGGCTTTTCTCTTTAAAAGTTCAGGAAGTCTCTTATCTGTCGCCAGATTGTGAGGTCCTCCTGTTGAGCCTCCGTGTTGTCGGAGATCAAGGTAGGGGCTACGATGAAACTGATGACAGGTGTCTCAGTCAGAGGTGTCTGATTCGTCTGGTTTTGAGAGGGGAAAGCCATGCGCTCTAAGTCAGGCTCCCCAGGTGACTCTTCGTTAGGGTCCGGGGACCGGGAGAGAGCGTCGGGGAGTTCGTTTTCCTTGCCTGGGGTGTGCTCGGTGCGGAAACTAAATTCTCCGAGGAACATATGCAATGTGGCGAGTTTGGCTCGACTGTTCTTCATATTGTCGAGCCAAGTCATGGTTTTACTATCCATTCGTAGCACGAAAGGGCGATCTTCTAAGTAGGGGCGGTATTTTTTGACGCCCAAATGACCGCGAGGCATTCCTGCTCATTGCAGTGGTAGCGGGTCTCCGTAGGGTTAAATTTTGCACTCCCGTAGGAGATAATGCGTCGTCTGCCGGAGGGATCTTCTTCGCAGAGAACGGCTCCCATACCGAGCGCACTGGCGTCGGTTTGTAAGATGAAGGTAAGCTCTGGGTCGGGCCGACTCAGCATGGATGGGTTACGGAAAGCCTCTTTGACGGCGTTAAAAGCAGCGTCGTGTTCCGGTGTCCAACGGTAGGGACGTTTGGGTGATAAAAGACTGGTTAGAGGGGCAGAGACGTCCGAGTACTTGGGCACGTACTCCATAAGCCAATTACAAGTCCCTATGAAGGACGCCAGTTCCTTCCTATTTCGTGGGGGGTCTGCATTCTGAATAGCGTCTACGTGTCGCGGCTGTGCGTGGTTGCCATCCGCGGTTATCGTATGTCCTAAGTAGGGCAGACTACTTTGGCCAAACGCGCATTTGGGGAGAGAACAGGTTAGGCCAAAGACCATGAGCCTTTCTAAAACGAGGGCCAAGTGTCGGAGGTGTGTCTCCCAGTCTGGAGAGTAGATTACGACGTCATACAGGTAGGAAATGCAGAACTTGGCCCAGTAGGAGGCCAAAGAGGAGCGCATGAGGTTCTGGAAGGTGCCGGGGGCGTTTTTAAGTCCGAATGGCATTACTCGGAACTGGTACTGGCCTCCGTCGGGTGTGGAGAAGGCAGTATACTTCTGTGCCCCAGGGGCCTTGGGAATCTGCCAATATCCGCTTTTTAGATCTAGGGTCGTAAATACCTTCGCTGTTCCGAGGTCTTTTAAAATTTCGTGGATCCTTGGGAGGCATTGGGGGGCGTCTGTGGTTTGCTTGTTTAAGCGGCGATAATCGATGCAGAATCGATAGTCGCCTCCGTGTTTGTTAGCTACCACGATAGCGGAGCTCCGGGGGGATGTAGTAGGTTCGACTATACCCTCGGCGAGCATTTCTCTCATTTGCTCATCAATAAATTTCTTCTTTATGTCCGAAAATCTGCTAGGAGCTTCACGAAAGGGCCGAGGATCTGCGAGTTCAATGTCGTGGGTAATGGTAGGCGTCTGTCGCAAGGGCCCACCTTTATGGAAAACGGACTCATAGGTCCCAAGGACTTGTCGCAATCGGTCGACATATTCCGGTGGAACAGCGGATGATAGTTCAAAATTGATGGGGTCCGGTACCGAAATGTTGGAGACTGGTAAGGGGGTCAAGAAAATGCGTTGTCGCTCGCGGTTGCCTAGGTAGAGGCAATCGGTCCGGTGTTCGGGGTGAACGTCGTGCTCCTTCAGCCAAGACCTGCCAAAGATTAGGTCTGCCCGTAGTTCGTTGCAGGCTTGGAAGGAACTTGGGTATTCCTGGTTCCCAATAATGGGCGCAAGGGGAACTGACCCATGAAGGCGGATAGTGACTCCTGTTGCGGCAAGGGCTGCTTGGGTTGGTTTAGGTTCCCTGGACCTGGGCCTTGTATACTGCGCAGTCTCAGTGGTAGTGGAACTCCGGGCAGTAGTTGCAGGGAGGTAACCGAATCGGCCTCGGAGCAGAAGCGTCCGGCGTCATCTTTCTCGGAGATTCCTCTTTCGGTGGGTTGGGGTTCTTGTTTGGTGTGCAATCTGCTTCATCCTGCTCTGCTTGGATAGCTGCCTCGAAGAGTTCAGGGAAATTACGGGGAGCAGTAGGGCGCACAAGTCGACGGAGAGTTGGTTTCATAGACTCTAAGAATAGGGTGGTTAGGTCGGCGGGATCTAGGGCCAGTTGTAGTCGTCTGGCCAACAGAGATTTTTGTTGAAGAAAAACCGCAACGGGTTCTTTTTCCCCTTGTTTTTGAGAGTAGAGGGCAGCTTGCAGCCTCATAATCACGGTCGGGCCAGAGTACTTTTTAAGGAAGAGTTCTTTGAACTCGTCCCAGGAGAGGGCCAAATTGGTGTATGTAGACCACCATTTTTGGGCCTCCCCCTTTAGACCTTGCCCAACTAATTGTGTACGTAGGTCGTTCGGAGTTCTAGCTTGGGCAAAATGTCGTTCGCTGTTTGTCACGAACCGTTGTGGGTCTTCGTGGTCTTGGCCAGAAAACTCGGGAAATGGCGGAGGTGGTGATTGGAAGGCTCGAATTAGCCCCATCCAATAATTGAAGTTTAGGGTGTTAGGCAAGGCCAGGGCTGGGCCAGTGCTGGTGTTATCAGACGTCGTGGAGGGTGGTGCGCCAGTTACCGTGGGATTAAGTCCTTGGTCCAAGGTACTTGGTCCAGGGGCCTGGTCTCCAGTGAGGTTACTCATGGTGTCAATAGGGGAGTTTTTGGACGCCACTGGGTGTTGAATTCCACTCCCGGAAGTGGAGGGGGAAGAGCTTACTACAGGATTAGTAAGTCTCGATTGTTTGTCAGATTGATCTGGGTTAGGGGTGTCACGAGACTGCGTTTGCGGGAGGCGATGAGAGAAAAGAGGGTTTCTCGAAAGGTCTGCTGCTCTACGCGAAGGTAAGTCTCGTAAAGCACGTTTCGCGGAGCCTGTATTAAGAGGTGTGTGCGGACTAGCTCGTTTTCGGTAGGGCGCCATGTCTAAAAGTTCGCTCCGATGTCCATCGGAGACTTTGCCCCACGCTTTGGGCGCCAATTGTTACGGCTCGCTTTAACCAAAGCTGGTGGTCGCGGTGGGGAAAGAAACTTTGTGGACGCTGCGTTAGGGTTCACACGCTTATAGGCGCATGATCTTGTATCTCCAAGCGAAGAAATTCGGAATTCGCGTATTTCGCGGTTCGTGGTTTCCGAGACTGATATCACACACGCTTGGCGGCGCAGAGATATTCTCGGCGGGCATGGCATTAAGGTTTCACACGCATGGTGGCGCGGGAACTCGTAACACCAAGTTGTGAAAAGAAATTCTCACTTCGCGGTTTTTCGCGGTTCGCGGTTTCCGCGACTGATATCACACACGCTTGGTAGCGCGGGGATATGCTCGGCGGTTGTGGCGTTAAGGTTTTATTTGCATGGTGGCGCGGAACCTCGTAACACCGGGAACGCGACCGAAAGGTAGAGGGTTAGTGGTTTGCAAGAAAATAAGGTAGTCGAGAATTGGCAAACAGCTCTGAGAGGGCAGTTTATATAGGGAAACGCTCTGTTTAAAAAAAACTTACACAGAAAGTTTCCCCTTCCTAGCCCCCAAGTTTCTAGAAGCTTCTAAAAGCTTCTTGACTCTTTCCAGAGTGTCAGCCTACAAAACACAAAATACACAAATGACAATAATGATAATAATACAATATTAATAATAATAATTGTAATAGTAATAATACTAATTATAATAATAATAATAATAATAATAAGAACACAAAAATGCACCAACTCGCTTACTCCGGCGAGCGCCTGCTAAAACTCGTTCGTAAGCCTTTGCGGGGGGGGGGCGAAAACTCTGAGGTGAGTACCGGTGAAACCGGTTTTTGCAGGCGCCAAGAGCTGGCTGAAAAATCTGCCGCAATGAGGCTCTCAAGCGGAGGATCCGTGCAGAGGTTCTCTTTCGATTTTCGGCCTGATTTTATATGTTTGACATATAACATACCTTCCTCGAAGAAGTTGACCTGAACGACCTGGACATCGGTTCAGCACTTGAAATCAGAGTGGCAGTTGTTTTTCACTTTTTGAGATTAACTTCATTGAAGAAATTAACCTTAATGAACTAGACATCAGTTAAGCATTTAAAGTCATAGTGGCAGTTCATTTTCACATTTTGAGATTACCTTCGCCGAAGAAGTTGACCTGAACGTCCTAGACATCGCTTAGGCACCAGAACCCATAGTAGCAGGTGTTTTCCACTTTTTGAGGTTAGCTTTCTCGAAAAAGCTGACCTTAACGAACTGGACATCGGTTAGGCATTTAAAATTATAGTGCCAGTTGTTTTTCTTATTCTGAGTTCAACTTCCTTAATAAAGTTGACTTGAACGACATGGAATTGTATAAGCAACTTGAAATCATAGTGGCAGTTGCTTTTACCATTTTGAGGTTACCTTCCTCTAAGAATTTGACCAGAACGACTTGGACATCGCATAGGCACTTGAACCTATAGTAGCATCTATTTTCCACATTTTGAGGTTACCTTCCTTAAAAGATGATGCCCTAAACGACCTGGACATCGTTACGGCACTTGAAATCAGAGTGGAAGTTGTATTTCCAATTTTGAGTTTAACTTCTTAAAAGAAGTTTACCTTTACGAACTGGACAGAGGTTAGGCATTTGAAATCATAGTGGCAGTTGGTTTTTAAATTTTGAGGTTACCTTTTTAGAAGAAATTGACCTGAACGACCTAGACATCGGTAACGCACTTGAAATCAGAGTGACAGGTAATTTTCACATTTTGAGGTTACCTTTCTCGAAGAAGTTGCCCTAAACGAACTGGACATCGGTTCGACATTTAAAATCAGAGTGGCAGTTGTTTTTTACATTTTGAGGTTAGATTCCTCGAAGAAGTTGCCCTAAACGAACTGGACATCGGTTCGGCATTTGAAATCATCGGTTCGGCATTTGAAATCATATCGGCAGTTGGTTTTCACAATTTGAGATTGTCTTTCTCGAAGAAGTTGACCTGAACGAACTGGACATCGGTTCAGAATTTAAAATCATCGTGGCAGTTGGTTGTCACATTTTAAGGTTTCCTTCCTCGAAGAAGTTGAACTGAACTACTTGGACATTAGTAAGGCACATTAAATCAGAGTGGCAGTTGTTTTTCACATTTGGAGGTTAACTTCTTTGTATAAGTTGACTTTAACGAACTAGACATCGGTTCGGCATTTAAAATCATAGTGGCAGTTGGTTTTTAAATTTTGAAGATAAATTTCTCGAAGAAGTTGATCTGAACGTCCTAGACATCGCTTAGGCACCTGAACCCATAGTAGCAGGTGTTTTCCACTTTTTGAGGTTACCTTTCTCAAAGAAGCTGACCTAAACGAGCTGGGCATCGGATAGGCACTTAAAATTATAGTGCCAGTTGTTTTTCTTATTCTGAGTTCAACTTTCTTAATAAAGTTGACCTGATCGACATGGAATTGTATAAGCAACTTGAAATCATAGTGGCAGTTGCTTTTACCATTTTGAGGTTACCTTCCTCTAAGTAGTTGACCTGAACGACTTAGACATCGCTTAGGCACTTGATCCCATATAAGCAGCTGATTTTTACCAGGTAAGGCACTTGAAATCAGAGTAGCAGTTGTTTTTCACATTTTGAGGTTAACAGCTATGAAGAAGTTGACCTTAACGAACTGCACATCGGTTAGGCATTTGAAATGATAGTGTCAGTTGGTTTTCACATTTTGAATTTACCTTCCTGGAAGAAGTTGACCTGAACGACCTAGACATCGATTATGCACTTAAACCCATAGAAGCAGCTGATTTTAACCAGGTAAGGCACTTGAAATCAGAGTAGCAGTTGTTTTACACATTTTGAGGTTAACTGCTATGAAGAAGTTGACCTTAACAAACTGGACATCGGTAAGGCATTTGGAACTATAGTGGCCGTTGGTTTTTACATTTTGAGATTACCTTTCTCGAAGAAGTTGACCTGAACGACCTGGACATCGGTAAGGCACTTAAAATCAGAGTGGAAGTTGTTTTTCCGATTTTGACGTTAATTTCCTCAAAGAAGTTGACCTCAACGACCTGGATATCGGTTAGGCACTTGAAATCAGAGTGATAGTTGTTTTTCACAATTTGAGGTTAACTTCTTTGAAGAAGCTGACCTTAACGAACTAGACATCGGTTTGGCAATTAAAATCATAGTGGCGGTGGGTTTTCAAATTTTGAGCATATCTTCTTTGAAGAAGTTGACCTTATCAAACTGGAAGTCGGTTTGGTATTTGAAATCATAGTGGCAGTTGGTTTTTACATTTTGACGTTACCTTTCTCGAAGAAGATGACCTGAACGAACTGGACATCGGTAAAGCACATGAACCCATAGGAACAGGTATTTTCTATATTTTTAGGTTACCTTCCTCAAAGATGTTGCCCTAAACGAACTGGACATCGGCTCGGCATGTGAAATTATAGTGGCAGTTGGTTTTTACATTTTGAGATTACCTTCCTGGAATCAGTAGCCCTGTACGACCTGGACATCGGTAAGGCACTAGAAATCAGAGTAGCAGTTGTTTTCCAAATTTTGAAGTTAACTTATTTGTAGTAGTTGACATTAACGAACTGGACATCGGTTAGGCATTTGGAACTATAGTGGCAGTTGGTTTTTACATTTTGAGATTACCTTTCTCGAAGAAGTTGACCTGAACGACCTGGACATCGGTAAGGCACTTGAAATCAAAGGGGCAGTTGTTTTTCAAATTTTGAGGTTAACTTATTTGAAGAAGTTGATCTAAACGACTTGGACATCGCTTAGGCACTTGAACCCATAGTAGCAGCAGATTTTCATATTTTGAGGTTAGCTTCATCGAAGAAGTTGCCCTAAACGTCCTGGACATCAGTAAGGCATTTGAAATCAGAGTAGCAGTTGTTTTTCACATTTTGAGGTTAACTTATTTGAAGAAGTTGACCTTAACGAACTGGACATCGGTTAGGCATTTGAAATGATAGAGGCAGTTGCTTTTACCATTTTGAGGTTACCTTCCTCTAAGTAGTTGACCTGAACGACTTAGACATCGCTTAGGCACTTGATCCCATATAAGCAGCTGATTTTTACCAGGTAAGGCACTTGAAATCAGAGTAGCAGTTGTTTTACACATTTTGAGGTTAACAGCTATGAAGAAGTTGACCTTAACGAACTGCACATCGGTTAGGCATTTGAAATGATAGTGTCAGTTGGTTTTCACATTTTGAATTTACCTTCCTGGAAGAAGTTGACCTGAACGACCTAGACATCGATTATGCACTTAAACCCATAGAAGCAGCTGATTTTAACCAGGTAAGGCACTTGAAATCAGAGTAGCAGTTGTTTTACACATTTTGAGGTTAACTGCTATGAAGAAGTTGACCTTAACAAACTGGACATCGGTAAGGCATTTGGAACTATAGTGGCCGTTGGTTTTTACATTTTGAGATTACCTTTCTCGAAGAAGTTGACCTGAACGACCTGGACATCGGTAAGGCACTTAAAATCAGAGTGGAAGTTGTTTTTCCGATTTTGACGTTAATTTCCTCAAAGAAGTTGACCTCAACGACCTGGATATCGGTTAGGCACTTGAAATCAGAGTGATAGTTGTTTTTCACAATTTGAGGTTAACTTCTTTGAAGAAGCTGACCTTAACGAACTAGACATCGGTTTGGCAATTAAAATCATAGTGGCGGTGGGTTTTCAAATTTTGAGCATATCTTCTTTGAAGAAGTTGACCTTATCAAACTGGAAGTCGGTTTGGTATTTGAAATCATAGTGGCAGTTGGTTTTTACATTTTGACGTTACCTTTCTCGAAGAAGATGACCTGAACGAACTGGACATCGGTAAAGCACTTGAACCCATAGGAACAGGTGTTTTCTATATTTTTAGGTTACCTTCCTCAAAGATGTTGCCCTAAACGAACTGGACATCGGCTCGGCATGTGAAATTATAGTGGCAGTTGGTTTTTACATTTTGAGATTACCTTCCTGGAATCAGTAGCCCTGTACGACCTGGACATCGGTAAGGCACTAGAAATCAGAGTAGCAGTTGTTTTCCAAATTTTGAAGTTAACTTATTTGTAGTAGTTGACATTAACGAACTGGACATCGGTTAGGCATTTGGAACTATAGTGGCAGTTGGTTTTTACATTTTGAGATTACCTTTCTCGAAGAAGTTGACCTGAACGACCTGGACATCAGTAAGGCACTTGAAATCAGAGTGGCAGATGTTTTTCCGATTTTGAGGTTAACTTCTTTGAAGTAGTTTACCTTAACGAACTGGACATCGGTAAGGCACTTCAAATCATAGTGGCAGTTGTTTTTCACATTTTGAAGTTACCTTCCTCGAGGAAGTTGATCTGAACGACTTGGACATCGCGTAGGCACTTGAACCCATAGTAGCAGATGATTTTCACATTTTGAGGTTACCTTCCTCGAATAAGTTGCCCTAAACGTCCTAGACATCGGTAAGGCATTTGAAATCAGAGTAGCATTTGTTTTCCACATTTTGCGGTTAACTTCTTTGAATAAGTTGACCTTAACGAAATAGACATCGGGTAGGCACTTGAACCCATAGTAGCAGGTATTTTTCACATTTTGAGGTTACCTTTTTTGAAGAAGTTGACCTGAACGACCTGGACATTGCTTAGGCACTTGAACCTATAGTAACATATTTAGATTACCATATTTTTAGGTTACCTTTCTCAAAGATGTTTCCCTAAACGACCTGGACATCGGTAAGGCACTTGAAATCAGAGTGGCAGTTGTTTTTCACAATTTGAGGTTAACTTCTTTAAAGAAGTTGACCTTAACGAACTGGACATCGGTTCGGCATGTGAAATTATAGTTGCATTTGGTTTTTACATTTTGAGATTACCTTCCTGGAATAAGTAGACCTGAACGAACTGGACATAGGTTAGGTATTTGGAATGATAGTGGCATTTGGTTTTCACATTTTGAGATTACCTTCCTGGAAAAAGTTGACCTGAACGACCTGGACATTGCTTAGGCACTTGAACCCATAGTAGCAGGTATTTTTCACATTTTGAGGTTACCTTCCTGGAAAAAGTTGACCTTAACGACCTGGACATCGGTAAGGCATTTGAAATTAGAGTAGCAGTTGTCTTATACTTTTTGAGGTTACCTTCCTCGAAGAAGTTGCCCTAAACGAACTGGACATCGGTTCGGCATTTGAAATCATATTGGCAGTTGGTTTTCACATTTTGAGATTGTCTTTCTCGAAGAAGTTGACCTGAACGAACTGGACATCGGTTCTGAATTTAAAATCATCGTGGCAGTTGGTTGTCACATTTTAAGGTTTCCTTCCTCGAAGAAGTTGAACTGAACTACTTGGACATTAGTAAGGCACATTAAATCAGAGTGGCAGTTGTTTTTCACATTTGGAGGTTAACTTCTTTGTATAAGTTGACTTTAACGAACTAGACATCGGTTCGGCATTTAAAATCATAGTGGCAGTTGGTTTTTAAATTTTGAAGATAAATTTCTCGAAGAAGTTGATCTGAACGACGTAAACATCGCTTAGGCACTTGAACCCATAGTAGCAGCTGATTTTTACATTTTAAGGTTACCTTTCTCGAATAGGTTGCCCTAAACGTCCTGGACATCAGTAAGGCATTTGAATTTAGAGTAGCAGTTGTTTTTCACATTTTGAGGTTAACTCTCTCATAGAAGAGGACCTAAAAGACCTAGACATTGATTAGGCACTTAAAATCATTGTGTAAGTTGTTTTTCACATTTTGAGGTTAACTCCCTGAGAGAAGTTGACCTGAAAGACCTGCACAACGGTTGGGCAGTTAAAATCGTAGTAGCAGCTGTTGGTCATATTTTGAGGTTAACTCCCTCAAAGAAGTTGACCTAAACGACCTTTACATCGCTTTTGCCACTGAAAATCATAGTGGCAGTTGTTTTTTACATTTTGAGGTTAACTCCCTCGGAAAAGTTGACCTGAACGACGTGAACATCGGTTAGGATCTTGAAATCATAGTGGCAGATGTTTTTCACATTTTGAGGGTAACTCCCTCGAAGAAGACCACTTAATAGACATAGACATCGGTTAGGCACTTAAAATCTTAGTAGCAGTTGTTATTCACATTTTCAAGTTAATGCTCTCGAAGAAGATGACCTAAACGACCTGGAGATCGGTTAGGCAGTTAAAGTAATAGTTGCAGTTGTTTTTTACACTTTGAGGTGAACTCCCACGAAGAAGTTGTCCTGAACGACCTAGACATGGGTTAGGCACTTAAAATCAAAGTGGCTGTTATTTTTCACATTTTGAGGTTAACTCCCTAGAAGAAGAGGATATAAACGACCTAGGCATCAGTAAGGCACTTGAAATCATAGTGGTAGATGTTCATCATTTTTTGAGGTTCAGTCCCTCGAAGAAATTAACCTTAACGACCTAGACATCGGTTAGGCACTTGACATTATAGTGGCAGTTTTTTTTCACGTTTTGTGGTTCAGTCCCTCAAAGTGGCAACTGTTTTTTACACTTTAAGGTTAACTCCCTCGAAAAAGAGGACCTAAACGACATAGACATCGATTAGGCACTTAAAGTTATAGTGGTAGTAGTTTTTCAAATTTTGCGGTTCTGTCCTTTGAAGAAGTTGTCCTGAACGACCTAGACATCGGTTAGGCACTTAGAATCATAGTGGCCGGCTGTTGTTTTTTACACTTTGAGGTTAACTTCCTTAAAGAATACAATCTAAAGGACCTAGACTTCGGTTAGGCACTTGACATCATAGAAGAAGATGACCTAAACGACATGAAGATCGGTTAGGCTGTGAAAAAAATAGTTGAGTTGTTTTTTACACTTTGAGGTTAACTCCCTCAAAGAAATTAACCTGAACAACCTAGACATCGGTTAGGCACTTGACATCATAGTGGTAGTTGTTTTTCACATTGTGAGTTTCAGTCCCTCAAAGAAATTAACCTTAACGACCTTGACATCGGTTAGGCACTTTAAATTATAGTAGTAGTTGTTTTTTACATATTTAGGTTAACTCCCTCAAACAAGTTGACCTAAACGACCTATAGAACGGTTTGGCACTGCAAATCATAGTGGTAGTTGTTTTTCACTTTTAAAGGTTCAATCCCTCGAAGAAGTTGACCTTTACGACCTACTCATCAGTTAGTCACTTGATATCATACTGGCAGTTTATTTTTACATTTTGTGGTTTAGTCCCTCGAAGAAGTTGACCTGAACGACCTAGACATCGGTTAGGCACTTAAAATCATAGTGGCTGTTATTTTTCACATTTTGAGGTTAACTCCCTAGAAGAATAGGATATAAAAGACCTAGGCATCGGTTAGGCACTTGAAATCATAGTGGTAGATGTTTATCATTTTTTGAGGTTCAGTCCCTCGAAGAAATTAACCTTAACGACCTAGACATCGGTTAGGCACTTGACATTATAGTGGCAGTTTTTTTTCACGTTTTGTGGTTCAGTCTCTCGAAGAAGTTGACCTTAACGACCTAGACATCGTTTAGGCACTCAAAATCATAGTGGTAGTTGTTTTTTATACTTTGAGGTTAACTTCCTCTAACAAGGAGACCTAAACGACCTGGTCATTAAATAGGCATTAAAAATTATTGTGGTAGTAGTTTTTCACTTTTTGAGCTTTAGTCCCTCGAAGAATTTGAACTGCATATACCTGTCGACAGTGACATCTGTCGTGCATGTAAACAATATGCGGAGACTTTAATTCACATTCTAAGTGCGTGTCCGAAGTACGCGTGTAACAGGTATGTGGAAAGACACAATGCTGCGCTTAAGGTGTTGTATTATCACCTTCGAAACCAGTATGGTATAGATAAAGAACCCATCTTGCCATGTACCCAAGGGGATCAGGAGTCCGTAGTGTAAAGTGACCAGTGTAAGATCTACTGGAACTTCTCTTTTTCCACCACTCATCGTATCAGTGCCAATAAGCCTGATATAGTCCTCCAGGATCATAAAAGTAAGATCATTTGTGTAATTAAGTTCTTGGCCCCAGCTGAGAACAACATTAATCGTAAGGAGGATGAGAAGCGGACCAAGTATTAAGAGCTCATGTTTGAATTGAGTCGAATGCACCCAGGTTAAGGTACTAAGTACAGCAAGAATGGGAGAGGTTGTTTTAGTGCAGTATTGCCACAGCACGTGGTTGAGCCCCATACGAACAAGTGCGTATAAGCATTTTTTCTTCTTCTAAACTTGTTTTGTAAAAAAAAAAAAATAATAATAATAATAATAAAAATAATAATAAAATCTCTACCACCGCTTAAGAACATCGGCTGCTATGGGCGAGGACAATAGTGCAAGAAAAATGAAAAACATCTCGAGTAAGTGGATCACGCTCTTGCTAACCTTCCAGGATGGAGGGAGCAGGAACGGATGGAGTAAGTAAAGCAAGAATGGGAGAGGTTGTTTTAGTGCGGTATTGCCACAGCACGTGGTTGAGTCCCATACGGACAAGTGCGTAAAAGCATTTTTTCCTCTCCTAAACTTGTTTTGTAAAAAAAAAAAGTACAATTGGTAATTATTAGTAATTATTAATATACATAACTTCCTAGAAAACAAAAAGGTAAAAAGGAGGCAGGAGAAAAAGGAAGATGAAGAAATAGGTGCAAAAACATAATCATTCTTGTTGTGTCACGGGGCCAGAAAACAAAAGATGACGTAGCTTCTATGCGGAGCGGGTTCCAACTTGTCAATGATCGGCGGCCCTTTGCGGGGTAGAATAATTTGCGGGGAGCCGGCGTCGGCCAGTCTAAGCTTGGTGGCTCCAGCGGGGAAAAACTTTGCGGGGAGCACCGGCGCTAGACACTTCGTGGCATCTCCGAAGAAGAAAACTTGCGGGAAGTTCTGTCAGTGCCAAAACGCGTGGCTGAAAAATGTGACGCGAGTAAAAGGTTCTCAAACGAAAGATCCGTGTAGAGGTTCTCGTCCTAGCCTCCGCGTTTGTTTGTGTGTTTGACATGTAACACTCGGTTGAAGAAGATGACCTAAACGACCTGGAGATCGGTTAGTCTGTGAAAATAATAGTGGCAGTTGTTTTTTACACTTTGAGGTTAACTCCCTCGAAGAAATTGACCGTGACGACCTAGACATCGGTTAGGCACTTCAAATCATAGTGGCGGTAGTTTTTCACATTTTAAGGTTAACTCCCTCAAAGAAGATGACCTAAACGACTTGGACATCGATTCGGCACTTGAAATTATAGTTGAAGGTTCAATCCCTCGAAGAAGTTGACCATAACGACCTAGACATCAGTTAGGCATTTAAAATCATTGTGGCATTTGTTTTCTACATTTTAAGGTTGACTCCCTCGGAGAAGTTGGCCTGAACGTCCTAGACATCGGTTATGCAGTTAAAATCATAGTGGCAGTTGTTTTTCACATTTTGAGGTTCAGTCCCTCTAAGAAGTTGACCTTCACGACCTAGACATCTGTTAGGCACTTGAAATCATGGTGGCAGTTGTTTTTTACATTCTAAGGTTACCTTCCTCAAAGAAGTTGACCTGAACGACCTAGTCCTCGGTTAGGCACTTAAAATGATCGTGGCAGTTGTTTTTCACATTTTGAGGTTAACTCCTTCGAAACAGATGACCTAAACAAACTGGGGATCGGTTCGGCTGTAAAAATACTAGTGGCAGTTGTTTTTTACACTTTGAGGTTCAGTCCCTCGAAGAAGTTGACCTAAACGACCTGGACATCGAATGGGCACTTAAAATTATAGTGGCAATTGTTTGTCATATTTTGAGGATCAGTCCCTCGAAGAATTTGAACTGAACGATCTAGACATCGGTTAGGCACTTAAAAACATAGCAGCAGTTGTTTTTACATTTTTAAGTTAACTCCCTGGAAGAAGTTGACTGAAACGACCTGTACATTGGTTTGACACTGAAAATCATAGTAGCAGTTTTTTTTCACTTTTTGATGTTCAGTCCCTTACAGAAGTTAACCTGAACGACCTAGACATCGGTTAGGCATTTGATATAATAGTGGCATATTTTTTTACATTTTGTGGTTCAGTCCCCCGATGAAGTCGACCTGAATGACGTAGACATCGGTAAGGCAGCTAAAGTCATAGTGGCAGTTGTTTTTTACATTTTAAGGTTAACTTCCTCGAAGAAGATGACCTATGCGACCTTGAGTTCGGTTAGGCAGTTAAAATAATAATGGCAGTTGTTTTGTACACTGTCAGGTTAACTCCCTTGAAGAAGTTGACCTGAACGAACTAGGCATCGGTTAGGCACTTGAAATTATAGTGTTAGTTTTTTTCACATTTTGTGGTTCAGTCCCTCAAAGAAGTTGACATGAACGACCTAGACGTTGGTTAGGCACCTAAAATCATAGTAGGAGTTGTTTTTACATCTTAAGGTTAACTCTCTCGATGAAGTTGACATTAACGACATATACATCGGTTTAGCACTGAAAATCATAGTGCCAGTTGTTTTTTACATTTTGAGGTTAACTCCTTCAGAGTAGTTGACCGTAACGACCTAGAGATCGGTAAAAAAGTTAAAATAAAAATGGCATTTGTTTTTTAAACTTTTAGATTAACTCCCTCAAAGAAGTCGACCTGAACGACCTAGACATCGGTTAGGCACTTGAAATCATAGTGGCAGTTTTTTTTTTACATTTTGTGGTTTAGACCCTCGTAGAAGTTGACCTGAACGACCTCTACATCGGAGACGCACTACAAATCATAGTGGAAGTTTTTTGTACATTTCTAAGTTAATTCCCTTGAAAAAGATGGCCTAAACGACCTGAAGATCGGTTAGGCAGTTAAAATAATCGTGGCAGTTGTTTTTTACACTTTAAGGTTAACTCCCTCGAAGATATGAACCTGAACGACCTAGGCGTCGGTTAGCCACTTAAAATCATAGTGGCAGTTTTTTTCACATTTTGTGGTTCAGTCCCTCGAAGAAGATGACTTAAACGACCTGGACATCGATTAGCCACTTAAAATCATAGTCGAAGTTGTTTTTCACATTTTGAGGTTAATTCCCAGAGAGAAGTTGTCCTGAACGATCTAGACATCGGTTGGGCAGTTAAAATCATAGTGGCAGTTGTTTGTCATATTTTGAGGTTCAGTCCCTCGAAGAAGTTGTCCTAAACGACCTAGACCTCTGTTAGACACTTGAAATTATGGTGGCAGTTGTTTTTGACATGTTGAGGTTAACTCCCTCGAAAAAGTTAACCATAACGACCTAGACTTCGATTTGGCTCTTAAAATTATAGATGCATACGTTTTTCACATTTTAAGGTTAACTCTCTGGCAGAAGATGACTTAAACGACGGAGACATCAGTTAGGCACTTAAAATCATAGTGGAAGTTGTTTTTCACATTATGAGCTTAACTCCCTCGGCGAAGTTGACCTGAACGACCTGGACATCGGTAAGGCACTTAAAATTGTAGTGGAAGTTGTTTTTCACATTTTCAGGTTAACTCCCTCGGAAAAGTTGACTGGAACGACCAGGACATCGCTTGGGCAGTTAAAATCATAGTGGCAGTTTTTTGTCATATTTTAAGGTTCAGTCCCTCGAAGCAGTTGACTTAAACGACCTAGACATCGGTTGGGCACTTAAAATTATAGTTATAGTAGTTTTTTACTTTTTGAGGTTCAGTCCCTTAAAGAATTTGGACTGAACGTCTTTGCCATCGAAGCAGTTGACCTGAACGACCTAGACGTCGGTTAGACACTTTAAATCATAGTGGTTTAGTCCCTCGAAGAAGTTGACCTGAACGACCTAGACATCGGTTAGGCACTTAAAATCATAGTAGCAGTTGTTTTTTACATTATGAGGTTAACTCTCTTTTGCAGAAGATGACTCAAAGGACCTAGACATCGGTTAGGCACTAAAAATCATAGTGGAAGTTGTTTTTCACATTATGAGGTTAACTCCTTCGGAGAAGTTGACTTGAACGACCTGGACATTGGTTAGGAGCTTGAAATCATAGTGGAAGTTGTTTTTCATATTTTGAGGTTCAGTCCCTCGAAGTAGTTGATCTAAAAACCTACACATTGGTTAGGCACTTGAAATTATAGTTGCAGATGTTTTTCCCATTTTAAGGTTTAATCCCTCGAAGAAGTTGACCTTAACGACCTAGACATCGGCTAGGCACTTAAAATCATAGTGGTTTAGCCCCTCGAGGCAGTTGACCTGAACGACCTAGACGTCGGTTAGGCACTTAATATCATAGTGGTTTAGTCCCTCGAAGCAGTTAACCTGAACGACCTAGACATCGGTTAGGCACTTAAAACCATAGTGGAAGTTGTTTTTCACATTATGAGGTTAACTACCTTGTAGAATTTGACCTGAACGACCTAGACATCGGAGGCGCACTTGAAATTATAGATGCATACGTTTTTCACATTTTATAGTTCAATCCCTCGAAGAAGTTAACATTAACGACCTATACATCGGTTCGGCCGTGAAGATCATAGTAGCAGTTGTTTTTCACATTTTGAAGTTAACTCTCTCGCAGAAGATGATCTAGACGACGTATACATCGGTTTGGCACCGAAAGTCATAGTGGCAGTTGTTTTTTTACATTTTGAGGTTAACTCCCTCGAAGAAGATGACTTAAACGACCTAGACATCGATTAGGCACTTAAAATCATAGTCGAAGTTTTTTTTTACATTTTGAGGTTAACTCTCTAAGAGAAGATGTCCTGAACGACCTGGACATCGGTTTAGTCCCTCGAAGAAGTTGACCTTAACGGCCTAGACATCGGTTCGGCTCTTAAAATTATAGTGGCAGTTGTTTTTCACATTTTGAGGTTAACTTTCTCGCCGAAGATGACTTAAACGACCTAGACATCGGATAGGCACTTAAAATCATAGTGGAAGTTGTTTTTCACATTATGAGGTTAACTCCCTCGGAGAAGTTGACCTGAACGATCTGGACATCGGAGACGCACTTGAAATGATAGTGGCTGTTTTTTATACATTTTGTGGTTCAGTCCCTGGAAAAAGTTGACCTGAACGACCTAGACATTGGTTAGGAGCTTGAAATCGTTACCGTCCGGTGTAAAATCTAGACGTAACTGAGACAGGGATCTAATTGAACTGGCGTAGCACTGGTGTAGTATTGTCGATACTTCAACTGGTTGAAGTCGAGAAGCGGTTTCGGTGCGAAGATAGGGGGCGCAGGCCCGTGAATGAAGGCCGGGTTGTCGTGACGAGGTTTCCCGTGAGGACGTAATGGTTGCGTCCGTTGGCGTCCGTAACCGGGTACGAGCGGGACCGGTTGATCTCGTCGTGGTATGAAGGCTGGAGGGTGTTCTTGAAGTGGCTGCCCCCTCTTGGCTGGTGTAGGGGGGTGGGTTGTGTCGAGCAGTGACGCTGGAGGCGGTACTCGCCGATAGTCCTGGACGGGTGACAGCTCTTCGATCTCCCGGCTGAACGTTTCGTTTGGATGAAGCTCCAAACTATCGTCCGACATACGAAGATCCTCCTCCAAGGAATGGGGTCCGCATCGGTCGGTCGGGGCTTTCGGGACAGCGAGTTCGGAGCCGTTGGTCCCGGTGAAGTATCCAGGAAAGTCCGAGACTGGTGCTGGTCGTACGGGAAGAAATTCCCGAGTAGAAAGTGGGGCCGGGAACGGTTCAGCAGGTGTAGGCCGGACGATTGCCAGTCCGTTGTCTCCTGTAGGATATCCTTGAGGCTTCGGGATCGGAAACGGTGGGCGAGTCGGGGTTAGCTTCAGGCGTGGAGAGGGAGCTACGTATCCTAAAGTGTTCAATTGGGCGACTATCTCCTAAGTAGAATCGACTCCTTCGAGATGGTCTGGTGTCGACTCGGGACGTTCGGGAGTCGACGTGAAGATGGACACCGGCGTCTGTGACGGACTAACCTCGACAGTGGGTGGCTCTGGAAGTGGGAATTGGAGAGCCAACTGGACGCCACCTGAGCCGGACTGACGAAGATATTCGCGGGCCGCTCGTACCAAGGCTTGATTTTCAGCGGTCCTCTTTTGGGCGCGTTTCCGGGCTCGGTTCCTCTGGCCCTCAGTCTTGGGCTTCTTGGTAGCGGCAGAGTTCATCTGTAACAGGAGACATGTTAGTGAAAAGACCCACTCAATTGTGTGCTTAAAGACTGCGCTGTGCACTCCGTGAGAGGGAAAGAGAAAGAAAGTCTATGCGAGAGAGAGAGAGAGAGAGAGAGAGAGAAGTTTCCCCCCAGCGGCGCGTCTATAGGCAGGGCCTCACGCTCCGTGGAGAAGAAAAAGAAAGAGAATAACGAGTTGGAGAGAGAGACCCACTCAATGGTGTGCCTTTGGCGAGGCCATGCACTCCGTGAGTGGAAGAGAGAAAGAAATTCCCCTTAGCGGTGCGTCTATAGGCAAGTCCTCACGCTCCGTGGGAGAGAGAGAGAGAGAGAGAGAGAGAGAGAGAGAGAGAGAGAGAGAGAGAGAGAGAGAGAGAGAGAGAGAGAGAGAGAGAAAAGAGAACGAGTTAGAGAGAAAGGTCCTCTCAGTCGTGTGCATTCAGGCAAGGCCCGCACTCCGTGAGAGAGAGAGAGAGAGAGAGAAAAGAGAACAACGAGTCAGAGAGAGAGGTCCTCTCAGTGGTGTGCATTCAGGGAAAGCCCGCACTCCGTGAGAGAGAGATAGAGAGAGAGAGAGAGAGAGAAAAAAAAAACAGCGAGATAGAGAGAGAGGTCCTCTCAGTGGTGTGCATTCAGGCAAGGCCTGTACTCCGTGTGAGGGAGAAAGAAAGAAAATTCCCCCGAGCGGTGCGTCTGCAGACAAGGCTTTACGCTCCGTGAGAGAGAGAGAGAGAGAGAGAGAGAGAGAGAGAGAGAGAGAGAAAGAGAACAACGGGATAGAGATCTAAAGGTTTCCATTAAAATGGTCAAAATCGCTGAAGGGAATAACGAGCTCTCATTACTCCCAGAGGATGTAGATCTCTGGACATTAAATTGTGCTGTGTATGAAAAATCAAAGGTCCTGCTTCGTGAAAGTAACAGAAAATCTGTTTCAGACCGCGTCGATAGGACCTTTAAACGAATCAGACAAGTACAGTTTAAGATTGGGGAGGCTCGAAGGCATGCTTCTCAATTGCAGAGTGTGATACAATATCTTGAATCGAAAAAAAAATTTACATCCAGGGTTTTGGAAATAGCCCAGACTCTAAAAAGATTGCATCACACTCTGAAGCAATCGAAGTTGCAGACCATCAAGCAACATTGGATTGAGAAGATACGCTCTCTTGTTGTTATAAGAGAGCGTTTAGAACGGCGGGTTAAATGGATAAAGCAAAATAATACCTATGCTACTAATCCTTCTTGCCTGTTTAGTCCACCATCGCCAACTGTCGAAAGACCCCCAAGTCGTGAGGAGATTGAAAGCTTCTGGAGTAACATCTATGGGAAGGCCCATTCAGTGAACGATGAAGAGACATCCTTAACACTCTTTTGTAGCTTCTGTTTTAGACACGGGCTTGACCATCCTGCAGAGGTAAGTCCACCAATTACTAAGGAGGAGGTGAGAAACATAGTTGCTAAAACGAAGAACTTTTCAGCCCCCGGGCCGGACAAGATTAATAACTTTTGGTGGAAGAAGTTCTCTTCAACTCACCAACATTTGGCTCGAATATTCTCTACCTTTCTCAACGGTCAACATCCAATACCACAGTGGTTGGTGGAAGGACGAACGGTACGCTTACCAAAATCTGGTGATTTATCTATTCCAAAAAATTATAGACCTATAGCTTGTCTTAACACCTGCTACAAGCTATTCACTGGCATCCTCAAAGAGAGGATTTTGACATCCATCGAGCCAGTTTGGAGTGCAATAAGCGAACAGCAAGGGTGCAAGAGAGGTCTGGCAGGTTGTAGGGAGAACCTATTGATTGATTAGTCCTCTACTTTTTTGCATCTCCCTCTTGTCTCTGTCTGTAGTCCTCCGAGAAAAATACTCTGGATACATGTGTGGAAAATCCAGAAATAGAGTCCATAAGATCAACCATCTGTTTTATATGGACGATCTTAAGCTATATGGATCCAGCAAGGACGAATTAAAAATTCTGGTGTTTGCAGTAGCCGAGTACTCCAGAGCTATTGGTATGGATTTTGGATTAGATAAATGTGCTGTTATCCATTTAATTAAAGGGAGACGAGAAACAGCTGAAATGTCGAGCAACTCTGAGAATATTCAGCTCATTGGTGGCAATACCATTCATCACCTTGGTGTTGGGGAAACTTACACATATCTTGGAATTCCTCAATCGGAAAGTCAAGATTTGTGTGGGCTTAAAGATCATCTCCATATGAAATACCATGGACTTCTCAGAAAAATTTTGGCTTCTGAACTATCTGAGAAGAATAAGATACAAGCCACAAACACATTAGCCATTCCTTTACTACTCTATACATTTGGAGCAGTTAAGTGGAATGTGAATGAGTTGAAGGAACTAGATAGAGAAACTCGCAAGATGATGACTATACATCGAAGTCATCATCCTAGGTCTTCCGTACCTCGTGTTTACCTTCCGCGCGATCGGGGAGGAAGAGGTCTTTTAAATTTAGAGTGTCTTCATCGTAGAATTATTTTATCTGCAGCATGCTCAGTCATAAACAGTAGAGATCCTCTTATGTAATTTGTTCATCATCATGAAATTGCAAATGTTGGGGCGTTTTTATATCGAGCGGCAGAAAGAGCTGCAAGTGACAAACTTTTTACATTCGCAGTTGTTTTGTATTCCTGTTACACATGCGCAATGATGCACAGTGATAGTCACACATGTGCTCTGACTAAATTTACAAATTACGCATGCGCAGTGGTGTGCTTTACCAGATAATTAAATTTTCAGTACATATTGTATACTTTTTTTAATAAGTGCGCAGTAGAAATCCGTTTTATTATTGCGCATGCGTAACACTTTATCATTGTAAGTGCGCTTCCGCAAAGGTACCTTTATGTAACTTTTTTTTTAAGTCCAACGAAAATTAAAATATCGTTTTTCTCCACTTGTAAAATGTTGTGCATGCAATTTAGTCTTCAAAATGATATGTTTTAAACATTGGATTAAACTTTTTTGCTAACATGTTATTTATTGTCAGTTCATTTTGACATTGTTAAACAATCATTATTTGTTACGATTTTTACCACTGCGCATACCTAACGTTTGTAGAAAGCTACTGCGCATGTGTAATGTTAGTAAAAAACTGCTGCGCATGTGTTAAATCGACCAAAACCTACGCGCAACTTTGTTTTATTAATTTTTTAAGATTTATTTTATATCCTACTTTTAGTATATTTTTCTTACATTTTTAAATAATTGGTTTAGAAATAATACATTTTATACTTTTTTTGTGTTAATACATTGTTTTTAAGTTTTATTTAACAAGTTGTTTGTGAAGCATATTTTGCTTTTTAAACCCTGCGAATGTTAGCCATTACCCAAGCAGCACACAGTAAACTAAAAGGCATCAAAATGCCAACATTGAAACGTTAACTGTTAACATTTTGAGTTTCCAAAAAGTTATATTTTCGTAAAGGAATTTGTATACCTAAAACTTCTCTAATGTCCGCCCAAAAATGTCACTTTTGTGGAAAGAAACAGTTATTCGTTTTGGTAACTTTTCGAATTCCCAAAAAGATATCAAATAGATGACTTGTTTATGTTAACAAGTCGGCAACTTTTTTTAACGAAAAATAAGAGAAAAGTTAAGTAATTGATGACTTTTATTTATCTTAATTGCAATATATTTGATAGTGTAATTAGTACTTTTTGGAAAGGATAAAAAGGCAAAAGTAGGTATCAATGCCAAACGATTAACTCTTTTTCTATCATGTCAGACATAACCTATAATAATAATTACCATAGTAATATAGACATTTAACCGTAATATAATGTTTATATATTTTATTTTATATATTTTTTCTCTTTTTGTATTACCTTATTTCAGGGATGCGTACGTAAATAGTATGATTCACTATATAAGTGCCAACTATAGTGAATCAGACTATTTACGTACGCATCCGTGCCTTATTTATTGTCTTTTATAGTCAGTATGGTCATTATAATAATTATATTATAGGTTATCGCTGACATGATTGAAAAGAGATAATCGTCTGGCATCGTCACCTACTTTTGAACCCTTAAACAATTAATAAATTAATGCAAATATATTTAAAGTTATACTGCAAATTTTATTAAAATCACATAAACACATGAAGCACATGGAGAATGTGTAGAAACTATAGGCACATCTTTAGGTTAACATAACAAAATATGGCGTGTGGAAATGATATGCGCATGCATTTTATCTTATGGATAACCTTTGAATTGTTATCCATTTTGTATGTATCTTTTTAATAACTAAATTAACAATACAAAAATTTCAACTTGAATATGTTATCTTATAGAGAACCATAAGTTGTTATCCATTTTGCATGTATCTCTTTAATAACATTTTTTTAATATCTGTAACTTTTCAATTTGTTAACAAAATTTCGATAACTATTTTTTAACATTTTAAAGTTAACATTTTGACTACTACGTTAAGTTAACTTTTTGTTATCAATTTACATTACCAAAAAAGTTATCTTAAAAACGATAACTATTTTTTAACTTCTTGAGGTTAACATTTTGATTATTACATTTAGTTAACTTTTCGTTAACAATTTACAGTACCAAAAAGGTTACTTCAAAATGGTAACTTAAATGTTATCAAAACGAGAAGTGTGCCGGTTGGGTATATATATTTTTTATACAATGTTGTCCAACTCCCACGCCGTGGTGTTTAAGAGGTGTGTTTTCCGCCCGTGTGACCATACTTCCCCCCCCCCTTAATATGATAATTAATTTTTAAAAAATTTATAATAATGCTTTATATTATATTTTATTATATTTTTTATTATATTTTATATATTGTATTATATTTTAATACTGCTTTACCGACCTATTGAGCGTGACGTGCTTCTTATAGCTCTCTAGAAAATTTTATTTATAAACTATTCTGAAACTTTTTTTGCAAGTGTCTTATAACTGTTTTATAAAAACAATTGTTCGTGTGTGAATTGATTGTTGTGAGCCATCGGGTAGATTACTCTTACTCTTATAATCGCAGAAATTATAGAGTGTGTCAGATTTCCGAGAAGTTTTTATGGAACTCGACATGCCGTCTTGTTTGGAATGTGAACTTCAAATTATAAGAGGGACTGATGACTCAGTGTCATGTTCAAAATGCAATGGACTGGTTCATCTTGCCTGTGCAAATGTGAATATTTCAAAAAAAGAGTTTGATCGCTTAAAAAAAGGTAATAGTGTTTATAATTGCTTAACCTGTAAAAAGAATAGCGCCATCTGTAATGCAGATGGTAAATCTATAGCACAATTGCAAGTACCGTCGATTCCATCAACCTCTAATGACCATCTATCTTCTGAACTCATAGATGCTATTCGGGTTGCAGTACAACAGGGGCAAGAGGCCAAATTTGCTGATTTTCAAAAACAAATGACTGAAACCTTTAATATTATGAAAGCTAATCAAAAAAAATTTAACGACAACCTTAGTGCGTCCATAGCACAAATGAAGGAAAATATAACAGAAAATACTAAGAAGATCAATGCTCTTGAAATTGGATCTACTGATTTTGTTAAATCACTTAACGTTGTTAAAACTGATTCGGAGTGTCTGAAAGAGAAGATTCGCCATGTAGAGATTGGACTCAACGCACAAGATCAATGTGCCCTTTTAACATCGCTTGAAATCCATGGTTTGCCGATTAGAAAAAAAGAAGATTTGCATCAAACTTTTTTTGATATTGCTAAGAGCCTGAACTCGGAAGTTGTAGCAGAGAACATTGTCAACATCTTTCACATCCGTAAAATGGACAGCTCTAATACATCGAGGTTTGCACCTATAGTGGTTGTTAAACTCTCTACGCAGGCCTTAAAGGACAAGCTGATTGAGCAACGAAAGTCTAAGGGAGGATTTTTTACAACAGATTTTGGATGGCCGGAAAAGGAAAAATCCAATATTTATCTACGAGAATCCCTCACACCTGTGAATCGGCACATCTATTCGGCTGCGCTTACTCTTAGAAAAAGCAACAAAATTAAATACTTGTGGGTGTCAAAAGGTAAGATTTTTGGACGGAAGAAGGATGGTGATAGAAGATTCCAATTAACATCATTGAAAGATGTCAAATCTCTTGAATAATATTCAGTTTGTATAATTTTTATTATAATTATAATTATTATTATTATTTTATTATTACATTCTTATATAGAGAATTATCAATTCTTCCATTTTACATTCAGTAAATATATTTTGAGTATTACTCTCTTTTGTTGTCTTATATATTTTGTTTCTTTATTTTATATACTATTTTTCGATTCAATTAAATATGCTATTCTTTATGTTATCTCGAAGCCCGTTTTTTATAGGATTCAAAGTAACTTTTCTAATTTTATTAGAATTAAAAATGTTGGTTTTTTGTTCTTGTTATATTTTTGTTTCAATCATTCACACTGATTTTATTAGAATTAAAAATGTTGGTTTTTTGTTCTTGTTATATTTTTGTTTCAATCATTCACACTGATTTGATTTGATTTATTTTATTTTATTACTTTTTATTATTTTTATCATTTTATTATTTTATTTTATTTCATTTTATTTTTTCAGAACTGCAATGTCTTTTTTAAATATATGCCATGTTAATGCGCAGTCTCTTCGTGCGCATTTCATTGAATTCAAGGATTTTTTTAACACTGGGTTCTATGACATTATAGGTGTTTCCGAAACCTGGTTGTCACCAAATTTAGCGTCGGATTTAGTAAATTTGGATAATTACACATTATTCCGTAGAGACAGAGAACGATGTAGAGGTGGAGGAGTATGTTTGTATGTACGTAAAGGTATTAAAAGTTACCTGGTGAACATGAGTTGTGAGGGATTGCACCCTGCGGCAGAATTTTTATTTCTCAAAATAGAGACACATAATGATAATGCTCTAATTGGAGTCGTGTATAAACCTCCAAATGTTTCTTTTGGTTCTGATCTGGAAAACCAGACATGTAGTTTAATTCAATATTTTCATAATACTGTACTTATGGGCGATTTTAATTGCGATCTAAATTCCTCTTCCTCTGCTATCTCAAAGTATCTTACAACGATGACATATTCTCTTGGTATGTGTGTTGTACCTCATAGTTCTACCCATCATGTAGGTAACTCTAGCACTAGAATCGACGCCGTGTTTGTGAATGATATAGATAGGGTGCTTTCTTATGGGCAGCGGCCTGTGTCATTCTTGTGAAATCATGACTTAATAGATATAAAGTTTGAATTTGAAATTAATAGAAATCAGTTTCCACTTCTACCTAACCTCATTCGTAATTTGCATGGTATTCCGGAGGAAGAATTTATTTTACATTTATCGACATATGACTGGGCCAGTATATATTCTGAACACGATATTAATATTAAAGTATACAAGTTATATTCATGTTTAAATTTGGCATTTGATGTGTTTGCTCCTGCGCATTTGTTTAGTACTAAAAGGAGATTCTCGCCTTGGATGACTAGCGAACTAAGAGGGCTTATTAAAGAAAGAAACAAATTACGTAGAATAGCGAAAAGGACAAAGAGTGACATCGATCAAGTTGAATTTAGGAGAGTTCGGAATCTGGTGCAAACAAAAATTAGAGACGCGCATAATAGATATAATTTTAAGGTTATTAAAAATAAAAGTAATTCGGAAGATATATGGAATATTTTAAAAAGACTTAATCTTATATCTACTAAAAAAATGCGACTGCTGATGGTTTTTCGCCACATGAGTTTTCAAATGTTTTCCATAGCACACCAACTTTTACTCCTGCTTCCACTATTGCGCCTTTGCCAATCGATGGAGATGTATTTGATGAACATACATTTTTTTTCTCTGACATAGACACAGATGCATTACTTAAGAGTCTTGCTAACATAAAAACTAATGCCATGGGACCCGATTTTGTTTCTATTAAAATGATTAAAATAGCCCTTCCTGTCATATTCCCTGTTTTGCTACATATATATAATTACTCTCTTCAAACAGGAGTTTTCCCTGAAATGTGGAAAATGAGTACCATTCGTCCTATTCCTAAGATAACTAACCCAAAGAATACCAATGATTTTAGGCCTATTTCTATTGTTTGTACTATATCTAAGCCACTTGAGCGAATTATTTGTAATCAGATAACTTCATTTCTGAATGCAAATGATTTATTGGAACCTTTGCAATCTGGCTTTCGTCCAAAGCATAGTACCTGTAGTGCATTATTGAAGTTTACAACTGATGTTAAACTTGCTATGGATATGAAACATATTACTATTGTGATATTTTTTTATTTTTCCAAAGCATTTCCTTCAGTGAATCATAGTTTACTGATACGTAAATTATATCATTCTAAATTTTCTGAATCAGCCTGTGCTTGGTTTGAGTCGTACTTGAATTCTAGGTATCAGAGAGTTATTGACGGAAATGGTGAGTACTCAGAATGGGACAGAGATTTATGTGGAGTTCCGCAGGGAGCTTCATTGTCTTCCATATTATTTAATTTATTTATTTTAGATCTTGAAAAAGGGCTTAAATACTGTAAATGCCATAAATATGCAGATGACTTCAAGATTTGTCTTTCAGGTCCATTATCACTAATTAGTCAATTGCTTCAAATGGTTCAAATCGATATTGATTATGTGGTGAATTGAGCAACTGATAATGGACTTATCTTGAATTCGGATAAAACACATGCAATGGTTATGTCGGCATCTAATAGTCCTTCAATGGATATGTTGTTAGCCTTCCCTCCATTATTAGTCAAAGGAATTCCTATTATTTATAAGGAAACAGTGAAGGATTTAGGTCTAATGATAGACAGGACCCTGTCATGGAAAGAGCACATTTCTGGAATATGTCGTAAAATATATATGGTTTTGATGCAATTAAACAGGACCAAGGACTCTCTTCCAACTCCTACTCGTTTAATATTAATTAAATCGCTTGTTCTCCCAATTCTTGACTACTGTTGCCCTGTCTACGACGATATCACTGATGACTTGAACTCTAGGTTGGAAAAATCCTTGAATGCTTGCATTCGATTTATTTATAATTTACCTAGAACTGAACATATTACTCAATATAGAATCAAATCAGGTTTGTTGAATGTTGCTAAGAGAAGACAATTTTTTATTGGAAATTTGATGTTTTCTATTTTTAACAATAAATCTCCTATTTATTTGTATGAATTCTTTGAATTTAAGAATTCTGACGAAGTAAATTATAACAGGCTTCGAGAAAGAAAAGCAATATTAAAAATACCTTCTCACAGAACTTGTAAAATGCAAAAGTCCTTTATTGTCAGAGCTGCGAGGCTCTGGAATAAATTATCAGACAGGATAAGGGACGTATCAAAACAAGTCATATTTAAAAAGCTGTTTTTTAACTTCTTGTTAAACGAACACGATAAATTATTTGAGATAACATACTGGTAACTTTTTGAGAATTAGCTATACAATCTATGTATTTTTCTACTCTATGATTGTGCTTAACATTAATGTTTCCAACTTTATAGTAGCACCACGAACAATTTAAAAGATTTGCAGTCTGCTCAGTATTGTTGTTATTGTAACGTCGGGAATCCAACGTTTCATTTTCACTCCTTTTTTTCATTTAATTAAATTTATTTAAGCCTAGAATTTCTTTTATTAGCTTGGGAAATCGATAGGTAATTTACGGAATTGTTGCTCTGTTCATATCATGTGAAATGAAATGATTTTTATTTTTCAATATTAAATATTCGAGAAAATATGGTTATTAACAAAGAAAAAATCTTAAAATTACAAGGTTTGGATAATTTTTGGATTGAAAGGAAACTATTCTAAAATCCCATTAGGGGTCACCAGCATATTTTGCGGACCCAAATCTTTTTAAACTCCTATTTTATTAAGGAAAAGAAAGAAAAAAAGGATAAAACAAAGAACCAATAATTTGGTCCCATATGTTTTAATTTTTAATAGACACAATAAAACATTTAATAAAAAGGAAATATTAAATTATAGAGAGATTTTGAATTCTCATTTCTTGAAATATTTTAAACAACGATTTATTAATGAAATAATCAAAATATTAATCTTTATTAATCCGAACTTTAAATTTTTACTTTTGAAATAATTTACAATGAAATATATATATATGTGTTTTTAATAAAAATGTAATAAAAGAAATTGAAAAACTTTAATTATAGAACTCAATATTTCCTTTTTAAATCATCATGGAATAATTAAATTTAAATTTGATTTTTATTGAAACTTACTTTTGATTGTTGTAGTAATAAACACGATGAGAATTTTAAATCAAATCGAAGATTTTGGCGGCACAAGTGTTGACTGGATTTGGCGGCAGATTCAAATTTCTTGGCTGCAGATTCCGTAGTAAAATCCGTTGAATGTAGCGGGTTGATATCAGAAACTGGCTTCTTTGAAAATCGTTGAATGTGGAAAATTCGTAGAACTTTAAAATCGAAACTTGTTGAATAAAGATACTTCTTTATTATAAACTTGAAGTAAAATTGGAAAATAATTTTGACAATAAACTTGAATTGAAATTAGAATAAACTTGAAAAATAGAACTTGGAAATAAACTTGAAAAATAGAATTTGAAATAAAATTGGAAAATGAACTTAAAATAAAATTGGAAGAAAGTGGAGTTTTTGCAACCACTAGTTTTAAAAGCTCGAATGAGAGTGAAATTTGGAAATTGCGGAGTGCACCTCTGAGGGTAGGAAAAACGGGAAGAAGGAAGTAGTGGAGGCGTCAGTTAAATTTTAGGGAAGAAGGGGCTAAATTTGGCAAGGAAATGGAAGGGAACAAAGGGCCAGTTCCTGCCCATTTTTACTTTCACTTTTGTAGTGGGAGTAATAATATTTCGCGTGTGAATACACGAAGTCGTCACTTGTGCCTCCAGAGTCCTGATTTTCACATTTCTTGAAAATATGATTAATAACAATATTTAAACAATTTTATTCATATCTAATTCCTTAAAAATTACCTGGAATACATTATAATTTTAATTCCTTTACGGATTTCTTATTTTAAATCGAATTTTAACGTTTTACTTATATTCTTAAGATTTTTCATCTGTTAATTAAATAATTTGACTTATTTATTATAAAAATTTGTTAACCTAAACTGCAAATGTTACTCATTATTATTTTTAGGTGTGAATTAACCTCAAAATCTATTATTTCATTAATTTAAAAAATAATTTATCATTAATTTCATATTCATTAATACTTTCTAACAAACTTCATTAATATTAATAAATTCATCATTTATCTTTTAATTCTAAACTCAAAATAACATTTGTAGGTTAGGTTTATTATATTTCTATAGGTTAATTTCATTAGTTATCCTTTATAGTATAATTATAACCTCTAAAACAATTTATTTATTGCAAATATGAACATAACCTAAAATATAGAATTAACAATCTTACATAACCTAGACATCTAGTAATTAGTAACTTTAGAAAGTTTACATTGAATTTATTATAATACAAGTAAGTTTTAACAATAAAACCTTAGAAATGATTATTAAATTTGATATTCTCCATCCTAACCTCAAAATCAATTAGCAATTATATTTATTTAATATTAATAACTGTTGAATTTCAATTAATTGGTATTTTAGAACTTTGAGTATAAGCTTAACATAATTTTTAGAGTCATTAATAACATAACCTCAAATATGAATTTATTACTTAATTATTAAATAAATTTTATTAATATGAATTTAATCCTTCATTCTATTTTTATAAATAGCATCGTTACTGATTATTTGATTTTAAATCAATTTGAATGCTATGATCATTAATAACCAATAAATATTATTAGTATTTAATAATTGTTATAAATATTATGCATTCTTTTTCTGTATGTTTTAAATTTCATCTCATTTTCAAATTCTTATTATTTTATTTAAAATTTTTATTAGTTTTGTTGGTTTTAAATCTTTTAGGTTATGTTATTATGTTATTATTTGATTAGTAATATATTCAATTTATTAATTATAAACAAAATTTTATTCAATTGATTTTAGGAGAATAATTTCCTAAATTTATTTTAAATTCCTAAACTAATGGAATTTACAGAATAGTTTAAACATACTTACTCTGTAAATTCATTTATTGCGAGCATCATAAATAGTTGTATTTCTTCAAGATAGACCCCGAGCGGAGAGCATACTTTAAAAGCACTTAAGGCACATTCTTTGCGGATTAGGCTCCGAGCGTCTTTTGTGCGGCGCACGGCCGATTTTATCTGAGTTAGAAATTTCAACACTACAATTTGAAAATCGATTTAGACGAAAGTTTCTTGGGCCTCACATTTATAGTTATTTAGATAAATGGAGGAATAACCATAAATGTGAAAATATAATTTTAATTCAAGTCCAGGTTTTACTCAAAACCTGGATAAATATTTGAGATTCTTAAAAGCTATTTCTTTTTCCATAATTTCAAAAGGAAGAACATAAAATGAAAATTGCTTCTTCCTGTCAAGGATCCCTTTTTAAAATAGTTTGTTGTGTTGTTTTTTTTTTTTTGTTAATTTTTATTATATGAGAAAAATTTTAGCTGACATTACACCCCCATTGTGAAATGGTTACTGATGAGTGCAAATGAAGACAGTTACCATATCTCTGTGCTGAGGAAAGAGAAAGAGGTAGGAGATGTAGATTATAAATTTTTGATATTAACCTTTTGCTTAAACTTGTTAATTCGGGACATGGAGATCCGCAATTTCCGGAGTAAAACACATATTGCTAAACTAGACCATCGGATAAAGGTGATTTGGCTCTGGTGCACTAGCTACTAGTTTGTTTTGAGTAGTGGCCACTTCAGCAGTGGCTACTTCAGCTCTGGGAGTTTCAGTGGTAACTTCAGTGAGTTGATGTTGTTCTTGTTCTTCCTGTCTTGGTTGTTCTTCTGCAATGTGCATCAGAAGGAAGGTTAGGGAACCCCAAAGTGCTCCAATAATATGGACAGACCATCCATATACCGAATGTAGTGCATATCCATGAATAACCGTATCTACCACGAGTTTGATTAAATGGAAAATGGTTAGGATAGCAATAACTCCAGCACTAAAGGTACCAAAAGTGATCATTTTCGACCAAATTCTTCCCCAAGTACTTTCGACTAACTTCTCAACGACATTGCCATTAAAAAGTTTCATGACCGAACCATCCGAATTCATGATGGTATATCCCTTCATCTCCATAGCCAAATCATTTATCATGGCTTGTTTTTCTACTGGAAACATGATTCTTTCCCTCAGTTCTTCTATATCCATTTCTGAGTAAATTCCATTAGTTGCAAGAGATCCCGGGCTCTGATAAGTCCAAACTCCAACTTCTTCTGGCTTTAAATCGTCAGGTTTAGTTGTCTTAATTGGTTTTGGTGATAGGTTATACCAGGTATTTCCGATCTCGTACATTACTGGAAGTAGACTACTGCATTTGACTTCAGTACCCTGTTTTTTCAGAAGATGAGTCCTTGGAGTCAAGAAAAATGTTTGATTATTTCTTGTGACTGGTAATTCACTGTAGCAGACTGATCCGGTCTCTACCTTCACTTCCACAGGAACACATTTAACAATATGTACCACCTCACCGGCAATTACGGACATATAACCAGGTCCCTTCATGACATCATAAGCAAACTCATCCGGAGCTTGTGTGGCCAAAGACAAAGCATTTTTTAAAGTTTGTTTCTCCAACAAACACTTTTGAGTGAGTACATTTCTATACAAAGACGTCATCTGAGTTCTAATATGCTTCTCGACATAAACAAATTTAGAGTTTACGTACGCAAAGATATCCATATTAGAACCGGATACCTTCTAATTCACTGCAAAAGTTTCCCCCTTTTGAGTTTCAAAAATAAATAATTAAGGATGTTCGGTTTTTGTAATAACATATCCACAAACCGATTCTCTTCCCTTCGCGGCCAGAGCAAAAGTTAAATCAGTTGTTGAAACAGAGTAAACGGTTTGAGAATTTCCGTTATCTGTATCTACAATTTTATCGGCTTTGCCTTCATATAAAACTCCAAATCGATTAAAATTACAAGAATCTACCGGCATCTGGCTCCAAAAAGTGTACCCTCCCTCCTGATCTATACAACTACCGCTAGAAAGAGGACATACGGTTCCCGAACGCAAATGGATAGTATCCGAACTCGTTCTCACTCTGGCAAGTTGTTCGGTAAGTGTTACAGAAACTGTATCTTGTACTACCACATCTTTCCAAGTGCCGAACGGATCCGAATAGCTTGCTCCATCACAATCACCGTCCAGATCGTCGCTACCAGCTAATGTCACTCCGTGACTTACAGTATTATTAATTTTTAGGCCTTGCATTACATGTACGTTGTAAATATTAAGTGACCCACGTAGGTGAGCACTTTCGAAAGCCTGTTTACTAACTTCCATAATATAAGAATTTAAACCTCCTTTAACAGGTGAGGCATGAGAGAACATTCCGCAATGAAAAATTAATCTATTTATCTCTACTTTACATTGCTGGACCATTAAATCCAGGTAATCAGTAGCCTGTAACAGCTGTACATATTTCTCGGTAATATTGGTTGTTGGTTCTGGAAGATCACAGACCCCGACATGGAGCAGAGACAATGTGGTCACGTTCAGTTGACGTGATCCACAATCAAATCCTATTAATCCTGAAGTTGATTGGAATAAGAGTACGAAAGCAAGCAAAATTAGAGTCATTTCTGTAACAGAACAAAATTTATTTTAGATTTATTCATTTCCCAAGGTTTCCTTTTTCCACTCTGAAAAGAAATAAACAATTTTCCAACATTATTTGGATGGTTTAGGATTAAGGTGGGAAATTCTCAATCTATTCATGTGAACAATTTTGCTAGATTTTCCCATACTTATTTTAACGTTAGTTTTTCCGATTATTTCTAGGATTTTGTGAGGGCCCGTATAATGATCACCAAACTTTTTTGGTTTTGGGCCTTTTAGAAGAAACACGTAATCTCCAACTTTGAAATTTCTAGGATTTATATTCCTATCATAATATTTCTTATTTCTTTGCTTAGAATCAACTAAGTTATTGTACACTAAAGTTCTAATGCCGGTTAATCGAGTCACTAAATCTATCATATATCCTTTATATGTTGGAACAACATCACCTTCTCTTAATGGTTCTCCTGATGGAAGTCTAGCTAATCTACCGAAAAAAACTTCGAAAGGGGTAAATTTAGTACTCTCAGAAACGCATGTATTATAATTCAACATGGCTAAATCAATCCATTCATCCCATTCGTTATCAGCATTTGTATAATGCTTCAAGAACTCACCAAGAGAGTGGTGGGAACGTTTTAAAGATCCATTTGATTGCGGATGAAAAGCCGTAGTCCTAATCTTTTTGATTCTAAAACGCTTTGAAACTCTAGTCATTAATTAACTAAGAAAATTTCTTCCTTGATCAGTAAGAACTGCTCGAGGAGCTCCAAATGTACAAATAAACCGTTTAAAGAATGCATCAGCAATAGTAATAGATGAAGTTTCTTTCAGAGGAACCGCTAAACAAAATTTCGACAACTGGTCTTGCATTGTAAGAATGTATTCATTACCATTCTTAGTTTTCGTGAGAGGACCTACTATGTCAAGAGCGATTTTATCAAAAACCATTCCAGGGGTATCAGTAATAATCATAGGTTGTTTAGTCTTTAACCGAACAAATTTTTTTAATTGACATCCAATACACTGTTGTATTCTTCTTTGAATGTCGTCCTTTAAATTGGGCCAATAATAAGAATGTCTAATTCGATTGAAAGTTTTAGAGACTCCCCTATGACCTCCTACAGGCAAAGTGTGGAACTCTTCGAAAATTCTGTCCCTGTCTTTTTCATCTACAAACTCCATAGTCCCTGTACAAATTAAAACTTTAATATCTACATCAGAGAAAACTAACCTAAAAACATTTAAGACTTCAAACCAAGGCAATCCTTCTAGAAATTCACCCTTAGCTATACTAATTTCTTTGATCGATTTTTCTATAAGAATTTGCTTTAATTTCCGAAGTGTTTTATAAATATTTTCCTTAACTATTTAAAGTGATTCTTGCTTATCTTGTTTTATACACAGGGAGAAAAGATAAGTTTTATTACTTCTCCGCGAACTATTTACAGATAGAAAATCCAAGTTTACATTTGATTCTATTTTACCAAATTCTAACAACTTGGTTGCTCCAAAATCGCATGGAGCACCGGTTTGAGATACAAAATAGACTACATTAGTTGGAATGAATTGTACTATATCTTTTACTTCTATAAATTTACTATCTTTAATATTAGTTGGAAAGGATTTATTGGAAAATTTTGTGACGCTTGAATCCGTAGTAGATTTCGTTGAAAGAGAATTTTCCGAGCTTCCTATGTTGCTTGTGATTTTAGTTTTTCGAGACTTAGCGTGGGGGTTAGGATCTGAAAAATTGGATTCATTCAAACTTAAAGAGGATGAGAATCCTGAGATTGATGGTTTACTAATGTTATCATAATTGATTTCCTTTAATTCCTGTAGATAAGAAGGAAATTCTACTTTTTTTCTGAAGCAATTTCTTTATAATTGATTTTAGGTCGTTTACGCTTTGTATCGTTAATTTGATTAGTCTGTTTAATGGGAATTTTTAAATTTTCCTTTTTGGCTTTTGAATATTCGGTAGACATCCTTTGAGTGGACTCGCAGGACTCAGTATCAGAAAATACGCGAGTTTTTAAAGGTAATTTATCACTGATTGTGTCTTCCATTGGAAACGTGCTACAATTATTGGAATTCTTCTCAGATACCTTTAATTGATTAGCTTAATTTAAACATTGATTACGAGTGACAACATTACAGGCTAATTCTTCTACTGATTCGACCGGATTCCTCGATAACGCATCGGCATTAAGATTAATTTTTCCCGGCTTATAAAGGACTTCATAATCAAAGTCTGATAATTTAAATCTCCACTTTTGCACTCAAGTATTGCAATCAGCTGTTTTAAACCACGTAAGGGGTTGATGATCGGTTACGATTGTTAATTTCTTTCCATAAATATAGTCTCGGAAATTTTTAACCGCTTCGACCATGGCTAAAGCTTCTTTCTCATAAACTTCATATGCTAATTCTGGACCTCGAAGTACACGAGAGAAAAAAGAAATAGGTAAATCTTTTCCAATTTTACCTTGCGATAAGATAGCTCCTATTGCATATCCAGAAGCATCAGTTGTTATTATAAACGGTTTATAGAAATCAGGATACTGTAGGATGGGTGATTTGCATAATTCATCGCGAAGAATCGTGAATGCTTTTTCAGTATTTTCATCCCAAAGGAAATCTACATCTTTTTGCAATAATCTACTTAATGGTTTGGCCAATTGAGAAAATTTTGGTATAAAACGTCTGTAATATCCTGCTAAGCCTAAAAATTGACAGATATTTTTAATATTCTTGGGACGAGGAAAGTTCCTAACAGCAGTGATTTTGTTGGGGTCAAGGGTAATACCCTCTTTACTCAGAATGTGACCAAGATAAATTACTTTATCTTTTAAAAATTCACATTTATCTGGATTTAATTTAAGATTAGCCTGCCTTAGACGTTCCATTAATAGTTCAAGTTTTTCCTCCATTTCTTCTAAAGTATCCCCAAAGATAATAACATCATCGATAAAAGTAAATATTACCTTTCCCTGAAGACCCTTAAAGGTGTTATCAATATATCTTTGAAATGTAGGTGGGGCATTTTTCAAACCAAAAGTCATTCTTACGTACTCATAATGACCAAAAGGAGTACTGAAAGCGGTTTTGTGAGCATCTTGAGGATCCATTGGGATTTGAAGGAAACCTTTTGCTAGATCCAATGTGGTATAATATTTATGACCACCAATCTGATTAATAAATTGATTTATATCAGGGATAGGGTAACGATCAGCAATAGTTTTTTCATTTAAAGCTCGAAAGTCAGATACAAGTCTCCATTTTTGTTTGCCACTAGAATCAATTTTCTTCGGAACTATCCACAAGGGTGAGTTGCATGGAGAACAGGAGTCTCTAATAATGCCTTCTTTCAGCATATCTTGCACCTGTCTCTCAACTTCATCCTGTAAGGATACTGGAATTTTGTACTGTTTTATGTTAACAGGTTCATCATCAGTCGTTGGGATTCGATGTGATATGGAAGTTGCCATTTGTAAAGGCTGACCTTCCATATAAAAGAGATCATGATTCTCATTAATTATTTTTGATACATGCTCCCTTTCATCCGAATTTAAATGATCTAGATTTAAACGGTCGGATACATCAACTAAACTAGATGAACTAATCTGATAACATGCTTTTATTTCATGGAAATCCTTACAAATATCGGAGATGTCCTCTAGTGTATAATCATCAATGTGCAACTCTTTAGTCAATTTAGATAAATTTTCCTGAAGCGCAATATTGAGTGTTGGATTATCAAAACCATGGTCGAAGTCATTTGACTGGCATGATTCTTGAATGTCTGATATTTCATCAAAATCATCTTCATAATTACCCTGTAATGAATAATCAAACATATCTCTAGGAACATCGCCGATCATTTGCTTTTGAGCCATGGTTAATTCACAAAAGTTTAACTTTGAGATTAGCTCACCCATATGAATTTCTTTTTTACCAAAATCGATTAATGCTTTGATTTCGGTAAGATAAGTGGAACCCAGGATACCTTCGCACGGGATATCAAATTCATCGGGAACTACATAAAATTTAGAGGTATGACTATGAACGGTTAGTTCAATGGAACCTATGGTCAAATATCTATCATAACCAATACCTTTCAGTAAAACAGAGGTATAGTTATCAATGTCAAGTTCTGTGGGTAAAATACTTTCTTTGATTAAATTAACCTCGGATCCGGTGTCAATAAGTAATTGACCTAAGTGACCGGATAGTGGTAGAAAAATGTCAATATAAGGCAAATTTCGTTCGATTGCCCTAGATTTCCAATCTCTAATACCACCTATTAGATTTTCAAAAGATACTGAATTGTTTTGTAAGAATGGCAGGCTTCCATTATCATTATATATACATTTCTGGCGGAAATCTAAAGATACGTCGTTTTCCTTGAAAAAGTCAGATCCAATTATACCCTCATAGTCTAAATCTATTGTATCCGGCACAATAGCAAATGTGATAATACTTCCTAATAACTTTATTTTTGCACTTCCTAAGGAAGGGATTATATCCGGATTTATTCCTTTAATGTGAGTAATATCTAAGCTATTGATAATTAGTCCGCTATGGACAGATTTTTGTTTTAATATACTTACCTCAGCACCCGTGTCTAATAGGAAATTTAGTCGCGAACCAGTTGTGGAATTCCCTAAATTTAAGTAGGGCATTAAATTACCTTTTTCTGGTAATTTTATGGTAACAACTCTGTTAACAGATTCGTTGTTACTTCCGGCAACTCGGGTTTCCATTCCGGTTGTCTTGGTTCGGAGTGGGGGAAAAATGGCCGGGCATTCTGATTCATAGGTCTCTGGTAATTGGTTTGATAATTGATCTGATAATTGTCCCCAGTTGCTCCGGGTAACTGGGGAGTTCGGAAGTTATCCGAATTATTTTCATTCCACATTCTTTTTCGACAGTCTTTTATATTGTGTCCTATTCTTTTGCAATAAACAAATTCGCCTAGTAGGACAAGTGGATTCATTATGACCGAAACCTTGGCATTTAAAGCACCTGATTTGAGAATTCTGTTGTCTCATCGAACCCTTGCCCAATTGGAAGCATGTATCAGCCGTATGACCAACCTTATCGCAGTTTTGGCATGTGACCGTAGATTTTATTGCTTTTGGGCAAGTTTTCGCACTATGCCCTTTTTGTTGGCAAATTTGACATGATTCAATTTGCAGGCAATTTTTAGCAGAATGATCCTGCTTATTGCAAATTTGACAAGTAACAGAGGTTACCGCCATTGCGTGTACTTTTTTGGTACAATTTTAAGCAATATGGCCAGGTTTATTGCAAATAGTGCATTTTTTATAAAGGGGACAATTCGATGCTTCGTGTCCCGTTTCTCTACATAATTGACATAAATTAGCTTTAGGAGGATTACCTTGTTGACGTAAGGCTTGCTTAGCTAAAAGACTCTTTTCGATTTTAATCGCATTTTTGAAAACTTCGTTAATGTCCGCATTATCAGCAATTCTTTGCTCTATTTCAGATTTAAGACCGCGCTTAAAGGCATCGATTAGAACAGCATTGGTCGCGGTTCTATATTCTTGGGTAACCGCTACCCCTGTCTCTATTCTTTTAGCTTCGTAAATTCTAGTGCCGATATCCCTGATACGATTAGCATACGCTATTACTAACTCTCTGTCCTTTTGATATTCACTACCTAACTCGCCTAAAAGTTGATTAACTGATTTTACTGGCGCATAAATAGACTTAATATAGCAAGTCAAAGCGTCAATTGTAGCAAATTCCGAACCTAGGATAGCTTGACGGGCTTCTCCTGATATTTTACTGCGAATTAATTTTACTAAAAATGCTTCGGACGCATCTTCAACCATGGCCTTAGCTTCGTTGCAACCTTCGACAAATAGACTGCAATTGTTTTTGGTGCCATCAAATTCAGGAACTACCATCAAGGCGTCTCGAATAGACACACCTGATTACCATCAGCCATTTTTGGTGGATTTAAATTACCTGACTTATTTGAAATTAAAGACTCTTCGCTAAGTGTTTTTTCTAAAGTTTTTTCTAAGTTATCTACTACCGTGGATTCTAAATGAGAAGGATTTGAGCTATTTAATGAATCTTCGGAAATATTAGATTCAGTATCTTCGCTAATTGTTTCCAAAACCTTAGAATCCGTAGGGCTTGCAGCATCTAGTGGGGGTACTCTTCCTTTTACAGGACTCCTACCAAGTTTCTCATTTTTTTTAAATGGATCATTAAGTTCTTCAAAATCCTGGGGATCAAATAACCCTCTGGTTTGACTTCTGGTCAGTGGCCTTTTATCAGACATAAATTTAGACAGTATTAATTCATAAATAATTTTATTGAGAATTTAAATGATCAAATCTGGAAATTATAGAAAGAAAAATTTTCAAGAGCAAAATAACTTTAGATTTAAAACAAATAAAACACAAAAATCAAATTTAAGTTATAGATAAATGCACTTTTAATTGGATAAAATTTCAAGACCACTAAGACCAATAAAACCAGCTTGAAATTGTGATGGTAGTGGAGTCACAGAAGACACAACCTCGAAGATTAATAACTTACCAAAAATTTTAATTGGCAAATCTCCAATAGTATGAAAAGAAAATCCTTCATAACGATAAGATCTTGGTTCAGAAAATTGCCTAATACCTACTCTAAAAAAAATTTCTTGAATGCAATTTTCTTCTGAGTCTTTAAATATTGTTAAATTTACATTATTGTTAATGAAAAAATCTGATTCTACATTGAATTCAAAAGGATTAATTTCATTTAATGACATTTTTCTTTGTAAGTTAAATCATATTAAGATTAATATCTTTTTTAAAGAGAAGAGAGAAAAAAAAATTTATTTTACAAAAACAATACTCAGGAATATAAAAGTCCTATTACATTTCTAACCTGAAAAAGTAAAATAAATAGGGAAGTAAATACAAGGTAAACCTAAGGTTTTTAATATTAAATAAACAGGACTTTTACACAAGAAAAATAAAATTTATTAAATCCATATAAATGAGAGAAAGAATTTTTACAGATAATTTAATGAGGAAAGGAAAGAAAAACAATAAAAAACATTTTTTTTTTCTTTTTTTGTTTAACCTTTACATAACAGTAAACAAACCGATGTACAAAAACCAATACTCATAATAGTAATGCCACAAGTAATTCCTAAAAATTTAATCTTTTCATTTTGTTTTTCTAAAATTAAATATAGATCCTCATTCTCGTTTTTCAACAAACTCAATTCCTCTCTAAATTGATTTTCGGAATTTTTTGCAGACTCTGATTCTCGCTGGAGCCTTTTGATTTCCCTAGCTTGACACTGAGAAATATGCTGTTCAGTGTCCCGATCGGATTTCCACTCAGAAATGGCAAAAAGATGGGATTCGTGTTGCCATTTGAAGGTCCTCAATTGATATTCGAGTTTCGAGTAATCCACTAAACCAGGATTTTCTGGTTTTTCAGCTCTGAATTTCTCCAAGTCTTCCCTAGTGTTATTTAAAAAATCAGCTATCTCCGTTAATTTTGCAACCATTTGTTGAGAAAAAACGGCAAAGGTTAATTTGTCTATGTATATAGAATTTCCGAAGTTAGTCTCATCATCTGAATCGGATTCAAAATCCATGTACAAAAAGATCAAAAAATGAGGAGACATATTGATTGTAACTTGCTAGCTAAGTAAACCAAACCCACAAGAACAAAAAAAAACAAAAAAAAGAAAGGAGAGAGAGAGAGAAAAAAAATTTATTACCCGGTAGGGGAATAGGAATTAATAAGAGGTTTTAGTTTTTCTTTGGGATTTTAAATCCAGGATTATGTAGCTCATAGCATGCTATACACAATTCCTTGAATCCTGCTTCAAGACAATTCCTGCATAGAGAACCTCTAAACCTTATATTTTTCTCCTTAAAAGTCAAAGGAGGAAGTGGTGGGGGTAAAGGGGGATCTTCCTTCGGTAGTGGAGGGGGTCGGTTTTCGGCAGCTTCAATTGCCCAGATTCTAACTTCTTCTCTTTTCTTTGCTAATAGTTTTTTTTTTGAAATTCTTTCTATAGCGCTTGTTAGATCGGTTCTTTCGGTAAACCTTGTACCCAGGATTTTCCACTAAGAGAAACAACAAAAAAAAAGGAGAAATTTCCCTTTTTAAATTTTTTTTTTTTTTTTTAAATTTTGGTTTTACTTTACTGGACTACTAGCAATATTGTTCACATAAATTCATTTTAAATTCAAGTGAGAAATCAGAAAAAATGGAGAGAGAGAAAAAAAAATTTATCCCTTAACGTTTAAACGCTTGAATGCTCCATTTAATTCATTCATCTCAGAATTAAAATTTGAGGTATCGCAAGATTCAGTTAATTGTAAAACAACCCTATATAACGCACGATTTTGAATCGTCAGTGTGATACATGCTTTTTTCAATTTTTCCATTTCATCGCATAAATGCGCTACTGTTTCCCAACGGTCTTCGTCGATTCCCTCTAATCTAATAAATTTTTGTTCTAATTCATTAAATAGGGACGCTATCCCGTTTCGGGTATCATGTATTGGGAGCAACATTTTTAAAACATGATAAAAAAACAAAAATTAGTATTACGAGAAAGAAAAAGAAAAATAAAGTGAGACCAAATCTAAGTAATGTGAAAAATGGTAAAATATGATCTAATATAGCCCTTATACGTGAGTTTTGAAAAGTTAGTAATTATGCACAAAAAGGTTTTTATTTTAGTTCGCGGGTTACTAGTTTAAATAATAAAAAATTCGATTTTTAGTGGGTGGTATACATAGAGGGTGAAAAAATACAAAAATCGTGGTTAGAACTACGAGGACCGCTCCATTCGCGAGATAGTGCTCCGATCAATCGATGACGCGGGCAAATGTTCGCGAGAGAGTAGTGGTGGGGGTTCACTGCAAGACACTCAGTGAAGAGAGCGTCGTCAATCCATAGTCTACTGGAGAGACTAAGTATAGTGGGTCCTATGCATAGACTCTTGGTATATTGAAAATATAGGTAAATGCTATTTTCTAATACCACGATGGCGCGAATTATTTTAATAAAACATTTTAAATTTAATCAATAATATTCAGCAGTTTCCTAAAATACGAAAATCCATATTAGAACCGCAAGGGAGCAGTCTATCACCCTTTTTACGCACGAGATTTTTTTCAGGCGGCGCGATAACGTGTAGCGCGGGTGGGAGTACCAGCCGATACGGCGTTCAGTGCAGAGAGAGCCGACAATCCATAGTCCACGGGAGAGGCTGGGTATAGTGGGTCCTATGCATAAACTCTAGGTCTATGGAAAGTATAGGCAGTGGTGCCTTTCTAGTACCACGATGGCGCGAATTATTTTAGTAAAAAAAAAATATGTTACTCGCGGAGTATACATAAATAAGAATTTGAAAACCTAAAAAACGTATTTTTAACCACGAGGGAGCAGTCTATCACCCTTTTTACGCACGAGATTTTCGCGAGCCAGCGCGAGATAAGCTAGCGGTATGGTAGGGATACGACGTTCAGTGAAGAGAGAGCCGTGCTTGCGCTACGAGCGGTAGTCCGGCCATTTGTTAAACCTCAAAAATTGGAAAAAAAATTAGTCCATTTCCACGTATCTAATAAACTTTCCTCAAATGAACACAAATAAATCTTAACCCGTTTAAATAAATGATCAATTATTTATACAAATTTTCATTAACTGAACTGTAACCCTTTTATTTTAGGCCCGATTTCTCACTTGAACTTTTCCCAAAAATTCTCAATTTGTAAAATACTAGGAATATCCCAAAAACATAGAAATTTTAGTATCACACATAGCAACTTCACAAAAATTCCATAAAAAACCAAATCCCTCCGGGGCCTCCAAAAAAATAAAGATCATATGTAACGTCGGGAATCCAACGTTTCATATTCACTCCTTTTTTTCATTTAATTACATTTATTTAAGCCTAGAATTTCTTCTATTAGCTTGGGAAATCGATAGGTAATTTACGGAATTGTTGCTCTGTTCATATCATGTGAAATGAAATGATTTTTATTTTTCAATATTAAATATTCGAGAAAATATGGTTATTAACAAAGAAAAAATCTTAAACTTACAAGGTTTGGATAATTTTTGGATTGAAAGGAAACTATTCTAAAATCCCATTAGTGGTCACCAGCATATTTTGCGGACCCAAATCTTTTTAAACTCCTATTTTATTAAGGAAAAGAAAGAAAAAAAGGATAAAACAAAGAACCAATAATTTGGTCCCATATGTTTTAATTTTTAATAGACACAATAAAACATTTAATAAAAAGGAAATATTAAATTATAGAGAGATTTTGAATTCTCATTTCTTGAAATATTTTAAACAACGATTTATTAATGAAATAATCAAAATATTAATCTTTATTAATCCGAACTTTAAATTTTTACTTTTGAAATAATTTACAATGAAATATATATATATGTGTTTTTAATAAAAATGTAATAAAAGAAATTGAAAAACTTTAATTATAGAACTCAATATTTCCTTTTTAAATCATCATGGAATAATTAAATTTAAATTTGATTTTTATTGAAACTTACTTTTGATTGTTGTAGTAATAAACACGATGAGAATTTTAAATCAAATCGAAGATTTTGGCGGCACAAGTGTTGACTGGATTTGGCGGCAGATTCAAATTTCTTGGCTGCAGATTCCGTAGTAAAATCCGTTGAATGTAGCGGGTTGATATCAGAAACTGGCTTCTTTGAAAATCGTTGAATGTGGAAAATTCGTAGAACTTTAAAATCGAAACTTGTTGAATAAAGATACTTCTTTATTATAAACTTGAAGTAAAATTGGAAAATAATTTTGACAATAAACTTGAATTGAAATTAGAATAAACTTGAAAAATAGAACTTGGAAATAAACTTGAAAAATAGAATTTGAAATAAAATTGGAAAATGAACTTAAAATAAAATTGGAAGAAAGTGGAGTTTTTGCAACCACTAGTTTTAAAAGCTCGAATGAGAGTGAAATTTGGAAATTGCGGAGTGCACCTCTGAGGGTAGGAAAAACGGGAAGAAGGAAGTAGTGGAGGCGTCAGTTAAATTTTAGGGAAGAAGGGGCTAAATTTGGCAAGGAAATGGAAGGGAACAAAGGGCCAGTTCCTGCCCATTTTTACTTTCACTTTTGTAGTGGGAGTAATAATATTTCGCGTGTGAATACACGAAGTCGTCACTTGTGCCTCCAGAGTCCTGATTTTCACATTTCTTGAAAATATGATTAATAACAATATTTAAACAATTTTATTCATATCTAATTCCTTAAAAATTACCTGGAATACATTATAATTTTAATTCCTTTACGGATTTCTTATTTTAAATCGAATTTTAACGTTTTACTTATATTCTTAAGATTTTTCATCTGTTAATTAAATAATTTGACTTATTTATTATAAAAATTTGTTAACCTAAACTGCAAATGTTACTCATTATTATTTTTAGGTGTGAATTAACCTCAAAATCTATTATTTCATTAATTTAAAAAATAATTTATCATTAATTTCATATTCATTAATACTTTCTAACAAACTTCATTAATATTAATAAATTCATCATTTATCTTTTAATTCTAAACTCAAAATAACATTTGTAGGTTAGGTTTATTATATTTCTATAGGTTAATTTCATTAGTTATCCTTTATAGTATAATTATAACCTCTAAAACAATTTATTTATTGCAAATATGAACATAACCTAAAATATAGAATTAACAATCTTACATAACCTAGACATCTAGTAATTAGTAACTTTAGAAAGTTTACATTGAATTTATTATAATACAAGTAAGTTTTAACAATAAAACCTTAGAAATGATTATTAAATTTGATATTCTCCATCCTAACCTCAAAATCAATTAGCAATTATATTTATTTAATATTAATAACTGTTGAATTTCAATTAATTGGTATTTTAGAACTTTGAGTATAAGCTTAACATAATTTTTAGAGTCATTAATAACATAACCTCAAATATGAATTTATTACTTAATTATTAAATAAATTTTATTAATATGAATTTAATCCTTCATTCTATTTTTATAAATAGCATCGTTACTGATTATTTGATTTTAAATCAATTTGAATGCTATGATCATTAATAACCAATAAATATTATTAGTATTTAATAATTGTTATAAATATTATTCATTCTTTTTCTGTATGTTTTAAATTTCATCTCATTTTCAAATTCTTATTATTTTATTTAAAATTTTTATTAGTTTTGTTGGTTTTAAATCTTTTAGGTTATGTTATTATGTTATTCTTTGATTAGTAATATATTCAATTTATTAATTATAAACAAAATTTTATTCAATTGATTTTAGGAGAATAAATTCCTAAATTTATTTTAAATTCCTAAACTAATGGAATTTACAGAATAGTTTAAACATACTTACTCTGTAAATTCATTTATTGCGAGCATCATAAATAGTTGTATTTCTTCAAGATAGACCCCGAACGGAGAGCACACTTTAAAAGCACTTAAGGCACATTATTTGCGGATTAGGCTCCGAGCGTCTTTTGTACGGCGCACGGCCGATTTTATCTTAGTTGGAAATTTCAACACTAGAATTTGTAAATCGATTTAGACGAAAGTTTCTTGGGCCTCACATTTATGGTTATTTAGATAAATGGAGGAATAACCATAAATGTGAAAATATAATTTTAATTCAAGTCCAGGTTTTACTCAAAACCTGGATAAATATTTGAGTTTCTTAAAAGCTATTTCTTTTTCCATAATTTCAAAAGGAAGAACATAAAATGAAAATTGCTTCTTCCTCTTAAGGATCCCTTTATAAAATAGTTTGTTGTGTTGTTTTTTTTTTTTTTGTTAATTTTTATTATATGAGAAAAATTTTAGCTGACATTACATTATTATTGTTATTATAGCAGTTATTATTATTATTATTAGTTTATAATCACTTATTTCTATTTTTCTTTATCGAACCTTATCATATTACATGCATATTATGTACTGTTTTTCGAAAGGCTCACTAGCCGTAGGAACTTTGTTATGAATAAATAAATAAATAAATAATAAAATATGACAATAAAAATTATTAGAATATAAAAAATTTGTAAAAAAATATGAAACATTCAATGAACAATAAGTTCACTAACATTTTATATAATGTCCACATCAATAAGCAATTAAACAAATAATAATCACCGAGCGAGCGTTAGCGAGCGATGTTCATTACGCTAGTTAGATAATTAAATGTAGAAGAAATATGCCAAAGACAAATTAAGTTGACTAAAATTGTTCATTAAGATGTTATACGAAAATGTGGAACGTAATTTTGTGTTTGTATAAAGCGTTCATGGTGTGTGTGTGTGATATGAAGCTAAACGACGCTTGAGTCAAGATTGGTACACACAAAATTTTGCAATTCTGAAGCATTTTTGCAATAAAAATAAATTTGTTAACTTAAAAAGGTGTCAACAACTTCATTTCTATTTGAAAGAAAGAAAATTCCAATTTTTGGTAATACATTTTCACTTTCAGATCAATTTCGCTATACAAGAGGAAATATGATTTATTTCAATTTCATGTTTCCTTTTGTCATTTCCAAATGTATTTGAGTGTTATTCTATCATGCGAAGGCAAAGATATTGTCATTTTTAGGGTTCCGTACACCTTCGGTGTTCGGCGGAACCCTTATAGCGAGACTCGTGCGTCCGTAGCCGAAAACCATTCCCCCCCCCCCTTAATTTCTAAACTATTTGAGCTAGAGGGCTGAAATTTAGTACACTTATGCATTTTCACGTGTAGATTGCACAAAAAATATAGAGAATATGATTCAAGGTGATGTTCATAGCGTTGTCAAGGAAATAACAACTTTTTTCTTAGCAAAAATGCGTTAAAATGGACCATTCCCCTCCCCCTTAAATTCTAAACTATTTGACCTAGAGGTCTGAAATTTGGTACACATATGTATTTTCACGTGTAGATTACACGAAAAATATAAAGAACATGATCTGGATTGATGGCCATATCGTTGTCAAGGAGAAACTGCAAATTTCCGAAAAAAAAGTTTTTTTTCTCTAACTTTGCCATTATTTGAGCTAGAGGGCTAAAATTTGGTACACTCGTGTATTTTTGCATGCAGATTATGGAAAAGTTATGTTTGGAAATAAAATTGAATATTATTAGGTCACAAAAAAAAATTCAAAAAATCACCAAAAAGAGGTTTAGACCCCTATGCTAGAGCTCACCCTAATTGTCCTACACTACCCCTCAAACCAATAAAATTTTTATTTGTATACCCAGAATTTAAAAAAACGATATAAAACGCAATTGAAAATTGTTATCTCTTTTTTTTCAAAATAATTGAAAAATTATGAAAAAAAAAAAAAAATTTTAATCTTATACAAGGTTTTATCAAGGCTGCCGCAGGACCTATAATCAAGACTGTTATAAGCCCCAAAACCCTATAAAAATTTCAGGACCACGCCCTAAAAAAAATTCTTGATTTTTATGTTATTTATTCGAAATACAAGCCTGTAGTTTTAAGTTAAGAGGAAAATACATTTTTTTCGAAAATTTACAGTTTTTCTTTTTTTTACAACGTTTTGACTGTCAATCCAGATAATGTTCCCTCGAATTTTCCTGTAATCTACACGTGAAAATACATATGTGTACCAAATTAGAGCTCTCTGTTTGTTAACCCATTAACGCCCAGACGGACGAAAAATTTCTGTTGACTTTGAGGACCTCCCTTTTAAAAAAAATGCCTACAAAAAAATTAGCACTTATCATTTTTAACGTAAAATTTACTCCTCTTTTAGATTCTGAAGTTAAAATTTGTTTATAACAAATCGTTAAAAAGTTATAAACAATTTTTTGCAAAAAAACACGATTTTTTGAGAAAAAATTTTCATTTTAGACATATTTTCACCGGAAAAAAGCAAGTAGATGCTCTCAAAAGCTCAAAATATCGCGTCCATGGACCCCCAGCTATAAGACCCTGAAGCAAAAAAATTTTTTTTTCAAAATGGCGGACGCCAATATGGCGGCTAAAACTAAAAAAATGGCTCAGATATGAAACAGGGTGCTCCAACTTTTTCATGTGACTGAAATCGCCTAAAACTCTTTATACGGGGGTTTTTGGGGTCGCTGATTACGAATATGATGTCAGTTTTTAAAAATTCAAAATGGCTGATCCAATATGGCGGACGAATTTTTAAAAAAATTTTGGATTCACTTGAAACTCTCCACTCAGGGGTTTTTGGGGTCGCTGATTACGAATATGATGTCAGTTTTTAAAAATTCAAAATGGCGGATCCAATATGGCGGACGAATTTTTAAAAAAATTTTGGATTCACTTGAAACTCTCCACTCAGGGGTTTTTGGGGTCGCTGATTACGAATATGATGTCAGTTTTTAAAAATTCAAAATGGCGGATCCAATATGGCGGACGAATTTTTAAAAAATTTTTGGATTCACTTGAAACTCTCCACTCAGGGGTTTTTGGGGTCGCCGATTACGAATATGATGTCAATTTTTAAAAATTCAAAATGGCGGATCCAATATGGCGGACGAGTTTTGTAAAAAATTATTGGATTTACTTGAAACTCTCTATTCGGGGGTTTTTTGGGTCGCTAATTGCAAATCTGATGGCAATTCTTGAAAATACAAAATAGCAGAGTCAAATTGTTTGAATTTCAATAAGTATTATACAATGAATAAGAATTTTTTGGTCCGTTTGCCGTCGAATAATTCGCCGTTGCCCGACTCTTACCGCGAGGAGGTGGACAATAAAGAGTCTTTTTTTTTTTTCGTTTTTTATTTTATTTTTTTTGTTTTTTTCGTTTTTTATTTTTTTTTTTTGTTTTTTTTTTGTTTTAATATTTTTTACATTTTTACATTTTAGGTGTGAAAATCCTGAAAGCAGGAAACGCATAAATATGCATCACACTCCACGCACTTTCGTTGCGTTCTACAGGTGCACTTGGAGAAATTAGAGCAGTTTTTCTTTTGTTCAACTCTTTGAACTTTGTGGTTTTTGATGGATTCAGATTTTTTTAGATATGCTTCTGCAATCTGTAGAGCCATGTCTTTAGTACCTATTTTTTTTTCTTGGACAACTAAGTTTCTTAGAACAGTTGCATTTGCAATTGATGCCAGATCTTAGCGGAAACAACAAGCGCAAAACCGTCTTAGTTGTGAGCATAGTTAAAAGTTATACAGCACCACAGCAAATAAATCAGCGTCAAATAAACAAAAATAACAAAAAAAAATAATAAGACTTAAAAAATTTGCCAACTCCATTTTGAATTTTTAAAAACTGACATCATATTCGTAATCAGCGACCCCAAAAACCCCTGAGTGGAGAGTTTCAAGTGAATCCAAAATTTTTTTAAAAACTCGTCCGCCATATTGGATCCGCCATTTTGAATTTATAAAAACTGACATCATATTCGTAATCAGCGACCCCAAAAACCCCTGAGTGGAGAGTTTCAAGTGAATCCAAAATTTTTTTAAAAATTCGTCCGCCATATTGGATCAGCCATTTTGAATTTTTAAAAACTGACATCATATTCGTAATCAGCGACCCCAAAAACCCCCGTATAAAGAGTTTTAGGCGATTTCAGTCACATGAAAAAGTTGGAGCACCCTGTTTCATATCTGAGCCATTTTTTTAGTTTTAGCCGCCATATTGGCGTCCGCCATTTTGAAAAAAAAATTTTTTTGCTTCAGGGTCTTATAGCTGGGGGTCCATGGACGCGATATTTTGAGCTTTTGAGAGCATCTACTTGCTTTTTTCCGGTGAAAATATGTCTAAAATGAAAATTTTTTCTCAAAAAATCGTGTTTTTTTGCAAAAAATTGTTTATAACTTTTTAACGATTTGTTATAAACAAATTTTAACTTCAGAATCTAAAAGAGGAGTAAATTTTACGTTAAAAATGATAAGTGCTAATTTTTTTGTAGGCATTTTTTTTAAAAGGGAGGTCCTCAAAGTCAACAGAAATTTTTCGTCCGTCTGGGCGTTAATGGGTTAATAAGGTATATTTTTGTTTCGTAAATGTACGGAACCGTAGATTTTGGTACAGGTGTAACTCGTACTTGCCCGATTTTTAATCATTTATCTTCATATTTCATTGATTTTCTACCGTGACCCAACTCTGACTACCTTTTTTTTTTTTTAATTGCCTATAACTCCGAAACTTTTGGTCCAAATTTTTTGCAATGTTTAGCAAAAACATTGCACTTTAGTAGAACTTTCCAATAATATAAGAGACATTGCAAAATTCGGCCTACAGGAGAAGTTATAGAGAAAAGTCAAAACTACATCCAACTCTGACTACTCTCCCCTACTCTCTAAAAACTGAATTTCGAACCAAAATTCAAAGATCTTCCTAAACTTTCGGATATTTTTCTCATTAAGTTGGAAAATTTCCTAATATTGTAGCGAAAATTACCAAATATTTTTTTGTTAAAAATAACCAAATTCGTAAGAATTTCCAAAACTTTTGGTAAAAACACTTTACCCAAAGAAGTTGGAGAATTTTCTAATGTTTTTGGGAAAATTACCAAAAATTTTTTTGGTTAAAATACCGAAATTTGGAAGAATTTCCAAAACTTTTGGAAAAAACACTTTACCCAAAGCAGTTGGAGAATTTCTAATCTTTTTGAGAAAATTACCAAAAATTTGTTTGGTAAAAATACCGAAATTTGGAAGAATTTCCAAAACATTTAGTAAAAACAATTTACCCAAAAAGGTTGGAAAATTTCCTAATATTTTTGGGAAAATTACCAAAGGTTTTTTGGTAAAATTACCAAAAATTGGAAAAAATAACAAATATTTTTGGTAAAAATACATAAATTTTGTAAAATTACCAAAAGTTTTTTGGAAAACTAATTTACCAAAAAATATTGGAAAAATTAAAACAAAAAGTTTTAGGCAGAAATCCCAAAATTTTTTACAGTGAAGGTATGACAAAAAATTTAAAGAGAAATTTAGAAGAATTTCCAAAACTTTTGGTAATAACACTTTACCCAAAAAAGTTGGAAAATTTCCTAATATTTTTGTGACAATTACCAAAAGTTTTTTTTGTAAAAATATTGAAATTTAGAAGAATTTCCAAAACTTTTGGTAAAAACAATTTACCCAAAAAGGTTGGAAAATTTCCTAATATTTTTGGAATTACCACAGGTTTTTTGGTAAAATTAACAAAAATTGGAAAAATTAACAAATATTTTTGATAAAAATACATAACTTTTGTAAAATTACCAAAATTTTTTTGGAAAACTACTTAACCAAAAAAAATTGGAAAAATTACACAAACAGTTTTAGGTAGAAATCCCAAAATTTTTTACTTTAAATGGTTCCGAAGATGAAGGGGGAAAGAACATGGTCATTTTTTCGAATTTTTGTCAAATAATCGTACTTTTTGGTTAGTAAACACTATGTTGACCGCCTTTACGAAGGTTCTCTATAATATTCCTGTAATCTTCACGTAAATCTACATAAGTGTCCCAAATTGCAAAGTCCTTAGTCAAGTACTTTGGAAGATTAGGGGGAAGGGACATGGTAATTTTTTCAAATATATATATATATAATATTTTAAATATATTTAAAATGTCTTATAAAAAGATTATTTAAATAATATATAATTGTGCAAATAATACTCTCTAAAAACTGAATTTCGAACCAAAATTCGAAGATCTTCCTAAACTTTCGGATATTTTTCTCATTAAGTTGGAAAATTTATTAATTTTGTAGCGAAAATTACCAAATATTTTTTTGGTAAAAATAACCAAATTCGTAAGAATTTCCAAAACTTGTGTTAAAAACAATTTACACAAAAAGGTTGGAAAATTTCCTAATATTTTTGGAATTACCAAAGTTTTTTTGTAAAATTAACAAAAATTGGAAAAATTAACAACTATTTTTGGTAAAAATACATAACTTTTGTAAAATTACCAAAATTTTGTTGGAAAACTAATTTACAAAAAAAATTGGAAAAATTACACAAAAAGTTTTAGGTAGAAAACCTAAAATTTTTTACTTCAAATAGTTCGGACGATTAAGGGGGAAGGGACATGGTCATGGTTTCGAATTTTTGTTAAAAAAATCGTCCTTTTTAGTTAGTAAACACTATGTAGACCGCCTTTACGAAGATTCTCTATAATATTCCTGTAATCTTCACGTAAATCTACATAAGTGTACCAAATTGCAACGTCCTTAGTCAAGTACTTTGGAAGATTAGGGGGGAGGGACATGGTAAGTTTTTCAAATAGATATATATATATATATTATTTTTAATATATTTAAATTGTCTTATAAAAAGATAACTTAAATAGTATATAATTGTGCAAATAATACTCTCTAAAAACTGAATTTTGAACCAAAATTCGAAGATCTTCCTAAACTTTCGGATATTTTTCTCATTAAGTTAGAAAATTTATTAATATTGTAGCGAAAATTACCAAATATTTTTTTGGTAAAAATAACCAAATTCGTAAGAATTTCCAAAACTTTTGGTAAAAACACTTTACTCAAAGAAGTTGGAGAATTTTCTAATGTTTTTGGGAAAATAACCAAAAATTTTTTTGGTTAAAATACCGAAATTTGGAAGAATTTCCAAAACTTTTGGTAAAAACACTTTACCCAAAAAAGTTTGATAATTTCCTAATAATTTTGGGAAAATTACCAAACGTTTTTTGGTAAAATTACTGAAATTTGGAAGAATTTCCAAAACTTTTGGTAAAAACAATTTACACATAAAGGTTGGAAAATTTCCTAATATTTTTGGAATTACCAAAGGTTTTTTGTAAAATTAAAAAAAATTGGAAAAATTAACTAATATTTTTGGTTAAAATACATAACTTTTGTAAAATTACCAAAATTTTTTTGGAAAACTACTTTACCAAAAAAAATTGGAAAAATTACCAAAAAGTTTTAGGTAGAAATCCTAAAATTTTTTACTTTAAATAGTTCGGAAGATTAAGGGGGAAGGGACATGTTCATTTTTTCGATTTTTTGTCAAAAAGCGTACATTTTGGTTAGTAAACACTATCTAGACCGCCTTTTAGAAAGTTCTCTATATAATATTTCTGTAATCTTCACGTAAATCTACATAAGTGTCCCAAATTGCAGCGTCCTTAGTCAAGTACTTTGGAAGATTAGGAGGGAGGGACATGGTAATTTTTTCAAATATATATATATTATGTTATGTCCGGAAGGGACAGTTACAGCCTACAAAAATTATTAATTTTAAACCCCCGATTTATTTACAAACCCAGCAGGATTTGAACTAAGGGAACGGGGAAGAAAATCCACTGAACAATTTTATTTATCACAAATAAGCACATTTAGTTTATTTAATCAAATACAAATTTAAAGAAGTAAGAGAAGGAAAATGAGAGGAAGAATCCCTTGTTTATCTGTGTCCTGGTTGCAATCGTCATACACTGTAACAATTACAATTTATTAGACAGGATAAAGGACTTTTACGAAAATACTCAAAACATAGATTCTTATCCTCACTATGAAGAAAACAGTGGTTGAACCTGGTCCCTTAAATATCCGCTGCGGGATCAAAGTTGCACCCAATGACTCCAGCGGGAGAGGTTTATGACCTGTAGTCTTTCTTGACAATGCGTTGACGGCAGGAGCAAAAAGGTCCAGGCAAGTTCGGAAAGATACTTGGGTCAAACAGAAGGCTGATTCTGTGATGGTGTCAGGTTGTATTTTATGTTTCCGTAGCAATCCCAATTTACTCATGTGGATGAGTGTCCTTCCAAATAATTAGATGAAATGACGATTCCGGATAGAAATGTTCAATCGTGGGTTGATGACGATTAACAACACTTATTTTTCTGAAGCAATGGTTGGGATTTATTATGAATGGATTGATTTAAAGAGGTATTAGATTTGGAGAGCAAAGGATTGAGATTTTAGAACTTCAAGGAAAAGGATTAAATTTAGGAATGGATTTATCAGAAATGTCTCAGAAGCGTTTACAGTTATTTGTACCGACAAACTATGCCGGGAGTTCTCAACACACAGTTCACTTACACTTTGACAACAATATTTATTTAACAACAATACAATTTATTCTCGGATACAATGTGAAAGACTGCGACAATACTCGTTCGAATTCCGTACTAATGAATTTTACGTATTGTAAGGTTCCACGTTCAAACTTGATTTTTCACGTATTACAAAGTCACGGGCCAATACTGGCAGATACAAGACTCGCAAATATGGAACCGTTGTAGAGCTTTTTAGAGAAGAGAACCGTTTCAGATGATGTTGGATGAAGAACTGATTTTTGGTTTCGCTTAATTTGTGAAGAAACCTCTGTTCTTTGTATTTTCATCCCCACCAAGATTCCAAAAACCTCTAGAGGTTCACTTGCAAAGTTGACATACTTGCAAGGTCAAAGAACTTAGGCTTTTCTCCCACTAGAAAAATTAAATTCGCACGCATCTTGACCCCCTCTTATTATTCATCGTACCCCATACTCTCTAAGACTAATATCGATTTATACAATTCAAGATTGAACTTGTGAACTTCATTGACATTGAATTCTGTGATTCATGGGGTCATGACGCAAGTATTGATTTCAAACGCATTTTAAGAAGTAGGTGAAGTTTGTTTACATCTAAACTCAAAGGTCATTGAGACGTGATACAGTCACTACCCGAATATCGATTTAGATCAACTTAAGAATGAATCCGCGAGGTTCATTACCTTTTGAAGTCAACAGGTCACGGGGACGTGACACCTCCCCCCTTTTAAATTCGGAAAATGGAAATGTAATTAAAAATTTTCCGAATTCAAAATTTTAAGTTAAGTGTAACTGAAACTCTGAAATTTTATGGTTTAAAGGAAATGTCACTTACAATAGTTTAGAGAGTTTAAATTGAGAATTTTAAGTGACCAATTTCGAAAATTTAATCATACTGAAAAATGACATTAACTTTAATTTAGAACATTAATAATATTCGTCAATACCGTAAGGAGCATACAATTCACATAATATTCAGTCACAACTATTTAAATAACATTTGCCTTTAAAAATATTTTAAAGACAATGATTTTATTAGTACGTGAGGAAAAAAAAGAAATTTCTGTATATATACGCAAGAGAAAAGGAGAATTGCACACAACATCAACATACATTACAAACACGGACATTAAGACGCCCTTCCCCCCTTATAAGAAGAATACGAGAGGGGAAGCTTCGAGTATTCTTAACTCTTAAAGACATTCATAGCTTTATTGAATACGATGTACTCTTATATTTAATATTGGAAATAGTATACATGTATCTTCCAATTTTCAACACAATTAACATTTAATTGCTCGCAAGTTATTACGCATACAAAATAAGTATATATGAGTACATAAGTCTGAATTCTTAGTTATTTTGGGTATACTGGACTAGACTTATATCAATATTTATTTAATCATACTGAAATTATTTTTAACACGCAAGCATTGATAACTTTCTTATAGACACCGCGAGACAAGAATACTGATAGTTTTTTTTTTTTTTTTTTACAATAAGTAATTATTATTTTAAGACATTCACTAGCGAATTAAAGAGTCTTACTTTAGGTACTATTGGATTTATTTATTAATAACTTGGATTGCTTTCGAACTCGATTAATTTATTACAAAAATTTGAGAAAAACTTTAGAATTTACAATTTTTATTCAAATTGGTATAAGTTTTCCTGATATTGATAATGTTATTTATCTCAAAATTTATTTCATTTTTCAAACAACTCGCATCAACATGATTTTTTTATAAGTAGCTCAAAATGGATTGAAATTTCCTCATATTTTAAATAACATTATTTAGAAAAAATCCATATATTTTACTTTTTAAAGTTGGGCTATATATAATTTATTGATTGAACACTGATGAAATGCTAAATACTGATACACTGATGTTCGCATACAATTTAAAAATCTACATATATTTAAAAACGCACATACGTATTACATATAATTACATTTTTTGTTTTTAAATTTATTTATTTGTTATTTGTTTGAAGTAGTAAAGAAAAACAGTATTTGACAAACAAGTATAATTTTCATCATCCAATCGAAACATTTTAATAAATGTATTTATTCGTTTTGTTCTAAAACCTTATCACAATTCATAAAACCTTAATTTCTTTAAACTCCATCACATTCGACTCTATATGATAACACGAATAAGACTTTTGTACGAATTTATCATTTTAATAATTTTAACTTTTCTGAATCTTATGAAGAATTTTTAATTATTGTAAGTATTAACCCGCTAACAACTATATTTAAATATATAGTTATTTAAATAAGGATGTTCAATCTTAATAATTAAAATTAACTTGAAGGGTATTCTGAAGAAGTGAGTGATAAGATTGAAATTTGCTTTGTTTTAAATAATAAAAAACTGAGGGTGATTTAGGAAATTTAGAGGAGAAAAAGAAGTTTCATGCTGAAACTATAAAAGTTATTTAGATTTATGCTTCTTCCATTATTGTTTCTAGTTCATTGATAGGATTTACTCTAATAAGGAGTATGGACTGATTAGAATTTTGAAAATGACAAGCGTTTTCTATGTCGATAGTATCTGCATGATTATGCCAAAATGATATATCTTGAGTTTGATTTCGTGATATTTTATAATGAATTATTGCTATAATAAATATAATTAATATAATGAATGTTAAGCAAAAGAATTTTATATTATCTGAGTTGTTGTTTGCACTTTCAAACTTATGTTTATATAAGATTTGAGCAAAAGATTCTAATTCCTTTATAGTAATTTGTTTATTTTCTTTGATTTGTATTTGACAATTTGCTAATACTTCTTCTGAGAGAATAGATTTTTCACTGGATAATTTATTAAAATAATTACTGATGGTTCCTGTAATTGAAATGTAATTTGAAGGAATTTCTCCAGTTTTTGAATATTTTAAATTTTTAATAGTTTCTTTAGAAAATTCTTTAGATTGGTTTATATATGACCATGAATTGTTTTGTATTGGTATAGTTGATAAAATATTGAAATCACAATTACTTCCTAAATGCTGAAAGAATATAGAACTTTCACAAATTTTCTCAATTTTAGGATATTTAATTATTGTTGAAGTGTTGCACATATAGTTCTCAAATTTAAAATAGCAAGATTCAAACCAAGGGTCATTTAATGTGAAATAAGTGTTGTTACTAACTGCAATATATTTATGAATATTAATGATCTGAGTTAATATTTTAAAATGTGAACCTAAATCTTTATATCCTGGCATTGAATGGATTTTATAAATCCGGAATTTCATTCTAGATGGAAGTAGCAGAACTGCCATAAAGAATAAATGATTTTTTAGTTAAAAAATATTATTCAAATATGATTTATAGAATTCTGAAGGTGGAAGGTCGTTGGGTATATAAACATTTGGTTTGAGTAATTTTATTTCACGAAGTGTTGAATTATATTTGTTTAATAATAGATAAGAGTTCCAAATATTATTTATTGGAGAAGATAATATTTGAGAAAAATTTTCAAGGATTGTAATATATTCTTTTGTAAAATACAAAATAGGTAATAAATTTTTGACTGGATTCCGTTTGTTTAAATTTATTTTGAGATGGTAGCATTGTTTAATAATATCATTTATAGGTGCTGAGTAAATGTGTAAAGAATATTGATTCCAAAGAGAATTTTGAAAATGGTTTGCTTCAATTTTTAATGTCCTGTTTATTTCAGATCGAATATTTTCTTGCTCTGTGTCTAAATTTTTTGTTTGTGTGTAATTGCTAAGTATAACTTTGATTGTTTTAATCAAATCATCAATTATATTTTTATATAATGAAATCTCTGATTTAGAACATGATATATGTGAATCTTTGCAAAGGTGTTCATGACTATCTAATAGTTGATAGATTTCAGTTTTAATATGGAATATTTCATTAAATTTAATGTAAGTTGCAATATTCCAATGATCCATGAGGATCCTTTCTGAAGTTAAATATTCAAAATATAGAGCGGGTAATTGAGAAAAAGAGATATTTGTTTGTGAAAAGATTGTTTGTTTGTAGAAGTCTTTAGTAGCTTTAATGCTACAAGAGAGAAAAAGTGTGATGATAATGAGGAATAATAATTCCATCGCTTCCAGTCCCACCTGCAAAAGAAAATAAACTTTATTAGTATGATTATCTTATTTTAATAATGAACCATTTGGTATTAAAACTAAAGTAATAAAAGATAAAGCATGCAAATGATAATAATTATTCTTAAGTTTTTATTACACATATACGATTATAATCGAGATTCTGGAAAAATTAAATTAAGTTTATCAAAGCAGAAGACATCTAGATTATAATATTTCTAACATATGACCATGAAATACAAAAATTTTGCAATTTTTTTTTTTTACATCTCTTTTTGATTTTAATTTTGATTAGAATGATGAATATGTGACAGTCTTAAGTCTATTAATATGAACGATTTTGGATCCTTTGCTTAATTTTATTTTATTATTTCCCTTGCCTAAAATCTCTAAAACTTCATGAGGACTAGTGTATTGATCACCTAATTTACCACGTTTAGGCCCTTGTAGTAGAAATACGCTATCACCAATTTTAAAATTTTGCGGATTAATTTTACGATCATAATAAGATTTTGACTTTTCTTTTGCGCCAATTAGATTATTTCGAGCTGAAGATTGAATTTCATGTAATTTCGTTACTAAATTTACTAAATAATCATCATATGTTTTTAGTTTTTCCTCTGGAAGTAAAGGTTGACTTAAAGGAAATCTTGCTAAACGACCGAAAACTAATTTATATGGAGTGCATTTAGTTCCTTCATGAACACTAGTGTTATATGAAAAAGTTGCTAATTCTAGCCAATCAACCCATTGCTAATTTTTACTAACAAATTGTTTTAAATATTCTGCTAACACATGATGTAATCTTTCTAACGAACCATTTGATTGTGGATGGAATGCTGTTGATTAAATTGTCTAATGCGAAATCTTTTTGCTACTCGTTTCAGAAGATTACTAAGAAAATCACGACCTTGGTCAGTTAATACAGCTTTTGGTGCCCCATAAATGCAAATAAATTTTTTGATAAAAGCATCTGCAATAGTACTAGCTTGATGATTTGGTAATGGTATAGCTAATGAATATTTAGTTAAATTATCTTGAATTGTAAGAATATACTCATTTCCATTTTTAGTAACAGGTTTCAAAGGACCTACAATGTCTAAACAAATTTTTTCAAACGCAATTCCTGGAGTATCTGTAATAATCATTGGATTTTTAGTTTTTACTCGAACAAGCTTCTTTAACTGGCATTGTAAACAAGTCTGTATGTATTTCTGAATATCTGTTTTCATATTTTCCCAAAAATGTTTTTGTCTAATGCGGTTGTAAGTTTTGCTTACTCCTTTATGACCGCCTAGTGCTGAAGAATGTGCTTCTTTAATTAAAACTTTTCTTTGCTCGTTTGTTGCATACTGAGTTTTTGCAACCTTGAAAAACTTCTCGAAACATTAAAATTATTTCATCCCAATTTATGTGATTTATAACCATAGTTCTTGCAATGCTAACAGAACGAAGTTGTAATTTTTCAATTAATGTTTTAAAAGATCGAATGGATGTTTTTATATTTTTATGCATTTCGGTTAGGCTAACACTAGATTCTGAGATTATTGGTAACGCTATATGGTAAAAGTTTCCCTTTTTAAACTCTTTTGCTTGACCGATTTCAAGATTCTTAAATTTAGGTAATTCATTTTGCTTAAACAGACTCTTTAAAACCATTATCCTGAGGTACGCATGTCGTCAATAAAAAGTATACATAGTTGTCCTTTCTCATTCTTAATTGGTGTTTGCATTCAACAATGCTATTACGAGAAGGGATACTATTATCAGAAACAGGGAGATCATCTAAGGGTGGGGGTTCGGGAGGGGGACGTTTATTGCTTTCTAAACTAAAATCAATATCTCCTAAGTCGCAGTCGACATCATCCATGTCATCTTCATTTTCTTCATCTTCTTCAATATCTTCAATTTTTTTATCTTTAAGAATTTCTTTGATTTCTTCATTTTCTTTTATTTCTTCTTTTTCTTCGAATTCTTTATCATAATTAAATGCTTCATTTTCTTCGTAATCCTCAATACTATCATCACTGTCACTAAAATTTTCATTATCTTCATTATAATTATTATTTTCGTGATTTTCATAAAGATTTCTTGGTACCTCATAATTATCATTTTGAACGAAATATTCTGGATCTGAGTCTTCACTTTCTTCATTTTCTTCATTAATCAAATCCTTCTTGGGTCTCCCCTTTTTTTCTTAATTGACGTACTTGCTTGATTATCAGAATTTATTTTACGCGCCCTTCCTCTTTTCTTCTTTACCTTTGATTGATTTTGTTTTACAGGATTTTGCGTATAATCAGGATCAGAATCTTCATTAGAATTCTGTAAATTTTGCGAACTTTGATTTTTATCTTGAACTTGAATTTCTTGATTTAGTATTTCTTCCTCATCTTCTTCATTATCGACCATAGAATCTGAATAATATTTTTTATTTCGACTTTCTTCTATATTCCTTGGACTTCGTAGATTTCTTGTATTACTCCGACTTTGAAAATTTTCTTTGATTTTTGACTCTTCACATTTATTTGTTTCAGGATTAGATTTCTTTGATTTCGTTTTCAGATTTTCGCGATTTATTCCACCATCACATGATTTAGTATACACAGAATTAGTATTTTCACTTTTTTGATTCTTTATTATTTCACTTGATTTAGTACCCAATTTAAGATTTTGATTTCCACTTGATTCACTTGACTTAATATTAACCGACTTAGAATTTTTATTCACTGGATTTCGACTTACACCTGATTCATTCGACTTAATGTTCACAGATTTAGAATTATCACTCACTAGATTTCGATCATTACTTAATTCACTTGATTTAGTGTTCACAGATTTAGGATTTATTTTCAATAGATTTTGATCACTTTTTAATTCACTTGATTCAATATTCGCAGATTTAGGATTTATTTTTACTAGATTACGTTTCCGACCCGACTTACTTGACTCATTTTTTATAGATTTAGTATTTTTATTCACTTGATTTTGATTTACACTTAATTTACTTGACTTAGAATTTTTATTCCTCAGATTTCGAACACTTTCCCGATTTATATTATCTTCACACTTACCCGATTCATTTTGGTTCTAATTTTTTCCTTGATTTAGTTTCTTTAATTGTCTTCTAGTTACCGATTTAAAATCAGAATTATCTTCTTCATTATGTAATTCTTCAAAAAGATCATAGTCAAATTGTTCATAGCAATTTAAGTTTTCTTCTTTGTTTTCAAATTCATCTTCGAAACTTGTATCATCTTCATCATCTTCGTATATGCTAACAAGATAATTGTTAGTATTTTCCTCAATTTCCCGATTAATTTCTTCATGAACGTCTTCATCCAACTCTTCGTCCTGAAATGTGTTTTCAAATGTGGTTTCTTCTTCATCTTCGTCTTCTCCAAACACTTGTTTCACTACATCACTATCACTAACAAAATGTTTTGGAATAATTCTTTTTGCAATATTAACAGGGTTTCTAGATAACGCGTCCGCATTAACATTCATTTTTCCTGCTTTATGAATCATTTCAAAATCATATTCCGATAATTTAAGTTTCCATCTTGTTACACGGGAACAAGGATCGCTTGAATTTTTAAACCATAGCAGAGGTTTATGATCTGTAACAATCTTAAATTTTCTACCATACAGAAAGTGCCTAAAATGTAGAACACAATAGACAATTGCCAAGGCTTCTTTATTATTTGTATCATATTTTACTTCATGCTCATTCAAAGATCTAGAAGCGTAAGCAATTGGTTGGTCTTTTCCTATTTCACCTTGAGACAAAATTCCGCCGATTGCAAAACCCGAAGCGTCAGTAGTTAGTATAAAGGGTTTTTCAAAATCAGGTCTTATTAACAGAGGTTCTTCGCAAAGTTCATCTTTCAAAAGTTCAAAAGCTTTTTGTTGTTTATCGCCCCATTTAAAAGGCATATCCTTTTTTAGTAATTAAGTTAAAGTACCCGATTTCTTTGACAAATTTTTAATAAAACGCCAAAAATAACCTGCCAAACCTAAAAATTGTTTAATATTCTTAATAGTTTTCGGAATCGGAAAATTTCTGACTGCACTAAGCTTTTTCGGATCTGGTTTTACACCGTTTTTATCAATAATGTGTCCTAAATAAACTACTTCTGGTCGAAGAAATTCACATTTATCTGGCTGTAATTTTAAATTTGCTACTTCTAAAAGATTCATAAATTTATCTAATTTTTCTTGATGTTCTTCTAAAGAATTTGCAAATATAACGACATCGTCTAAATAAACAAATAATTCCGTTCCAATTAATCCAGATAGACACGAGTTCATTAACCTTTGAAAACAACTTGGAGCATTTTTAAGACCGAATGGCATACGATCAAATTCATAATGACCATAAGGTGTAGAGAAAGCAGTTTTATGAGAATCTTTTGCACGCATTTGAATTTGATGAAAACCGGAAGTTAAGTAAAAAACAGAAAAGTATTGCGCATTTCCGAGAGTTTCAAGTACTTCATTTATATTAGGCAATGGGAAAAAGTCAGTAATATTTTTTTCATTTAATTTACGAAAATCGAGTACCCTCCGCCATTTTTTATTACCTTGCGAATCATCTTTCTTTGGAAGAATCCAAACTGGAGTATTATAAGGAGATTGGGAAGGTTTAATAATTTTATTTTCAATTAATTCATTTGTTTGTCTTAAAAGTTCTTCTTTGTGAACTGGTGGAAATCGATATTGACGCGTAAATACAGGTTCTTCATCTTTTGTTGGAATATTATGTTCTAAAACATTTGTAGCCGTAAGATATTCACCTGGTAAATGAAATGTTTTAGAATATTTTTCAATTAAAGCTTCTACGTGTTTTAATTCTTCTGGTCTTAAATGATCTAACCGAAGTAAATCTAATACTTGTTCAACTCTTTCTTTACCTGTAATCTTTTTAAAAGCATATTGTTCATGATTTGAAATTGAAGTAGAAAAGAAACTATCTAAAATTTCCTCAACTGAATTACAATCGACATCAGATTTCTGTGATACAGTTTGGTTAACTTTATTTTTTATTTCTTTAAATTCTTGAAATTCTTGTAGTTTTATTTTAGGTATCTGAATTTTGATTGGTTTAGATTGAGTATTCGCGACTTTAATATAATCTTTTCCCTGATTATTTGTTACAATTGCATTACTCATAAATACACCTGGATTTGTTGTTACTAAAGGTATATAACCTTCTTTTACTTCCATATTTTCAACTACCATGTACATACTTGTAATTGATCTAGGTGCTAAAACTATTGTATCTTGAAGTGAAAAAGAATAAAATTGATCATTAACTTCTAAGCATTTTTTTGCATAATTAATTTTTACATTATTATCTGTGAAAAATTCTGAACCTAATACTCCATCTTCTTCGACAGGTACTTCATGAGGTATTATGTGGAATGTAGTTAAATACCCGAAAATTTCTAATTTAACTTGCCCCAAGGTATGTACAGGATGTTCATTAATTCCAGTAAGCTGTATTTTTCTGGAAGTGTTAACCTGCATTAAAGAATTAATTATTTTATTTTTAATTAAATTTAACCCTGCCCCTTTATCAATCATCATATGAACTGGATTTTCAATTTCTTTTAAATTAATAAAAATTGATGGAATCCTATTGCCTTTACTGAAATTAAATGTAATAGTTTCTGCTGATTTTTCGACTTTAATTTCAGGTGCATTTAACCCTAATTTACCTGTCCCACTGCACCTTGATTGGGACGGTTCTGATCGTTTCCCTGATTCATTGGCGTTGGTGAAAATGAACGTCTGTCACTTTCTCTGTACTGATCGTTTCTTCTGAATGGACTGTTTTCTCGGTATTGATTATTTTCTCTGACCTGGCCACTGTTTCCCCTAACTGTACCATTATTATCTCTAAATTCATTATTTCTTCTGAACTGGTAATTGTTACCCCTGAACTGATTGTTATTTGCTCTGAATTGATTATTACTAGTAAACTGATCATAATTACCCTTGAATTGATTGTTATCTCTGAATTGATTGTTATACTCCCTACGCCTACAATCTTTTAATAAATGTCCTGGTTTCTTACAATAGTTACATGTTATATTATTTCTGTTATTAAAAGATGCATTTGAAAAATTAGGAGAAAAATTTGTTCTGAAATTTGATGATTGTTGCGAAGGTCTCCATGAATTTCCAAGATTTGGAGAAAAATTTGGTGTGCGTGATGGAGATTCCCATCGACCTTGAGGTAATGGAGAATTTGCTCGATTTTGAAAGTTTCTGTCCCCATTCCAAGGTGAAAAATTTCTACCACAATTTTGAAAATTTTGATTATTAGTTAATCTTCGACAAGTAGCAGCTCTATGACCTTGCAAATTACAGATTTGACAAATCACAGTCTCTACTTTTGCAAAAGTCACTTTAAATTCTTTTGGTTCATTTACCCTAGACTTTCCTTTTCTAAGCTCGTAACTAGAATTTATTCTTCTTTCAACCTCAATAGCTTTATTTGTAGCTTCGTTAAAAATCAACACGTCTGGAATTCGAATTTCTATTTCCGGTTTTAACCCTCTTCGAAAACACTGAATTAGATCTTTTTCCAGAGATTCAAAAAAAGTTTTATCTAAAGTTCCCTTATAATTTATTCGATGTGCATCATAAATTTGATCAGCAATTTGCTTTACACGATTCGCGTATGATAAAACCGTTTCATTTTTCCACATATAAATGTTCCCTAACTCGCCTTGTAATTGATAAACACTTTTCCGCTGTAAATAAATTTTTCTCAATTGATCCGTTAATTCTTTAATTGTTTGGAAAGTTAAACCGTAAATTCCCCTTCTTGCCTCTCCAATTAATTTTCCACGAATTAATTTTACTAAATTTTCCTGTACTTGAGGTGTCTCTGGAATAATTTGTTTGGCCTCATCGCACCCCTCTATAAAAGCTGAAACAGATATATTTTGACCATCAAACACTGGTACTACTTCCAAAGCATCTCTTAAAGACACTTGTTGATTGTACGGCACACTCATTGTATTAGAAGAATTATCTGATACTGAGTTATTGATTTTAGAATGTTCAGTATTAGAACTTTCTTCTTCAGGAGTATTTGGTAAATTTTGGTTTGATTCTAAATTTTGTGACAAGTTTTTTAATTGATTTATTTCATCGGTTCTGTTATCAAATGTATTATCCTTTAATGAATTTCGCAAAATTTCTCTTAATTCTGTTATTTGGTCTGAATAAGATTTTTTAGGAGTTGAAAATTTTGAACTATTATCGGGATTTATTAAACTTTCATTGAATTGATCACTTAAAAAACTAGTAGATGGTTCCTCCGTTTTAAAATAATTATTGCCTACTCTTTTTGCTACTGGTGGTGAATGAACAACTTTGGGATTTGTGGATTCCCCAAAATTTATAAATGTTTGAGTTTTTTGCTGTTCTGCTAGCGCTTTGGTTATACTTCTGGTCTAACGGTCACTCTTCGTATTCTTATTTTTATCGCTCATGAAGAAATTTGCAAAATTTATTCATATATATATATTTCACAGAAAAATATAAGCACAATCAAGAGAATCATTGATGGATAAATTTTTAAACGTATATATTTACAACCAAGGATTCAGATTCGTTAATTTATTGAAAAAATTAAATTTTCTTAAGATTTTAATTCACTTTCACTTCACCTGTCAAAAGGTTTTATTAATTTTATTTTAAAGAGTTTACTTTTGGAATTAAAAATATTTCAGATTTTTCCTCTCAACCACTTTAAATTGTTCAGTTTCTTTTCTTTTGTTTCCCGGCCGATGCACCAAAAATTTAAATAATTGTATTCTGTTATGTCCGGAAGGGACAGTCACAGTCTACAAAAATTATTACTTTTAAACCCCCGATTTATTTATAAACCCAGCAGGATTTGAACTAAGGGAACGGGGAAGAAAATCCACTGAACAATTTTATTTATCACAAATAAGCACATTTAGTTTATTTAATCAAATACAAATTTAAAGAAGTAAGAGAAGGAAAATGAGAGGAAGAATCCCTTGTTTATCTGTATCCTGGTTGCAATCGTCATACACTGTAACAATCACAATTTATTAGACAGGATAAAGGACTTTTACGAAAATACTCAAAACATAGATTCTTACCCTAATTATGAAGAAAACAGTGGTTGAACCTGGTCCCTTAAAAATATGCTGCGGGATCAAAGTTGCACCCAATGACTCCAGCGGGAGAGGTTTATGACCTGCAGTCTTCCTTGATAATGCGTTGACGGCAGGAGCAAAAAGGTCCAGGCAAGTTCGGAAAGATACTTGGGTCAAACAGAAGGCTGATTCTGTGATGGTGTCAGGTTGTATTTTATGTTTCCGTAGCAATCCCAATTTTAATCATATGGATGAGTGTCCTTCCAAATAATTAGATGAAATGACGATTCCGGATAGAAATGTTCAATCGTGGGTTGATGACGATTAACAACCCTTATTTTTCTGAAGCAAGGGTTGGGATTTATTGTGAATGGATTGATTTAAAGAGGTATTAGATTTGGAGAGCAAAGGATTGAGATTTTAGAACTTCAAGGAAAAGGATTAAATTTAGGAATGGATTTATCAGAAATGTCTCAGAAGCGTTTACAGTTATTTGTACCGACAAACTATGCCGGGAGTTCTCAACACACAGTTCACTTACACTTTGACAACAATATTTATTTAACAACAATACAATTTATTCTCGGATACAATGTGAAAGACTGCGACAATACTCGTTCGAATTCCGTACTAATAAATTTTACGTATTGTAAGGTTCCACGTTCAAACTTGATTTTTCACGTATTACAAAGTCACGGGCCAATACTGGCAGATACAAGACTCGCAAATATGGAACCGTTGTAGAGCTTTTTAGAGAAGAGAACCGTTTCAGATGATGTTGGATGAAGAACTGAAAAATGAAAAATGACATTAACTTTAATTTAGAACATTAATAATATTCGTCAATACCGTAAGGAGCATACAATTCACATAATATTCAGTCACAACTATTTAAATAACATTTGCCATGTAAAAATATTTTAAAGACAATGATTCTATTAGTACGTGAGGAAAAAAAAGAAATTTCTGTATATATACGCAAGAGAAAAGGAGAATTGCACACAACATCAACATACATTACAAACGCGGACATTAAGACGCCCTTCCCCCCTTATGAGAAGAATACGAGAGGGGAAGCTTCGAGTATTCTTAACTCTTAAAGACATTCATAGCTTTATTGAATACGATGTACTCTTATATTTAATATTGGAAATAGTATACATGTATCTTCCAATTTTCAACACAATTAACATTTAATTGCTCGCAAGTTATTACGCATACAAAATAAGTATATATGAGTACATAAGTCTGAATTCTTAGTTATTTTGGGTATACTGGACTAGACTTATATCAATATTTATTTAATCATACTGAAATTATTTTTAACACGCAAGCATTGATAACTTTCTTATAGACACCGCGAGACAAGAATACTTGAAATAACATTATTTAGAAAAAATTCATATATTTTAAGGTCATTGAGACGTGATACAGTCAATACCCGAATATCGATTTAGATAAACTTAAGAATGAACCCGCGAGGTTCATTACCTTTTGAAATCAACAGGTCACGGGGACGTGACAATTATTTTAAATATATTTAAAATGTCTTATAAAGAGATTACTTAAATAATATATAATTGTGCAAATAATACTCTCTAAAAACAGAATTTCGAACCAAAATTCGAAGATCTTCCTAAACTTTCGGATATTTTTCTCATGAAGTTGGAAAATTTCCTAATATTTTTGGGACAATTACCAAAAATTTTTTTGGTAAAAATACCAAAATTTGGAAGAATTTCCAAAACTTTTGGTAAAAACAATTTACCCAAAAAGGTTGGAAAATTTCCTAATATTTTGGGGAAAATTACCAAAGGTTTTTCGGTAAAATTACCAAAAATTGGAAAAAATAACTAATATTTTTGGTAAAAATACATAAATTTTGTAAAATTACCAAAAGTTTTTTGGAAAACTACTTTACCAAAAAATATTGGAAAAATTACACAAAAAGTTTTAGGAAGAAATCCCAAAATTTTTTACAGTGAAGGTATGACAAAAAAAGATTTGAAAGTTAAATTGAAAATTGCAGTTTATTCAAGAAATTTAAAGTACTTAACATAAATTTATAGTTTATATATATTTTGTTATTTTTTTTATTCAAACTACATAATATTTGTTAATTCAATTTATCTAGACTAATCAAATGGAAAATGTAAACACTTCTTATTTTAAATAATTTAGTTAAATTAACAATATTTATTTTGAATTAATCAAAAATATTATTAATCGTTTTACAGTGTTTACAAAACAATAACATTTTTCATTTATTAATTTAGTAATTAATTTATAATTTTTTACTTAGCTTTTTTTTTATATCAGCATACATTTCACTTTTCCAGTTTTCTTGTTTCTTCTGTCAATACACTGTACACTAAAAAAATGTAGTAGATTTGACTACTTTTTAACTACCTGGAGTAATTCAATAGGTTCCCAACCGACTTTAAAAAATTATATTGACTTTGAAAAAGTAGTTAGAATAACTACAAAAGTAGTTGTTACTACTTAGAAAGTAGTTCCCGTGTAGAAAACTTCTCAGTATTTCCCAGTTTGTAAGTGGGCGCCAGTTGAGGCCAACCTCGGCTTCCCAGTTTTTTTTTAATAAGTAAAATGGTACTAAATAATAGTTTTAATACTAAACTTATCGTCAACCTGGCTTTATTTATTGCAATTTCCCTTCATTTCAATTTGAAAATTCATGAAATTCAGTGAAAGCGCTCAAAGTTTCCCATGCAAAATGCATGGGGAAAAAAACTTTTTCATAGAATTGATATAAAATGCATGAAATAGTGTATTATGCACCCAGGGTGGAAAAGCCGAGTTTTTTGACGAGCACAATGTTCGATGAACGATTCGAAGCACGAGTGAAACGAATGCGAAGACGAGTTTCACTGTCTTGAGTCTTTTTTCCCCACTGACGTCATCTCACCTTAAAACTTTGATTTTCAACCATGGCTCACGCGTACAAATACGTGAGTTTTTGTGCATGAATGGAAGAAATTAACGTTTTTCGATCGGATAAAGCTGTTTCTCCTCAGAAAACTTTAAAGAATAAGATCTAATAATTTATTTAACAAATATTTTATTATTAATAGCTAGTCATCAGAATATTGCCGAAGATTCTTTAAGTTCTTCTGATGGAGTAAGATAAAATAGATAACTCTTTCAAAACTCCTTAATTATAATTCAAATCATAAATAGTTTTTTAACAAGTATTTAAATTTTGTTTACATTAATTTATAAATTAATTACATTTGTAATATATTTAATAAAGTTTAAATCTACTGTTACTAATTAAATAATATATTATCTCTTATAATCCAGTCATTCTTCCCCTTCCACTTGGTTCACTACTTTTCTTTATAAGCAACTTTTAAAATCAATTCACTTATAATCTTTTTGAGCTATTAACATTAATATAACTTAGGCACTTATACAATTAAGTGTAGTAGTGTGTCATGACAATGACGCATGCGCAGTTGATCAAAATAGTCCATTTGTATGCGCAGTAAATGCTCTATGGCAATTACACATGCGCAGTAATGCTCTATGGCAAATACACATGCGTAGTAATGCTCTATGGCAATTACACATGCGTAGTAATGTTTTATGACAATTACACATGCGTAGTAATGCTCTATGGCAATTACACATGCGCAGTAATGCTCTATGACAATAACACATGCGCAGTAATGGAGTGTGGGATCTAACTAAGCTTAGTAGTTGGTATTTTTTTTAATTATGTGAGATAATTATCTCAACCCTTCCCCCCACCCCACTTATTCTGTAAAGTTTGTTTTCTTTCGTCTAACACATATAAAATCCAATAAAATTGAACACAAATGTTGATGTATGATTCTGATGGAGTAAGATAAAATAGATAACTCTTTCAAAACTCCTTAATTATAATTTAAATCATAAATAGTTTTTTAACAAGTATTTAAATTTTGTTTACATTAATTTATAAATTAATTACATTTGTAATATATTTAATAAAGTTTAAATCTACTGTTACTAATTAAATAATATATTATCTCTTATAATCCAGTCGTTCTTCCCCTTCCACTTGGTTCACTACTTTTCTTTATAAGCAACTTTTAAAATCAATTCACTTATAAACTTTTTGAACTATTAACATTAATATAACTTAGGCACTTATACAATTAACTGTAGTAGTGTGTCATGATAGTGTCGCATGCGCAGTCGATCAAAATGGTTCATTTGTATGCGCAGTAAATCAATATCATTAATTCTTGTGCGCACTTGATCATTATGTTCATGACGCATGCGCACTAGATGTTTATGGCAATTACACATGCACAGGAATGCTCTATGGCAATTACACTTGCGCAGTAATGCTCTATGACAATAACACATGCGCAGTAATGCAGAGTGGGATCTAACTAAGCTTAGTAGTTGGTATTTTTTTTATTATGTGAGATAATTATCTCAACCCCTCCCTACCCTACTTATTCGGTAAAATTTGTAAAATTTGCTGAAGTTTTATATTTTAATTAAATTTAATAACATTTTAAAATTTGTAAAACATAATTTTTTTTTCGTCTAACACCTATAAAATCTAATAAAATTGAACACAAATGTTTTGGAATCCTGATTCTTTACGTTTTTCTTATAATTATACGGGGAGAGGTGTTAAAATTTATCAACTTTCTATCAGAATATTATCATGTCAATTAAAAAGTAAAAAATTTTTACATTCAACGGCACATTTTCTTTATATACATGACATAAAATCTATGATGACCCACCGGTCTATTCATACTTTTAAAAACCTTTTCCTTGGGGAACGCGGGGGGGGGGGGATTAAAAATTAATCAACGTACTATTAGAAAATTTCATGTTAATTGTAGTGTAAAAAGTTTTTTTTTAAACATTCACTTATTCAATTAGAAAAAGGGTTTTAAAATTTTCGAGAATTTCTACGTAGTAATCTCTTATTATTTTAAAACGAAATCTTTGTCGTTAACAGAAATTAGTCGTTTAGTCGTTCTTCCCCGTCCACTTGGTTCACTACTTTTCTTTATAAGCAACTTTTAAAATCAATTCACCTATAATATTTTTGAACTATTAACATTCATATAACTTAGGCACTTATATAATTAAATGTAGTAGTGTGCCATGATAGTGACGCATGCGCAGTTGATCAAAATGGTCCATTTGTATGCGCAGTTAATCAATATCATTAATTCTTATGCGCACTTGATCATTATGTTCATGACGCATGCGCACTAGATGTTTATGGCAATTACACATGCGCAGTAATGCTCTATGGCAATTACACATGCGCAGTAATGCAGAGTGGGATGTAACTAAGCTTAGTAGTTGGTACTTTTTTTAAGTCCGACGAAAATTAAAATTTTATTTATTTATATGTGCAAAATGTCTTATGTATATTTTACTTTTCCAAATTATATATTCTACGCAAAGTATATGACTTTTTTCTTTACATGTATTTTAGTTTCCGTTTAGGTTTAAATTGTTAGAAATCTATTCTGTTTTGGAATTTTATTAACTGCTCATGTGTAAATAATTTTGAGACCTATTGCGCATTTGTAAAGCTTACAGAAACCTACTACGCATGCACAACTACACGACAAAATATAACTTCCGAAATATTTCTAAACTTCATTCTTGAATTTGAGGCAAAGAAGCAATTTTAGTAGTAATGCAAACCTAAAGATTTTAGGTAAATAATGAACTAGTTCTTGAGAAATTTTGAAAGATTAAATGAAAAGTAAAATTTATATTTTAACTTCTTTCGGTGTTATTTTAAACATGTCATTTACCTGTAAATTGTTGATTTAAATGAATTATTTTAAAATATGAAACAGAAAAATGCTACGCCTGAAGACTTGAACTTGCGATCCCTCTCTCTAAAGCCGCCCACTGTATCCAGTAGGCTATTTACGCAGTTGGAAGTCTTTACAAATAGGTTAGGTATAAAATCTTTTAATTCTTAAAAAATCCCCCCATACTTCGTTACAATTATATTATTTGTAAAGACACTTTAAAGTATAAAAGAATTTTTTTACTTCTTGGAAGAATTGAAGAATACACTCATATTATTATCCAATACCCTATTGCAAATTGCCAAATGGGATCCGATTAGGAACCTATATGGATTCCTATATGGGAATCCACATGTGGGTTCCTATTTGTTATCTAATTTCATATAGGAACCCATATAGGAACGTATATGGGTTCCTATTTGTTATGTAATCTCATATGGGAACCTATATAGGAACCCATATGGGAACCTAGATGTAAAAAAGACAAATAGGATCCTATATGGGTACCTATGACCTATTTAAAAATTATCATTTTCTATAAAGACGCTGACAGACATAGGAACACACATGTGTTCCATTCAGCGAATTCTAGAAAGTTCTTCAGCGTCATATAGATATATAACTTTAATTAACAGTACACTTTATTCCCATTCGGGAATAATTTGGAAAAAATGTGTTTCTTTCTAGAATTCGCTGAAAGGAACACATGTGTCTTCCTATGTCTGTCAGCGTCTTTATAGAAAATGATCATTTTTAAATAGGACATAATTCCCCATATAGGACCCTATTTGTCTTTTTTACATCTAGGTGTTCCCATATAAGTTCCTATGTGATATATGCAAACCGCTTTCATGGGAACCCATGTTGGTTCCTATATGTAAAAAAAGACAAATAAGATCCTATATGGGTTCCTATATGAAATTAGATACCTATATGGGAACCTATATGGGTACCCACTCCTTAATACCATATGGTTTCCTATAGGATCCAATATGGAATCCCATATGGATCCCCATGTGGATTCCCATATAGGAATCCATATAGGTTCCTAATCGGATCCCATATGGGAATTCGCAATAGGGTATAATAGAAATTATAATATTAATAATATTCAATAACATTATTTATTAGGTATTTAAAATTAATAATGCAAAATATTCATTAACAATTGAGAATGCATTATGAAATTAAGGTTTTCGTTAAAATGCAAAACAACATATACATGAAAAATAAAACTTAAACTTATATTTTATAACTTTTTTTTTAATGATTTCACAAAACAAAACAATAACTTCTTTTCAATGTTTCAAAACAAAAAATTATGCCTTAATTAAAAATAGATTGGTTTCATTTTCTTTAATAATACAAAATATATAATTTTTTTAGAGTAAAAAAAATATAATATATTGATAGTTTTTAAATGTACTAACCATATGACAGTAAATAATCAACCTTTAGAATTAAATGGGATAATTATTATAAAAAATTATGATATACCTAATGCCATTTAAAAACTTTACTTTAAAAAGTTTACCTATCAACACTCTCAGCTTTTAATATTTTAGAACCTTCTTCTAATATAACCAATAAATTAATGTGTAGTAAACCATGCTTTTGAAATTCAGTAACATAAATGTAAGACTTTACTTGTCCAAATAGTTTATCATCTACTATAGTTTCGATTAATTTTTTTACTTTTAAATGAAAGACTTTTGCAACCGTGTCAGGTTTATTAGAAGCTGACTGATTAAGTAATAAATTTTCTTAAATTTCTTTCCATTTTGAACTACATGTCATTGTAATAAATAAATCTGGTCTACCATGAAAAGCTACATAATAATCATTGCATATTTATATTGTTTTAACATGTTACGAGGTAATCCTATAAATGTTGAAGGCAGTATCAACATCATATCGAGCCTATAATCCTTGCTTTCTAGAGGATAAAGTATAGGATATATCCAAGGTTCAACATTTGGATCTAAATGACTAACCAGTTGCAACTCTTGAATCGATGTATTATAAATCGTTACATAAGACTCTGGTATTAAACCTTCAGCATTCTTATTAAAAATAGCAGAAACTTCATTACACCTTCAAAAATTGTAAATTAAATTATTATTTTTTTTGCTAACGCAGTTTCCATTTCAATGATCTTAGACATCATTAAAAAAGACTTTGTATATGGGCGATTTTTACTTAACTGCCTTACTTGGCGGAGTTAAAATAATTCACCTAAATTAAAAATATATTCTGAAGTGTATTAGTGAATTTTGAAGGTATATATGAGAGTAACTGAAAACCAAATATACATAAATATATATATACCTATATATTATAAGTTCTATTATATTACACTATCACCGCTGAAATTTCAGCTCCGTGGCGTGTCCCTTTTGCAAAATGTTAACTTTAATTTAATAATTTTCGGTGAAAATATAATTATTTTAACTCAGCATTTTTCAAGCATAAAGTGTCTATATTTATGAAGAATTTAGGTTTATATTGAACTTCATAATACCTTCTTCATACTTAGAATCTGTAAAAATATTTTGTCCCTCAATTTTTCCAATTTTTGAACGCAATCTGTAGACTTATAATTAAGGTGTCATGTGTTTAGTTATTACGCCTTCTAATAAGTTAAATCTCAATTTTGATCCATTAGCACTAAATCACATGTAAAAACAGTTTTAAAAAAGAAAAATGTTTACTTACAAAAAATATATTTTTGTGAAAATCGCATTTGTACAAAAAAAGCGTTCAGTTCCATGTCATTACTATTATATTACTGTAACAACTATTTGATAGTATTGTTACCATTTTCTTTAAGTTTTCATGTGAAACAAGCGATCTGCAAAAGGAATAGATTTATTTTGCAATATTGTAGAAGTGAGGTTAGAATAAATGTCAAATTTCAGCTCCATGATATCACGTAAAATTTGAGCTCCATGGCCTATATAAAGTGTTCAGTCTGCTTCATGCAAAGAAACTTTTTTATCTGTGGTGGTTATTTTAAAATATTATTCTATAAATAGTTTAACAATGCCGGATTACACTGCTCGATCTCAAATTATCCAAAAAATATAAAACGAAATATTCATTATTAAATATTGCATTTGCTGTTCTTTTATAAAATTTTATATATGTTAACTAATATCTAAAATACTGTTAGAATATTAAATAATTTATAAATTTATTATTTATTTTTGTTTTATCAAAATATCAAGAAGAAATTTTTATTTTGTACAATATATTTTCAATAAAAGGATGCGGTATAGCTCCACATGGCAGCCAATTTTTAAAAATTGGCTATTATTTTCGTTTAAATATAGTTGTAGTAAAATTGTTTAAAATGTAATTATATTATACCCTAATAAGAAAAATAAATGCAGAGAAACATTGAATAAAAAAAAAATTTCTACTAAAACTTATCTTGAAATTGGGCAGTTACGCAAGAATCGACCATATGCGTTACAATCTCTCAATAATTTGTCAATACTAAATAATATATCTACATCTAAGTTCTCATATTTGTTTGATCTATAGCAAATTGCTTCTTCTGGATCTAACAGGAATAATTGACCAAAAGATGGATCATTATCAATTTCAGGAAATAGGAAATTGTTGATTTGATAATAAATTCGACCTTCAATTATTTATCACAATGGTCCCCGCCTTCTATTATTGAAATTAACTACATTATCATTTTAAGATGAAAAAGTAAATGAATTATTGTAAAGTCTTATATTATTCCTAAAATGTCCAGATATCTTATGAGATCAATCTAACAATTTTTTTAATTCATGAGGGTATTTTTCTGAAGGCTACGATACACCACCATGACTGCAACAATATATATAAGTTAATTTCTTTTGAACGTTTTCTTTCTTAAAATGATTAGCCTTGCATCTTTTGCAAAAAACGACATTTTACCATGATAATGTTCGTTATAACATAGAACATGTATCCTATTAAAATTTTTTTCTGCATAAGCAAAATCACGAATATCAATGTTTTCATTCGCATAAATGACTCCATTTTTTTACCTGTATGTTCCGAAACATCTATTTTTTCCTCATCGATTACGTTTCTTTTTAATTTTAATTTTTTTCGTTATTGTTTTTGTTATTTTCATGACTTTTTTCATTTTCTCATCACAAATCCTTACATCTTTCGCCTGCATATCTTTTGAATACAGTATTTAATTATTTTCAGCCTTATCATGGCACATCTTCTGTTTCAATTTCAATCTTTATGTCAGAATTATTATCTCTCTTTTCTTCTTTAACAGCACTATCTATGTGTTTTTTTAGAAAAACTTAAATCTGTTTCACTACTTAAACATACATCTTCCATAACTGATATTTCTGTTTCTTTGTTATCAATTCTTTTTCGTTTTAATTTCATCATTTCACTATATTCTTACTGATATTCTGCTCTAGTTTTTCTAATTTTCTCATTAGCGTTTCTAAAAAATATCTTCTTGCTACTATTGTTTCTAATATTTTATCATTATTACACCTTCTTTTACTACTTCAATAGAAATTGACGCATTTTTCACATGTTTTTTCTTAGAAACATTTATATTCTGTCACTATTTACACTTTCCATATCTGTTATTTGTCTCTCTTTCCCATCTCTCCTTTTAACTTAGGTCTTTTAAAATACATTTTTTCATATTTGGTACTGCTTTTTTAGTTTCTTAGTCAGAAATATTAACAACTTTTTTTGTCCTATTTTTCTATGTAATGAAGGACTACTACTATCTACTTTCATTTCTGTAAAGCCGTCATTAGTTTGATAATCTAATTTTCTCGTCTGTGTCGCATCTTTTACATTCCTCACATGTAAATTACTGTTGTTTATTTATTCGATATTGCCAATTCCAAGTTTATACAATTTTGTAAAATTATCCGAAAATGAGATGACACATTTTTTTCAAACATCATATACAAATGAGTTCTTATTAAAGCATGATTATATACAACATTTTTAGATTTAATATTAAAATATAAAGAAACAGCAAACGCAATGGCGTATACACCACAATCAACAAAATTTGGTTGTTGTTGTACTCTTAAAAAAACTACATTAGGTTTAAATGGATATAATTAGCATAAATATTCTCGTTGATCTTCATTTAAACAACCTTCATTAAGACTATCATAAACAAAAAATTCATTTACATCATAGAAAGTGCAAATCCAGTGACCCAAAAGTCGATTTCCACTAAACAATATTTGAATATGTGATTTATTCTTATTAATTACTTTTATTTCATCTAACATTTCTAAATATCCTGTAATTTGTTTTTGGAAACTACCACCTGATGCAAGTTCCAATAATTCTTGAAACTTATACATGTGATTGTCATTTAGCATTTCCCAATTACGAATAGTATCCTAATCTTTATCATTTAAATTAAAATATCTCTTCTTTAAATGAGAACTCATTTTTCAAAAACAACAAAAAAAAAAATTAACAAAAAATGAACTTTTTATGACTCACGATCTAACTCCATAATGACCTCTTTATCCTACATGTCATCAAAGTATCTTTATATTTCAAGACTTAATGTTTTTTTGTTTCTGTATCTCATATGTTTACCTCAGATCTATTTATCTCATCTCATTATCTCGTCTCTTTACCTGCTTTCTCTCATTGTTTCACATGTTTATCTCATCACATTATCTCATGCTATTACTCATGCTATCCTTGAAAACTGTAACGACTCTTTAGAAACATTATAATCACTTTATTATTTATTAAACATTCACAATTAATTTATTCATTAAACAGTTATCAATCACTTGTTTAATGAATCCACAATCGCATTTTATGGACACTTTTAGCATTTCATAACACTTACTTTATTGAAAATAAGAAGGAAATAGAAAATTTAAACACTTTCTAAATATTGTTATTTTAGTCAACACATTTTGCATACTTTGATTTTAATCACTGTCAATTTTCATATTTAGTTTTTACTGTATATTTACTATTAGAGTCACTTTATTGTTTATTATTTATCACTTACAGTTCATTTCTTTAATAAACACTTTTTGTTCACCGTAATAAGAACTATTCAACACAAACTCTTAATAAACAATAAGCATATTAATACTGTACACTTTCACATTAAAAACATTTCTACTATAAACACTTAATAAAAAATACACAATAATTAGCATTATTCATTTCTACGTTATACACACTCAAGTTCTATTCATTAGTAACTTTCACTACAACGTACTTCTATACCCCGCACTAATGTATTTATCTCTCTTTTCGTTGAAGCTCCAAAATTTTTTCTCTTTTCCAAAACCAATTATAACACTCCTTATGCAAGGATTGGCTCGAAAAACCCTTTTTTTGGCTTATTATTGGCTTATTAGATTGGCTTATTTAGTCTATTGTTTGTATTTAGAAAGAAAAATTTAAATTTGAAGAATATTTGAATAATGAGGTAAAATGTCAGATTTTAATTTAATTTCTCTCTTTTCATTAAAACTCGAAAATTTTTTCTCTTTTCCGAAAGCCATTGACCCTCATTATACAAGGGGTTGTTCGAAGGATAATGACACCCTGCAAGTAGTCTATTGTTTGTATTAAGAAATAAAATTTGAATTTCAAGGTAATTTGTATAATAAGCTGAGAGATTCCTTTTCCGTAAACTTTTAACAAATACCTTCCCTCTCTAATCAAGAAACCAGGTATAAAAGTATCCTTTTTCGTTAACTGTTAACGCTTTTCCGTTAACTTTTAACGCTTATTTGCAGTACTCGTTTCTTATACAGGATTGGCCCACGAGCTTTTAACAATTAAGCGTGCACTAAGGTTTATACAGACAAATATGCACACTCCCCCACCCCTACGCCCCTTTTTGTCGTTACGAAATAATGTATTAAGTTCGACCAAATCAGACGAATTGCTAGAATTAAGCTGCGTCTCGGAAACAGAAATTATATGAAAAATACTGGTATTAAAAAATTGTTTGAACTCTAAGAAATACGCAAAAGTGACTGGGCGTTGACGTGGCAGACAGTTAATTTATTGAAATGAGAAATGACAAAAATAAGATAGAAAGCAGATATAAATGCAGTACAGGAGTCACATTTATAAAATTAAGAAAACAAAACAAGAAAAGTAAATTTGCTGAAAAAAAGGAAAGTGAAAAACTCCAAAAAAAGGTACATAAATAAGCGGAATATAATAAAAAAATAATTAAAAGATTTAGCAATGTAGCTAAAGAAAACTACAAAACTGCCTCTGTTAACACTCGTCGATAAATTACATATCAGGAAAAAACTGGAAATAACAACAATCAATGTTTTATCAAAACAACTGAATAGATTGCAAGGATTCAAAAAAATAAACTTTAAGGAGTTACATGGGTTTACTCGGCAAAAAAAGGCCTATTTTCAATAATTTTTTTTATATAAAGAAGGAAATCTTTTATTATAACTTTTTAGTTTCTTAAATATATATATACCTATTTAAAGAACAATTTTTGAAATTTGCGAAGAAAAATATTCAGAAGTCAGCCATTGAGACGTCATTTCCGGTGACCCCTCGGAAAAAAGGTGCGTCCGCGTTGACAGCACAATTCCTGACAGAATCATCTGAAATGACAAAACTAAATATTTTCTTTTAGTGCAGAACTGAACCTAGAAAGTGGACGAAGGGAAAAAGAAAAGAGTAAAAATTGGATTTTTGGCAGACCTTTTTACAAAAAAAATGCAAATTTTGGTAAAATTTGCTCAACATTTTTTTTTTTAATAGTTGTGATTGAAGAAAAAAAAATCCTTTATCCAAGTACTAGAGAATTGTATCTCGAAGGCCTGTGCAAAATTTAGTCAAGATCGGTTGGGTAGTTTTCGAGAAATTTTGACAACCGACTTTGAAAACACAGTTTCGAGAAAAACGCATAAGTTTTGAGTAACAATAAAACTGGAAATAAAACGTTTTTGTTAACTTCCATTGAATCGTCGATTCCTGGGCCATAAACTAAAGAACCTGCAGCAGCTGTAGTATCTAAGGCATCCTTTTGCTCCTGTCTACACAGTTAAAAATTTTGTGTATATGTTTTGAGCAGTACCGGGAAAAGAGAAGAAAAAAAATAGGTCGAACTTTCGCGTTCTGAGAAAAAAAATAGAAAATGAAGATAAAAACCTTAATTGTGAGAGAATCCTTTTATTAGAGAACAATCCGTGGTCAGTGGTTAAAACAATAAAAACACGTTGAACAACACACAGGCGTGCACACAGTCCTTTTGATTTTGAGTCCTTTTATTTTGGTTTTCACCAAGCACACACTTGAGAAAAAGCCTTCACAAACATGGGAAACCCCGACAAATTAAATAGAGAATAACCTTATTGATTGAGATTAATCACACATGTATTACAACCGTGAGAAAAACCGACAACGCTTACGCGTGAGAAAATAGATCAAAAAATCGATGCCGTTAGTACAGATTACAATTGATCACTGAACACATGTTTTCACGAGCGCCGGCAAAACAGCCGAGAAAAATCTAACACCGGGAGGTGCTGCCGCCGTACGCCCGCCAAATACACTATTTCACTTTTTCCATGAGATTTGAATTGGCAACTGGTCTCGAGTCGTAAATTCGAGCCAGACCCAATTCTGTGATTTCAAAAACACGAAAACTGAACACACTCCCCCCAATCGGCAACGGAGTTGACGATTATTGAGATGTAGATGTCAATGGTGAGTCGTCCCTGGAGATGGGAAGCACTGCCAGCTTCGTTATTGGCCGCTTGAGTGTAGAGATAGCCGTCCTGATGGTGACCACCCTGGTGAGTCCATCTGCGCCGGGGTGCAGTTCTATAACCCTTGCCAAGGGCCATTTTGCGGGTGGAAATCGCTCATCAGTGAGAAGGACCATAGAGCCAACCTTGATCTGATTGGACGGATGAGGCCATTTTGAGATGGAGAGCTGTTGTTGCAGATAACTGGTGGACCATCTCGACCAGAAAGACTGAACCCTTTGTTGAATAAGTTGCCACCTTGACAACCTTGAACTTGGCACATCCGTTAGTGTAGGCTCAGGTATTGAAGTAAGAGGCTCACCGATGAGAAAATGCCCTGGGGTGAGTGCTGACAAATCGTCAGGATCTTCCGACTGAGGTTCCAACGGTCGTGAATTGAGAACAGCCTCAATCTGAGCTAGAAGAGTCGTAAATTCTTCATAGGTCAGCATTGTTTCACCAACCGTCCTTTTAAGATGATACTTAACTGATTTGACGGCGGCTTCCCATTTACCACCCATTTGTGGTGCAGAGGGGGGGTTGAAGTTCCATGAAGTGCCGTCCTTAATCAGAAGTTGAGACAATGTCCTTGATTCTTGAGTTCCGGCCTTGAAGTGTTGCTGGAGAGCCTTCTCCGCTCCGATGAAGTTCGTTCCACAATCACTGTGGAGAGTGTGACAAATGCCTCTCCGTGAGACAAATCGTCGATAGGCTGCGAGAAATCCTTCCGTTGAGTAATCCGTAACTGCTTCCAAATGAATGGCAGAGGTCGAGAAGCAGACAAAAATACAGAGCCATCCCTTCTTGCTCTTTGCTCCTCGCCCCTTCCAAGTCTTGAGAGAGATAGGTCCGGCGTAATCGACTCCGGTGTTGAGGAACGGCCTTGACGGAGTAATCCTTGTAGTAGGCAGCTGACCCATCAGCTGTTGAGCTCGGATTCCTCGTTGTCGAGCACACGGCACACACTTGAGAATGTGAGACCTTACTGGTCTACGTCCTCCAATGATCCAGAAGATTTTTCTGGTCTGAGATAGTGTGAGCTGAGTTCCGCCGTGAAGAGTCCTTTGATGCGCGTCTCTAATAATAAGACGAGTGAGTGCTGAATCCTTAGGTAGAATAGCAGGATGCTTGCTCTCATGATCCAGATTAGAGAGTTGGAGTCGACCTCCGACTCTAAGTATTCCTTGGTGATCGATAAATGCCGTGAGTCTGGAGAAAGGGTGAGAGCTCGAAAATGGAATACCTCTCTTGAGGTCCTTGAGTTCACTTAAGAAATATGCTCCTTGAGTGACTTGGGTCCAAAAATTCCTTGATTGCTCTAAATCCTTAGGATTGAGAGGATTGGTGAGAGAAGCCTGAGAGTCTCCTTTGAGCAAGTTCAAAAATCTAAAACAAATTAAGGTTATCCTCAATAATTTAGTGAGAGAGGAATACCTTTCAACGAGGTCCCATAGTTGATGAGATGTTGAGACAGTGAGTACACATCCGGGTCTTTCTTCCACTTGGGCAGAAGTATCTGTTCGTGAGATTGAGGTTGGCCATCTATCCGCTGATTCCTTTAACCAAGGTGGCCCATGCCACCATAGCTGATGTTGAGAGAGTTGATGAGTAGTCAGGCCCCTTGATGCGCAGTCGGCAGGATTTTCCTTTCCCTTGATAAATTTCCAATGGCCTTGAGGGACTAGGTCATGGATAGAGGAAACCCTGTTCCGCACATAGTCCTTCCATCGCGAAGGGTGACTGTTGATCCATGTGAGCGCTACTGAAGAGTCCGTCCACAGAGTAATTGGAACATGAGATAGTTCCAAAGTTCTTTGAACATAATCCATAAGTTTGGCTAAGGGATGAGCAGCCGAGAGTTCTAACCTTGGGATGGTTAGTCTTTTAAGAGGTGCCACCTTGGTCTTAGCACAAATGAGAGTAACCTTAGCGTCCTGTCCTTCAACCGAGGTTTTGAGATAGATCACAGCTCGTCTGAGCCTGGTACCCATGTAAGCCCTAGAACCTTCGTTTGAGAACCTTCAATTAAGTGACTAGGGTTTAAGTTACCTGTCCTTGATAGTGAGTCGAGAAATTCTGGATGATTGCTGTGCCATTTATCAAGAGGAAATCCGCCTGAGTTGAGGAGACCGATGAGTTGTTTTGCCATGGCCTTGAGTTCGGAGAGCTCTTCTGCTCCTCCGTAAATGTCATCCATATACCTTCCCTTGATAAGTGGGGGCACGGCCAAGGGGAACCGATGCCCTTCGTCCTTGATGAGTTGTAGAAGCACCCGTATGGCCAAGAAAGGAGCTGATTTAGTTCCGTAAGTTACGGTGGTGAGTTGATAAGGTGTCTCGGTTTGAGTTGAATCCAGCCACAGGATTCGCTGTAGATCCCAATCCTGGGGATGCACCTTTATTTGTCGGAACATCTTCGTGATGTCCGTTGAGAAAATAAACCGATGACGTCTTACCCAGAGTAATACATCTGCGATGTCCTTCTGAAGTTTGGCTCCGGTGTGGAGCAAATCATTGAGAGATGTCCCTGATGATGTTGAGCTGGAACCATTGAAAACGACTCGGAGTTTGGTGGTGGTACTCTGCTCCTTGAGTACTCCGTGATGAGGAAGGTAGTAGGTCGTAAATCTACTGTCCTTAGACGGAGCTGGGACCATGTGCCCCATGGCCTCATACTCCGTGAGAAAAGCAGAGTACAATTCCTTGTACGAGTCGTGATTAGTAATCCGTTTGATTAGCCTCTGAAGGCACCGAAGAGCAATGGTGTACGAGTCGCCAAGTTGACTCGGAGAAGAAATGAGAGGAAGTCGAACTATGTATCGACCTTCCTCGTCCCTTGAGTGGGTGAGCTGAAAATGTTCCTCGCATTCTCGCTTTTGAGTAGAGAGTGAATCCGTTTCCTTAGATGGCACCTCTTCCTGTACCCAGAACCTTGTGAGCATGTCCTGCAAATCAGTCAAGCTCTGATCGACAACCAGGTGATGAGAAGAGCTGAAGTTGGTTGAGAATGCATTGGTTGGTCCCAAGACTATCCATCCGAAGACGGTGAGTTGAGCTAGTGGTGAGGAGAGTGGCCCTTTGATCAGTTCAGGCAGAATGATCAGACCGTAGTGATCAGCTCCAATGATGAGATCGACCTTACTTGGGACAGAATAATCAGGACCAGCCAGTTGGATACCTTGGAGATGAGGCCAGTGATGAGGCGGGAGAGAGGTACTAGGAAGTGTAGAAGTTAATTTAGAGAGGACATGAGCCGTGATAAATATAGAGTGTGAGGAGTGGATAGGTCTAAGTGTGAGGAAAACCACTCCTCGAGTGTTACCTGATGGAATAGCACCAATCCCAGTGATTGATATAGTAGAGCGTTGCCTTTGAAAGTTGAGTTGGTGCACCATGCTCTCAGAAATAAATGAGAGCTCAGATCCAGGATCGATGAGCATGCGTACCATGTGAGAGATTCCTTGAGGTGAGATGAGTAGAGCCCGAGAAGTAGCCAATAGGACCACTGACCTTGAGTAAGTTGGGCTCTTGTCGAGAGAAAGCCCCAATGGTCAATCCGCATTGGATGAGTAAGCACCGGATTGAGAGGCTCCTTGAGTTCCTGAAGGTCTTGGAGGTTGAGAAGGTCCTTGCGGGGGAGCAGCTACTTGATCCCTGGATGAGCCGGCCCCATCCGGCTGATGGATCATTGTGTGATGTTTTCCATCACACTTGTTGCACCGCTTTTGGGATTGGCAAGCACTTGCACTGTGCCGCCCGAGACAGTTGAAGCAGAGACGCTTCTGGATGACAAGCTCTCTGCGCACCTTAGGAGTTAGGTTCCGGAATTTGTCGCAAACGACAATATAATGGTTGCCCCCACAGGATGAGCAGTTTTGTCCCGAGTCTGAGGACTGAGTTGCACCTGAGTAAGCCTTAGAGGGGGGGGGGCCTTAATGGTGCCCTAGGTTGAGCCTTTGTCTGAGCTGGTTGAGATCGTGGTGCTTGAGAGTAGGAGGAAATGCTCTCCATTGCCCTAGCTCGCCCAGTGAGAAAATCCGTTAATTGTTTGAAGGTCGGGGGGTCCGTCCTGGAACCCAGCTTATTTTCCCACCCCTCTCTAGAGTAAGAGTCCAACCTTCGAGTGACATGATGCACCAGCACCATGTCCCAATGATCAATCGGGGCTCCAAGAATTTTGAGGGCGTTGAGTGCCTCCGTGGTCTCGCTGAGGAGAGAGTTCAGCCCTTCTGAATTTCTGGATGAGATCACCGTAGTTGAGAATAATCGGTCCAATTGCGATGAGATCAGGAGCCTTTTGTTGTCGTACCGACTCACTATTGTTTCCCAAGCAGGAGAGAATGCATCTCGGGAGAGAGAGATATTCGAGATAAGCCTTGCTGCCTCCCCCGTGAGACTGGTCCGTAGACAGTGTCCTCCTTGATTGGCTATGAGCAGGGGGGGGAGGTGGTTGGCGGGCCTCTTCCTTGGCCTTGTGTAATAATTGTAGCACTTGGGTCTTCGCATCGATATATGCGTTGAATCCCCTGTCATAAACCTCCCCTAACACGTAGGGGTGATTGAGAAACTTGGCCGAGCAACCGTCCGTCAGCTGATCGTGAGCACGTGAGAATTGAGTCCAGTGTTCTTGAAGAGCGTCGGCCGTAATTTGCAAAAACACTGGGTCCTTGAGCATCTGCCCCCCTTTGGCTTCCGTGAGTGTGTCCGTAAAAAAGCGTAGACGAGTGAGCTGAGCGGCGACCTTTAATTCCACCTTAGCGGAAGAGCTTGCGTACTCCCCCCTTTTCAAACCCCCCTGGTTTGGTGGGGGTTTGTCCGACTTGTCCGACTTTGTCGAATTCGCCCGAGAGGGAACCTTTAGACTCGGTCCTGCCTTTTCCTCTTTATCCTGGGACCCGTCATCTGCCCAATTGAACGGATTATCCTTGTCCACATTTTCCTGAGTCGTGCCGTCCTTTGATGAGGTTTCCTTGTCTTCGGGAACCTCCTTGAATTCCTCATCATCACTTCCCGAATGGTCACCCGCGGTAGACATAGCTCATCTGTCACTTTACCCGGGGAGAAAAGAAGCAAGACGAAGCGTAACGAGGAAGAGAGAGAGAAGCGAACGGCCGCTCAGAGAGTCGAGTCAGCGGAGAGAGTCGCCTCGACTAGAGAGAATCCGTGAGAGAAGTGTCTGTGTGGTGAGAACCGCGCACTACCACTTACACGCCGAGTCAGGCTGGTAGCGAGAGAGAAAGTCCGAGAGAGAAAATTCGCGAACACTGCCGCGTAATACGTCGCGTCTGACTGGCGACGTGAGAAAGAGAGCGTCCGAGAGTGAGAGGTCCCGAGCACTGCCGGGCACCGCCGATGGTGCGCGAACGCGGTGAAGACGAAGAAGCCGAACAAAAAATGGCGAGCAGTGAGACGAACCTTGAGTCGTGCACGTGGTCAACACAAAATGATAAATTTCCTTCCTTTTGAGTCCGTCCTTAGTTGGTGAGAAAGCACTGGCCCCGAAACTTTCACTGAATTTATCTTCCGTAAATTCTCGCGCACTGTTTTCGACCTTTTATCCGGCTCGAAGGACCAAAATGTTTTGAGCAGTACCGGGAAAAGAGAAGAAAAAAAATAGGTCGAACTTTCGCGTTCTGAGAAAAAAAATAGAAAATGAAGATAAAAACCTTAATTGTGAGAGAATCCTTTTATTAGAGAACAATCCGTGGTCAGTGGTTAAAACAATAAAAACACGTTGAACAACACACACGCGTGCACACAGTCCTTTTGATTTTGAGTCCTTTTATTTTGGTTTTCACCAAGCACACACTTGAGAAAAAGCCTTCACAAACATGAGAAACCCCGACAAATTAAATAGAGAATAACCTTATTGATTGAGATAAATCACACATGTATTACAACCGTGAGAAATACCGACAACGCTTACGCGTGAGAAAATAGATCAAAAAATCGATGCCGTTAGTACAGATTACAATTGATCACTGAACACATGTTTTCACGAGCGCCGGCAAAACAGCCGAGAAAAATCTAACACCGGGAGGTGCTGCCGCCGTACGCCCGCCAAATACACTATTTCACTTTTTCCATGAGATTTGAATTGGCAACTGGTCTCGAGTCGTAAATTCGAGCCAGACCCAATTCTGTGATTTCAAAAACACGAAAACTGAACAGTATATTTAACACAAATTAAATGTCCGAAACGGTCCACTCAAAATTTTTGTTAAAATAACACAAACTATATGTTAATTTAACAATCGTTCATGTTAAATTAACACAATCTTCATGTTAAATTAACACAATTTTTGTGTTAAATTTAACACAAAGAATATGTGGACCGTTTTTTACACAAAATTTTTAACTGTGTATGATAAATTCTGGCTTCGCGAGTCTCGCTCGCAGATTTTTTAGCTGCGCACACATAATACCTGACTTTGAGCGCGCACCTTCCCCAGGGTTATATCTCTAAAGCTTTTATTCGGATCCACTTAAAAATTTAGGAAAATATTCTCGAGATGTTGTAGAAATTAATAAGATAAAAGAAAAATTTTGATTTTTTAATATATGAAACTCATGTAACCCCTTAAAAAAAAGCAGTAATAGAAAAAGTAAAAACTAATAATCATAAAAAAACAGAGACAGACCATATCCGATATACATAAAAAGTGGTCAAAGAAGGCTGAGATTAATCGTTGCTATTTTTGTATTGCTTATTATTGGTTAATAAACAATAATTAATTATAATAATTTTTACAATTTTGGATTTTAAATGAATTTTAATAACCAAATTTGTTTTGTTAATCATTATTTTCCATTTAATCGAAAATTTCATATCTTTTAATTAATTAATTGAAAATTTACTTTAGTTTTGTTATCGTTCTTAACATTATTAATAAAAGATTTTGAATTTTTGAAAGCCATCTGTGGTTATCAACTTTGAAACAGTACAATTTAACAGTTTAAAATTTTAATTGCATAGACAGATTATTTAGTAATTTTGATTGTTATCAAACATTGAAAGTTTCGAATCGTTGAGAAATCTGCCGAAAGGTGTTTCTGAATCCCTTATTTTTCTACAATTAATAACCATTCAATTACTGTTCTTGTGTTCATTAAAATTAGACTTTTTCGATCTTGTAAGCACTCTGCGAAACGAGGTTCCATAAAAATTCTGGAGTTAAAAATTTTTAACAGTGTGCCGAAAGGCGTTTAGCAATCTCCTACTTTTCTAATTTTTAATCAACACAAACAATCAATAAACAATTATCAATCAAAATCAGAATTTGTCTGAAACACTCTTACTGAATCACTAGAGTATGTTCACATAAAAAAAAACTTTAATATTTATAAAACCGTAAGATTTTAAGAAAATTTAGATTATTTTTATTAACAAAAGTGTCAATCCCACTTCTGACACCAAAACAAGCTGTTACGTCTTAGCGACGACAAGGATATTTGAATAAAATTAAAATATGGTAGAATTGTAACAAGCCAGATTAACTAACAAAGAGCTAGTCTTTATATTTTTTTGGTTTAGGAATCGTTGCACACTATCAGATCTAAGGGATCTGTGTTAAATAAATAATCAAATCACTCATTTAATACTTTTATTAAATCAAACTAAGAAATTTGCACAAACGGTTACAAATTCACTTTCTATCGAATTGACATATTTATTAGTTTATGGAGGAAATTTTAAGATTATTATTATTTCAAAACTCTTTTCTTGTGATTCATTAAGATTTGCAATCTTTATTTCAATGCTACGTATATAAATTATAAGGTTTTAGACCAGAGATGTTTAGCCAATATCGCCCCAGCATTCGATTATTGAGCACGTACCCGCAGGCCATGCATTTGAGTTTAAAAACGTAAAAACCAAAATTTACTTTATTAAGATTAAGAAAGATATTTAAAATAATTCTATTTTTTTAAGATGAAATCCAACGTGTTTTCACGGGATACCGGTACTTGGCTCGTATAGGACCAGTACACAAGCAATTTTATAAGATTGTGGAAGGTACTGCGTTATCGAAATATTCATTGCACCATTTGCTATCCCATCGTTATAATATTTTTCTGTCAAACAGTATTTTTCTAATTCGCAAAACAACAATCAAAACCTATAACAAAGCAAAATTACTTACATATGATCTGTTTGAATTCGGAGACAAGGCAGAGAGTTGATCGGCTCGATTAGCGCTGCTATACAACAATGCCAGTACAACAAGTACTGCTGCCAATTGTTTTTTTGGAAAGTCCACTTCACAACACAATTGTTTTTCAAGTAACATTAGTTTATTTCGCGACGGACACACAACAATTATTAACTATATTCTAGAATTGATCTCAAAGCACATTTTGAGTCAAATTAGATATAAAGTTTTAAACTTAGACGGATCGACGGGCCGCTACGTCGGTATTCTCTGAGACAGAAGTTCTAGCGTATTCGATTCACTTCATTTGGCGTCGCTGGTATTTAAAGACGATTTTCGCCATTTGCGGGGATTAGTTTATGTTATTTAAGCACGTTTTGCTAAAAAGGTGTATTATAACACGTGTTGCTGCAAAAGTGTTGTAGGTCACGTATTATTGTCATCTGAGATCACTCCTAGACTCATGACTCAAACAAATTTTAAGATAGATATTGATTGATCGATTTATCGATCGATTGATTGATTGATTGATTTTAATGATTCCTCGAGGAGTCATCAGATTGTTTCGGGTTTTCGTATTGGTTTATAAATTTGACCACAAGCATCAATATTGGGCCAGTATTCGAAAACAATACCTGCGCTAGCAGCATTGTTTTACCCCTTAATATATGATATAAACAAATGCAGTTTCTGCCTATTACTTTGCAAATATATTGCATATCCTTTATATTATAATATTAATATTTTCGATATTTTAATTATTACTACACTTGCATCAACTAGGAACTTTCCTTTACTAAGTTCTGATAAATGTTTCCTATACTTTCGGCAGTACACTTCGTCCTGCTAGAAGGGCATTGGTCATTCAACAATTAACATTTGAAAGTAGAAAATTAATCAATCACATATGCATACATTAATATTGTATCCCTATATAATATTTTGTCTTGTAAACTTTTTGTCTTCATTAATTCTTCAATTTTGTATTGATTTGTCAAATAATAATAACTATTAATTTCAAATGCAATTAAAGATGTCCATTTGTATCTTACGCTTGCTTCCGCGTTTAGGGTGTTAAGTTACTCTTATCATAATGTCTAGCGAATGAGCAAGTGACAAGGTCGTCACCGCGACCTTGCACCTGCTCTCGGTTATGACATATCAAAAGAATGCATATGTGTAATATGTCATTATTATTCTTATATATGTCTCCTTACAACCGCATTCTCACCTTATTGGTTTAATATAATATTGAAAGTAATAATATAATCTTGTTTATTATTTAGTATTTATTTTGTTTAGCAGAACTAATTCTTTAATTTTAAAATTTTTGTGTAACTGGCATGTAACAAACTTCCTTCGCTTTAACTCGAAAGGCCTGCGACTTTTATAGAGTTCCGTTGGAAGTTAAATTTTACCTCCCATTTTTAACAGTGTATTAACCCTCTGTCTACTGAGTTGACCGTTAATGACAAAAATAGAGAATGCGGAAGCGTAGAGTGGGAAGAAATTACTGTAGTCAGAGGGTTAATTAACAGATTGAAGACTAACTTCTGCGCAGACGCTAACATAGGGAAAGAGCGTATCATATGGATGTGGTTGTACTAAGAAGGATGAAATTTAAGAAAATTTAAGATTTTAAATTTCTATGAATTTCCTTTTCTGATTATTATTTTGCAGTTTTTGTAAAAGATTGAAATAAGCTACGCAGAATAATTTTCATTTATTGACCTTTATATAATGTCTATTTTTTTTTTAACATTATTTATTTATTTATTTTTTTTTTTTTGCGTAGGATGTGAAAACCTGCCTTCAGGTACCCTGTATCCCGTACTACAGGGTTATGCGGGGGTGGCGATGTTCTGCCGACCCGCTGAAAACACACCCTTATTTGGGACCTTACCTTTGTTGGCGGCCATCGAGATCCTTAACCCTCATAACATGTTGGATGAAGGTCTCGATGTGCCGCCAATTCTCTTTGGATCGAGTCATTAACAGGACCATGTTCTCCGGTGTAACTTCGCAGTTTATACCGGCGAACATGACCCGTCTTTCGTCGTTCCATCATGTGCATGTAAAGAGTGTGTGCTCTGCGTCATCCTTTGGGGATTTGCAGTACGCACACTCTGAACTTTGTCGTCTTTTGAAGTGCTCTAGGTACGAGTTAAAACACCCGTGACCTGAGAGCGCTTGGGTGAGGTAGTACGAGACTACTCCATGTTTTCGATCTATCCAGGTGGCGAGTGTAGGTATGAGCCGATGTGTCCATCGACCCTTCTCATCCCCGCTCCATCTTGCTTGCCATCTTTCGACTAGTCTGCTTCTCGCATCTCGGCGAATTTGGTCCTTGCTGGGTCTATTGTCATCCGTATAACGGGTGGACATTCTATCTTTGAAAAGGAGGAAAATTTCCTCCCTTTCTTGCGCCAAAAGATATGCCGGCGGGACACTGGCAAGGACCTGAGCAGCACTCGCGGATACTGTCCTATAGGCAGAGATTATACGCTTAGTGATAATCCTTTGCGAGGACAGTATCTTCTCCAAGATGGTCTTGCTTCTATCTGTTCGCAGGGAGGGAGCCCACACTGGTGCTGCATAAAGCAGCTGTGAGTGGAACACACTCGCCACCAATCTCCTTTTCTTTTCAAAAGGCCCACCGACGTTTGGCATTATACGGGCTAAGTTTAGTGCACATTCTGCAGCTTTGTCGGAAGCCACAGCAATGTGGTGCTTAAAATTCAAAAACTTGTCGAGTTGTACACCAAGATACTTTATATGCTTGCTCCACTTGACCTCGAATCCGTCTACTTCGATCCGGGGAAGTTCGTAACCACGTCTGTCTGTGACCATGAGCGCTTCAGTTTTGTCCAGGGCCATTTGAAGGCCTCTGGCATCCAGCCAGCTCTTTGTTCGTCGCAGACATTCGTTCACCAAGTTTCCGAGCCCTTCTGCAGTTTCGGCAGAGCATACGATCAACGCATCGTCCGCGAAGCCGATGATCACCGCACCTTCGGGTAGACCCATTCGCAAGAAGTCATCGTACGAGACGTTCCATACGAATGGTCCTATCCTCGAGCCTTGAGGGGCACCTCTTTGCATCTCTTTCTTCAGAGTGCAGGTGTCCCCCTCGTATATTACCCACCTGTCGCTAAGATAATTATTCATTATCCGCAACAGGTAGGGCGGTTTTCCTTTGTTTCTCATCGACTTGATGAGATCTTCCCATTTAGCGGTATTAAACGCGTTGCGTATATCTATAGCTACTAAAGCGCAGAAGCTCTTCTTCTTCCCCGGACCCAATTTGTCCTTTCCTTCCTTGGCTAGGTCCACTGCCTTTTGTATGGCATCTGCTGTGGACAGGCCTTCACGGAAACCAAATTGGTAGTCGGATAGACTATTCTTTCCATTTAAGTGGAGCTGCATCCTCTGCAGAACCATGTCCTCCAGAAGTTTGCCCATCGTATCTAACAGGCATATTGGCCTGTAAGATGAGACATTATCAAGGGGTTTGTTACCTTTTCTTAGGAGGACCAGCCTCTGTCGTTTCCAGTCCCGGAAGAACTCTCCTCTTCTTAGGCAATTGTTGAAGCAATCTAAGAGAATCTGGGGTGAAGCAACGATCACTTGTTTAAGTATCTCGTTACTTATCCCATCGATTCCAGGCGCCTTGCCTGGCTTCAGTCTTTTGCCTGCCTCGTGAATCTCTGCAAGAGTGAAGAGTTCCTCCTCACCGACTTGACAGTCATTCCAGTCCATCCTAGGCCATGGTTCTGCTGGTGGAAACAAGGCCCTGATTATTTGACGCACCCAATCGGGATTGTTCAGGCCGGGGGTTTTTTGCTTCGTAGCCAATTTCTTGGTGACGATTTTATAGCCCAGACCCCATGGGTCCTTCTCGACATCCTTGATCAGGGTCTTCCAACACCTTCGCTGTGAAGCTCGAATCTCCTTTCTTAGGATCCTCTTGGCCTCTGTGTATGCGTCCTTTAGCACAGGGTCTCCCTTAGAGCGGGTGTATATCCTTCTTGCTCTGACGCATGCTTTTCGCAAAGAGGCCAGCTCCTCTGACCACCAGTATACATTACGTCTTCTGGGAGTGGTACTTCTACAACGCGGCATTGACACGTTGCATGCGGTGATTATCATGTTCATCACCGGCCGCACCTCCCCATCCAGATTGTTCGGTCTCTTCACCCATCCAAGTTCCTCAATGAGGCGGGATTCTTCAAGGGACCGACCGAACTTTTCGACGTCTAGCTTCTTAATGTTCCACCTAGGGCCTTTCTTACAGAAAGCAACCTGCTTGTTTGCTCTAGGTGTGTCTCCTACCGAGACTGAAAACTTAATATACTGGTGGTCACTTTCGGTATGATCCTCAGAGACGTGCCTGTCTTTGATGCGCTTGTTCAGGAGAGACGTTGTTATCGTAAGATCGATAATTGATCCGATATTATGGTCTCTCCTAAACGTCCAATTTTGGCCCTGGTTGACAACCATCAGATTGTTCCTGGAGACCATTTCTGCGATTAGGATTCCTCTATTGTCAAGCCTTGTCTCGCCCCAGTCTGGCGACTTCGAATTGAAGTCGCCAGTGACGAGAACATCCAGCCTGGATTCTCGCAGGCTCGACTCGAGTTCATCTATCTCCGCTTCGAAGGTTGTCAGTGGGTCGTTAGGCGAGAAATAGCAGCTATACATGCGTATACCAGAAATTTCCACCCACACGAACCCACTGCTCGTCTCCAGGAACTTGTCTACTCTCAAATCGGGATTGAAGACCTGGATGGCTGCCCTACCCGATGAATCCTGGTACCAGGGAGCGAGGTCGTTTCTTTTGTTCTGTTCGCTGAGGAACAGAACATCGATCCGCTCCTGACTGGCTGTCACTAGCATCAGGTCTTGAGCCTTTTTCGACGTATGCAGATTAACTTGCAGAAACTTTAGGCTTTTGCCTGTTACAGTTTCTACAGTGCCTCTTTATACACTGGGCAGGCAATACTACCAGCCCAGTGTCCGAGATCGGACTTTTCCAGGTCGGAGCAAGTTAAACACTTTGGCTCTTTCGCGTCACAGGACTTGGCCAGGTGATCCGCGCCTTTATTTTTTTTTATATTATTATTTTTATTTATTTATTTATTTTTATTTATTTTTTTTTAATTGATCGTTTTAAATGATTATTTTTTATTTTAATATATTTTGGTCACCCCATTAAAAATAAAATGAGGAAAATAAAATGAAAATAATTTTTAATTAAATGAACAAATTTTTCTTTTTTGAAATTAATAGATAAAATATAAAATAATGGTCAAGCATTTGATTTTGCGATTTTATATTAATATTACAATTTGTTCTGTTTCCGTTGTTAATGATGTTTTGATTTTTATTTTATCGACGAGTATTGTGACTTTAATATTATTGTCAGTTGATAGCCTCGTGCCGTTGTGGCAACTTGTCTGCAATATTTATATTTAAAATTTATTGACTTCATAATGATTGTACTTTATATATATTTTTTTAACAAATCTGTTAATGGTGATTTCACTCTTACAAACTAGTTTTTTAATGTTAAAAATTCTTCGTATTTTCTGTATACTTTGTTTATAATTTTATTAATAAAAAAACTTTTTTAGTTTCTGATGAGGACAGCATAGCTGCCGAAACGTAAAAAAACATATGTGTGTTTTATTGACTCGGAATGATTGATAAATTTCTAAGAATTAATTTTTATTTATGTTTAAAAAAGTTTTTCCAGAAAAAAAGTCGTCGTTGCAAAGATTTGAATTTAACTTTTTAATGTGAGAAACGGAAACTTTAATCTGTACACGGAAAAAAATTTTAGACAGCCGCTACGCTATAGAATGCGCAACTGCTGTCTGTTTACTATGTAAAACTGCTGCCCAACTTCGGGATGTCTGCTATCTTACTTTAGAACCTCTAATATCCAATAGCGGCGCACAAGCCGTCCAGTCATCGTCTACCAATGTGTATGGGGTAGAAGCTGCCCATAAAATGGTCTGCTGGAGTCCAGATAATAAGCAACTGTTACACATAAGCTATAATGCAATTGCTGTACTATAGGTTAGTATGCCTCGTGTACAATATTTTTTTCCCGTGTAAGATCCAATTTTAACATGAGATTTATTGTTCATAAATTTTTTACAGAATAACAATTTTCTACAATTATATTATTAATTTTCAATAGTGCATTTTTACATTGGATTAAATGTCAATTATCCCAAAGATCAGACCTAGTATATTTATTCTTAGATCAAGAATAACTTCTTTTTGATACAAATATGCGTTATTCTATCAAGAATGTGTACTTGGGTTGAGAATAATAATTTTTGCAGTAAGTGTAATTATTTTTGGATATACTTCCGATTAGCACACCTGTCCGATTTCTTTGAAAGTACGTATACTTATGTATTTTGATGCGTTGATTACAAAAAACTAAGAATTAACGTTAATTAAAATTTTTTGTATTTAAAAAAGGAACTATTAACTTTTCGTAAAAAATGAAGACATGATAAAATGTGTATTTTTGTAAGACCTACAATTTTTGTTTAAAATACTTTTTGATATTTTAAATACTTTTTGAGATAATAGCAAAAAACTGTTAATTATTACGGTAGTTCTTTATGATTTTTAGCAGGATAATCAAATTTGCGCTAATTTTCATTATGATATTTTTAATCAGCGCATCAAAAGTCATAACTATACGTACTTTAAAAGAAATCGGATGGGCGTGCTTCGGAAGTACACCCGAAGGCTTTCCCAGTTATACACTTAATTAAAAAGATTGCATTACACCTTTAAACTTATTTCCATCACGTCATCCATCCACCCATTCATCAACTCATGTACCCACCCACCCCATGACAGGTGGAGCGAGATACTAATTTCATTGCAATTATGGGTGCGTAGCAAGAAGACTAGAAATAGGAGTACTAGCTTAGCTGTTTTCGTATAGCTAGCAATGGTCCAAAAAGTGTCATGACGCTTAGGCATAGTTACCCTGAGTACACGTAGACTTCTCCGCATTTCCATCTTATGCATATTTACATCATTTTCATGCGACCACTGCAGATCACTGGCTTCAGTTTACACGTGTACTCCCTGGCCAGTCCAAAAGCACCCTATATAGTTAGGATGCGCAGAAGAATATTACGCGAGGTAACGCCTAAGCGTAGTACCACGATCCGGATCATCATTCAAGTTCCATGTTAGCTCTCCTATTTCTAGTCTTTTTGGTTTTTAGTTTCCATAAATAATGTAAATTATATTTAAAAGAATTAACATTATTATATGTTAATTCAACATATAATAATATTCTTTAAATTACATTTTGACAATCATATTTAATAAAGTAAACACTTTTAGATAACCAAGATAGGTTTCATTATTTTAATGAAAACGATTAATTAGTATTTATTTACGTGTCATTCTCTTGAAAAGGGCATATTGCACGTTTACGATATTTTCCTTAAAAAATAATAAAATAAATTTAAATTAGTAAAAACTTTGTTATCCATACGATGACAATCAACATTATTCAATAAAATCATATGAGAAACAATAGAAAGTGTCAAATTAACTGAAACACAGATGAAATTATAGCACTGAAACTCCAGCCCATTGCCAGCAACGAAGTAGAGTTTTAGCTCAGTGGATTTACAACGGGTATTTAAAGCATAAATTTTGAATACCAGAGTAAAAAACAGTTTCGTTCTTAAAATGAAAACTTCTTTATATTATTTGCAAATTTTGTAAGATACCTTATTTTGATTCTTCCCCTAATTCCAACGTAGTAAAACAATAATAACGTTTAATCTACTGCGTTTTTTTAAAGGGTCCAATCGGCTCTGAATCATGCCCAACCGGTTACGTACTTTGTTGTTCCGGAGTACCGCAGCCAAGTAATCCTGTTTGCGGAATAAGAAAAGTAGCTTTAACAAGCGGCGTTGGAGATGTAGCACCATATGGGTCATATCCATGGCATGCTGCATTTTTTAATCGAGTAAATGATCAATACATTGGTGCAGGAGTTATTATAAGTTCTAACTACATACTTACAGTAGCTCATAAAGTTGCAAGTTGGTAAGCAATATTTTAGCATTATTATTTCACAATATGGGTGATTAAAAATGAATGAATAAACGCGTTTAACATATAGATTTTTATTCGACACTTTGTGATTCTACAATGCCAGTGTGGTCTCCAGAATGCATCACAAACCGATTAACGAAAATTCCCTCACTTACCCTACATGCATCCTGCGGAAAAAGAAATATAACCATTGCCCTAGAAACTGTATCTTACACCTTGAAGCAGAAAATATTTTTTTAATTTTATTAATTAACTAGCCAAAAATACGCGCGCTACAGCGCGCGAGAATTGCATTTTTTGTTGGCCAGTATAGTTTCAATACAAAAAATAAATTGAACTTATTTAGACTAAATTAATTTTACTATCAAATTAAATTTTGTGAATTAATTTTTATTTATTAAAATGTGTTATAAATTAATAAATACAAAGAAATTTTAGAGAATAATTTCGATTTTCTTCCTAAGTTAAAATTAAAAAGTTTTTATAGTACGTTACAAACAATTAGAATATTTTTTTAAAAAGTTTTTTGAACAAAATATTTTTTATTAATACAATTTTCTATACAAATTTATTTTATTACAAACTTCTATTAATATGAAATCTTTATTTTTGAAATTTTCTTTAAACAATACGAAATTCGATTAGGAACAAACCATTCTCAAAAATTTCTATCGATATAAATTTGAATTTTTCCAAATTAAAAAATTCTTAACTTCTATTAATTTAAATTATTTCAAACTTCAATTATAATCAAAATTGCAATATAACCAAAGTTTTAAGATTTATAAATCAAGTTTAAGATTTTTAACACTCAACTGCTAGATTGGGTCTGACAAACCCGGGTTTTTAGAGCCATTTTTTCAGTATTTTCAATCTACAGTCTGGTGTAGGAGAGAGCGGAAAAGGTCTACCGGGTCTGTCAGACCCAGTTTAGCAGTTAAGGGTTAATTTAATTCAATTTGTAAAAGTGAAAGATTGAAATAATTTGTGTTTTTTAGAAATTAAAATAAAAATGAGTTCATTTTATTTTATTTTAATCTTTAACTTTTACAAATTAAATTATATTAAAAGTTTTAAACTTAATTTTATTAATATGAATTCAAGCAAAGTGTTTCAAATTTTAATTAGTTTACTCTAAAAACAAGTGTCTCGAAAGTGTCTTAAACTATAATATTATGGTATCTTTATTGTATCTGAGGCGCAAAAAGTGTATTCAAATAATATATGTACACGTAAAAAAATGCTCTAATTGCATCTACTCCAGGAAACTAGTAGTCAAAATACTCCAGGCTGTGGTGACAGCAGCCTCAACTGTAGTGAATGTAGCTACAGTTATGAGATACATGAGTTGCGTGAGCATGCGCGGTAATGCTCTACTCAGCTGACAATCGAAATTAATCGAAATTGTGTTAACCTTTACTCCAGGCTGTAGCTATCCTATATATTACTATTTTTTGTGATTCCCATTACTCCAGTTGAAGTAAGCTGAACTCCAGTTTTTTTTACGTGTAGGAATTATGAATTATTCAAATTTGAATAATAATAAACTTCAATTATTATTTAAAACTTTTAATGGTTCAAGCTTTAATCAATTCATGTTAAAATTATTATAAACTTATAAATATTTTTTAATTTTAACAATGCATATTTAAATTAGGAATTTCAAACTTCAGCCAATATTAAAATCTTCAAATTATAAAAAATGTGAATTATAATATTAGAACTTAAATTAATCCAAACTTTATGATTACAATTTCCACTATTTAAGTCTAAATATATTTTAAAAAATTGGAAACAGTGCAACCTAAAATCATTTGTAAATATAAAAACTATTAATTTCAACTTATAGAAATTTGGAAATTTCAAATCGATTCAAACTTATACTTAGTTCAAACTTTAATTAATTAATACTTGAATTTACCGATTCTAAATTTTTCATTTACGCAGACTTCTCTTCCTAAGAATTATTTAAAACAATTTAAAATCTTATTTCCAAAAATTTAAATATCATTCAATTTAAACTTCTACGCTTTAAATTTTAAGGAATTTTTATATCAACCAAAAATATATTTAGTTTAACAAATGTAAGTCTACCAAAAAAAGCAATAAATTATAAAGACGGCATTTGAAAGCCTTAAAAAATATTGAAAAACTGTGCTCGCTTTCTTCAATTTAATTTTTCGATATTCATTTCTATTCTTATTTATGTTGTATTCAATAAAATTATAATCAAATCGTTGAATATATTGGAAACATTAAATTATTTCAAATTATTTATATCTACATATTTTTTCATTAATTTTCATATTATGTTTAAAGTGGTGTCAATCTTTATTAAAAACTGTAAAGTAGATTAACGTGAAACACGCATTTATATTTTAATACACTATTGTTAAAAATTAAATATAAATTTATTACTTAATTTAAATTTAAAATTCAGAAGAATTAATAAATAAATAAGTAAAATTAGAAATCATATATAAAAATACAGTTTTTCAAAAGTTATTGATTTAAAACAGAAAAACATCTATAGATGTGAACAGAATGAAAGAATGAATGAATAAAGTTTGCGATTATTATTATTACTAAGCAAAAGAAGAACGCGAAAATTGCATTTTTTATTGGCTAATATATAGTTTAAATACAACAAATAAACTATAAACTTATTTAGATGATAATAAGAATTCCTTATTTTGAATTTTTTTTTACAAAACTCAATTAATAACAAACCATTCTTCAAAATTTTTATCAATATTTTTTCATTCTTTGAAATTAAAAAATTCACAACTTCTATCGATTCAAACTGAAAATATTTCAAACTTGAATTAATCAAAATTGAAATATAACTAAAGTTTTAACATGTATAACTTTTTTTTAATTTAATCCATGAAAACAATTATTCCAATCTTTTACCTTTACAAATTAAATTAAATTAAAAATTTTAAACTTGATTTTATTAATACGAATTTTAATTGCTTCAAACTTTAATAATAACGCAGGTGCGAATTTTCGGTCGGCCCATGGTTGGGCCAACCGTGCAGTAAGTTGGCCCACCTTTGGCTCATAGGTCGGGCCAACCTGTTAGATGATCACCATGGCCGACGTTGGCTACCGACCATTATCTATTAATGAAGACACATATAATTAAATAATTCACAAGTTATAAATATAATTACACAAATATAATCAAATAAGAACACAGATATATAATAATGATGAAAACCTGAAACAGAAAAATTCCACCAGTCATGAAGATTCGAACCCCGGTCTTCCAGCTGCCAGTCTAGTAGGCTAACCACCAGCCCATAAGAGGTATGAGTGATCAATACCAAATGAACCTTATAGCCAGACAGTAGAGTAACACAGACTGTTGGCCCAACTACTAGCCCCAGATTAGGCTGACCTTCTAATGTTGGTTTTGATTTAGTTTTTATTTATATTATTATTTTATTATATCATTTAAGAGACAGAGTCTAGCTAACGGTCGGCCCAACTTTGGCCACTGTTGGGCCGACCGTCGGCATTTGGTTGACAAAGTTTAGTCGGCATGCTTGGTTGGCCCAACTCTGGCCACAGTTAGGCCGACCGTCGGCACTTGGTTGGCAAGTTTGGTCGGCACCGAAAGTTGGCCCAACTTAGGTTTTTTCAGTCGGGCCAACCTTGCGTGCCGACACTCTGGCAGCCAGAGTTGGGCCAACCAGGGGCCGACCATTTAACTCTGGCAGCCGACCGCAATTCGCATACCTGGGAAGTATAAGAACTTTGAATTTTTAAAATTTTAGTAATATTAAAAATAAATTACTTAAAACTTTTAATTGTTCGAATTTGATTAACTCATGCTAGAACTATTATGAACTTCAAATATTTTAAAATTCTAACACTGCATATTTTAGGTGTTTCAAACTTAAACCCATATAATTATAAGAATTTAAAGAAATTTGGAAATTTTAAATCTATCCAAACTTTAATATTTAAATCAATTAATATTTCAATTTATCGATTCTAAATTCTATTATTAATTCAAACTTCTATTAATACACTGGAAAAAAAATTATTTGGATCAAATAAAAATTATTTGATCCAAATAAATGATTTACTTGTCTTGTTACGTGCCGAGCTATTTTATAAGGCGTGGTAAATTAAAATTATTTAATTAATGTTTAAGAGGCAAGAGCAGCTGATAAATCAGGTTGGTAAGGCCTGATTATTATTATTTATGTGGGATTTCGTTTGTGCTTGTCGATTCTAAGGGAATCGTGTTACATTAAGAATAAAATCAAAAATACTTCTTTTATGGTTTTATTACATTCATATAATAATTGTACATATAAACAATAACTTACATTACCTTTCAACTGAAAGGGCGTTGAATACACTTTCTTGTCGATTGAACCCTTTATCTTGCAAGACAGCGACGAAGTCTTGCAGGGAGTCTTTGTGATCAACAATGTTGGATTGTGATAAAACTCACTTAGTTCTTTCAGTCCACGAAACAATACGTGAACATCGGTATTTTTAACTAGCACTTAGTACTATTTGCGACAGAACTCGATTTACTTTACTTAATCGTCAACTTCAGACTAATACGACAGTATTCGAATTTTATTAAGACCTGTTGTAATGTTATTTTTATTTAACATAAACCAATAAAGGCAAAAATAAGGTGATGTTTAAATATCGAAGACTGAAGGATCTATTCGCGTTTTCTAGTTATACAATTTACAAAAACTAATTAAAAGACGAAAAAGACGACAAGACGCCTGTTACACAGTGTTTATATAGGATTCTCCTACTATTAGGCGGATTACAAAAAGTGGTGGCTTATCTCATAAAATAGGCCAATATGACCCCTGATCGTATGTCTCAGGAATAGATATGCGTTCGGCAGAACTAGGATTGCTCATCATAGGTTCAGTCTATCAGTAACAATCACATAGATAGTGATTTATCAAAAATAGATCATGAGAATACCTAATCGCATACCATAGCGATAGTCCTATAATTAGCAAAACTAGAACGGTTTCTCATATGCATATCTATCCATGGCCTGAATGGCAGTATCAGTGTGATAATGGCTAATCGCATACCAGAGCGATAATCAAAAACTAGAACGGTTCCCACGTATGCACAGTTCCAGGATTTCACATCCATCCGTGGTCTCAATGGCAGTATCAGTGTGATAATGGCTAATCGCATACCACGGATAGATAATCAAAACTAGAACAGTTTCCACGTAAGCACAGTTCTAGGATTGCACAACCATTCGAGGTCTTAATGACCGTTGCAATTGCCCAAACTATATAATTTAAAACAATAATTAAGAATGATAGTTTAATATTTGTTAATTTAAAATTTAAAAGTTACATGGGGATGTAACAGTTCTCCCCCCTTAGGACTTTCATCGTCCTCGATGAAAAGGATATTTTCTTAAATTAAGAAAATGATTACGTCTGTCTTTAAACAAGTGAATAACTATTTATTAGACCTAAGTAATATTAAGTAAAGATTTTAGCTACCATTCTTAATTATTCTCTTGATACCTAAAAAAATTTTGCTTATTTAAATTATTGTAATGTATAGATATACATATGAATATATACATACGGATGTATTATTATATTTAAACGTTGATACTTATTATTTTTTTTTTTGTATTTTTACGCAAATTATTTTATAAGAACACTTTTTTTAAGGCTAATTCTGATATGTCCTTGTCTTAATTTTAAGGAAAATAGTGATAAGTATTCATTTTTTTTTAATTATTTGAAATTATGTAGTAATTTGTTTTTCCTCATTTTCCTTAGAATTAAGTATGATTTCTCTTAGCAATAATTTTTAATACTTTTTGAAATAGATACCTATTATAATATAACTATATAATATTGTAAGCATACACATGCATTATACTGTGTTTGCTTGTATTATTACTTGTGCCAATATACATATACTTTATTGATAGAGTAAATATTGACATTAACATATTTAAAATGTTAAAGATGGACACTGTAAAATCTTTCTGATCAGACTTGAAGGGTTATTGAATTTCATCTAGATAAGTTTAAAATATTTTGTGTTTTTCAAAATGTACTTGTAAATGTACTTTAAGAAGGAATTTGTGATATAAAAGTGTAACTAAGTGTTGGTGAATCTGGTCATCTGCATTGAAGAAGCCTTCTGCCAGAGGTAAGTGATATGATATGCGATTGATAGGGAATTCTTGTAATCCTAATGACAGAGCCTGGTGTTATTGTATTGCATTCATTGCTGATCATCGATGCCCAGTTTGTGCCAGGGTGCTAAAGAGTTCAGACCATGAGTTCAGAAGACGTGACCCTTTTTGCGAATCCTTTAAGTAGGTTTTAGTTCTTTTGAGTTACACATAGTATCCTAGTATTGTTTTCCATAATTTGAATATTTGTTTGTTGTTGTTGTTGTAGATGTCTCTCGTGCATTTGTGCGACCTCCACTTCGAGTGTTATCTCAGATATCTAAATTAGTGACTTCCTTAAATTGTGATTTATCATTACTACAGTCCTTGGAAGAAGAAAAGGACGATATGCGACGTATAACGTCAGATAAATTACGAGAATCTAGAAGAGCTGGAAGGCCGAAAAATGATTATGTGCAGTGGGAAGAGAGTTATAGAGGACGATCCTTACAGGAAGTTCGGACGAAGTACCCGCAGTTTTTTTCCAAAGGCACACTAGTGGGCATAGGTCGAACAAGACAGCGCGAGATTCGAAGACTACGCCGACAGTGTCTGGAAACAATTAAAACCTTGTTTGAATTGTCCAACAATCATCTTCCATCTTTTAATGTGGAAGAAGAACAGCAGTCTGGTTTGTCTTCCTTATGGAATGGGTAAGTTCTAATTTTTTTTGTTATTTTTATGCTTTACTTTGTTCTTTAGTAACTTCATGTTGTAATGGTGTTTCAATTTTATTGGGTTTATTTTATAGAAATCCCATGTCTGCGTCTTCCTTTTGTTATTGTGGCCGTTTTGTTGGTGCTTGGACAGGAACCCTTTCTTGTAAATGCGGCTCTATACTTTACGGTAAGCAATTTCAAGTTATTAATATATATATTTTTTGTTATTACTGTTGCTTCGTTGATTTTTCCTTTTTCTAATTTCTCTTCTTTTTGAAATTATAATAGGTTTTTTAAATATAGATTCCTATCTAGGTATAATGTGTGTTTATGTATTTACACATACACACATACAGACACACATATGCGTATATACATATATACATATATGTGTATATATATATATATATATATATATATATACTCAAACACACTCATAGATACACCTATACAAGTGTGCAAACACATATCTATGCATTTTTACATGTTGAATGTGTTATTGCAGGTCCTCGGCCAGGCAATGTAACTCCTTTTGCGTCGCCTTTTTCGATGAATTTACAAAGCAGTCCCTCAATTCCACAATTTTGCGAACAAATGAAGGCTCCAAATTCGCTTATTGTAGTGCCTCCACGATCGACAGATTTGCACATTGATAAAAAACAGGAGAGCGTGTTGAAACCAGAGGATATTGTGCTTCATACCGCTTTTGCAACTAACACAAACATCATGACTTCGATTGCATCGACTAGTTTCCAAGGCCTTTATAATGAGCTTCCAGAATGCAATACAGTTATCAAACAAGAGGAATTATGGATCCCTGATGATTTGGGTTTGGAATCTCTTGAAAAATTTGTATGTCCTATCATTGCTGCTCCTGAATCAAGCGTCAAAAGTCCGGTTGCATCGACTAGTACGCAAGGCTTCCAAAACGCAATTCCAGACAACAACACTTTCGTTAAACAAGAAAAAAATGGAAATTTTTGTGACTCTGACTCAGAATCTCATGAGGAAATTGATCTTGTATCTTGGTAGTATCTTTTCTTTTAAGTTACGTATATAATTAAATTTTTCATATCAATTTTAAAAGTTATGAATACAAAAATTTTACTATTGGATTGCTTTTAAATTTAATAAACAATAAAATTGTAATTTCTTTTCATTTTTCTTTATGGTTTCTCTATTATAATATATATATATATATATATATATATATACATATAATGTATTTATTTAAAATTTGTTTGATTACGTTAGTTACAACAGTTTAATTTAATATTACTAAATAATTTATTTGAAGATACTAAAGTTCACGTTTGAAATTTAAAATATAGTAAAATGAAATATATTAATGTGATTCCAAAGTATCCATCAGTAACATTTTTTTTTATTTTGTTATATGTTAGATAAAAGGTCGAACAAGCACGAATACAAATGTGACAATTCAATTTCTTAAGAATTTGATCGTAATATTATATGCATATATACGCATATATATATATATATATAAGAACATTTTACTGGAATTCCGTAGTAATTTAACACGTATTTATGCATAAACCTCATTAATTGGACATTAATAATTAGGTAATAATTTGTATATGCATCCACACATGCATTAGGTTTGATACAGGCATTGACGCTCATGTCATTAAACTTTAAAGAATCCTGTATCTACATAACATACTATATTATGACTCGTACGTACTTCTTTGATTTCTTGTGGTTTTCTTCTGTTCGCTGCGTTCATGACAATAGTATAAGTGACCTTGTGCCTGCAACACGCCAGTCAGTGCAGACTGACTACTCTTCTTATTTCAAATGCTCATCTTTAATATGGAGTAAGGTCAGTTCATTGCCTTCATTGACTAGGGGCTCGTTGCCTTCTATTTTTTATTACTTTGTACCAATTATATAAGTATTTTAGTATTACTAGTATAATTAGTAGCAGAATGATTTTAAATAGTATTGAAATGTAAGTCCATAGGTTGAAAATGGATCCCAATATTGGAATTTCCATGGTATCTGAAAACAATGAATTATGAGTGTTTTTCATTTTACCATTTTTGGTTAAAATATATTTTTATAATAATATAATATATAACATATAATATATAATATATAACTATAATATAATATACCTATAATATTATTATATAACACCAATACAACACATTAGTATTATTATATAACACCAATATAATATATTAATATCATACAACAATATAAAAAAAATACAATATATATTGTAAGTATATAAAATTATATTTTCTTTTAAAACAGAGAGGAAAGAAAAAGGCGACCGCCAAAACCCCTTCCTTTATTTTCTTTCGTCTTTATTTTAATGTTGTTTGTTAGTATGACGTATTTATTTATTAATTTATATTAACAATTTATTCATAAGTAAGGAATACAATTATTTATTATAATATTTTACTATAAATCAAAAAAGTATATTATTATCATTATTACTTAGCTGCATTATTAGTAAAAATTTTTTTTTTTTTTAATAAATAAAAATAATTGTTTAATAATAATAAAAGTAGTAATAACAATAGTGATGATAATAATTATAATAATCAGAATAGTAATCTTAATGATAATTAAAGCAATATCATTGATGATAAAATAATAATATTTAGAATAACATTTGATATTTGTTAGTAATAATTAAACAATTATTATGGCATTAAAGTTCCCGGTATGTCCCAGAAATCGTCATTATCAGCTTGATCTATTTTATTTTGACGTATTATTTTTTTTATTGCTCAATAGACCATAACAATTGTTTTTAGTGTGGCCCCTCAAATAGCACAGCTCACAACAGTTTTCCCATTTAAAAAGTTTTAATTTTAAAATGTCTGGATTTTCTAGACACATAACATAGATTGAAATTTTTGATTTTGAGCTATTTTCTTGTTCGCTAAAATAATATGTGTTTTCCAGCATTTTTAATATTTTTCGTGCAGCTACATTTTCAGCGTCTTTAATTTTTCTCTCACCCTTCCCTTTTGCTATAAAGACATTAGCGTTTGTACAGTCCTCTACTATACATTTAACATCATAACGTCTGCTATGTGAAGGGCCTACCACATTCTTAACAACATATATGGGTTTGTTTAAATTATATTCCGCTGTCAGTTCTTCTAAAATGCCTTTAGGGTGTTGAATTTCATCAATATTTCCTTTTGGAAAGATGTTTATGTTGATTAACTCTCCTCTAAGGGGAGGAGTCTGAAGTACTAATTCGGTCATCTAAAAAATACAAATTTCGTTAGTCCTTTTATTCATGAGCAAGTTTTAACTTATCTATATGTTTTTGAAATCTTTGTCCGTTCTCTGTTATTAAAATAGCGTTATGCTTTTCTAATATATCCACAATTTCATAAGGACCGTGATAATAGGGTTCGAACTTATTACCTTTTACTTCTTTTAACACATAAGCCTTGTCTCCTATTTTCCCTAAAAATGATTTTATTTTTATATCATACTGCTCTTTGGATTTTAGTTTCGAATTTAACAGTTTTTTTGCTGCTATGATTTTGATTTCGCTTAGCCTAGTGATTAGTTCAGTCAGGTAAGATCCATAATTTTCTAGTTTTTCTATAGGTGGAAAAGAACTAGGGGTTCGTGCGGTTTTTCCATAAATTAGTTCAAAAGGTGTAAAATTCGTGGCTTCGTGTACTGAAGTGTTGTAAGCGAACATGGCGAAAGGTAATAATCTATGCCAGTCGTCATATTGTTCAGAATAATTTTTTATGTATTCTGTTAATACTGCATGACTTCGTTCCAATGCTCCATTAGTTTGTGGTCTATATCCAAATGTCGTAACCTGTTGAACTCCAAAAATTTTGGATAATTTTCTCATTAATTTACTGATGAAACTAGTGCCTCTGTCTGTTAATATAACTCTGGGTGCTCCAAATTTTGAAAATAATTCACTTGCTACTATATGTGCTATGGTTGTTGCTGATATATCAGGAATGGCTATTGCTATGCAATATTTAGAAAGGTGATCCTGCATAGTGAGGATATGACAATTCCCATCTGGTGTTGTTGGCAATTTTCCTACTGTATCTAATGAAATTTTGTCAAAAGTATCTAGAGGTGTGTCTGTAATTAGCATTGGCTCTCAGGTTTTCACTCTCACTAATTTTTGTTCTTGACAAACAGGACATTTTCTAATAAATTCTGTGACTTGATTTTTTATTCCTGGCCACATAAATTTTTCTCGAATTCTTCTATATGTTTTTGTTACTCCTTTGTGTCCACCAAATTTACTGTTGTGGAATTCTTTGATTATGTCCTTCTAAATATTTTCTGGAGGTACTGTAATATGTCCATAACATAGAGTAACTTTAATATTGCTGTTTTGAAAGATTGAAGTTAAAATTTGTAGAAGTTCTCCTCTCAGTAATTCATCGGTGACGTCTCCCCATCGTGATATTCTTAATTCGCTTTTTCCTTCTTTATTCAGTAGAATTTTGAGAATTTGAATACCTATTCTAATATCTTCTTCTAATAACTGGTCGAAATGATTATGTTTAACTATTATAGTATAAATGTTATATTTTCCTCTTGGTGTAACCAAGATTTGTCCTTTGGTTGGTTTTTTTAATTTTATTTCTTGAGGGTCGATAGCACCTATATTAATTAAAAGTCTTCCTATAGATGTCGTAAATTCGCAGTCTGATGATAGGAAATGTGCGTAGTTACTCCTGTAGTAGGTCAAACTTTCTCGACACCCTATAATATTTGATTCTGTGTTCCTTTTTGATGTTGTGATAGGAATGTCAGGGTGAATACTAGTAATTGATATGGGCATTTTCACTTTTTTCTGAATTTCTGGCTTTGTTTCTTCAGCTGTCTCTGTTTCACTTTCGCTCATAGTTTGTTCTTCTTGTTCTTCATCAGAGTCTATGTATGATTCTTTCATTATTATGGGGTGTGGAGTTGACATGGCTATAGGTTTGTCAAAATTTATTGGTGTGCTTTCTCTTTGGGGTCGAGTGCTAAAAGTTACGTTTTTTCCTTTTGTAGTTTTTGATGTAGTTCCTAATTTTTCTTCCTTTTCTTCATTTTTTTGATCTTCTAACTCCCCTTTTGTGTTTTCTAAGATAGAGGCTAATTTTTCTGAAAATTCTTCGTTGCTTCCGGGAAAATATTTAAGTGCTGCTTCATGAACAGCAGGATCATTATCCCCAAAAGAAACGTTGAGCCAATCTTTCGGTTCAACCTCATCTTCTTGTAGCCAATCTTCATGTTGAGCTAACGATTGATTGAAACTAGCTATGGATTTTTCGAGTTCCTTAGCTATTTCTTCTCTAGTTTTAGCGTGTTCATTCTCCTCTTCTGACGAACTATCATCAGTTGCGCTTAAAGGTGGGCTGACAGTTTCCACTGGAACATTTTCAGAAAAATCTGGTTCTACTTCCTTTGTTTTTTGAAATATTTCATTAGGATTGAATGGTGTTTTTGGGGGTGCGCTTTTTGGTGCATATGGATCATATAATGCTGGTGATGGTATATTTAAAGAAGGTAAGACACTTCGACTTTTCTTTTGTATAGGAGGGTTGGGCTTTCCTACTTCAGAGTCTGAACTTGAAGATTCGCTATGTTCTTTTAAAGTTTTTCTTGCTTTTGGGTCTACTTGCTTTCGTCTCAATAAACGTTTTCCTATTGTGCTTTCTTCAAGGGTTGTTTTGGAAGTGCTTGGTTTTGTTGATTTTTTTAAACTTGTGGGTTTTGAGACAATTGGTTTTGTAAGAGTATCTGCCTTAGTTCTGCTGCGCGTTTGTATTCTCGATGGTAATGAAGGTCTAGTGCTGGATGTTGAGCTTGTAGATGGTTCATTTATTTTGGTACTTTTTGTTTTTGCATATATATTTTGGCTTCTTTATTATTTTCTGTGTTTTGTGGTTCTTTCTCATGAATAATTGGGTTTCTTGATAAAGCATCCGCATTAAAATTTAATTTTCCCGGTTTGTATTTAAATTCATATTCGTAATCTCGAAGTTTCAACCGCCATCTTACTAATCTTTGTATTGGATCCTTTATTGAATCTATCCATCTTAAAGGTTCATGATCACTCACAAGCATAAATCTTTTTCCATATATATAAGGCCTAAAATGATTGACTGCATACAAAACAGATAAACATTCTTTTTCTGTTGTTGAATAATTTTGTTCAGGTGCATTTAACACTCGAGAAAGATAAGCTATTGGTAAATCCATTCCATCTTTTTCTTGGCTTAAAACTGCTCCTACTGCATAATCCGATGCATCAGTCGTTATAGTGAATTGTTTTTCAAAATCAGGGTACTGTAATATAGGACTATTACACAATGCTGTTCTTAAATCCTTAAAACTCTTGTCTTGCTCTGGTCCCCATTCAAATTTTGTTTCTTTCTTTAGTAAATTAGAGGGGCTTTAGCGCGTGCTGAAAATTCTTTGATAAACCTTCTGTAATATCCGGCCAATCCTAGGAATTGTTTTATATTTCGAGGAGTTTTTGGGGTTGGAAAATAAGCTACGGCTTCAATCTTTTTTGGGTCAGGCTTGACTCCTTTACTACTTATTATATGACCTAAATAGGCCACTTCTTTGGAAAGAAATTCACACTTTTCAGGTTGCAATGTTAAATTTGCTTCTTTCAATCTTTGTAATAACCTTCTTACCTTTTTTCCATGTTCTTCTAGATCTTTAGCATAGATAACTATGTCGTCTAGGTAAACAAACAATTCTACACCTTGCAATCCAATTAAAACTTGATCCATTAGTCTTTGAAACGTTGCAGGTGAATTTTTTAATCCCAATGGCATTCTTATATATTCGTAATGTCCATGCGTGGTTGAAAATGCAGTTTTTGGTCTGTCTAATGGATCTAATTCTATTTGATGAAATCCACTTACTAGATCGAAAATTGAAAAGTATTGCGCTTGCCCAATGCAGTCTAAAATTGAAGATATTAACGGAAGAGGGTAAAAATCTCCAATAGTTTTTTCATTAAGAGCTCTAAAATCTATGACAATTCGCCACTTCTTTTTTCCACTACCATCTATTTTCTTAGGGATTATAAGTAATGGTGAATTATATGGGGAAATCGATGGCCCAATTGCTCCCTCAGATATCATTCTGTCTATCACTTTATCAATTTCCTCCTTTTGGGAAGGGGAAAACCGATATTGCCTAGTGTGAATGGGTAATTCGTCAATTGTTGTAATTTTGTGTTTTACTAATGGTGTTAAAGTGAGTGGCTCTCCTGGAAGATGGAAATTTTCAGGAAATTCTTTTATGATTACTTTGACATGCTGTTTTTCTTCTTCGTTAAGGTGTTCTAATCGTAAACTTTTAAAAATAGCTAATATTCTGTCCTATGGAGGTTCATAATTTTCATCTATTGAATCATTGTCAAATTCTTCACCAGGTAATTGATAGTACTCGAAAGGAATTAATTCTTGGGGTGGTATTTTTATGTTTAAATCTTCATTAGTGGTGTTTATAGCAAGAACATGACATACTCCATTAATATTTGTTACAATTCCTTCTCCTATCAACAACCCTTCCACTGTTTTTACTAAAGGTAAGTATCCTTCCTTTATTTCGTCATTCAAAACTTCTATTGGTATTACTTGTCTAGTTCTAGCCTTGATTATATTATTTTGTTTGTTTGCCTTATTTTCCACTAATTTTTCTTTATATTGAATTGATTCATAATCTATGAAAAATATTGGACTTATGGGGTCGGAATGGGTGACAATGGAATTATGCCAAAATGAGATCTCTACTTTCTCTTGCCTAAGATATTCTTTACCTAAGATACCATCAGACTCTATAGGAAAATCTGAAGGTACGACCTGAAATGTTACTATACTTTTATTAATCGATAATTGAACAGTTCCTAAGGTTGAAATTTTTATAGGGGTTATTCCTGATATTAAAATAGCTTCGTCTTGCTTCACTACTAATTCTAGTCGTAATTTACCTAATTTTATCAAATTAACGTCTGCTCCTGTATCTATTAAAAGTAGAGCATTTGAATGTAGGAAATCTGGTGATTCTAAATTAACTACGGGTGATTCTTTATTTATTCGGGTTTGCAGGATAGTTTTTGTTGTTTTAATATTCTTACATTGGCTTGACGCTCTTGTGTTTCGGTGCTCGTCGTCGCGTCGGTCCGTCGAGCTTGGTTGGAGTTTAAATTTTTGCCATTAGTTAAAATTGGGGATTGAGAACGCGGGGGTGTCCTGGGTCCTACGTAAGGTTTGTTATTGTCAACATTCGGTGGTGCTGGATAATATGGATAAGGGTGAAAAGGTATATAGGGATTTGGATTATAAGGATTTACGTAATAAGGATAAGATGGATAGTAGCTAGAGGATGGTTGTTGAGGTAGATGCGGTTGTCTTAAAATTCCTGTTGGCATATGAAATTGTTGACGTGATTTTTGTAACTCTTCTGGGGGTGCAAAGCGTACTCGAGGACTAGGACTTCTGTCTCTAGGCCCAAAATCGTTGGAATGTTGGTATCGAGATATATGATAATTGTTGCTATGAGTAGACAGTTGGTGTTGATATCTAGCCTCAAATTCTAATGCAAATTTTAATGCTTCTTCGATGGATAGTGGGTTTCTTGCTTCGACCATGTTCGAAATTCCATCTGGTAAACCTCTTATAAATGCTTCTAAAGCGCAGTCGGTTAGAGGTTCTAGCATTGTTGCAACTTTCGCTGCTGCATACTTATCTTCAAGGGCGGCTCTTGCTCCTGCTTCTAGAAGGGTTAACCTATCGTAAAATTCATTTACATTATCACCACGACCCATACGAATTGTGGATATTTCGTGAAGATACCACGAATAGGACTTGCGAGATGCAAATCGTTGTTTTAGATGTTGTATAAGATCATTTATGGACTCAAAAGTTTTACCATATGTACTATCACGAGCAGCTCCTTTTAATTTAGATAGAACTGCTTTAATGAATTGTTCCTCGCAATTCGAAGGAATACTAGATTCACCGTTTGTTATATCTTGAATAAAGTCTTTAACAGGAATATTTTTTCCATCAAAAAAGGGAATATGCATTACGCCTTGTTGCAACGCGAAACATTCCGCCATTGATGTAATCATGGCGTCATTAAGTGTGCGATTAATGGTGCCAGTTAAATTATTGTCTTCAGTCATTTTGCTTAATACAGGTCCAATTTTCATAAATTAATCAAATATCTCTTTTTTTTTTAATAAGATTCTATAAATTCGTTTACAATGTCAATTGAGAAAGGCAAACCTAGAATACCAATTATGTTGGTAATTCCTTGATATGCAATGGCTTGAAAATTGACGACAGTATAGTTAATGTAAGTTTCGGCTTGTCCTACTGTTTCAATGGTATTGTCTCTAAGTGAAAATTTAATTGAGCGATCTATTCCTATAAGAGAAATTAATTCGCTCGCTTTTATTAAATTGATAGGTAACGAGTGATCTATAATAAATTTCCCTTCAAAGTTTTTGAAAAATCTAGATTTGATATAAATGTTTGGGTAAAGATAGTGGTATTTTTCTATAAAATTGAAATAAGAAGTCATAAAAAGATATTTTAGTCGTTTTTTAAAATGAAATTTATGTGTTATGATGTTATAAAATCATATAAAACTGTACTGTTCCTAGAATAATATATTAAAATTGAAACTCGTTAGGGTTTGTATTAAGGAAAGGTAATCCTAGAATTCCTGTGAGTTCTGATTGAATATTACTTTTCCAAGTGTAAAATTTAACAGCCTTGTTAGCAATAGTAATATATACTGTGCCTGTTATGTTAAACTTTGTTTGATTTAATATAACACTTTCAGTTTTATCAATTATAGTGTTCTTAGCTAAATGACTTTCTTTTATTAGATTAATATTTATGGCTGGATTAGCTACGAAAAACCCTTTAGAATTCTTTAAATCTTTGGAAAATATATGAACGTTAGGATAAATTTCTGTGTTAAAAATTACTTCATTATATTTATAAGTCATGAATATAATTTGATTATTAAGGCGTTTTTACAAAACAACAGCTTCTGAGAATGTTTAGAATACGACGTCTAATTCGTTTTTGTAAGAAACTTTCACGTCTGAAAACTACTTTTTCGAATTCTATTGCTACTTCAATAAAGTAATTAGTTTCGAATATCTGATCAAGAAATGGTGCTCCTAAAATTCCAATAATTTCTGGGTTGTTTTGACAGTCAATAACACCAAATTTTAAAGAAAAATCGAGAAATGTTATAAACACACTTTTGTTTAAACAAATTGCACCTTGTTGAGCTGTGATTATAAAATTAGTATCGATATTCACGAAGGATGAAAGTGATGATTCTTTTATTATATTTATTGATAATGTATGATCTATAAGAAAATTTCCTTTATGTGCCATAAAATGACCAGAAATAAGTTCAACATATGGAAACCTGTGTTGATGTTGTTCTGTATTTGTAAAATAATTGCTCATTTATCGTTCACGGATAAAATTTAATTTAATTTAATCTAATTTTATTTTATTTTATTTATTTATCTTTGTTCGTGGGGTTTTTATTTAAATTTGTTTATACTGTAAAGACTTTCATAGGTCAATAAAACAGGTATTATTATTATTTAAGAATATTGGCAATTTTCATTTATGAAACTATGTCAATAATTGTTATCTTGGCCTAAGTGTTGTAATTTTTAACTTGCACCATTAGATCGTATACACAACCGGAAAGAATTGAGCTTCGTATGACTCCTTATCTGCGAGCAGAAACTGACAATTCTAAGTGTTAAAGACTAACAACTTGCACAATAGTCGCGTAGAACATTTACCGACTAAAGAAAGAACAAAACGTAATATTTGACAGTTAATAAATGTTTAAAGCCTTACTTGAAATTGAATTTATTTTATGAAATTGTAATGTAACAAAAGCAACGAATCCCACCGCTGCCACCAATCAGCTGTTACGTGCCGAGCTATTTTATAAGGCGTGGTAAATTAAAATTATTTAATTAATGTTTAAGAGGCAAGAGCAGCTGATAAATCAGGTTGGTAAGGCCTGATTATTATTATTTATGTGAGATTTCGTTTGTGCTTGTCGATTCTAAGGGAATCGTGTTACATTAAGAATAAAATCAAAAATACTTCTTTTATGGTTTTATTACATTCATATAATAATTGTACATATAAACAATAACTTACATTACCTTTCAACTGAAAGGGCGTTGAATACACTTCCTTGTCGATTGAACCCTTTATCTTGCAAGACAGCGACGAAATCTTGCAGGGAGTCTTTGTGATTAACAATGTTGGATTGTGATAAAACTCACTTAGTTCTTTCAGTCCACGAAACAATACGTGAACATCGGTATTTTTAACTAGCACTTAGTACTATTTGCGACAGAACTCGATTTACTTTACTTAATCGTCAACTTCAGACTAATACGACAGTATTCGAATTTTATTAAGACCTGTTGTAATGTTATTTTTATTTAACATAAACCAATAAAGGCAAAAATAAGGTGATGTTTAAATATCGAAGACTGAAGGATCTATTCGCGTTTTCTAGTTATACGATTTACAAAAACTAATTAAAAGACGAAAAAGACGACAAGACGCCTGTTACACAGTGTTTATATAGGATTCTCCTACTATTAGGCGGATTACAAAAAGTGGGGGCTTATCTCATAAAATAGGCCAATATGACCCCTGATCGTATGTCTCAGGAATAGATATGCGTTCGGCAGAACTAGGATTGCTCATCATAGGTTTCTCATATGCATATCTATCCATGGCCTGAATGGCAGTATCAGTGTGATAATGGCTAATCGCATACCAGAGCGATAATCAAAAACTAGAACGGTTCCCACGTATGCACAGTTCCAGGATTTCACATCCATCCGTGGTCTCAATGGCAGTATCAGTGTGATAATGGCTAATCGCATACCACGGATAGATAATCAAAACTAGAACAGTTTCCACGTAAGCACAGTTCTAGGATTGCACAACCATTCGAGGTCTTAATGACCGTTGCAATTGCCCAAACTATATAATTTAAAACAATAATTAAGAATGATAGTTTAATATTTGTTAATTTAAAATTTAAAAGTTACATGGGGATGTAACAGTTCTCCCCCCTTAGGACTTTCATCGTCCTCGATGAAAAGGATATTTTCTTGAATTAAGAAAATGATTACGTCTGTCTTTAAACAAGTGAATAACTATTTATTAGACCTAAGTATTTTATTTGATTGTATTAAGTATAGACTAATTTGTATCAAATACAAATTACTTGAGTCAAATAAATGAAATAATTGGAGCTAGTACATAATGTTTTGAATCAATTATGAAAATTATTTCATTCAAATAATATTTTATTCAACCTGAGTATTTTATTTTATCGCATTAAATAAACAGTAATTTGTGTCAAATAAATTAAATATTTGGAGCTAATAACTGATAATTTAAATCAATTAAAAAAATTATTTCATTTATATTTTTAAAGCAAAAAAATATTAGTTTCCATCAATAAAATATAACCCCTCTTTTGTTTTTGAGTTTACTCTTACTTAATGTTATTATAAGTATGGTGATTTTCATTTATAACATTCTTATTATTTATTATTTATTTAAATACTGATTATTTTACACTTATTTACTTATATTTAGTTAACACTTAATATATCCTAACATATAAACTATGAAATAAAATTTCGCACGGATGGTGGGATTGAGCCCGCGACGCACGCAATACGAGACTTTTACGCTACCCACGAAGCCACGCTGACTTGACTTCAAAATTACAAAAACACCTATTTAGCCTCACACATTAGTTACAATAAATTATTTACTTGATCCAAATACTTTTTATTTGTTTTTAAAAAAGAAAATATAGCATTAAATAATTTGATTTACTATGACTCATAACATAATTTAATTGTGTTAAATAATTTTTATTAACGTTAAAAACTCAAATATTTGAGTGAAATAAATAAATGAATAGTTTTAAATAACTCACAAATTTCGTTACAATAAATTATTTATTTGACTGAAATACTTTTTATTTGTTTTTATAAAATAATATATTAGCATTAAATAATACATTATTTATATTAAATAATTCAGTTTGCTTTAATCCATAAAATAAATTAATTGTGTCAAATAATTTTTATTTGTGTCCAAGAACCCAAATACTTGAGTGAAATAAATAAATGAATAGTTTCAAATAATTGAGCATTTGTATTAAATATATTCGTTTATTAGATTAAATTAATTATTTACTTGATCCAAAGAAGATTTATTTGGTTTAAATAAACGTGATTCAAATAATTCAAGTTATTTGAATCAAATACATATTTTTTAGATCTAACTAAAAAATATTTGAACGAAGTAAATATTTATCAAATAATTTGAATTAATTGAGTCAAATAATTTTTTTTTTCAGTGTAAATAGTTATTTTTCTTTAATTTTATGAAATTATTTTAGATATTTGATTTTTGTGATCAGCGCTTTTTTTGTGAAAATTTTGGGATCTTGATCTTGATTTTAATGAATTTTTAGCCTGACGGGCTTGGCAAATCTATAATATCCCAGGTGCGAATTAAGGTTGGCAGCCAGAGTTTGTTCGTTGGCCCAAAGTTGGCCCAACTCTGGCAGACCAAACTAGGCATGCCAAAGTTGGGCCAACTCCGCCATTTTCAAGCACCCAAAGTTTGGCCAACTTTACCAGCCAACTATGGGATGCGGAGTTATGCCAACGGTTGGCACATCTCTGGCCGAAGTTGGGCCAACCGTTGGCAAAACTTTAGAAGCCATAGTTTCAAAAACCTAAATAATTAGGTTGGTACAACTCTGGCCAAAGTTGGGCCAACCGTTGGCAAAACTTTGTAAGCCGGAGTTCTAAATACGTAATTTTTGTTGGTTGTCACAACTCTGGCCAAAGTTGGCCCAACCGTCGGCAAAACTTTGTAACCCAGAGTTCTAAATACGTAATTTCTTTTGTTTGGCACAACTCTGGCCAAAGTTGGGCCAACCGTTGGCAAAACTTTGTACGCCAGAGTTCTAAATACATAATTTTTGTTGGTTGGCACAACTCTGGCCAAAGTTGGCCCAACAGTTGGCAAAACTTTGTAAGCCAGAGTTCTAAACTCGTAATTTCTTAAGGTTGGCACAACTCTGGCCAAAGTTGGGCCAACCGTTGGCAAAACTTTGTAAGCCAGAGTTCTAAATACTTAATTTCTTTTGGTTGGCACAACTCTGTATATGTCATGCGCTAACTTTTTATTGCAAATTTTAAAAAAAAAGTGTAAAAAACTGAAAAACCAGGATTTGGTGGGTTATTTTGTGCATTCTTTAAAATCAAGTTTTTTTCAATAATTTGTTTTGTAGTTAGTAAAAATTACTTTAGAATTTTGTTCTGAAACGCTTTTGTCTTATTTTTGTTATAAAAGACAAGAAATAAGCAAAAATTTCAGTTTTACATATAATGCCTTAAAAACCTCAAAAAAGTAACATAATTAATTACATGCTTTTCAAGTTAATTTTGAATCTTTTTTTTTTAAAGTAATTCAAGATGTGTAACAGAAGTTATTTTAAGTAAAAGTTTCTAAAAAAATAACTTTTTTTGTAAATCTACTTTTTTGTGAAATTTCAGTGTTTTACTTTCAAATTAGTTGAACAATTCCTATAAGAAAAAAATATTTCTGGCTTTGTTTTTCTTTATTGTACTCTAGAATATCTAGAAATTACTTCATACAGCAAAAACGTTCAAAAAAATTTTTTACACAACTTTATAAATAAGCAAACTTTGATGCACAAAATAGCCCCACCATGGGGTTTATTTTGTGCACAACTTTGAGTTTCTATAACTCAGACAAAAATTTTTTTTTGTCGGCTAACTCATAGGACACCTTTAGAAGGATGTCTACAACATAACTGAATAGATAAACTCTTTATTTTTTCAAATTCTGAATTTTAATAAAGCATAGAGTGAGAAAAAAGCGGTTTTCTGCACAAAATAGCCCCACTTGACGGTATAGGTTTTTGTAACCCCGGCTCACAAAGTTTTGCCAACGGTTGGCTCAACTTTGGCCAGAGTTGTGCCAAATTAAAGAAATAACGTATTTAGAACTCTGACTTACAATGTTGTGCCAACGGTTGGGCCAACCTTGGCCAGAGTTGTGCCAACCATAAGAAATAATGTATTTAGAACTCTGGCTTACAATGTTTTGCCAACGGTTGGCCCAACTTTGGCCACAGTTGCGTCGACCTTTAACTACACTCTGTCTCTTAATTGATGTAATAAAATAATGAAATAAATTAAAACTAAATTTAAACTGATACCAGACGGTCGGTTTAAACTGGGGCTGATAATTGAGCCAACGGTCTGTGCTTCTGAAATGTCTGGCTATAAGGTTCATTTGGAATTGTCATTCATATCTCTGATGTGCTGGTGGTTAGCCTACTGGACTGGCAGCTGGAAGACCGGGGTTCGAATCTTCATGAATGATGGAATTTTTCTGTTTCAGGTTTTCATCATTATTATATATCTGTGTTCTTATTTGATCATATTTGTGTAATTATATTTATAACTTGTGAATTATTTAACTATATGTGTCTTCATTAATAGATAAAAATTTGGTTCAAGCAGTCTCCAGTTGGCCCAACCCTGGGCCGACCGTGAGGTTGCACTTGAGATAGAAGGTTGGCCCAACTTTGGTAGTTCAAGTTGGCCCAACTTTTTTTGCCGACCGTCGGAAAATCTTAACAGGTTGGCCAAACTTTGGGGAGAATAGTTGGCCCAACTTTGGGGAGAATAGTTGGGCCAACTATTGGCGCCATTGGGTGGCTGCCCGTTATCATTCCGCTAGTTGGCCCAACTTTGGCATATTAAGTCGGCCCAAATTTGGTATAATAAGTCGGCCCAACTTCGGGGAGAGTAGTTGGGCCAACCATTGTCGCCATTGGGTGGCTGCCCGTTATCATTCCGCTATTAGGCCCAACTTGGGCACGTAAAAAACTTGGGCCAACCTAAAATTCGCACCTGGGACAGTGAAAAATATATTTCAGTCAATCTTATTTTTTTTTTTACAATTGAACTGATTAAAATTATAATTGATCCTAATTTGAAACCTATAATAAAATTATAAATTAAATAAGTTTAATAAGTTACTAATAAAAAATAAGCATTTTGAGATAAAAAATACAACATTTATTTCGAGAAATTAAATTTGGTATGTATTTTTATTTAAAATAGAGAAGATTTCAATTTAAAAAAAGAAATGATTAAAAGAGGAATAAATTATAAAGAAGGGATTTAAAAATCTTAATAAATATTTGAAAACAGTGCTCGCTTTTTTCCAATTATATCATGATATTTCATTCTGTATTCTTATTTATATTGTCTTTTTTAGAAGTAATTAAAAAAACGAAATATTATTATGAAAATTATTCATATATTATTATAAATTATAACATAAAATATTCATTAATTTTCATATTAAATTTAAAATTCGTTGAATCTTTATTAAAATCTGCAAAGTAGCTTGAAATAAGACACGTTTTGTATTGTAATACATTAATATTATTGAAAATAAACTATATAAATTTGTCAATTGATTTAAAATTTAGAATCAGGAGAATCAATAATTAAATAAATAAAATTAGAAATCTTATAATTAATATAAAAATACATTTTTTCAAAAGTTATTGATTTAAAACAGAAAAACATCTATAGTGCCAAACTTCAGGTGTGGGCAGAATGAAAGAATGAAAGAATGAAGTTTGCGATTATTATTATTAATTAAAATTGTTGTTACTTTTGAAACTAATCGTACTCCATTAAAACGACTTAATATTGAACTAATATTGTTAAGCGAACAAAAGCAGGAAAACTTTTTTTAAGATCTAGGAAATTCAGTAATTTGTCGAGAAGTTAAGAATAATTATTCGCTTATGCTAATATATATCTAATATATTATGTACATTTTTAATTTTTTTTTATTTTTAAATATTTTTAATGTTTATAAATCAATTTCCTAAATAATGTTTTGTTTTTAATTAACCATTATTTTTATAATTCTACAATTATTTTTTTATTTAATTTATAATCCGTAGGTGTTGAATTTTTTTTTTAAATTTGATATATTTTCTTTTATTAATTATAGAAATCATAATAATAATTAAATTAGAAACATAATGTTTTAAAACAAAAGAAATTTTTTAAAAATTCTTTTTGTATACAGTACCGGCCAAATTTGTCAGTCCACACATTTTTTTAAGAATTGAAAACCTTTAAGCGTACAAAGTATAATTATTAAAAAAAATTTATATTTATGTCTTAAAAGTGGATGAAATTTTGAAGAAAATAAGAACTGAGTGAAGTGATTTATTTCATTCTTCATTTAAATATATTTAAAAAAGTGGAGTTTTTTCTGTTTCAAAAAAATTCAAATTTCTGACAAAATAACGATGGTTTTTTAAAGTTCTTATGCTTGTTTTCAAGTTTATTTTCTAAGAAATAAAACTATCATATAAGCATTAATGTGCAATTTTTATCTTAGAATATACAGAGGTTGAAATTTGGACCAAAAGAGATAGAAAAATTATAATGAACGTATTGATGTCAAATACAGCTACATAAAATATAACAAAGTTGTGATTGTCAACAAATTTCAGAAAAAAATAATATAATGTATTTATTAAAATTTTAAAAATTGTTTTTATGTTTATATAATGACATCAAATTTTTATAAATTGTTTTGTCCAAGTTCTGAGTTCTGCATATTCTAAGATAAAAATTGCACTTTAATGCTTATATCATAGTTTTATTCTTGAGAAAATTACCTTGAAAACAAGCATAGGAACTTTAAAAAACCATCGTTATTTCGTCAGAAATTTGAATTTTTGTGAAACAGTAAAAAATCCAGTTTCTTAATTGGGTCAAAGTTTCCCAAGTGTACTAATTGCTACATCAGATGTAGAAGTCCCCTTAAATCTTCCCTAAGTTCCTCGTTTTAAATCAGTTTTGGTGAGAATCTAATTTGGGACGAGGATAATGAGCAAGCTAGGTTATTAAAGAGTATATTTATTTCTGGCAAGAGAGAAAATCTTACAAATGAAATCAAGTTTAATAATCGAGTCTTACTTTTGGGAAGAGAAAAACAGTTCGAGAATGCGTTAAGTCTGTGATTCTTGTCTTGAATGTGGATGGCGGAGATAGTAGTTCTCAGATGGTTAGAGCGAGCGTTTAGGCGAAGACCTCGTGGTCAGGGCTCATTTAGAAGGATTGTTGACACAAGACAGCATTGTGTTGCAACTAGTGTTTGGGTTAATGGTTTAACACTATTAGAGTTTTAAAAAAAGTCTTTGAAGGGTAGTAAGTTTCTTCTTGGTTATTATAGTTTCAGGATGAAACTATGATTTAACTGCCCTGAATTGTTTTATAACACTGATTTTTTCTTCTGGTTCTCGAGAACACTAACTGAGTTAACTGAATCCGAAATTTAAAATTAACTTTTGGATTAATACTTTCCTGGTACCGTCAAGTGGGGCTATTTTGTGCACAAAACCGCTCTTTTTACACTCTATGCTTTATTAAAATTCAGAACCTGAAAAAATAAAGAATTTATCAATTCAGTTATGTTGTAAACATCCTTCTAAAGGTGTCCTATCAGTTAGCCGACAAGAAAAAATTTTTTGTCTGAGTTATAGAAATTCAAAGTTGTGCACAAAATAAACATCATGGTGGGGCTATTTTGTGCATCAAAGTTTGCTTATTTATAAAGTTGTGTAAAAAATTTTTTTTACCGTTTTTGCTGAATGGCGTATTATTTCTAGATATTCTAGAGTACAATAAAGAAAAACAGATCCAGAAATTCTTTTTTTCTAGGAATTGTTCAGCTAATTTGAAAGTAAAACACTAAAATTTCACAAAAAAGTAGATTTACAAGAAAAGTTATTTCTTTAAAAAAAATTGTACTTAAAATAACTTCTATTACACTTCTTTAGTTATTTTAAGAGAAAAAGTTTCAAAATTAACTTGAAAAGCATGTAATTATTTATTAATGTTACTTTTTTGAGGTTTTTAAGGCACCATATGTAAAACTGAAATTTTAAGCTTATTTCTTGCCTTTTATAACAAAAATAAGACAAAAATGTTTCAAAACGAAATTCTAAAGTAATTTTTACTAACTACAAAACAAATTATTTAAAAAAAACTTGATTTTAAAGAATGCACAAAATAACCCACCAAATCCTGGTTTTTAGTTTTTTACACTTTTTTCTTAAAATATGCAATAAAAAGTTAGCGCATCACGTATACATCATCACAACTAAGTGGTCAACAAGTATTATTAATACCTTTAGAAATAATTTTAAACTTACGGAGATCTGAACAGAATTTTGAGAACTTTGAAATTTTTCTGCTTGATTTTCACGATTTTACTATTTTTTTCTGATTTATGATAAAGAATTGAGTAAATTCATTGAGTACTCTTTGTAGTCTAGATTTAAAAAAATATTTATACCAAGTAGCAAACTTAAGCAACTGAATATAAAGATTTTATTTTTTAAAAACCTCGCGTGCACAAAATAGCCCCAAGGCGCACAAAATAGCCCCACTTGACGGTATAGATTCTTGACTGATGTGGCTCCTTGACAGATCTTGATACTTAATTCTACTGCTTTTATATTTTTGTTGTATTGTAAATTCCCTCTTTTGGTAACAACTCCTTTTCTTCTTGTGTATTGCAAATTCCCTCATTTGGTAACACCATCTTTCTTCTTGTGTATGAAAAATGCGTCTTTTGGTAACCACTATTTTTTTGTGTATGAAAAATCCCCTCTTTTGGTAACACCATTTTTTCTTCTTCTGTATTGCAAATCCCCTCTTTTGGAAACACTTCTTTTCTTGTGTATTACTAATCCTCTCTTTTGGAAAGAGGATTATCGAAGAACAAATTATGGGCGACATTCTCTCTTTAACAGAATCAATAGAGAGGTAAATTACTATAGTCAGGACGTCGGTTTTTTTTAACAGTAATCTAAAAAAGTTCATTTTTGTATTGCGAGCATTGCTATTTTGAATTGTATAAAAATGTATAAAGGATGTATATTGGAATGTATAGGCAGTTAATGAATTACTGTATAGTTTTTTTCTGTACTGAATAGGGTATTTTGCCCGTCTATCAAATTAAATAAATAAATAAATAAACTCTGAGGTTAAATGTATTAAGATTCAATGTAAATTACAAGAAATGATATAATAAAGAAATATAATGTTTTGATATATGTTAAGGACATAACACAATCGAAAAAATGAAAAAATGAAAAGTGCAAATATTTTCACAAAATATAGTATTGTAGGAAAGTATTTAAACCACCAATTATTATGAAATTCCAATAAGAATTGTAGAAGGGGTTCAAATCGCCAAAAACCTTGTCAAAAGTCTAATAGGAGCGTACATTTGCCTAAAAATCGTTAATCGGGGGTTTTTGAGGTTACTGATTTCGAATTTGATATTATTTTTGGAAAAAACAAAATGGCGGATCCAGTATGGCGGTCATGAAATACAAAAAGTGCTTAAATATTTCTAAAATCTTTATTGGGGGTTTTTGGGGTCACTAAATTCGAATTTGATATTCTTTTTAGAGAAAACGGAATGGTGGATCCAATATGGTGGACATGATATCTCGAAAACCCCCAAAGATCGAGTTTCCATGGTATCCCATCAATTTTTTAAAAATCTCCTGCCATATTAGGTCCCCCTTTTGAATTTTAAACAACAAACATCATATTCGTAATCAGCAATCCCGAAAACCCCCGTGTATGCAGTTTCAATCGAATTCGATCAACTTTTTACAAATCTCTCGCTATTTTGAATGAGCCATTTTGGATTTTAAAAAACAAACATAAAATTCGTAATTAGGACTCCAGAAAACCCTCGAGTATCTAGTTTCAATCGAATCCGAAGAATTTTTTCAAATGTCCCGCCATTTTGAATCCGTCATTTTAAATCACTCATTTTGGATTTTAAAAAACGAACATAAGATTCGTAATCAGGAATCCAGAAAACCCCCGAGTATCCAGTTTCAATCGAATCAATTTTCCAATCAATCCAATAAATTTTGTACAAATCTCCCGCCATATTGAATTCGCCATTTTGAATTTTGAAAAACGAGCACTATTTAACTTACCTTCACATTTAGATTACTTTTAGATTACTTTTATATTTTTTACTGAATTTTATCATTGTTGTGTAGTTTTTAAGTTCCTGGTTATCTAGTGTTTTTTAAAATTATTATTCTTCGGCCATGCTACTCTTTAGTTTTTGTTATAATATAACTCTATTATGTTAATTATTTTCATTATACTTATATTTTTATAATATTTCATTATAATTTCATTATATATTATGTATTCAATTGGCGGGTTCCATTTCAAATCAGGCAAGATGTCCACTTGTGATCACAGAATGTGATGAGGATGAAATATGTTAATTTTGAATAGAAATTAGGTGACACGTATTTTTGCGAATTGCGAAAAAAAATGTTTCCTTGAAGTTATGAGCATTTGAATTTTGAAGACTTTTCAGTAAAAAAACTAAATTTTTTTTTTAAATGTTCATATTTCTTGATCTAATTAGGATATTTAGGTTTTCTTTACAGATTCTGATAGGGTTTTTCAATCTCTTTTATTATCCAAAAGAAAATTTTAAAAACATTAATAATTGACAAACTGACAATGGTTTTTTAAAAATATTAAAAAGTCGATTATCTCGTAAAACCCACACTTATATTTTTTGCTAATTTTTTTTTAACTTTGTCTTATTATAAGGAATATATACTGTGAAAATTACATTCGCTAAACAATTTTTATAATAACTAAAATTTAAAAAAAAAATTTCTTTTAAACGATTATAAAATCTGTTTTAAAGAAAAGTAGAATTATATTTACCTAAAATATTTTATACTTTGCTTACTTTATCAACTGTGATGTAAAGAATAAAGTTTTTTTTCACAAGTCTATAGAAATCCAGACGTGTTTAACAGTTCTGGCCATATAACAAGTAGTTCCTGTCGGGATCATGTACCTTCATTGTCATTTTTTATTTTCTACCTGCCATTTTTAAAAACAAGCGAAAACAAACTCAATTTTTTTCATCACAGTTAAAAAAGTAATCGAAATATGAAATATATTAATTAAGATCATGTGATGGAGAATGACATCTCTAGTATAGGTCAAATTTGTCAGTAAATTTACCCCCATAATAAACTTTGTCAAATTACTTAAAATACTATTAAGAACATCTGCTTGACCTAAATATATTTAAATTTAAATCTGTTTAAATTAAGTTTTAAAAATTTCCAACAATCATAGAATTTTTTAAAAAGCTAATTTTAAAGCAAAATGCAACCAAATTTGGGCCAGACAGACCATTTTAATGATATTTTAAGTAATTTTACAAGGTTTAGCTTCAAAATATTTGTTATTTTATAAGAAAGTTTACGGACAATTTTGGCCAATATCACACTTCAAAAACAAGTGTCTTAAATTGTTCAAAAATGTCTTAAAATAAGACATTTTTCGTGTCTTAGACACCAAAAGTATCTTAATTTAAGACATATTTGGCCAATTTAAGACACCATATTTTTACAGTGCAGTGGCATCATACTCCAACACATGCCTTTAAATACAATTTTACTTTTGCTTTAATCAAATTTTACATTTATTTAAAAAAAAAAATGAAATTTTTTTTTTATAATTTCTAGTTAATTCAAAAATTATTATCCAATTCAATTTCCACAGTGCAAGAGGCTTAGCCAATCGCTCGATTTTAAAAATGTCAGGTAGAAAATAAAAAATGACAATGAAGGTACAAGATTACCGACAAGAACTACTTGTTATATGGCCAAAATTGTTAAACACGACTGGATTTCTATAGACTTGTGAAAAAAATTCAATTCTTTACATCATAGTTGAAAAAGTAAGCGAAATATAAAATGTTTTAGGTAAATATAATTCTATAATGGTTCTCAATTTGAGAAAAATTTTCTTTCAAACAGATTTTACAATCGTTTAAAAAAATTTTTTTTTTTAATTTTTAGTTATTATAAAAATTGTTTAGCGAATGTAATTTTCACAGTATATATTCCTTATAATAAGACAAATTAAAAAAAAATCAGAAAAAAATATAAGTGTGGGTTTTCCGAGATAATCGACTTTTTAATATATTTTTGTCAAGTGTGAAGATGCAAGTTTTTGAAAAATCATAACTATTATGCAACAAGGTGAAAATAATTGTAATATTTATGTTTTTGTAAAGTTTTTTCAGTTTCTTTCGAATGGTGCAAAAAATTAAAAATTTTTTCTTTAAATTTAATCTATTTTTATCCAAAAAAAGAAATTTTTTTACCTTTTTTTGAAAAACGACATTTTTTTTCTTTTAAAATGAAGCTTAATATGTGCACTTTCAATACACGCAATAGAGAAAATGTCCTTTTTTTTGTTTTCGAATTATTAATTAATTAATTAATAAAAAATTCGTAAAAAATGAAATATTTCACAAAATATTTAAGCAGGTACATTTAATTACATTCCTACAATACTACATTCTGTGCAAATATTAGCACTTTTCATTTTTCCGATTAGGACTTTTGGGAAATTTTGCCCCAAATATATTTCAATGAAAAATGGACTAAATTCACTTCACTCAGGTCTTATTTTCCTTAGAATTTCACCCACTTTTATGAAATAAATTTAAAAAAATTTTAATAATTATCCTTTGTACGCCTTAAGAAATTTTCCAATTCTTAAAAATTGGGTGGACTAACATATCCGGCCGGTACTGTATATTACTAGAACAAAGAAGGGCGCGTGACGCGCGTCTCTGTTCTATATATTTCATTAGAGAATTCTTTAATAAGATCAATTATTTCAATTCTAACAATTAATTTATTTATTTTTTAGGGTTCCATACAATACAAGTGTACGCACGAAACTCTACTGAACAAACTTAGTCGATTTTCATATACCCCTCCCCCTTATCCGCGAAACTATTTCCCTTAAGTGTTCAAATTGGGTACACTGTAACAAACCAAAATAATTTATATAATGTTTAAAAGAAAAATAGCTGCTCGAAAATTAAATCTTTTGAATGAAATAACGACTTTTAAGATGGTCCTTTATTTTTGGATTGCAGAGGCACCAAGCTTCCAAGATCTATAGACCTTGTTTAAATTTTTGCGTGATCGTTCATCCTCTTTAAATACATAATCAAACTGTAAAAACCATCTTGATAGTTTATTTTACTTTAGTGACGTAATGAATTTGGGGATAATAGAAAAAGAAGAGTAAAAATTACAAACTTTCCCGTTTTATTGAATTAAATTTATTCTTGAACTTATTCTGAATATCTAATACAATCAACAATTGAGTTTAAATTTAAAATAAGAAACAGTTGCAAAACTATTAAAATAAACGCATGGAACGACACATTCTGAAATGTTTACTTACTCACTGTAAGACTTAAGTTTACCGTCGGAAGTTAGCGAAGTGTTGTTACAATTGAATGGTTTCCGACGGGCAGAGAATTCTTAAGGTGTGTCACCTCTGTGGCACTATTGTATACATTTTTAACGCGTACAATTACGCACTTGCGGTTCTTAACAAACTTGGACGGACAGGCACTACGCGTGCGGACTGACCGGTCAAATGTTTGACAAAAATTCAAATAATTGAATTTAATCAATATTTGAATTTCCACAAAAATTTGCTTTTACGCTGGACTTTTGTTAAGCGAAAGCTTTTAGAATTTTAGTTATCGACCTCTCGAACTTTGGTCACTATCTTGTAGTGGACCTTCAAATCCGAACTTAACTCGCGGTCGGGCGTGGTCCCGGTGTTTTGATTCAAGCGTTGCTCTATTTATTTCTATTAATATTAATTATGTTATGAATTATCATAAAAAACCGCAGTAAATATTCCCGTATTGGTCCTCGAAAAATAATTGCGGTGGGAATAAACTCTATGTGAATATATACAACACTCGTTTTTTTCGGATTGATATAAATCTTTTATGAATGTACGTTCAATCCTAAATGCCCTCTATTATTCTCGTATCGTTACATAATCTATTTATATTACAAAGATTTATCAAAAAGAATTCATATATGTACTTAATTTTGCGCTTCTGCGTCCCAGTATAGGCATAACTCGAAACTGTGTACCGCCAGTACTGTCTTTTTGTGGCTTTTTCCGGTTTAATTTTTAATAATTGATTTTACAAATGTATTCGCTATCTTCCAAACCTGGACTATCCTTGAGAATACCTAATTATTATTAACATTGTAGCTTCTGATTAGTTATTAGCAAGAAATAACAAAATCAAAAAAAACTTTGTCGAGTTGCTTAATGCCAGAGTTTTTCCTTAGAATATCAATTGTTTCTTTAGGATTTACAGATAAGTTTTATTACGCACACTAGTGCAAAATAGTAGTTTGTATTAACCTTGCTCACATCTGTCAACTTAATAGATTAAGTATTAATATAATATTTTATAATTAAGCTAATTTTGTAGAAGATCTCTTCAGGGCATAATTTTGTAATCAAAACTTAATTTAGCGGGCTTGGAGTATAAGTCCAAAGAGTACGTGGAGAGGGAAAGACGTGGCGGATTTATCCACTGGCGTTCACAGTCAGACTCCGCGAAGTCTGACTGATTCAGAAGACATCTTGTTCTACTGCCACTCGTGGCTCTCGCTGAACGCGAGGACCGTGCGCGCATCCAGCCACGCAACTTTCCTCCTTCCACCGAACTTTGTACCCCCATACTCCAGGTTCGCTCTGGCGAGGCTCTCTCGCCTATAAAAGTCGGCCCTTCGAAGGAAATCTTCAGTTCTTCCTAGAGCTCGCTTAAGGTTGGTTGCCTCCTTCAGTCAGCTCCCAGGGTCGGTCGCCGCCCTGCTCTAGGTTTTAAATAAAGACGTATATACCGCTATACTCATGGTAAATTGATTTCCCTACCTTTAATTCACTATAGTGAGGGGTTGCCATCTCACTATATTAGGTTAAGACCTGGAGGGGTTGCCATCTCCAGTATAGTAAGATATTAGAGGGGTTGCCATCTCTAATATCCTATTTGCTCCCTGGTTAGCGAGGGGTTGCCATCTCGCTATCCAAAATTATCGGAGGGGTTGCCATCTCGTCGCTCCGTACAGGTCCTAGAGGGGTTGCCATCTCCATCCTGGTGTGATATTAAAGGGGTTGCCATCTTTAATATTACACGGAGGCCCGCGAATCGCCAGGTGTTGCAATCTGGTCGCTTCGAATCCCTCGCCACCACGTAACTATAGTGAGGGGTTGCCATCTCACTATACTAGTTAGGGGCTGGAGGGGTTGCTATCTCCAGCCAAGGGGATATTAGAGGGGTTGCCATCTCTAAATATCACCCTTTAGTTTTAACGGAAGTAGAACCGTATCAATTGGCGGCCCGAACGTGAGGCTCAGCAAAACTTTTAAAATCTATTGCTGCGAACCCGCGACAGATTTAAAAATGATTCATTCACCACCAAACTCGCCTACTCGTCGCCTACTCTGTGCCTGAGAGAATGAACGAAGTACCATCCTCGAGACTTCGATCAAACCGAATTCCGGCTCAGGATTTTCAACAAGCAGGGCCCAGTACTGAACGTCCAAACATCAGAATCCCTAATGTTCCCCCTCCACCACCGCTGAATACTCCACCACTTAACGCCCAGGAGGGCCAACGACAGGATTCACCAGTAATTAATCCAATGATGATGCCCATGGATTGGTTAACCTTAATACGCGCATTTCGGGCACCACAACCGGTATTACCTACTTTTGCAGGTTTGGATCATGAAGATCCAAATAATTTTATCCGTGATTGCGAACACCATTTCACACACACTTCTACAGAAGTTTCACAATGGACACTTTTAGCGGGTAAAGTACTCTTAGAACCAGCCTTAAAATGGTTCGAAATTTACAAACCCCTGTCCCTACCCTGGGACAAATTTAAAGAGGTGCTCCTTAAAAAATATGCTAGTGTTGCGACACTAATGCGATTACAGGCTCAACTATATTCAAGGAAGCAAACCGAAATGGAAGGAACAGCCATATTTCTTCAGCAGAAATACTTGTTAGCTTTACGTTTGCGTCCCGACTCACAGGAAGAAGACATCGTCGCCATCCTGTTAGAATGTCTCCGCTCATCAATAAGGAGAGCCATTCGCGCATCCTCGCCGCAGACGTACGATGAGTTATTCGACCGAGCAGTAGCCGCAGAATTAGATGAAGTCGACGAAGTTCCAAAGAAGGAGATCAAGAAAGAAGAAACGAAGAATTCAAAACCAGCAGCACCAGTTAACGATAGTGGAAAAACCACTTCGAGACCCCTCCCCTTTTGCCATTATTGCCCGGAAAAACACTTCCACCGGGACTGCCCAGTATTCAAGTCTCGATTCCTCCCGAATCAAGTTAACACGGCCACGGAAAACTGGCGGAGTGCGGCAGTAAATGGAACTGCCGCCGGAACGACAACCTTAAACAACCCACAATCAAATTAACCAATATGGCGTCAAAGCGGCTAACTAGGTTACGTATTCGGATCGGAAATACGGAAGTCTTAGCATTATTGGATTCTTGTTCATCCGATAATATTATAAATGCGGCACTTCTCACACCCGCCCAACTACAGTCTCTCAAACCTAGTCCCCCGCATGCCGCTTTAGCCGCCGTAGGTGCCACTCTACGACTCATAGGAAAAATTGTCCTCTCTCCCGAAATTCTTAACAAACGCTACCCCGGGGATTTTTACGTTAGTCCCAACCTCGCAGGTGACGTCATACTTGGTCGTCCTTGGTTGTGGGCACATAATGTCATCCACGAGCATCGAGGAGATTGTATTTACTTAGGAGATACTAACAGAGAGAAGATTTATCTTAACCCTTCGGCTAAGTATAAACAAGCAGAGATCATACTGCCTCAAATTGAGCATAACTTCCCCACAACTCTCTCCACAGAATTTTTACAATTAATACAGCGACATGGTAACATTTTCTACCAGGGTCAACAATTACGTCAGACCACCGCAGCTGTACAACACGAAATTCATCTCTGCAACAATCGCTCCTTTAGAGAACCTCCCCGAAGATACTCTAAAGAAAAACGTGCTTGGATAGACACACAAGTTCGAGACATGTTGGCGAACGGAGTTATCGAACCGGCCGCTTCATCCTTCAGCTCTGCCATCGTCGTAGTCGGTAAAAAAGATGGTGATTACCGATTTTGTGTAGATTACCGACGACTCAACGAAATTACCGTTAACCTTTGGGTTAAAAAACGCCCCTGGCACGTTTCAGAATTTTATGCGGGGTACTTTGTCCGATTTTTGGGCAAAATTCGTAATTTCATACTTGGACGACCTTATAATATACTCAAAGAATTGGGTAGAATACTTATATCATCTCGCTCTAATTTTCGAGAGGTTAGAATTTTACGGACTTACTTGTACCCCTGCCAAATGTAAATTTGGTGAAACTAGACTCCCATACCTGGGTCACGAAATAAGTGGAGAACACAATTCTCCACAGTCACGGCACCTAAATGCCATTTTGGAAGCTGAATCCCCTACCACTCGAAAAGCTCTGCAGTCACTCATTGGTACTCTCAATTGGTTGAATGAGTATGTCCCACATTTTTCATCCATAGTTGCACCAATGACTGATTTAATCTCTCCCAAAAAACCATATAAGTGGACAAAAGAAGCACAAGTCGCCCTGGACAATATTAAAGAAGTATTTAGTAAACCGATATATTTGAGTCGCCCAGACCCATCCTTGCCGTATGTTCTACAAACCGACGCTAGTGCTAAAGGAATGGGCGCTGTGCTGATGCAAGAAGATTCCAATGGGAAAAGAAGAATTATTTCCTACTCCAGCGCTAAATTCTCCGAGGCAGAATCCCGTTATCATTGTAACGAGCAAGAATGTCTGGCGATCATTTGGGCAACGAAACATTACCGCCCTTACCTAGAAGACAGGCACTTCACCCTGAGGACCGACAGCTCCGTTCTTCTCTGGCTCAAAGATCACCAAGACACACGCGCTAAATTGAAACGTTGGTTCCTGTTATTAAGTGAATTTAATTTCACTCTAAAGCACGTGCCAGGTAAAGATAACCAGCTTCCAGACGCATTGTCACGATTTCCAGACCCCAACTCGCCCTCCCCTGGGGAACCGGAGATGGAACGGATGTTTCTACCCGTATACACAAATGTTACGGAAGACCCTCAAGAACCCGTAATACATGTAACAGAAACGGCCCCGTTATCGGAGTTATTTGAGGAGATCAGTTTGGCACAACAAGAAAATGTAAACCTTGATGAACAAGCTCGCCGCTGGTTGGAGTTACGTAACCAAGATCGTCGCTCGCCTGAAGAAGAAAAATTCGTCGCTTCCCATCTCTGGGATGACCATGGGTTTTGGAGACGATCATCAGATAATTCTTGATGGCTCTTCCTAGTTCCGCCCTCCATGCAAAACCGCGTCATCTGGGAATACCACGACACTCCACTAGCAGGTCATCCGGGTGTAGAAGAAACGCAACGTTCTATACAAACCCGATTCATCTGGACAGGAATGAACCGGGACATACGAACATACGTATCACAGTGCCACTTATGTCAATGCTGTAAACCACTACACAACGTAAGGAAGGATAACTTGCGTCCACATACCGTAACTTCCGTATGGGATACCGTATCACTCGATTTAATGGGACCTTACCCCACCACCAATCTCGGTAATAAATTCGTACTAGTGATCACGGATTTATTCACCTGGTGGGTAGAAGCCTTCCCATTGCGTAATTCGAATGCTTTGAACATCATAAAACGTTTAGACAACGAAGTTTTCTCTCGCTGGGGCTGTCCACGGCGACTTTTAAGTGATAATGGTCCTCAATTTGACAGTAACCTATGGTTTGAAGCAGGTCAAAGATGGGGATGTGAATTGTGAACAACACCTAATTACCATCCACGAGCTAATCCTACGGAGCGTAAGAACCAAGACATCAAGAAAGGTTTTCGCCTTAAACTTTACGGGAAAAACCAGAAGGTCTGGGATTTACAGATCGCTGAGATTTTGTTTAATCTTAGAAGCCGAAAGAACGCTGCTACAGGTTTCACTCCTAGTCATCTTATGCTCAGTAGAGAGTTGCTACGCCCAGAAGAATGGAGATTACCTCATATGGTTTCGGAATTACCGCAACACTTGCAGGTATTACAAGACCAAGCCCGCCAAAACCAAGTTAGGTACCAAGCGAAATACTCACGACATCATGAAAATGTCCAACCACAGTTTCGCCCTGGCGATTTGGTTTACGCAATTAACCATAAATTATCTAACAAAGCCGAAAATTACAACGCAAGACTAGCCCCAAAATGGACTGGCCCTCACACAGTGTTAGAAAATATTTCAGGAGAAGTTTATTGGATACTGAAAAATGGACATCAGTACAAGATCCACAGCAGGGAATTACGTCACGCAAATATTCCCCAAACCATCCAAAATGCGGAAGAGATACGTCACATCGTGCCTCAGTATTCCGCCAACTTGCCATGCGCAGAAGTGTCTGCGCAGAACCTTTCTCATGGAGACGCACATATCGCTCCATGTACATCATTCGGTGTCGCTGCACAAGCGCACCCCACCAATCACAATAAGACGGTTATATCTCTCTATCACTCTGAGATCTTAACTTGCGCAGAAGTGTCTACGCAAGTCCATCAACATGGAAACGCACCTACCGTTCCATGCACCTCAAATCAGAGAGAGTCTGTTACAGCTCTCTCTCACGCTGCTATCTTGCCTTGCGCAGAAGTGTCTACGCAAGTTCGTTGCCATGGAAACGTACCTACCGTTCCATGCACCTTAAAACCGAGAGAGATGGCTACATCTCACTTTCTCTCTCACTCCACCCTCTGGCCTTGCGCAGAAGTGTCTGCGCGTACTCTTCATCATGGAGATGAACCTACCATGCATGAAGCTCACTACCTACCGGAGTCAACAGAGGAAGATGCAGATGAAGAATATAACGCCAGGGGGCGTTATAACTTACGTAATCATCCGAACATTTGTTATCGGGATGCCCGTAAATACGTTTTCCAGCGGGGAAACAACTAAGGTTTATTTTAATTCGTAGTTTTAAAAAAGTTTCCATAGCCGTTGTTTAAACAACTAGCCACCGATTAGTGTAGACATTAACAAATCCATCTTCAGGTAAGACTATTTTGCGACGTTACCTTCACTGTGTAAGTGCGGTAACCAAGTCAGAGTTTGTTTTCGTTTTCTTTTCTTGGCTTAAATTCGGATTCTTTTACGATAGTAATTCATTTTTTTCAGTTTAATTTCTATTATTTACGTTCATAGTATAATTTACCCCTGTTACGTCAATACGTTTTTGACAACGGTCATTTCGTAATATATAGCTATTACCATAACAAATATCACAATTATTTTTACCTTTAATTAATAAATTTGAATATATCGACGAAATGGTTTCGTGTTAATGTTCCGTCGAAAACAATTGTAAAATTAGTTCACTCTTTCCTGCACCAGATGACGCCTCGGTAGCGTTCTCTTTAACATGTCGGTTGACTCTCTCAGTTTCCACACTCCGAGTCCGAGCTAACCAGCTGACGCGTGTGCACATCAATTTATTGAAGCCAGATCACGATTTTTTTTTACTTTCAACACAAAAATACGGTGCTCCCTTGTGCAGTGAAGAGTGAAATAAAATACAACCACGACTTTCGTGTCAAGACCAACCTTTAAGAACAAAGTAAAGTGTTGCTGTGTTCTCTTGTGAGTAGTCCGAGACGCCAAACTCGTTGTTTGGATCTGTTCGACATAACCAAACATTACCTCTTTTCATCATAATGGTCAGTTTCTTTAATTAATTTAATTTATACTAACTTTTCAGGATTCTAGATAGTAATCACAAGTGTAAGCAAGGCTATTCAAAAGGGGGGGAATTTGTTACGCACACTAGTGCAAAATAGTAGTTTGTATTAACCTTGCTCACATCTGTCAACTTAATAGATTAAGTATTAATATAATATTTTATAATTAAGCTAATTTTGTAGAAGATCTCTTCAGGGCATAATTTTGTAATCAAAACTTAATTTAGCGGGCTTGGAGTATAAGCCCAAAGAGTACGTGGAGAGGGAAAGCGTGGCGGATTTATCCACTGGCGTTCACAGTCAGACTCCGCGAAGTCTGACTGATTCAGAAGACGTTTTGTTGTACTGCCACTCGTGGCTCTCGCTGAACGCGAGGACCGTGCGTGCATCCAGCCACGCAACTTTCCTCCTTCCACCGAACTTTGTACCCCCATACTCCAGGTTCGCTCTGGCGAGGCTCTCTCGCCTATAAAAGTCGGCCCTTCGAAGGAAATCTTCAGTTCTTCCTAGAGCTCGCTTAAGGTTGGTTGCCTCCTTCAGTCAGCTCCCAGGGTCGGTCGCCGCCCTGCTCTAGGTTTTAAATAAAGACGTATATACCGCTATACTCATGGTAAATTGATTTCCCTACCTTTAATTCACTATAGTGAGGGGTTGCCATCTCACTATATTAAGTTAAGACCTGGAGGGGTTGCCATCTCCAGTATAGTAAGATATTAGAGGGGTTGCCATCTCTAATATCCTATTTGCTCCCTGGTTAGCGAGGGGTTGCCATCTCGCTATCCAAAATTATCGGAGGGGTTGACATCTCGTCGCTCCGTACAGGTCCTGGAGGCGTTGCCATCTCCATCCTGGTGTGATATTAAAGGGGTTGCCATCTTTAATATTACACGGAGGCCCGCGAATCGCCAGGGGTTGCCATCTGGTCGCTTCGAATCCCTCGCCACCACGTAACTATAGTGAGGGGTTGCCATCTCACTATACTAGTTAGGGGCTGGAGGGGTTGCCATCTCCAGCCAAGGGGATATTAGAGGGGTTGCCATCACTAAATATCACCCTTTAGTTTTAACGGAAGTAGAACCGTATCAGTTTTTCGAAAATTAATTAATATTAACAATAGTAACAATAATGGTCAGTCATTAACTGATTAAGTTGACTTAATTGGTCGTTCTCAATTCATTCAGATATAGAAGATATGGTGTCGTGATTGTCAATGAATTTTGCAAAATATATAAATTTTGATGTTTTGAACATTTTAAGGTTTTTACAATTATTTGACTAGACTTACATACATGCGTGTGCACACGCAATTGCGTATATAAGTATTGAAATCTAGTGCTTTTTCTGCTTATACGTTCCAGTATAGGCGTGGTGCGAAACCACTTGACGCCAGTATTGACGGGCACCATGCTTCTTATGTTTTTCATTCTAGATTAATTCTAAACATTTACCTATACACCATTTGTGCAATTTGGTATACATTTTGTGCCTACATAATTTTACATGCGTTCATACGTATTTAAACATTTATTCAGCATACACTTTATTATTTGCATAATGCAATATAATTCAATAATAAGTAATAAAACAGTAAAATACGATAATAAAATACTGTGGTAAAACCATTTTACCACATACTTTTAGCCTAATTTAAATAAATAAAATTCTTCTGTTTATTAATGTATTGATAAAATTAAATAACATTAGTACGTCGTATTGAGATTATTAATAAACTTTTCATGCTTTTATTTTCCTTAATTTTTCATTTGAAGTTAGATAAAAAGGTATTATGTTAACAAGAATTATAATGATTTTTTTCCTTTTTTTTACTTATTATAAATAATTCATATAGTTATTGAATTTAAATTTAAAGCCATTATAGTTTTTAAGTTTTTCCCTTTTTTCCATATACAATTATAAGATAATCTACGACCAATAATCTGTCCATTTTATAATCGTACAACCTTGAATGGTTTATCACTTTCAATATCTATTATGTGTTTTCAATTTTCTTTAATTATTGAATATTACTGACAAATATTTTAAGTCAGTTTATTTTATTTTATTGCAGTCAAAACCAGATAGCTCGAGCATTCACATGTTGCTTACGTGGCATTTTTACACCCTTATCTTATTTCATGTCTCATAGGTGAAGCGTTTCTCTTCCGTGGGGGTCTTGATGGTACCATCCGATTGTCACGCCCGGCCTGATGTATTCAGTATTTCTTAATATGTAGTGCAAATTAGGTGGACGACAAATCGTCTTTCCGCAATAACTCGGTTTTTCGCGAAGGTTGTGGTCGAGGAGGGCACCCGAATCCATGAATTACAAGGGTAGAGGGATTCTGTACCCTTTAAGGAATTCTTGAATCGAGGCCTGAAACGCGCAGTGCAAGAAATTCTAAAGGGGCGCGGGTAGTTCGCGATATATATTATGCGATCCTAGGGTGAATAATGTTCATTTAGGATGCTTATGCGTAATTTTCCGCCCGAGCCTGGCACCGATGAAGGGCCAGTTCTTAGACGCATATTCTTCTGGGCATTTAACCTCGGGGCTAATGCGTAAGAAGAGAATTTTATTGACTTAGTTTCAGGTAAGATAGTATTTTCGTAAAAAATGAGAGAAATAATAAACAAAATATTTGGAAAAATAGCAATAGTGATTGTGACTAAATGATTAGGACAGTGGTATTAATTGATAGTAAAATAGTAATGATAAAACTACACTGTAAAAAATTTTTCGGAAACTTTTCCGAAAAAATTCGGACAGCACGGAACCCCAGACGGTGGAAATTTTTCCGAAAAAAAAATGGTTTTATTTCCAACTTTTTCGGAAACTTTTCCTACTGATGAAGAGGAATTTTTTCCGAAATTATCGGAAATTTTCCGCATATGAAGTTGGACATTTTTCCGAATACGTCGGATATTTGTCCTTACATTAAGTTGGAATTTTTTCCAAAATTACCGGAAATTATTCAAATTTTGTACACGGAAAAAAAGGGTTGGGTTTAATAAACAAACGAAAATTCGTTTCTAACCAAAGTGGGTGGTTGACTATTATATGGCCTGACCCAACTCATATATGAAACATTACATGTACAGTTGTAATAAAGAAATATGTGTATCCTGATAAAAAAAATCCCATTGATTATTCAATAATAAAAATCAAATTAACAGATTTAAAACATTAAGGAAATTTACATTTTACAGTATGGGATTTGGGTTTGTTTTTACATACTTATTTAATTCAATTGTTGTGTTGTGCTGAAATTACATTTGATTATTAATTAACATTTTATTTATACCTTAAACGCAACTAAACGCATACATACGAAATTTTTGAAAAATCCTAGCGACACTGAGATTCGAACGCACTAACCCTAACGCTAAACGCAAATACGCATATTACGATACGAGCACCTAACCATTGAGCCATCTTGGCTATGAAATTCTCTTTTCAAAGAACTTGGTGATCTCAAGTTTCGTTTGGTCGCCACGTGCAGATGAACCCCCGCAATGGCATCGCCCGTCAACAATAGACTCTTATAAATTTTGGTCCTATGGTTTAGTTAGCATTACTGGCATGTGACACTCACACATATTTTCACCAAAAGGAGAATGGCAATAAATTCCTTTCGACAAATTTTTTGTGAATCCATTATTTTAATGATTAAGACATTTTTTTGGAGAAGATTTTTAAGAATCTTATCCAAATAAAATTTAAAAATATTCATTTGAAATAAGATAATTTATATTCGGAGAAATTTTCATTTTTTGTATAATCTGTATATCTGTTTATATTATTAAGAAACATTCAAAGATAGAAAACATTTCTAATATTAAAATTTAAAATTTTATTACACTCATTACTAACAATGTTTACTTTTTTTCTGATTGAAATTAACATAAGATTAAATTTATATGGTAAAAAAATTATTTATCGTTACTAAATTACCAATAAATTAAATAAGTAAATATTCTTAACAATATTAACTGGTTCAAACAAAATAGTTTAAAATTAAATTATATGTATTAGGAAAAATAATTGAGAACAATAATTAATCGATATTTAAAAATGATAAAAGAATACAGTCTCGGATACAGATTATCAATAAAATAAATACAAACAAATTGATTAACTTCAATAAAATGAATACAAATAAATTGATTAACGTTTTAAACAATTTCATTTATTTATATTAATAAAAGTAATATTTTTAAAATGCAAACATTGCCCAAAACAATTTTTTTTTTATAAATTAAACAGAAGAATTAAATATTAAAATATAATAGTAATAAATATGTAAAACAAAATTTTTATAACAAAAACATGTTAGATCCATTAGTTCTGTATCAACAATCTTTTAGTAAAATTTTTGTTCTTCACATAAATAAATTTTTCATAATTATAATAAATAAAATAATTAGAAGAAACTAATTAAGTCATTTGTATTTTTTAAAAAATGAAACTAGGAGTTCCTTTTAGTAGGAGTACAAAATAACATTTGTTCTTCACATAAATAAATTTTTCATAATTATAATAAATAAAATAATTATGAGAAACTAATTAAGTGATTTTTATTTTTAAAAAAATAAACCTAGGAGTTTCTTTTAGTAGGAGTACAAAATAAAATTTTCTTAGATTGAGCAATATAATATGCACAAGTTAAAAATCCGTTTAGTTTGGAAATTTTTCTCAAGTTTGAGAAATAATTTTCGGTTTTTTGTGGAAAATGTATTTTTCCGCCTGCATTCGGAAATATTTCCTTTTACTATAGGTTAAAAATCCGTTTTGTTTGGAAATTTTTCCGAAGTTTGAGAAATAATTTCCGGTTTTTTGTGGAAAATGTATTTTTCCGACTGCATTCGGAAATATTTCCTTTTACTACAGGTTAAAAATCCGTTTTGTTTGGAAATTTTTCCAAAGTTTGAGGAATAATTTCCGGTTTTTTGTGGAAAATGTATTTTTCCGACTGCATTCGGAAATATTTCCTTTTACTATAGGTTAAAAATCCGTTTTGTTTAGAAATTTTTCCGAAGTTTGTGGAATAATTTCCGGTTTTATGTGAGAAAAGTATTATTCCGACTCCATTCGGAAATATTTCCTACTACCATAGGATAAAAATCCCATTTGATTGGAAATTTTCCCGAAGTATAAGGAATAAATTCCGGATTTTTGTGGAAAATGTATTTTTCCCATTCCATTCGGAAATATTTCCTACTACTGTAGGTTAAAAATCCATTTTGCTTGGAAATTTTTCCAAAGTTTGTGGAATAATTTCCGGTTTTCTGTGGATAAAGTATTTTTCCTCCTCTTTTCGGACATTTTTCCTACAAAATATTCGGAAACATGTGTTACCTACCAGTTTCGGAATAATTTCCTACTAATTCATCGGAGAAAATTCCGAAATATTTTACAGTGTAGCAAATGAATAACAATTTTAAAAAAATATATATATAGGAACTAAATAAATATTATATAATATATATTATATATATATATGTAGAAATGGTGTGGAAACTATTATTTTGGTTAGAAACTTGGATAAATTGCATATTCCGACGCGTAAGGGGTATTTCCTTGAAAAGGAAGGTTTTTTGTTTTTTCATCGAAAAAATTTTATCGAGTTTCACACGATAGCGACAAGCTTACTTTTCAAGAAACTACTTGATTGTTATTTTTTAGTGTACCTAAACTTAAGATATCGTGTCCGCAAATCCCAAATAGGAGTATTTTCAGGCGTCCATGACAGTGTCACGTCTGCGTGACGTGTTTATTTATAAATATATATAACTTAGTGTATATTTCACAAGTATTACATTTAATTTTTTCACTTTGGCTAAAATCAATACTTATGCAATAAACTATAATGAGTATCAAGAACGGTAGATGAGCACGAAAATAGCTCTAGTTTCTTTAATTTATTCACCCTAAAGATAAGTAAAGAAGGTTGCCTTCCGGTCTTCCGAAATAAGACGGAAGGAAAACGGTAGTCGAGAAACTGTCACACTATACTCCGCAAATTTTTCTGTATTACTTCGCATTTAAACCCACTCAAATTTGAAGGGGTTGAAAACACAAAGAAACCGAGGTTTCTTTACAAATTCGTCAAAAAATAAATCAGTTCTTGTTTCGCCACGGTCTCCTCCAGTTCACTTTTTGCTAAGATTGTCTTCGGCTCTCCATTTCAAATATCGCTGGTAGCAAAGTCTACAAGTACTAAGTCTTGAATTTGAGCACAGTGCTCACACCTTTCGCGGCATTATTTTGCGAATAATTCTGTCTAATTGAAAAATTGTAATTGTGAAACTGCATTATTGTGAAAAAACTAAAAGTGTAAAATTAGTGAAAGCGCAAGAACTCCTGACATAACTTGTCAGTAATCAATTTAATCCTTTAACCCTTTATATCAATTTAACCCTTTTTTCCAATTACACTCTTTTTATCAAATTAACCCTGTTTCCAATTTAATCCTTTTATCCACTTAACCCTTTTTTCAATTTAACCCTTTTATCAATTAAACTCTTTAATCAATTTAACATTTTTATTAATTTAATCCTTTCAATCGAATTAATTCTTAACCTCTTTAATCAACTTAACTCGTTTTAATCCTTTATCCATTTATCAATCTGTTAACCCTTCATCCTAAATCTTTGCCTCGAAGAATCTTTTAAATCGAAGAATTGTGGGTCATTGACCCTTTATCAGTATATTCAACTGCTTCAACGACTTCTGATTCGAAAAGGAACTGGACCCTGAAATTTGAGACAACTAGGACACATAAACAACTCCCTCACATGAAAAGGCGGGTCCACCCCATAAATTACTCCTGGGTGTCTCAGGAATCTGCCATTGGAGTTTTTGGGGGACAATTAACACGCTACAGATTCATTTACAAATTGCTGTGACGAATTAGTACAAGGATTCAGGTTTTATGAAGATTTCTTCCTCTCATCTTTTCAACTCTACGATTCATGTGTTTAGATAAATAAATGAACTTATCACGCTTCCTAACGCATTGTTCAGCGGATTTTCTTTTGCCCTGTTCCCTTAGTTCAAAGCCTTCGTGTCTTTGTTAATAAATCAGAGATAAATTAAAATAAATAAATTGTAGTATGTCTCTTCCGGACGTAACAGAATACAATTTATAATATTTTTGGTGCATCGGCCGGGAAACCACAAAAGAAAAGAAACTAAACAATGCAAAGCGGTTGAGAGAAAAAATCTGAAAATATTTTCAATTCTAAAAATAAAATGTTTAATATAAAATCATTGAAACTTTTGCCAAGTGAAGTAAAAATTAATAAAATCTTGTGAAAACTAAATTGTGCCAATAACTTAACAAATCTAAATCCTTGGTTGTATATGCATTTAAATGTCTGTCTATGAACAATAAAAAGCAAAACACGACTAGTAACTATCAGACCAAAAGTAAAGCCAAAGCTCTAGCAGACCAGCAAAAGGTTTGATGGTGAAAATATCTCTCTTTCAGCTTTTATAGAAGGGTGCGATGAGGCAAAACAAATTATCCCAGAGACACCTCAAGTAGAGGAAAACTTAGTAAAATTAATTCGTGGAAAATTAATTGCAGAGGCTAGAAGGGGAATTTATGGTTTAACTTTTGGAACAATTAAAGAATTAACGGATCAATTGAGAAAAATTTATTTACAGCGGAAAAGTGTTTATCAATTACAAGGCGAGTTAGGGAACATTTATATATGGAAAAATGAAACGGTTTTATCATACGCGAATCGTGTAAAGCAAATTGCTGATCAAATTTATGATGCACATCGAATAAATTATAAGGGAACTTTAGATAAAACTTTTTTTGAATCTCTGGAAAAAGATCTAATTCAGTGTTTTCGAAGAGGGTTAAAACCAGAAATTGAAGTTCGAGTTCCTGACGTGTTAATTTTTAACGAAGCTACAAATAAAACTACTGAGGTTAAAAAAAGAATAAATGCTAGTAACGAGCTTAGAAAAGGAAAATCTAGAGCAAATGAACCAAACGAATTTAAGGTTACTTTTGCAAAAATAGAGACTGTGATTTGTCAAATCTGTAACTTGCAAGGTCATACTGCTGCTACTTGTCAAAGATTTACTAATAATCAAAATTTTTAAAATCGTGGTAGAACTTTCTCACCCTGGAATGGAGAAAGAGGCTTTCAAAATAGAAGAAATTCTCCATCACCTCAAGGTCGATGGGAATTCCCATCACGTACACAAAAATTTTCTCCTATTTGGGAAAATTCATGAAGACCTTCGCAGCAATCGACAAATTTGAAAACTATTTTTTCTCCTAATTTTTCAAATAATAGAAACAATGTAACATGTAATTATTGTAAGAAATCGTGGGATTTATTGAAAGATTGTAGGCGCAGAGAATATAATAATCGATTCAGAGATAATAATTAGTTCAAAAATAATAACCAATGCAGAAATAATAATGATCAATTTAGGGGTAACAGTTGCCAGGTCAGAGGAAATAATCAATATCGTGAAAACAGTCCATTCAGAAGAATTAATCAAAACCGAGAAAACAGTCCATTCAGAGGAAATGATCAACATAGAGAAAATAGACCATTTAGAGGAAATGATCAATATTGAGAAAATAATCGGCGTTCATTTTCTCCAACTCCAATGAATCAGGGAAACGATTAGAACCATCCCAATCAAGGTGCAATGGGACAAGTAAATCAGGATTAAATGCACCTAAAATTGAAACTAAAGAATCAATAGAAAGTGTCAAGTTTAATTTTAGTAAAGGCAATATGCATCCATCAATTTTTATTAATTTAAAAGAAATTGAAAATCCAGTTCATATGATGATTGATACAGGAGCAGGTTTAAATTTAATTAAAAATAAAGTAATTAACCCTTTAATGCAGGTTAACACTTTCAGAAAAATACAGCTTACTGGAATTAATGAACATCCTGTACATACTTTGGGGCAAATTAAATTAGAAATTTTCGGATATTTAACTACATTTCACATAATACTTCATGAAGTACCTGTGGATGAAGACGGAGTATTAGGTTCAGAATTTTTCACAGATAATAATGTAAAAATTAATTATGCAGAAAAATGTTTAGAAGTAAAAGGTCAATTTTATTCTTTTTCACTTTAAGATACAGTAGTTTTACCACCTAGATCAATTACAAGTATGTATATGGTATTAGAAAATACGAAAATAGAAGAAGGTTATGTACCATTAGAAGAGAAAGAGTTTTGGTCGACTGCATGGCGGGAAATGGATGTTTGGTTCTTAACGGTAGAGCCCCCAGCGATTTCTCAGCTAACTACACCTACATGAGTAATGATAAAAAATCTACTATTGATCTCGCTTGGATTAACCTGATTGCGGTTAACGAAATAGAAGATTTTGAGATACTTCATATAATCACAAAATCTGATCATTTTCGAATAGCAGTAAATTTAAATAATAAACTAAAAGGAAACAAATACAGTAAGATTAAAGAAAAAAAAAATTAAATGGAATATCGATTTTTCAAAATGTTTTATGGAACTGATGGATTCCACTCCATGTAGTCTCCCTGATTCTTCCTCTATTAATGAAATAGCTAATAAGTTAACGAAAACTATAAGTGAAACCGCAGAAAGAGTGGGTATGACAGTTGTTATTAATCCAAACAAACAAATATCAAAACCGTTGTTTGATTCAGATTGCGTTGTTGCCAAAAGAGATCTCAACACATTTCTTAAAACGTGCAAAAAACTAAACTTTGAAGGGGATTTATCTTCCCTATATAATTAAAAGAAAAATTGTATTTAAATTTGTTAAAATCAAAGAGAGAAGCTCATAGACGTTTAACTTTGGATTTAATAGCCTCGACTAAAGATTCTAGAACTTTTTGGAAAATAATTAATAATTTCAGATGCAAGCATATATACCATGCTGATAATATCAGTTTATAAGATTGGTATAACTTTTTCCAAGATTTTTTTCAACATCGGTCGTTACTAATAGTGAATTGAAAATACATAAAATTATAAATAAATCAGTTAATATGACATTAGATGCGCCAATTAGTTAAGATGAAATCTGTACGGCAATTATTAAATCCAAAAATAATGAAGCTTCCGGTCCTGACGGAATTGCATATGAATTTTGGAATAATTTACGTCCTAGATGGATTATGTGTGTGAGCTCTCTTTTTAATAAAATATTAGATAAGGAGATAATTCCTGATTCCTGGGCCACTATTCATCTCAAAATGATTTATAAGGGAGGGAGCAAGCAAGACCCAATTAATTATCGTCCAATAGCCCTAGTCAATAGTGTTACTAAAATATTTACAAATATTATAAACATTAGATTGACAAATTGGGTTAATCAAACGAACTTATTACCAGAATTCCAAACTGGATTTAGGGGGGGCCGAAGCTGCCTTGACAATATATTCACGCTGAATTCATTGCTCAAATTAGATTAAATGCTGGAAAGGGCAAATTGTTTGCTCTTTTTATAGATTTTCGGAATGCATTCTCATCAGTTTCTCATAAACTGTTATGGGAAAAATTAATTAAATTTGGCATTAGTACTAAAATGATAAACATTTTAATGGATTTTTATTCCAAGGCTAATATATCTGTCAAGAGCGGCTCGGGAACCTCTAATTCAGTAAAAGTTACTAAAGGAGTATTACAAGGAGAAGTTTGTAGCCCAATTTTGTTTTCGCTGTTTTTGGCTGATTTGGAGGAATTTTTGAAGGCCGAGGGAGTCAGGGGTGTATCTCTGAATCACTTAATTGAAATTATTCTACTGGCTTATGCTGATGATCTTGTTTTACTGGCTGACTCACCAGTAGGAATGAAAAAAATTTTACTTGCTATTTATAAATATTGTACTGTCAATAAATTAGAAGTAAATGTTAACAAAACAAAAATTTTAATATTTCGGAAAGGTGGTCACCACTATAATGCCAAATACGAACCGTTTTTATATGGAAGTACTAAAATAGAAGTAGTTAAGTCTTACAAGTACTTGGGAATCCTCTTCTCTCAATCTGCGACTTTTTTTAATGCCTCTGAGGCTGTTGCTGCTAGGACTAATTTGGCCTGTAATTCGGCTCTCACGTTAATAAATAAAATAAATTCAAATTCTTGGATAATAATAACCAAAACTTTTAAATCTCTTGTGACTTGTACTCTTTTCTATGCCATACAAGTATGGGGTCCGAACTACTTGTATGACATTGAGAGAATTCAAACTAATTTTTATAAAAAAGTACTTAATGTACCATTAAATACTCCTGATTAAGCCATCAGATTAGAAGTAGGTACATATAAACTGGCATCTAATGTATTTAAGTTAATTCTTAACCTGATAAGTAGATTACTGAAAATGGAGGATTCCAGGTATCCAAAATTATGTTATCAAAGACTCATGTATTTATATATAACAAACAAAACCACTGTTAAATATAATTGGTTCAAACAACTCGAAACTTTTTTTGATTTTATAGGAGAAAAAAATGTAATTTATAACTTAACCAGTGACTATTTGGATATCAATAAATCTAGATTAATTAATACGTATGAAGCATTTCTTTATGCCGAAGACGTAAACCGTCTAGAGAATTCGCAATCTCTGCAAATCTTACCTCAGCTAATGCTGAGGGAAGGTAGTCAAAACTATCTGAGGTTGAGAATTCCTTTAACTTATTCTAGGGTAATTGCACAAATTCGCTTAATTAATTACTACAACCCAAGAATAATAATAAAGAATAATAAATTTTTATGTGATCCGTCACTGATTTGCACAGGCTGTAATTGCTTTGTATAACCGATAAGGTTCAAGACAAATAAATAATAATAATAATAATATACTCATTTTTGGGATTAATATCAACTATAATGTCAAATTTATTATTCCATTGTTTTTTACCTCTAATTGAGTGAACCTTAAGTAATTGAAATTTATGTTTTGATAAAAGTAGAATATTTATAAGAAAAACAATATATTGTTTCACATGGTATAACGAGATTTCTGCGGGTTTAAAGAAATCCGGGAAGGGTATGTCAGTGGGAATATATAAACTTGGGTTATTATTTTGAATATCTTCATAGGTGTCATAAAGATTTGACGGTATTAAAGGAGGGTACCAGATATTGCCAGATGCAAGTATTAGGGCTTGATATAGGTTATTTAAGGTAAACAGATATGGTATCCGGACAAAAAATCCAAACCAAAATGTCCACAACGAAAAGTACACATTCATTGAAGCTGAAAAAAAAAATTGTTTTTGTGTGGACATTTCGGCTTAAACTTTTTGCCCTGCATGGTCAAAAAGTCCAAACAAAAAAACACAAGTTAAAAAAATTCAAAAAATAAAATTTTAAATTACTTTACAATGAAACTGCCGTTTTAATTTGTGCGATTGATTTTTTTCTTTGTTTATAATCTTCTGTCATTTTAATCTATCTACACATCCAACATATTAAAATTGTATAAAAATCAAAATTTTAAAGTGGTTAAATCTCCTTTTCATCAATTTTTGGTAAAATGTCTTTGCAAGAGTTGGAAATTATAATAAAGGGTCGCAATGTGTATGGACATCTAAATGGCTTTTTGTATGTCGGATCTGAAACAAGGGGAGATGTAAAATATTGTAAGTGTACAAATAAAAAAGTTGTTTAGCACGCTTGACCACTGTAAGTACAGGACGAAAAGTGATGGTTAAAAGGGGTGGTTCAGCTAATTCTCATATCGGTCATGAACCCAACCCTAAAGAGGTTGAAGCTTTACGAATAATGCCAAGAATTAAGGTAAAATTATGTTGAATATAAATATAATAATCATTAAATAAATATACGGATATTAAAAAAAAAGAAATACAAAAAATTAATTTTAAAAAATTTGTTTTACGTACAGGATCATCCTGAACGTCCACCTTCTGCAGTAATACAAGAAGTTCAAAATCTTACATAAGGTGAACAAGCACAGTTGCCTGAGATTAGTAATATTACTAAAACAATTTAACGTGAACGCTTACCGTTAATGCCTACTAACACTACAAGCATCGAAAATCTGGAAGAGATACCTGATAAATTCACGACTACTTTGGTCGGTGAAAATTTTTTAATATATTACTTGTATAATGATGAGGATTACATTTTGAGCTATGGGAGAATTTTAGTTTTTGCGACTCGTGAAAATTTGAAAAATCTTTTTAAATAAGGTATTAGGTATCTAGATGGCACGTTTCAAGCGGTTCCTTACATTTTCAACCAGCTATCACTTTCTCACTGATCTACAGAAGGAACAAGCAGATGTTGAGTACATGTTGCGAGACATTCATTAAGGAAAGGCGATCAGAAACTTGCCACGAGGAAAACAATTGTCTTTGGTAATCTTGCAAAATATTATTAAAAAAAAAGGAAAGATATGTGATGAATATGAGTCCCAACTTGATTTACGGTATCCATTTTTCTCTATAAAGGTTTATAATTTTTTGAATTTCAGAAAACATTTTTCTTATTTTAGAAGATGACTTTCTTGTTGATTGTTCTATATTATTCAAAAATATTTGTATTTGTTGATTAATTTTACTGATTTTAGGGATTCTCATACCAAACTCTAATTGCAAACAATCGCTAGTATTCTTTACTAATCCACTTACGTATTCTGCCTTCAAGACATAATTAAAAACCCTTCCTTCCATTTCAAATTATATCTACTAATTCTACGTAAGTTAAAACTCTCCAGTTATCAACAATTAGTCTTGGTGTGCCTAAATGTTTATAATAGAAGGCAAGGTTTTTTGAATATGGAAAATTTAAAAAGGGTAATTCATTTTGAGATAGAGAAAAATTAGTGAAAAGAATAATCAGATAAATTTTAATCAAAGAGTGAGTTGCCATAATGATTCTGGTTTACCTGAAACAGAATAGAAAAAGGTATAGTTACGTTTGTCAATAGGTAAATATATATTAAAATATCATTGTTAAGTATAAAATCCAAACCTCGGGCATTTCATGCATACTTTTAATCTCCTTTTTTTCTTAGGCATTCCTTTGTTATTAAGAGGTCAGTATGGGTTTATTGTACAAATTTTTAAGGATTTTTTTTTTATATTAAAATATATTTTTATAACCCAGTCTTTTTATACATATAAAAATTGACATTTAAAAGTGACAAAAAATATGTTTCATTTTTATTTTTGATTGTTTATTTCTGCGAAATAGTTGCTTGAAGTTAGACTTAAATTTTACTGGCTGACACGATATCTGGTGTTTGGATTGTCTAAAATCAAAAAATCAAGTATTTTCTTAAAATTTGGATCTGTAGTTATCGCAGGAACTAGGATCTTTTAATTCCGATGAAAGGAAACAAAATGGCGGAAGTTTAAATTTTTTACCCCTTTTTTTTACAACTTAATTTGTTTAAAAAACGGGTTAAATATCAATGGATCTTTATTATCCTAGTAAATGCCAAAGCGGCATGTGCATAGAAGAACCCATGAAAATTTGAGCTGAATCGGTTCAATAGTTTATCTTAAATCGTGTCGGCCAGGTCAAAAAACGTTGTTTTGAGAAAAAGGCGTTAAACATTCGCGCAACCAAGGGCTGCTCGCGCTGGGCACGCATTATAAATATTCAATTGGACTTTTAATTTTTAAGCTAAAAATGACTTAAATACATAAATACTTTTCTTTAACATTGCTATATATTATCAAGTAATAAATTTTACTGATAATGCTATAATGACATTTGTTTAAACAATTTTTTACTGCTATGCTATACGCCTTATGCTTCTGCAGTATCGCGCTTTTTAGCATGTTTTTGAACTCTACTACCTATATATTAGTTTTTTTCTTATTTCTATAGGTATATAGTATACGAAATTGATGTTCATGAAAAATAAATTTGTTTAAAAAATAAATCCATACTGACCCCTTAAGGTGTTTCGGGAAGTTGGACTAAAAAATTACAGTTACTGGAGTTTCAAATAAAAAGCTTATTTCAAGATTTTAAGAGCTTGGTTGAACAAATGGATTTAGATTGGTTATGGTTGTTATTTAATTTGTAGATACTGAGTCTTGAACTTGATTATTTATTAATGATAGTGAAGATGCTTGATAGAAACTTATAAGAGGTAATAGGTTATTGGATGAAGATGGATTTTTAATTGAAGGATCAAATGCAGTTGTAGTTTTTTGATAATCACCAACTTTTATAATAATTATGAAAAGAAAGTGTTCATTGTTTATTTGAATTTAAAGAAAAATAAATGTAGAATTGGATAATTTATTCCCGTAACATAACCTATTTAACTCAATCCGTCTAAAAAATGCATTAGCAGATTCTTGCGTTTCATAACTTTCTTTCCTTAAAATTTCAAAAAGAATATTTGCAGTATTTTGTTCTAATTTCATTGGATCTTTTCCGAACATGATTATAGTCTTATCCATGTGTCTTAAAACACAAGAAAATGCTTGTTTATTAGTATTTTGTCTGATTTTACATTCCGGTAGTGGATATACATTTTTAACTAGAATATTGTGCAAAAGAGTTATGTAGCAAGCCTCATGCATCGTTATACTCTCAGACATGCACGACATAATTATTATCAACGTTAAAATTAGGATAGATATATCGTATTTGAGAACTTTCCCAGTTACCTTGAATTCTCGGTTCTGGGTTTTTATATTCGGATAATCTTGGCTCAGGTGAAGGAGGTGTACAAGTGAAATGTCCAAGTTCTATATCATGCGTTAGGACTACTGCAGGAGCTAGTTCATTCCTACTAAGATGTAATAGTGTGACTGAATCCCAAAATGCGTTTAATATTTTAAATTATCTAAGGTTTCTTCATCCATGAAACCCATAAGTGACAATTTTTGATTAGCAATATAATGACCAGAGAAGCCTCGCGCTAAAGTATTTAGTATCATAGGTTTCTCCGCAGGGAACATAATATGTTCACGTAATTTTTTCAAATCTGATTGTAAATAAATTCAACTTACTGCTAATAATGCTGGATTAGTATATTTCCACGTATGATTTTGCGTAGGTTGCAAAATTTGAGGTGGGAAAAATTCTACCGGATTTGGGGAAATTTTGTACCAAATTTCGCCAATTTGATACGTAATAGGTACAAATGAATTGCAATCAATAATTTACTTTGGTTAGTCAATATATGTGTACGTGGGTTTAGAAAAATACTCTCATTATCTTTAAATACTGATAATTGCTGATAACATTGACTGACTTTTCTATACATTACTTCTACTTGTACACATTTAACTATATGTACTACTTCTCATGCTATTACTGCCTTGTAATCGGGCCCTTTCATTATGTTCTGATATAAGGTATTTATTTGCGTCTGAATGTGTCATTAGACATAGACGAACTTCGAATTTACGTACAACATTAGGTCCAGAGCTTCAATTGTTAGTTTTCTATCCTCTAGAAATGGTCGTCCTTTTACGGTCTCAAAAATAAAAAGTTTAGGATGCTCAGTACGATATAATATATGTGACCTGGTAAGTTAAAAGGGACCTTACGCCCAAAATCAAGTTTTCGAGAAGAACGTCCCTAAAGTTAACAAATCGATATTGATACTGCTGCACGTTCAAATGACTTGAAAATCGTTCCTCTGAGGTTTTTGGGGTCGCTGATTACGAATCTAGCATCAGATTTTTAAAATTCAAAATGGCGGATCCAATATAACGCCAAAAAATTTAGGAATCAAATAGAATCGCTTGAAACATCTTGGAAGCTTATCAGATTTACTCGATACGTGTTGCTCAGGTGATTTTGGAGTCTCTGATTACGAATCTGATATCAGATTTTTAAAATTCAAAATGGCGGATCCAATATGGTGGACAAAATTTAAAAATTGTTTGAATTTGCCTGAAATTTATTACTCGGGGGTTTTTAGGGTTGCTAGTTACAAATCTGGCATCAGATTTTCTAAATTTAAAATGTCAGATCTAATGTGGCGGACAAAAATTGGAAAATTGTTTGAATTTGCCAGAAATTTATTACTTGGGGGTTTTTGGGGTTGCTGCTTACGAATTTTGCATTAGATTTTAAAAATTCAAAATGGAGGATCTAATATGGCTGACAGATTTTAAAAATTGTTTGGTTTTGTTTAAAACTTGTTACTTAGGGTGTTGAGGAGCTCTGATTAAGAATGTGGCAACCCAAAAACAAATGATTGGTCAACTTGACGACACTTTTCTCTATTATAATCAATGATAAACATTTTTAAAAAATTTAACAATAAGAATATAAATTTGTAGGTTGGTTTATTGAAAAAAGAGTCCTTTTATTAAATTCCAAAATTGTTATGCCATATTTCAATTCTGCGCTCTCTAAAATTCCTTACTTACCCTATTTGAGGTAATCCATTTGATTTTTAAACTTTATTCAATACATTGTATTCGACATTTCGAATTTTAAACATTTAATTCCAGACTTTTAATCAGCGACCCAAAGAATCCCTATATACTAAGTATCGTAAAAAATCGACAACTTTTTAATTTTAATGTCTGCCATATTGGATCCGCCATTTTGAATTTTAGATATCTGATGTCAAATTTGCAATTAGATTCCCAAAAACCTCCATATACTAAGTTACATAACAAACCAACAACTTTTTAGTTTTTATGTCCGCCATATTGGATCTACCATTTTGAACTTTGGAAATCTGATGTCATATTTGTAATTAGTGTCCCCAAAAACCCCCATATACTAAGTTTAATAAAAAATCAACAACTTTTTACTTTTAATGGACGCCATTTTGGATCCGCCATTTTGAATTTTAAAAATCTGATGTCAGATTTGTAATCAGCGACCTCGAAAATCCCCGAGTAACAAGTTTCTAGCAAATCCGATTAATTTTCATCCATTTATTTTGTACTGGTGTTTCTTTATGTTTTCTTAGCCAATTACCTTCATCTTTGAAGCGCATTTGTAAAAAAACTAATGAAGCTAGAGGTGTGGGGTTTATTGCGTTGAAAAGAGTAGATCTTTTCCTTTAAGAATCACCGAAAAAGTGAAAATTGATTTTTTTGACCTAAGGTCCCTTTTAACTTACCAGGACACATATACTGACATATTGAAAATTGACCTTTCTGGCTTAGTACATAAGTTATTTCCTTTGTTTCTAAAGAGAAAAATGCTTCATCAGTTTCCTTATTTCTGATTTTATGAGCGAAACCCTCATAAAGTAAAGAATATTTGATAAACTGACAAATATCGCTAGGTAAAGGATGCCAAAAAGAATATTCGTAATCGTTGTCAAAACAAGATGTATCAGATAGAGGACATAATATTCCAGAATTCAAACATACTTTGTTTGCTTCGAGATCAGCTACTGCATATTTTTCTGCTAATGTTATCTTTATCATCCCTTGGACAACAACATTTTTCCAACTACCTATGGTGTCAATATAACTAACTCCCAAACATTTACCATCTTTGTCGATATCTCCGGCAAATGTTACACTACTTGAAAAAGTCCGTTTTATTTTTAATTTGTGAATTTCTACTTGCTGATTATGTTTATAAGTTCTAATATTATGTATTGCCCTGCAAGAATCATGCAAGATTTCATGCAAGTAATTGGCCACTCCTTTCTCTACTGTAGACGAATGTGAATGCATTTTATAATAGAAAATACTACACTGTAAAAAATAATGGAAAATTTTCCATACAAAAGTAACGAATTTTTTCTATACTTGGTATGGAAATATGTTTTTCAGTACATCAGTATGGAAAAATTTCATGACATTATGGAAAATATTCATTCTTATAGTAAAATACCCAATTTGAGTATGGAAAAATTACCTTACGACGAAATTCCATACATGGGGATGGAAGAATTACAATACATTACAAAATATTTTCATACGTGTTTGGAAAAATTCCAATTTTTTTAAAACAGTAATAATGATAAATTATATGTAATTATAAGTGCATAATTTTTACAATAGTTAATAAAATAAAAAGTTAATGAAATAATTGGAAGAAAATATACCTATTATTACGTGCTAGATAGCGTAATTTTGTAAAATCATTTATTTCTAAAAAACTTTAATCATATAAATTAAATAAATTCTATTTATTTAAATAAAAATCCCCCTCAATATATTATATGTAAATCATTTTTATAATTTACTTTTGTATTAAGTATTATTGAAATTAATTATTTAAATAATATTTTATTTTTAAATAATAATATTAAATTAAAATTAAAATTAATAAATAATAATTATTTGTTAATTTTGTTTATATATATTGCAATTATTATATTAGAATATTTATTTATAAAATATTTAGAAGTTAGGAGATTGGATTGTATAAACTGTGTATCAGTATATACAAAAGATAAATAAATTCTATTAATTTATTTTAGATAATTAATACGTTCCAGAATTATTATAATTTAAATAGCATGTAATCCAGGCCTGAACCTCCCAAAGTTATTTCTATCGACACTCAACTACCCGGCATAGCCGAGTGGTACTAATAGCGTGCGTTCACCGTGAGCGAATTCGTCTATAGGGCCGTGGGTTCGATCCCCCCTTGAGCGTGCGATATTTTAATTCATAGGTTAAGTGTTTATATGTATTAAAATTGTTAATTAGTCTTAGGTCTATAATAATTAAGTGTTTAAATGTACACTTAAGATTAAATTATAAAAATAACAATCTAAAAATATCAATTTAAATAATTATAGATTCTGCTTCTGTGGAAACAGACTTGACCATACAACGTATGGGTTTTTTTTTCCATACAATCGTATGGAAAAATTGCAACAAAGTATGTTGATATAACTATACAACGTATGGTTTTTTTCCATACAATCGTATGGAAAAATAACAATAAAATATACTAATATAACCATACAATGTATGGTTTTTTTCCATACAATTGTATGGAAAAATTACAGTAATGTAAGGGTTAATTTACGTCCAGTACATGTATGGAAAATTTACCACAAAAATTTTTTACAGTGTACGCTTAATTTCTATTTTACATTGAATTACCTTAATTTCAGTAATTCCAGTAAATTGCAACAGTTGAATATAGGTTTCTATTGCGTTTGGCTTACCCTTTGGTGCTTCACAATTTCCCACATCAATTAAAGACAAGGTGGTTATATTTAATCGACTTGAAGCGCAGTCATATCCTAGTATGTTTTTAGAGAGTAATGTGAAGGACGCAATTCCACACGCAATTAAGAAAATAAGTCGTACAGTCCCCATCTTTTGAAACAGGAGGAGTTTATTATTTATTCAAAATATACATTTTATTTATAAGTAAAATATTAAATAGAATACATTTAATTGAAAATTCCTGCCTCCATGGTTTCCCTGTAACCAATAATACCAGTATTTAATCCAATTAGATCGTATTAAAATTGGGTGATTATATTAAAAGGTACTTCTTTTTCATTTAAAGTTAGAAGAATCCATCCCATTGATTCCACAAAATGACCATTTATGCAATGCTCATCTGAGATTGCAATATAGTTACAATCTTGAGTAAGTATGGATTTAGAGACGTAACTACACTGTAAAAAATAATGGAAAATTTTCCATACAAAAGTAACGAATTTTTTCTATACTTGGTATGGAAATATGTTTTTCAGTACATCAGTATGGAAAAATTTCATGACATAATGGAAAATATTCATTCTTATAGTAAAATACCCAATTTGAGTAAGGAAAAATTACCTTACGACAAAATTCCATACATGGGGATGGAAGAATTACAATACATTACAAAATATTTTCATACGTGTTTGGAAAAATTCCAATTTTTTTAAAACAGTAATAATGATAAATTGTATGTAATTATAAGTGCATAATTTTTACAATAGTTAATAAAATAAAAAGTTAATGAAATAATTGGAAGAAAATATACCTATTATTACGTGCTAGATAGCGTAATTTTGTAAAATCATTTATTTCTAAAAAACTTTAATTATATAAATTAAATAAATTCTATTTATTTAAATAAAAATCCCCCTCAATATATTATATGTAAATAATTTTTATAATTTACTTTTGTATTAAGTATTATTGAAATTAATTATTTAAATAATATTTTATTTTTAAATAATAATATTAAATTAAAATTAAAATTAATAAATAATAATTATTTGTTAATTTTGTTTACATATATTGCAATTATTATATTAGAATATTTATTTAGAAAATATTTAGAAGTTAGGAGATTGGATTGTATAAACTGTGTATTAGTATATACAAAAGATAAATAAATTCTATTAATTTATTTTAGATAATTAATACGTTCCAGAATTATTATAATTTAAATAGCATGTAATCCAGGCCTGAACCTCCCAAAGTTATTTCTATCGACACTCAACTACCCGGCATAGCCGAGTGGTACTAATAGCGTGCGTTCACCGTGAGCGAATTCGTCTATAGGGCCGTGGGTTCGATCCCCCCTTGAGCGTGCGATATTTTAATTCATAGGTAAAGTGTTTATATGTATTAAAATTGTTAATTAGTCTTAGGTCTATAATAATTAAGTGTTTAAATGTACACTTAAGATTAAATTATAAAAATAACAATCTAAAAATATCAATTTAAATAATTATAGATTCTGCTTCTGTGGAAACAGACTTGACCATACAACGTATGGGTTTTTTTTCCATACAATCGTATGGAAAAATTGCAACAAAGTATGTTGATATAACTATACAACGTATGGTTTTTTTCCATACAATCGTATGGAAAAATAACAATAAAATATACTAATATAACCATACAATGTATGGTTTTTTTCCATACAACTGTATGGAAAAATTACAGTAATGTAAGGGTTAATTTACGTCCAGTACATGTATGGAAAATTTACCACAAAAATTTTTTACAGTGTATGTTTAATATCTAAATACAAATCAATTGATTCTTCTCCATGATTTAGATAAAGTGATTTTACAATAGCTTCTAAAGGCATTTCGAAATGATGAACAAGGTCATACATACTAACAACCATTTTGAATGATTTTTTTTATCATCTGATTTAGTGTTGTAGATTTGTTCCCCTAAAACAAAAAAAGTGATTTTCCTAAGTGATACTTGCTCTTAATCCTGATTAGGATGTTTAATATGAGATATCCCAAGTCTGTTTAGATGAACAATCTTGGTTCCTTTTCTTAATTTTATTTTAATGTTTCCTTTGCTTAAAATTTCCAAACCTTCGTGTTGACCACTATACTGATCTCCTAATTTACCAGCTTTAGGTCCCTGTAAGAGGAAAACGCTATTACTAACTTTAAAATTTTGCGGATTGATTTTACAATCGTAATATGATTTTGACTTTTCTTTTGCACCAATCAAATTATTTTCAGCTAAAAATTGAATTTCGTAAAATTTAGTTACTAATTCACTGACTTCGATTTTTTACTCGATTCACTTGACTTAAAATTCACTGATTTAGTAGCATCACTTACTAGATTTTGGTTACCACTTAATTCACTTGATTAAGTATTCGCAGATTTAGGATTTTGATTCATTAGATTTTGTTTCCGAGCCGACTCACTTGACTTATTTTTCACAAATTTAGTATTTTTATTCACTTGATTTTCACTCATACTTAATTTAGTTGACTTAGCATTTTCATTTCTCAGATTTCGAACACTTTCCAGATTTATTTTATCTTCATACTTACCCGATTTATCTTGATTCCCATTTTTTCCTTGATTTAGTTTCTTCAAATGTCTTCTAGTTACCACTTTAAAATCAAATTTATGTTCTTTATTATGCAATGCTTCGGAGAGATCATCATCGATTTCCTCATAGCAATTCAAATCTTCGTCTTCATTTTCGAATTCATCTTCTTCATTTTTGCCATCATTTTCATCATAGTCATTATCATTATTCTCAATTCGCCAACCAAATATTTCATCCTTATCATCATCTAAATCTCCTTCTTCTTCAAATAAATATTGAAATAGATTGTTTATTTCATTTTCTTCTACTCCAATTATTTGCTTCACATCATTTTTATCATTAATAAATTCTTTTGGAATAATTCTGCTTGCAATATTAACAGGATTTCTAGATAACGAATGCGTATTGACATTCATTTTTCCTGCTTTATGAATCATTTCAAAATCATATTCCGGTAATTTAAGTTTCCATCTTGTTACACGTGAACAAGGATCGCTTGAATTTTTAAACCAAAGGAGACGTTTATGGTCTGTAACAATCTGAATTTTTCTACCATACAGAAAGTGTCTAAAATTTAATACACAATACACAATTGTCAAGGCTTCTTTCTTATAAGTGTCATATTTTACTTCATGCACATTTAAAGATCTAGAAGCGTAAGCAATTGGTTTGCCCTTTCCTATCTCACCATGAAATAAAATTCCGAATCAAGGAAAAATGGGAACCAAGATAAATCGGGTAAGTATGAAGATAAAATAAACCCGGAAAGTGTTCGAAATCTGAGAAATGAAAATGCTAAGTCAACTAAATCAAGTATAAGTGAAAATCGAGTGAATAAAAATACTAAATCTGTAAAAAATAAGTCAAGTGAGTCAGCTCGGAAACAAAATCTAATGAATCAAATCCTAAATCTGCGAATACTAAATCAAGTGAATTAAGTGGTAACCAAAATATAGTAAGTGATGCTACTAAATCAGGGAATATTAAGTCAAGTGAAACGAGTAAATAATCGAAGTCAGTGAATACTAAGTCGGGTGGATCAAGCGAAAATACTAAGTCGAAAAATATTATGTCAAGTGAGTCAAGTGAAAATCGAAATCTTAAATCGGCTACTATATCAAGTGAAATAATGGAAAATCGAAAAAGTGAAAATACTAAATCTGTGTATATTAAATCAAGTGAAGGTGAAATCTACTGCGAAAATCTGAAAATGCAATCTACGAAATCGAATCCTACACTATATAAAGATGAAAAGTCAAAAATCGAAGAAAATTTTCAAAGTCGGAGTAATACAAGAAATCTACGAAATCAAAGTCATTTAGAGAAAAGTCGAAATAAGAAATATTATTCAGTGTCTATGGCCGATAATGAAGAAGATAAAGAAGAAATTTTACTAAATCAAGCAATTTAAGTTCAAGTTAAAAATCAAAGTTCGCAAAATTTGCAAAATTCTGATGAAGCTTCTGATCCTGATTATATTCAAAATCCTGTGAAACAAAATCAATCAAAGAAAAGAGGAAGACCGCTTTAAATGAATTCTTATAATGAAGCAAATTCGTCAATCAAGAAGAAAACGGGTAGACCCAAGAAAGATTTAATTCTTGAAGAAGATAAAGATAGTGAAAACTCAGATCCAGAATATTTTGTTCAAAATGATAATTATGAGGTACCAAGGAACCTTTATGAAGATTATGAAAATGATGAAGATTATGAAGATTTTAGTGACAGTGATGATAGCATTGAAGATTACGAAGAAAATGAAGATAATGAAGAACTCAATTCTGATGAACAATTTTAAGTAATTGAAGAAAATGAAGAAGATAAAGAAATCAAAAAAAAAAATATGAAGATTTTGAAAAAACTAAAGAACATGAAGATTTTATAGAGAATGAAGAAAATGAAGATGATCAAAATAATGTAGATAACGATATAGAAGAAGTCGATTTCGCTTTGGAAAGTAACAAATGACCCCCTCTCGAACCCCCACCCTTAGACAGTCCTTCTACTTCTGCCAATAATATCCGTTTTCGATATATTGTTGAATGTAAAGATCAATTAAAAATGAGAAATGATAATTATGAGTAGTTTTTATCGACGACATGTATAGCTCAGGATAATAGTTCAACGAGTCTGTTTAAGCAAAATGAGAAACCCAAATTTTAGAACCATGAAATCGGAGAAGCCAAAGAATTTAAAAAGGGAAATTTTTATCATATTGCATTACCAATATTATCAGAATCTAACGTTAGCTTAACTGAAATACATAAAAATATAAAATTGTCCATTCAATCTTTTAAAAATTTAGTTAAAAAACTAAAACTTCGAACTGTAAATCGTTTTAATTCTTCGAGAAATTTTTCCAAATTGCAGAACTACAATAATAATTTGTAATGGTTATACTCAGTTTGCAACAAACGAACAAAGAAAAATTTTAATTGAAGAAGCACATTCCTCAGCATTAGGCGGTCATAAAGGAGTAAGTAGAATTTACCATCGTATCAGACAAAAATATTTTTGGGAAAACATGAAAACAGACATTCAAAAATACATACAGACTTGTTTGCAATGTCAATTAAAGAAGCTTGTTAGAGTAAAAACAAAGAATCCAATGGTTATTACTGACACACCTGGAATAGCTTTCGAAAAAGTTTGTTTGGACATGGTAGGTCCTTTAAAACCTATCACTAAAAATAGAAACGAGTATATCCTTACGATTCAAGATAATTTAACTAAATACTCTTTAGCAATATCATTACCAAATCATGAAGCTAGTACTATTGCGGATGCATTTGTCAAAAAATTTATTTGCATTTATGGTGCACCTAAAGCTGTATTAACCAACCAAGGTCGTGATTTTCTGAGTAATCTTTTAAAACGAGTCGAATGGCGCGCTACACTGTAAAAATACTTTAGGAAAATTACGTTTGTATTGTAATGTTACTTTAGAAACTTTCTGTAATATTACTCTTTGGAAAGTAGCAATAATACCAATCAACTTGAATTTCTACAACTTTCAGCAATGTAATATTACATTTTTCAGTAAATGTATATTCAGGGCTGTGAATGTACTAGATTGCTAGTAGGTAATAAAAACACCTACCTTCATAGTATTAAATTCACCAGTAACTGCAAAAATTACAACAGCACGTAAAAATCCCGTTTATAATCTCAATTTTATTATCTTGACGAAAAATATTACAGTTTGATGTATTTATCCATAATCCTCTTATGTAAAATTCCTATTAAAAATGAATAATTAGAAACCTAATTGTGCTACGACTTAAAGTAGTTTCACATTTCAGTTGATAAGATATTTTTTAAAAACTAATTCGTTATATGTGGCTATTTTGCCTGTCTACGGGGAATTGTTTATAAAAAGAAATTCAACTTTGTTTGAATTCATAAATTAACATTTTTACATTCTCAACCTAAATGAGAAGGTATTAAATTTATGCGATTTTGAACTTTTGCTAAAACCTACATTTCTCGACGTTTTGAGACCTCCTGATTCCAAAAAAATGGGTTTTACGAAAGTGTCTGTGTGTATGTCTGTCTGTCTGTCTGTCTGTCTGTGTAAAAAATTTTGAAATCCATTAACATGAGTAAAAATTCATCTATCAATTTGAAATTTGGTATGCGTTTTAAGTGACCAAAAATACAGATCGAGTTCGTTAGCCAGCTATTTTGGACCAAAAATGTCAAAAATAGAACATTTTCTAACTTCACAACAACAACAAAATTAAAAAAAAAATTTCTCTATTTTTTTTCTTAAAGTACAAGTAAAAACAAACAAATTTCGTAAATAACTGTTTTTGATATAATGCAAACCCAAAAAGATATGAATTTTTTAAGTTTTACAATTGTATAAAAGTATTGTTTGAGGAGAAGAGGGGGAGGGGGGAGGTGAAAATCGGTCAGAAGACTGTTGCCGCATTCTCATCTTTCTAAACTCAAATAGAAATTAACAAGAAACTAACTATTTAACTGCTAAAAACCTTTAAAATCCTCGAAATACACGTTATATATGCAAAAAATAGAACATAATATGGGAAAATCATATACAGAAACACTATTATTTTGCAAAAAAATAAATAAACTCTCGGTTTTTTCTTCCTATTTACTTTTATTGATCACACCTAATAAAACTGCATCAAAAAATATTGACTTTTCTAAAAATTTTTGGAAATTTAGAAAAAATTTATTTTTACATTCTCATCCTAAATGAGAAGGTATTAAATTTGTGCGATTTTGAACTTTTGCTAAAACCTACATTTCTCGACGTTTTGAGACCTCCTGATTTAAAAAAAATGGGTTTTACGAAAGTGTCTGTCTGTATGTTTGTGTGTCTGTCTGTCTGTCTGTGTAAAAAATTTTGAAATCCATTAACTTGAGTAAAAATTCATCTATCAATTTGAAATTTGTTATGCGTTTTAAGTGACCAAAAATACAGATCGAGTTCGTTAGCCAGCTATTTTGGACCAAAAATGTCAAAAATAAAACAATTTCTAACTTCACAAAAAAAAAAATTAAAAAAAAAAATTTTCTTATTTTTTTTCTTAAAGTACGAGTAAAAACAAACAAATTTTGTTAATAAATGTTTTTGATTTAATGCAAACCCAAAAAGATATGAATTTTTTAAGTTTTACAATTGTATAAAAGTATTGTTTGAGGAGAAGAGGGGGAGGGGGGAGGTGAAAATCGGTCAGAAGACTGTTGACGCATTCTCATCTTTCTAAACTTAAGTAGAAATTAACAAGAAACTAACTATTTAACTGCTAAAAACCTTTAAAATCCTTAAAATACACGTTATATATGCAAAAAATAGAACGTAATATGGGAAAATCATATACAGAAACACTATTATTTTGCAAAAAAATAAATAAACTCTCGGTTTTTTCTTCCTATTTACTTTTATTGATCACACCTAATAAAACTGCCTCAAAAAATATTGACTTTTCTAAAAATTTTTGGAAATTTTGAAAAAATTTATTTTTACATTCTCATCCTAAATGAGAAGGTATTAAATTTGTGCGATTTTGAACTTTTGCTAAAACCTACATTTCTCGACGTTTTGAAACCTCCTGATTCCAAAAAAATTGGTTTTACGAAAGTGTCTGTCTGTATGTCTGTCTGTCTGTGTAAAAAATTTTGAAATCCATTAACTTGAGTAAAAATTCATCTATCAATTTAAAATTTGGTATGCGTTTTAAGTGACCAAAAATACAGATCAAGTTCGTTAGCCAGCTATTTTGTACCAAAAATGTCAAAAATAGAACATTTTCTAACTTCACAAAAAAAAAAAATTAAACAAAAAAAATTTTCTCTATTTTTTTTCTTAAAGTATGAGTAAAAGCAAACAAATTTCGTTAATAAATGTTTTTGATATAAAAAATCAAAAAAAAACCCAAAAAGATATGAATTTTTTAAGTTTTACAATTGTATAAAAGTATTGTTTGAGGAGAAGAGGGGGAGGGGGGAGGTGAAAATCGGTTAGAAGACTGTTGACGCATTCTCATCTTTCTAAACTCAAGTAGAAATTAACAAGAAACTAACTATTTAACTGCTAAAAACCTTTAAAATCCTTAAAATACACGTTATATATGCAAAAAATAGAACATAATATGGGAAAATCATATACAGAAACACTATTATTTTGCAAAAAAATAAATAAACTCTCGGTTTTTTCTTCCTATTTACTTTTATTGATCACACCTAATAAAACTGCCTCAAAAAATATTGACTTTTCTAAAAATTTTTGGAAATTTTGAAAAAATTTATTTTTACATTCTCATCCTAAATCAGAAGGTATTAAATTTGTGCGATTTTGAACTTTTGCTAAAACCTACATTTCTTGACGTTTTGAGACCTCCTGATTCCAAAAAAATTGGTTTTACGAAAGTGTCTGTCTGTATGTCTGTCTGTCTGTCTGTCTGTCTGTCTGTCTGTGTAAAAAATTTTAAAATCCATTAACTTGAGTAAAAATTCATCTATCAATTTAAAATTTGGTATGCGTTTTAAGTGACCAAAAATATAGATCGAGTTCGTTAGCCAGCTATTTTGGACCAAAAATGTCAAAAATAGAACATTTTCTAACTTCACAAAAAAAAAAAATTAAAAAAAAATTTTCTTTATTTTTTTTCTTAAAAGACGAGTAAAAACAAACAAATTTCGTTAATAAATGATTTTAATATAATGCAAACCCAAAAAGATATGAATTTTTTAAGTTTTAAAATTGTATAAAAGTATTGTTTGATGAGAAGAGGGGGAGGGGGGAGGTGAAAATCGGTCAAAAGACTGTTGACGCATTCTCATTTTTCTAAACTCAAGTAGAAATTAACAAGAAACTAACTATTTAACTGCTAGAAACCTTTAAAATCCTCAAAATACACCTTATATATGCAAAAAATAGAACATAATATGGGAAAATCATATACAGAAACACTATTATTTTGCAAAAAAATAAATAAACTCGCAGGTTTTTCTCCCTATTTACTTTTATTGATCACACCTAATAAAACTGCATCAAAAAATATTGACTTTTCTAAAAATTTTTGGAAATTTTGAAAAAATTTATTTTTACATTCTCATCCTAAATGAAAATGTATTAAATTTGTGCGATTTTGAACTTTTGCTAAAACCTACATTTCTCGACGTTTTGAGACCTCCTGATTCCAAAAAAATGGGTTTTACGAAATTGTCTGTCTGTATGTTTGTGTGTCTGTCTGTCTGTCTGTGTAAAAAATTTTAAAATCCATTAACTTGAGTAAAAATTCATCTATCAATTTAAAATTTGGTATGCGTTTTAAGTGACCAAAAATACAGATCGAGTTCGTTAGCCAGCTATTTTGGACCAAAAATGTCAAAAATAGAACATTTTCTAACTTCACAAAAAAAAAAAATTAAAAAAAAAATTTCTTTATTTTTTTTCTTAAAGTACGAGTAAAAACAAACAAATTTCGTTAATAAATGATTTTAATATAATGCAAACCCAAAAAGATATGAATTTTTTAAGTTTTAAAATTGTATAAAAGTATTGTTTGAAGAGAAGAGGGGGAGGGGGGAGGTGAAAATCGGTCAAAAGACTGTTGACGCATTCTCATCTTTCTAAACTCAAGTAGAAATTAACAAGAAACTAACTATTAAAATGCTAAAAACCTTTAAAATCCTCAAAATACACGTTATAAATGCAAAAAATAGAACATAATATGGGAAAATCATATACAGAAACACTATTATTTTGCAAAAAAAAAAATAAACTCGCAGGTTTTTCTTCCTATTTACTTTTATTGATCACACATAATGAAACTGCATCAAAAAATATTGACTTTTCTAAAAATTTTTGGAAATTTTGAAAAAATTTATTTTTACATTCTCATCCTAAATGAGAATGTATTAAATTTGTGGGATTTTGAACTTTTGCTAAAACCTACATTTCTCGACGTTTTGAGACCTCCTGATTCCAAAAAAATGGGTTTTACGAAATTGTCTGTCTGTATGTTTGTGTGTCTGTCTGTCTGTCTGTGTAAAAAATTTTGAAATCCATTAACTTGAGTAAAAATTCATCTATCAATTTAAAATTTGTTATGCGTTTTAAGTGACCAAAAATACAGATCGAGTTCGTTAGCCAGCTATTTTGGACCAAAAATGTCAAAAATAGAACAATTTCTAACTTCACAAAAAAAAAAATTAAAAAAAAAATTTTCTTATTTTTTTTCTTAAAGTACGAGTAGAAACAAACAAATTTTGTTAATAAATGTTTTTGATTTAATGCAAACCCAAAAAGATATGAATTTTTTAAGTTTTACAATTGTATAAAAGTATTGTTTGAGGAGAAGAGGGGGAGGGGGGAGGTGAAAATCGGTCAGAAGACTGTTGACGCATTCTCATCTTTCTAAACTCAAGTAGAAATTAACAAGAAACTAACTATTAAAATGCTAAAAACCTTTAAAATCCTCAAAATACACGTTATAAATGCAAAAAATAGAACATAATATGGGAAAATCATATACAGAAACACTATTATTTTTCAAAAAAATAAATAAACTCTTGGTTTTTTCTTCCTATTTACTTTTATTGATCACACCTAATAAAACTGCATCAAAAAATATTGACTTTTCTAAAAATTTTTGGAAATTTTGAAAAAATTTATTTTTACATTCTCATCCTAAATGAGAAGGTATTAAATTTGTGCGATTTTGAACTTTTGCTAAAACATACATTTCTCGACGTTTTGAGACCTCCTGATTCCAAAAAAATGGGTTTTACGAAGATGTCTGTCTGTCTGTCTGTCTGTCTGTCTGTCTGTCTGTCTGTCTGTCTGTATCAAAATTTTGAAATCGGATAACTTGAGTAAAAATTGTCGTATCAACTTCAACTTTGGTATACTTTTTTTTGGTACCAAAATACAGGTCGAGTTCGTTAGCCAGCAATTTTCGTCCAAAATTATCAAAAATAGAATATTTTCAAAATTCGAAAAAAAAAAAAATTTTCAAAAAAAAATTTTCTCTAATTTTTTTCTTAAACTACAAGTAAAATCGAACAAATTTTGTTTATAAAAGTTTCCGATATAATGCAACCCCACAAAGCTATGAATTTTTTAAGTTTACATGTGCAAAAAGGGGTACTGAAAGTGGATAAATCCTATACAAAAACTCTATTATTTTAAAAAAAAATGAAAAAACTTCCGGTTTTTTCTTCCTGTTTACTTCCATTGATCACAACTAATAAAACTGCATCAAAAAATATTGACTTTTCTAAAAATTTTTGGAAATTTTGAATAAATTCATTTTTACATTCTCATCCTAAATGAGAAAGTCTTCAATTTGTGCGATTTTGAACTTTTGCTAAAACATACATTTCTCGACGTTTTGAGACCTCCTGATTCCAAAAAAATGGGTTTTACGAAGATGTCTGTCTGTCTGTCTGTCTGTCTGTCTGTCTGTCTGTCTGTCTGTCTGTCTGTATCAAAATTTTGAAATCGGATAACTTGAGTAAAAATTGTCGTATCAACTTCAACTTTGGTATACTTTTTTTTGGTACCAAAATACAGGTCGAGTTCGTTAGCCAGCAATTTTCGTCCAAAATTATCAAAAATAGAATATTTTCAAAATTCGAAAAAAAAAAAAATTTTCAAAAAAAAATTTTCTCTAATTTTTTTCTTAAACTACAAGTAAAATCGAACAAATTTTGTTTATAAAAGTTTCCGATATAATGCAACCCCACAAAGCTATGAATTTTTTAAGTTTACATGTGCAAAAAGGGGTACTGAAAGTGGATAAATCCTATACAAAAACTCTATTATTTTAAAAAAAAATGAAAAAACTTCCGGTTTTTTCTTCCTGTTTACTTCCATTGATCACAACTAATAAAACTGCATCAAAAAATATTGACTTTTCTAAAAATTTTTGGAAATTTTGAATAAATTCATTTTTACATTCTCATCCTAAATGAGAAAGTCTTCAATTTGTGCGATTTTGAACTTTTGCTAAAACATACATTTCTCGACGTTTTGAGACCTCCTGATTCCAAAAAAATGGGTTTTACGAAGATGTCTGTCTGTCTGTCTGTCTGTCTGTCTGTCTGTCTGTCTGTCTGTCTGTATCAAAATTTTGAAATCGGATAACTTGAGTAAAAATTGTCGTAT